>JASUAD010000001.1:20946978-21589564 GCA_037013555.1 Sextonia rubra | reverse complement strand
GACCTTCAGGACAGATCTTCCACATCAATTCCTCACTATCTACAACAACGAGCAAAAGGATGCTGAAAATTACACCAGAACTTTCTACTTTTATGTCCAGCCATCTTTTGCTGGTTCGAATACAGTTGTACAAATCTCAGATGATTTTGAGGAAAATTTCTAAAATCGGCCACGGCTGTCGAACACCTAATGACAGTGCAGTTCAGTCGCCAACAGTGGACGTCTTTTTGGAAGAAACCAATTCAGTAAGCACTTTATTAAATGCGGTTAATAAAACCAATGCCAGCTCTTTAACTGTTTTTTTTCACCTTTCAGCTTTCTATACTGTGAGAAATTGTCATCAAGGGCTTTTAATGTCGCTTTTTTTGTAGACCGTAAAATTTTTTTCTTTTAATGAAATCCAAGACCATTATGCAAAAAAGGTTTCCTCTCAAACTAATCCATTACTATAGATGGATCAGATCGTTATCAGCTTCGGGAAGGCACGGGAAACCAATTTTTTTTAATTTTTTATTTCTCTCTTTTCGCTTTTTATTTATTCTAGTTTTACTCTCTTGTCTCCTTTTGTTATGAACAATTGAACTGACTCTAATCTAAGGGTTGTGGAGCTTATCCTCTTTTAGAAAATCCTACTAGGAAAAAGAGGGGAATCCCATTGTAAAGACAAGAAAGAGAGCAAGAAGATGGTTTCTTCAAGAAGACGTAGAAAGGGAAAGAGAGAAACGTTATAACAAGCTTATATTTTGTAAGAGGGTTCTCTAGAAAGTGAAGAGTTTCACTTTGAAGATTTGTAATCTTCATTAGTTGAAGCGTAAGAAAATATTTGCATTATTAGAAAAAATTTATACTGTTCTCCTAGGGATGTTGGTCTCCTACTTTTGTTGAGATTATATATGCGAAATGTTGTGGTATTTTCAAATTCAAGATCTTCTTTGGATGTATTTTAAAAAATCTGATAAATTAGTTTATTTTTAATAATTAGTAATAAATTACTAATTATAAAATATCAGTGGTCAACTATCGCTTGCCCCTTACAATTCTGTGCACATCAATTGATCACGGAATTTTTATTTTCATAGTGATATATATTATATTATGCAGATTATTGAGTATGAAGTTTTCATTCTCTATAATTTCATATCTATGTTTAGTGCACCAAACATTTTTTTTGTAATGAAATTCATTTCTGCCTATTGTGTAAGATCATAGAAAATTGTTTTCATCCTCCTGGGTTCTAAATATGCTTTCTAGAAAAATTGCAAAAAATGCTTCATCTTAGAAAAATTTTAAAAAAAATGTAAATATTAACTTGATACAAGATTGAATATTGAATCTTGTTTCAAACCAATTTCATTTTGTAAAAAGTAATGCATGATTCCTTCCTTGAATGCATCTCTATTTTTATCCGTTAGTGAATTAGTGTTTTTCTGGGGTAGTAAAGTCACATACCCATATGCAAAATCGTCAACAAGATCTATTTGTTCTTAATTCTTTGAAACAATTAATTGAGTGCTTCACAAGCTTTTAAACTTCTATTACTTAATACACAAAAGATTATAATAAGCTCTATTTTGACATTCCGTTACGAACGCATCCAATCAAAACTGAACCTAAATTAAGCCGCCACAAGAGTAACCCAGTTGAAAACTGAAGATATCAGCATCCCTACAGCTGGCCCTTGGACAGTCAGACCTCACTTCCCCACAAACAACCTACGCACATAATAACTGAGGGTTTTAGACCCCTCTATTTCTTTGTTTCCCATCCTTACTTCTTTTGTCTTTCATTTTTTTCCTTCTTTGTTTTCTCTTAATAAAATTTTATTACCATTCAAAGAAAAAAAAAAGAGGTTTAAGGTCTCAACCAGATTTCTAGTATACAATCCAATTAATTAAAGCGAAAAATAATAGGATTAAAGCAAAACAATCACTACAAAAAGATACTGAGATTTTTTATGTGGAAAATATGAATATGGGAAAAACAACAAGACCGATCACCTCCATTATAGGTAAACCAAGTACTAAAAAGTTGAATAATTACAAGATATACTTATTACCATTCCCTAGTTGACCCCAAACAAAGAATTGTAGTTTGTTTTGTTGACGAACACGCTCTTTATCGTTTTTTTGTACTTCACGCCAATCCGTCTTGAAGTTGCAAGACAAATGATCTTCTAAAAGAGAGTAAAAGTAGAAAATCTTTAGTAACTCTTCAATTTTAGCACAACTTTTCAATGGATACTTTAGAGAAAAGGAGGATATCCAATATGTATTCTACGTTTAAAACTAGCAAATGACATAACTAGGGAAAAGAGATCTTGTGTTTAAATAGGTTTTGATTCGTGGGTAGCACTTAGTGTTTCAATAGTAGTGAAACATGAAAGTCTAATTAAACTAGGAAAGGTTCTCGCCAAAGTTGGTTCAAAAATTGTTGCTGCTCGCTTGAGCAAAGGGTGTTCTAACTCAAGAGGGCGATGGCTATGTTTGGGAGCTCTGGGCCACGAACATGTTCGCTCAAGCAAGCATGAAGTTCATTTGAGTGAGCAAAGCTTCTATCTTCGGTTTTCTTATTCTTGAATATTTATCTTTCTTTCTTCAATTCTTTCACATGTGCGCATTTGGTGACACATGTTACAGTTCAATTCTATAATAAAAAAATTACCCAAGTTTTGTCCACAACTCATGAATTAACTGGCACTCAAAATCCTAACAATAACATAATGAAAGTCATTCTACTTCCTTGCAACGTCAGTAAAACATAAAGAAACTTGAAGTCGTTATCTAGCCTAAGAATACTCTTATTTTCTTCAGAATTCAGTTATATAATGGCAAGTGGTATAACTTTAAGTTCTGACCACTCCACTTTTAAGTGCTGATCACTCTACCCGGATTACATATAATAGCCACATATGCCCTCCACCCAACAGACAATAAAAAGAAAGTGTTTTTTTTTAAAATAAAGAAGTTAAAATGTCAAAGTATTTTCTAGCTATAACGATTTCTGGAACACTAATTATAAAAAGGGGTTTGATGCATTAGTTCTCATTAAACCCAAATTTCACAATTTCTGTTTTTTTTCTATGGTAACAAAATTAATTTTCCCAATTTTATGACCAAAATTTAGATAAGATCTCGGTGGATGGCAATTTGACTCTATTCAACGTTCTTTTAAAACTTTTTTGCTCTAGATCTCATGATATCATCGGAACAATGTATGTCACAAAAATTGATAAATTCCTGTAACGCCCCACCCCATGTACATGTAACTTGGTTGAAATAAAAGAAATAGGTTGTGCAGATTAATTTTTTTTAATTAAAACCTTGGGTTCATACAATCTCATAATATCATGGGACTGTACCTAATGTTCATGCAGCATCTTAGGAAAGGATCTTCCAAACGATAGAACCTAATAAATTGTGGTTAGATGCATATTTGCTTTTCACAAGATGTCATTTTTCATGTTATATGAAAAACAAATTCACTTGAAGATTGCATAAAGTGTGCGATACAAAAAATTAATAAATAGAAAAAAGTTAAAATTACCAAAGTCAAGCAACTCCTTTGACATTATCTAAAATGTGATGAAAACCGAATTTAAGGAGGACTAATATTTTAACAATCCTTTTTTAAAATAAATGCCCTAAGAAGCCTCCCTCTCCTCTAAGTGTGCTCAAAATCAATATTGATAGTGCTGCAAAGGTAAGCGAGGTTCGGAGGGTGTTGAAAGGGTGTTTCGTAATAATAAATGTGAAGTTTTATTAATGTTCTCTAAGTATGTGGGTGTCTATGATTCTAATAAAGCTGAGGTGCTGGCTATCTTAGAAGCTCTCAGTTATTTCTCCAAATATTTTTCTGGTAGCTTTATTGTAGAAATCGACTCTTTAAATGCAATATATTGGGTGTTCAATAGAAACGCAAATCCTTAGAAATTTCAAATCATTTTAATGAAATCCAAAACTTTCTTTCTTCAATGGATGTGGCTTTCTGTTATGAGTCTAAATCAGCAAACTTTATGGCAGATTTGCTTACCAAATAGGGGGTTGAGAGGAGTACTCCATGAGAGGAAATTGTTATGTAATTGTATAATGAGAGAAGGGTACATTGCTCTTGTCCTTTTTTCTAATTTTTTGTTCATATTTTTAATTTCTTTTAATGAAATTTTTGTTACCTTTTCAAAAAAAAAAAAGAAAAGAAAAGAAAAGAAAAAGAATTGTACATAGTTTTCTGATAAATAAGAGAGATTTTGACAGCTCAACTTAGCACGCGTTGTCTGTTGATTTATATAGGCATGGGGTTGGTTGGCATCAATCCATTACCATTTTCTGAGGTCCTGTTGAGTGAAAATGGGTTCAGATAATCCCAACCACATCCCATTTATCGATTTCTGCAGCGACCCTGAAGCTCTGAAGCCAGGTTCCGAGGGGTGGAAACTCCTTTGCCAAGAGGTTCGAGCCGCGGGCGAGAGGTATGGGTGCTTTGAGGTGGCCTATGATGGCGTGCAGGTGCAGTTGAGAGACGACATGTTCGAAGCCATGAAGAGTCTGTTTGATCTTCCTCTGGAAACGAAGCTGAAAAACTACAGCTCCAAGCTTTACCGTGGGTATATAGGCCAATCTGACGTTGTTCCCTTGTACGAGAGTCTGGGAGTTGAAGATGCACCCAGTCTCGATGCGGTTCAAGCATTTACGGACCTCATGTGGCCACAAGGGAACCCCTGGTTCTGGTGAGGAGCCCTCTGCTAATGCTATAAGCCACTCTTTTTTTTTTTCTTTTCTTTTTTTTCGTGCAATGGGTCATTAATGTTTTGCGTGAAACTCTTGATCATAGGGGAAAATTTTCTTTTCTTTTTCTTGTGTTGGCTCCCTTAGTTATAGGTGTTGAATGTCACCTCTTGGTAGAAGTTACCTCACAACCAATTTAGTAAAAAAAAAAAAAATCCATATGCTATTGGTTATGTTACATTCGTTTGTATTCATTATTGGTTTTATGTCACATTGGTTTTTTTTTTTTTTTTGGTTAGTGATACTCTCAAGTCCATGAGCGAGAAGATGTGGGAATTAGAACACATCGTCCGTAAGATGATATTTGAAAGCTATGGTGCTGGAAAATACTACGATTCACATGTGGAAAACAGCAGCACTGTATTCCGTGTGATGAAGTATAAAACACCTGAGCAGGGAAAGGAATCGGCCATGGGCCTTGTGGCTCACACCGACAAGAACATGATAACGGTGCTGTGCCCCAGCGAAGTGGAAGGACTCCAAGTGCAGTCCAAGGGAGGCGACTGGATCCATCTCACTCCACGCACTGCCTCCTTCATTGTCATGGTCGGCGATACCCTCAAGGTACCTAACTCACTCCCTCTTCATTCACCATTTGAGTGGACCCAACCATTTGAGTCAACCCATTGATTGTTTTAAAAAAAAAAAAAAAAACCTCACTCCCTGCCTCTTCACTCACCCATTTGAATCGAGCCACCGATGATTTGAGTCAACACACTATACTACAACGACTGAGTTTGTAGTGAGTCATTTAGAAATAAAATTTAATCTTTTCCAAGTTCTAGGGCCAACAAAGGAATCTGAAATCGGTGGGCTGTAGTAGTTATCAATATCATCGTTGATGTATGGATCCTTCTCGTGCTTTCATATTTTCTATCCTTTTCAATACAAAGTCAATGACATGTGGCCGTATGTATCTAATTTCACCATTAGGACGAAGCCGTTTGCCACACTTGATAGGATTGCAGTGGGCAATTTCATTTTCAATAGGAGCAAGGATTTAAGAGAAGCGAAAGTTTCCTTTTCAATATACAGAAGATATTATTAGTTATTAATGCACTAGAAGAAATTGTTGGGGCTGAGTAACCATTGGACGCAATATGAAGCTAAAAGCTTAGAGCATTTCCAACCCACATGTTAAATATGACCTGAAATTTTTAATTAGGCTAAAAAGGTATATGAGTCTTTCCAAAAAAAATATTAAATATGATGTAGAATTTGACATATGAATTTTGAAATATTAAATTTTACATGCTATAAAGTCATTTGCAAATTTTACTTTTAAATTGTTTATTACATGAACCCTACAATAATGTAAGGATTTTATAAAATTTTTATAATAAAATGTAAATTTATAATAAAATAATAATTTAACATATTAATTGGAGTTTTTCTTTTTCAAACATGCCAAATTTTAAACTTTAAAAGTATTATATAAGTAATTAAATAAATTTTGATATTTCTAAAATAAAATCTCCTCTCCTTGGAGATGCTCTTAACATATCCCACATACGTAGCAGTCACAACGACTCCAAGGGGCCTCCTGTTTTGGTTTTGGGTCACCGCTTGACAAGACTGCCTTTCACATTGCTGACACACAAATGTCTGCCCTTAATGCCTCACTCTTTCCCATGACAACCAGATGAAGACCTTATGTTAACGAAGTGGCCCCCTCATATCTTTATGATTCTGCCAAACAGGCCCAGCAATAGGGCTGTCAAAGGGCCAGGCCAGGGCCGGGTTCAGGTAAGCCCTTATCTTACCCTCACATGTACGGGCCAGGCCTACTTGAGTAAAGGCCCTCGACTTTTATGGCGGGCCTATAAGTTTTTAGGCTCTTACCCAACCCTCAAGGGTTGAGCCGAGCCAGGGCCGAGCCAGTGCCAAAAGAAAGAAAAAATTTTTTTCTTTAATGGAAATAAATCTTTATATGTAACAGCCTATGCCGCCACCACCAACCAACCTTATACAAACCCTCCTCCTTTACCTATGCTGGGGACTGGCAATGCAATGCAAATGGCAGCATGGAGGAGTTAAAAACTTTTTTTTAAGGCATTGGTGGTGAGATAAAATCATTTTTACAATATAAAACATAATGTGGATAATAATAATTCTATAAATGATAATAAATATAAAACAAATAACAATAATTCTTTATTTTATTATTTAATCTACTTTTAGAATATCTAAAAGATCATCGAATGTATTACTATCATTATGTTGCTACGTGCTATCCAATCTTGTGTGCAAATTAAGACTTCTACAGTCTCAGATTTTAAACAACTCCTATATTGATCAAGTACTCTTCATTCCGTACTAAATGCTAATTCAGAAGCAACTATAGAAACAGGAATTACTAAAATGTCACAAAACCATTATGGAGACAACTTGATATTTTATTGAATTAACTTTCTACCAATCCAATATATTGAAATTTTCAGATTTATCCCTTGGCTCCTCCAAATAACAATCTAATTTCGATTTTTCCTCTACAACTGTCTGAGTCATTTATTCCTCAAAAGCTAAAAAATCATCTTTAAACTCATTAGATTTCTTTACTAAATCAACGTTATCCACATTTGACAATGTTTTAGTAGGTGCATCATTTACCAAATCATCTTCAAACTCATTGTGTATATTATATATTTTAAAATTTAATAAACAGCGAGCCGGGCCGGGCCCCCTCGGGCCTGATTAGTCAAGCCTAAGCTCAGCCCTCTAGATGCGAGCTTTTAAAAATAGAGTCTTACCCTACCCTCGGGCTTTAAATGAAAAAAATAAGCTCTTATTTTGAGGGCTTTTGCTGACCGGGCCCCCTCTCTAAAGGGCCGGATTGACAGCCCTACTCAGCAATAGTTTTTTCTTTTTTATTTTTAATAGAGTTAAGACTTGCAAAATGCCTGTTCCACTGTGAAAACAGATAACAGGGGTGACCATGGTGGGACTAATCAAGTCCCGCCATATCACCACGGGCAGCCTGGCATGCAGTGGCGATGTGGAGGGATCTGATTGCACTCGGCCACGGTCATTATAATTTTTGATCAGAGAGTCCAGACTCTTTAATAAGAGGGGTGCAAACAAGTTTTTTCAAGCTGCCCAGCTCAACTAACACCCCTGATGAATTAACTTCTGATACATTGCATCAGTTGCGTCATGATTTTAAATTATTAAAATGAACTAAAGGCAAAAGAAAATTACAAATTTGAATTGTAGATATTTTCCCCTATTTTTTCTTATCATCTAAAACATTCTTTACTAGTTTAGTGTTTGACTGTAGTTTTAGCGTAAGATTACATGATGTGATGATGTTGGTGCAGGCTTGGAGCAACGGAAGGCTCCATCCTGTGAGCCATCGAGTTGTGATGAGTGGAGTCAAGGAGAGGTTTTCTTGTGGACTGTTCTCGATACCGAAAGAAGGGATGACAATAGAAGTGCCACCAGAGCTTGTCGACGACGACCACCCTCTTCTCTTCAGGCCATTCAAGTACATGGATTATCTTTCCTTTGCCTATTCGGAAAATGGCTTGAATAGAGAGAATGCTCTTGAGATATATGCTGGCATGTGAGTTTCATGGCCCATTTGTTTGCTAAGCATTGAGTTCTTGAGATTTTCAAGCAAAGTTTTCGCATCTAAGGAGGTAACATTAAAGAAAGGAGAAATGCACAAATGGATATCAAATAGTTTGTCTCTAGGTAAGAAATGATGACCCGGTTATCATCATAGTAAATCAGATCATAAAAAGTTGAGGAAGCCATTTACATCTCTCCACCTTGTATTGTTCGTGCTAAGTTTTTGATGGTCCTTAGTTGGATCACTTACTATCTAGTCATAATTCAATGCAAAGTAGGCAAACGAACCTTAATGTTTTATGCCAATGCAGTTACTGGTTGGAAAAATGTATGTGTGTGTTCTTATAATATTAGTGAAAAAAATAAAAATAAAAGAATGTATTTAACGTGTAGAAGATAAGTTGTGTTGACAATGACCCCTTATATTGATGCGTTTATAGATTTGCAAGCTTAATTTAGCCTTTGTATTATGATGTATAAATAGGTTACAAGAGATTGGTACAAAGAGGTTATCTCAGTTAGAGAAACCCTTATCAGGTAAGGATTTAGAGGATTTGAAATTGCTATTACCCACTTGATCTTATCCCTTAGGTTGGATTGACCCAAGCCTGCTGACATATATATTGCTTTTCCATTGATTGATTCCAGAATCCATAGCATTTTTATTTTATTTTTTATTTTTGCACGGAAACGTCAACAGGTTCCCAGGTTCCTAATCAGATGTATTTGTTTTATAAGCCCTGAAATTCAAGACGGGTTCTGACCCATTTCTAAGCTTTATCATAATATTTATTTATGACCAAGCAGGCTTGGATCCAGACTCATGCTTCACATGTTTCTAGGGAATGCATAGTTGATCACTTAATGAGCCCATATGAAAATTACAAAATGGGCTATAGCAGACAGGCAATGCAGCATATGCCCTACTTTGCCCAAGATGATAATCAAGCCTGGGAGGAACACCGTCCAAGTCTAACTGGAAAGGTCGCATGTGCAGTCCAGGAACATGGCAATCATTTAAAAGGTCATGTGCTATGACACCCAGACAAAGCATGGATATGGTAAGGATACACTATGGACATAATAGGGACATGAATTTTACACATAAATAGTAAAGTATTAGATACAATACGACACAATACGTTGGCATTTTGAAGTATCCATACATCATAGGTCATGTGTGCAGCCAAAGCATTTTTCTTATAATGCTCAGTTCCACTATTAATTCCACCAGTTGATATAAGCACAGATAAAGAAGGGCTGTGTCGATAGGTTGACACCTGGTATAGAATTTTTCTTACAAGCCCACTATGAATTCTCATGTCAAAGGATAGACTAGAATAGAGAAATAAAATTCATATAGCTAATCTCAACATAGTTGAAACAAGATATTGATGATGATGATGCTCCTCAGTTCCAACATTGCAGTGAAAAAACATATAGTGTTCAAGTCATGATCACTTAACTGGTATATAAATCCCTAATTATATCACAGGAAGAATGCTTCCTCCCAAATTGTTTCTCATATCACTCCAGGAAAGAAATGAGATTCAGTGAGGATAAACCTCATGGTTGCAGGACTAAGCAGGACCTGCCACATCACCAGGGCAGCCTGCCATGCACATGGAAGGCTGCCCCACTGGTGAGTGGCAGGGCTTGGGGCCATGGGGTTTTTAGACAGAGGATTCAGACTCCTCCAGGAAACCTTCGAGGACCAAAATATCAATTTATGGCAGAAAATAAAGGGAAAAATGGCCCTTTCAGTGATTAATGCTTCTGATGTCACTCCAGAAACCCATCAGAAAGCAAGCAAGTAGTTGTGACCTTTTCCATGATGGGACGGAGTTGACCTCTCATTTTTCAAATTTTAATTATAGGCTGTACAGGAAGAAATAAGGGTATTCCCAGTATGACATATTTTCCATGATGCTTTGGTAACAGTCGAAGCATCATTCTATGGCCCACATGACAAAGCAAGCTCTCAATGAAGAAGAAAAGAAATTGGAATTTAAAAGGTAAAAATTGTACAACACAAGATTAATAACAAGTAAAAAAATTCCTCAATGTAGCAACCAGCAGAGTGAGGTCGAGGGACTGATGGCCTCTATCATACCTCTCTTTTGCCTTCAGGATTTGGGTCAGATGCCTGGGCCACTGTTCTAGCATCTCTGGTTGTCCTAAGACCTTGATTTGCCCCTGAAACCATATCATAACAGCAGCAAATGATTATAATCTGTCTAACAAAATAGAAATTTTAAATGTTTGGATGATAATCAGAGGATTACCAGCATGTAATGTTCGTCCACCGTGGCTGGATCCATTTGAAGTTCCCAAGGTGGATAGCCTGCCCTGTATATCTTGTGAAAGTGCTGTATCTTTTGTACCCATCTCATTCTCTCTGCTAGGTACATACACTTCACCAAGGGGCGGGCGCACACTTGACCTGGACAAATAGGTTGTCGACCATGACCCTCCGCTTGATCCAGCTAAGGCCATAATCGCATCTGCCTGTTAATAGCCCAATGACAACAAAAGTTCTTTAGTAAAATGCAATTTATGAGAAAACAATGGAGAGTGTAAATAATAATAAGTTCCAATAGTCGAGAGTAAAGTCTGAAGAACAATAGCAGTCTTTCATTAGAGTGACCTTAATGATAACATGAAACTAGAGAATTCCAGCAATGAAGAGATTTATCTTGCATAATGCTTATAAATGAGAAAGTGCTGGTTTAGATACATCTAAATTAATATTTGATTGGCAATTCCTGGTGGAACTAACAAAATTGAAAGGGATGAATATCGGCTTGGCTACCCATTCAGTGCAATGTGTTTTCTTCAAAACCAGAGTCAAAAGTCCATAATTAAAGTCCAAGGCGTGAAGTCCAAGGCCTGAAGTTATCAGGATGCAACAAATTGGCAGGAGTTCATTCCATTTTAGTTAGATAAGTGGAAGCACCAGCCATATCTCTTTTATGTAACCATGACTAATCTACATTTGCTAGCTGACTTCAATATGAATAAACATGTATTGCAGTCCACTGTAAAGTTAATTTACAGAGAATAATTGACATTTAATTTTAAAGTACAGGCAGAGTTAATACAAACAGCTGTACAGATGATGACTAGATCTCATGAAAAACCATGAGAGAGAGAGAGAGAGAGTACAAGAATCCCAGATTTATATTCAACACTTGGGTGCATGCCAACACAGAGTTTGGAGAATGATATGAAGGCCAAGCGGTTGATTAAGGTTGAACAAAAAACAACCCCACCCCCACCCTCTCTCCCCCCTTTTATTTTTATTTTTTATAAAAGGTAAAATTTTATTCCACCAAACAAAAAACAGAAACAACAAACACCAAAAAGAAAAATAGGAATAAAAAAAGAAAGCAAAGAAACACCTAAGAGAGCTTATGCATCAAAAGAAATAGATGAACATAAAACTCCTTCCCTCTAAGACCATCCACCAAAGTCTTAGCCTCTCTTAAAATATGATGGAAAGAAGCATCCAACTGACTTGAAATATTGTGCATCTCCTCCACCGAGTCTGCTAGCCTCCAAGGATGAATAAATTTTCCAGAACCCCATTGGATAGCAGAAAAAGAATCACCTTCGAGAATGGGATTAGAAGCTCCCATTATACACAGCTTAAAACACCTAATTAGAAGAGCGTACAACTCACTTCATTAGCATCAGACAAATCCACCGGATCTGAATAATTTCTAATAATGATACCATTCCAATCTCTGATGACACCACCAATGCCTCCTCTTTGAGAACTTCGAACAAAACTGCCATCAAAATTCAACTTAAGAATACCATGCTAGGGATGATTCCAAACTGAACTTTGCAACCTTCTTGAACGCCAAAAGACAGCTGCCCAAGCCCTATTTAGGTCTTCCAAAGGGACAACAATGAAATCCTTGCTTTTACAAAACAATTAGGACACATTCTAAATAAAAGACTCAACAACTTCCTCAACAGATTTGTTTTTGTTGGTGAACATCCTATTGTTTCTTTCCAACCAAAGTTTCCAACTGGCATCACCCAACTCATATCCAAGAATTCTAAAATTGCCATCCAAACTTTATAAGCAAAGTGACAATTAATTAACAAATGGTGTACCGTTTTCTCATCCTTTAAACATATAATGCACCCATTTACTAAGATATGCCATATTGCCATCTCCTTCTCAATTTATCGATAGTCAAAATTTTATGCTTCATTGCCACCCAACAAAAGAACAACACTCTAGGCGGTATATAGGGATCCCAAAAAGATTTCCAACCTTCCACTCTACCCGTGCTATCAGTTAAGACATTATAAAATGACTTCACAAGAAACTGAACTTTAACATTAGGTTTCCAAATTCTTTTATCAACTCTACCCACCGTCAAATACACCTTAAAAAGAATGTCAAGCAAAACAGTGAAATCAGAGATTTTGTTGTCAATTAGGTATTCAAATCCCAAACAACACCTCCTCTAGAATCACAAAAGATTTTTACAACTCTATTATCCTTTCACATGCTACACCTGTCTCCATCTCTTTCTTTTCTATTATTTGTTTTAAGATGTCCTTTTTTATTTTTTTTACTCTTTGTCCTTTCTTCAAAGTTCATATGTTGCTTTTATGGTCTCTTCTATCTCCATTGCTACCAACAACATGAATTTAAATTTTGGACTACTAAGTGGGCCGCTCAAAATTTGAGCCCTAGATTTGAAATAAAAGAAATATTTCTATTAAAATAGATCTCCAATTAAATATCTATATTTATATATTTTTAGAAATGTTGTACCCCTATCAGTAACCTAAAATTTTGAAATTGACATAGCGGACCCTCATATCCCATGTCCGTATCCATATCTAGGCATCATAGCCTGTGAGCCAAAATAAGGGAATCTACAGGGGTAAGGGTGGAGTGCTTCAGTTAGCACCATACGACTTTATTCAAGTCCCAAGTCCCACATCGAAAATATCCAAGTCCCGGTGACATAAGTGCGGCCTTGGCATTAACCCCATATGAGGCCTTTTAAAACCATACAACAAGATTGGGTTGAAATCCCAAGAGCCAAAATAGACAATATCATGTAGGTAGTGGGTTGGGTCGTTGCAAGACCACCTAAGACGATCTTTTCAAAATCCGATCCGATCACCAACCCGAGGACCTATAATATTCATTGTCGTTTGATTGATCACACATGAGTGACCCCATCTATTTCTATCCAACAAGATAAAAGTAAGGCAAGTTCATCACTTGTTTCAGATAAAATCTACTCTAATGGTGGCCATCTTACATATTGGATTAACAACTTATAAATTGACCACAGCTGATGACTGGATTGGATTTTGAAAGGGCGGGCCCTACCATACATTGAAGATGGGGCACTGCACCATACTACAATGCACTGGCATTGCACTGGAGCCCTGAACAAACTATCAATACAAGAGGAAATATCTTATCATCATCGTTGTAGTTGTCATCATCATCGTTATTATTATCACCATTATTATTTTGAGAAAGCCACAAATTTCATTTGTGACATGTAATGGGATGAGGTATAACTGTATGTGTTTGCAAAAATCCATAAAGATTGGACAACTAAATTTTTTATCCACACAATGTAAAATGTATAATATGCTAATCCATGAATTGCCGGAACAAATATGTTTCACAATCCACATAATTGAAATTTGCAAGTCATTTTTCTTCTCTGATGAGTAGACCAAACACGGCGGTATTAAATGCAAGTTATTTACAATCATTATGCAATAAGTTTCTTTATTAAGTCTTTCTTCTCAGGACAAAGAGCTGATAGATATACATAACACTGAAAAGTAAACATTACGGAAAACAAATCGCACAATGAACTCTTTGACCAAAAATTGAATTTCTTGAACCACTGTGCTGAATATGTGGACAAATAGAAAACCATATGCTTACCTTAGTTGGATGAACGTCATCAAAGACATGTGCTTGGCCAGCATAGAAAATAGTCATCTGCCGACTAGTGGATGCAGAGCAGTGGCGACTGGCAAAAATGGACAAAATATGAGAAAGCATCATGTTATCGCTCCAAGCACATGATATCCACACCCATATCCCTATCTAAATACTTTAGGAAATGACTGCAAAAGACAAAGTCTTACCTTGGTTGACTAGAAGATTCAATTTCATTGCTCAGAGGCACAGCCTTTGGTTTACTGCTATTGAGCAGCACACCAGTTGGATTTCTCTCAGCTGCTCCGCTAGTGGCATTTGTAATATTTAAAATACCAGAGCCTTTAATGCCTGTTCTAGAACCCTCATCTGCTGCAGGTTGAGTGATGAATGAAGTACTAGGACTGCCATCCTTATATCTGTTGGAAGAAAATTTATCCACATATGTTGCCAATTGGCCAAGGCGGGAAGGGTGGTGCACTGCAGGGCCCACATTCATTGGTACAGACCAATCCCAACTAGAAACAACTAGCTCAGGTCTACTACTAATTGGTGGTTGTAGTATGAGTGTAGTAGTAGAATTTGACCTAGGTGGTTGCATGGCAAAAGCTAATTCATCAGCATGTGATCTGGGTCGCTGTCCTCCTGCCTCATTTTGGAACATCTGCACAGCAAGTTCAGTATTAGTAAAGATGAGGGGAAGCAATAGCTTGTATTTTAAGCTAAGAAGCACGGATACTTCTAAGAAAGTGACGTATCCGTGTCGGACATGTGTCGGACACCGACACTCTTCGGACACTTTCGGACACATGTCCAATACTATTTTAGCCGTGTCCATGATTAAGAACTAAAAATCTTAATTTCGGGCACTTATCCGACACTCTTTTTGTGACGTGTCCCACAATTCCTAATCCATGTCTATGACTAAATAATAAACATGGGGCTAATATTTCTTCGACACTTGTTAACCTATGGTTACTAAAACTTAGAAACTTGATATATGACAATTTTAAACCATGGAAAAATGTACGATTGTTACTATTAATCAAATCACAAGAAAAAGACAAATGAATCTTTTACAAAAGAATAGGCCTTAAGATTGGCTTCCTTTTTTGCTTTTTGTTTTTTTTTTTTTTTAGAAAGGGGAAAGAGATGATCATCCCTTCTCTTTGCATGGATTTTATGAAACTATGGATATTTCATGTTTAATGATTATGAATTATGTTTTATGGTTGTATTGATGTTTGATAATTTAATATGGTTATTAGTTGGTACTTGAATTTTTATTTTTTGATTGCTAAATTGATTAAAAAGTTAAAATATATTATTTTTTTATATGATTATATATAAATAAATATAAATTATTAATGTGTCCCCCAACATGTCCGTGTCCTACTTTTTTGAGAAATGCCGTGTCGGTCCATGTCGTATCGTATCTGTGTCCCATGTCCGTGTCCATACTTCTTTGATTTTAAATATATATATGTAAGAAAAAAAAATACACGCACAAGAAATGACGATGACAACAATCATGCCCATAAATGCATGGAAAGTGGAATAAAAAAAAACATATATCAGGCTCCTTTTTTCTTTAAACCAAAGCATTAAAATTAGTAACAAAATATTCTATATACCTTCAACATGCATACACTTTCGAGAGAGTCTGGTCCCACATGATGTATCCTATCTCTCAAAGAACCCATAAAAGCCAAGTCTGAGTTGCTCCTTTTTCTTCCTTTACTCGTCTCAGGCCCAGATAAATCACTTATTGAACCTTGAAATTGAACCCCCTCAGGATTGTTCCCTGCCTGCCTCTCTAGGAGAAAGTGAAGAAGAGAAGAAGAAAATAAGACTCAAATTCCACTAATCAAACTTATCCAGGGAATACAGACATTAACCCAGGCTGAGTTTGGGTCCTGGTTTAAAGCCAAAAGTGAGTTAAAACAATAATGCAATTTTCTCTATAGAGGAAAGAAAATGACGGAACTGACAATGACATAAAATGGTGACACTATTCCCATTTATAATCCAAATAGAATTCACAAACATTCATAATAGGAAAATTAGGTGATAACAAGTGACGTGGACTCCTTCAGCATAGTCTGGCCCTTTTACAACGCAGGATGTATATGGGACCTTGAGTTTCCTAGGATTTGAATTGCTCGGGTGATGGCAGAGTATTCATTCCCCATATTTCCTGGATTAAATTTCCATTAAAGGGGAGGCTAATTGATGATCATTTTTAGATATTCACCTTTGATTCTTCATTTTAAACCACTTACAAAGACAAAATGTCTTCGAATTCCTAGGCATTCAATTACATGAGACAGAAAGGCACTAAAAAAAGCCTAGGAATATAAAGAAAATTTAAGCTCCAATATAGTCATAACCCTAAGCAGTACATAACTAAAAGTCTTTACAAACTAAAGAGATTACTACTGAACAATTAGCAAAGAGGCAGAGAAACATATTTGCATAAAATAGATGGCTGGTTTTCTACTCATTCCCCACTTCCCTCGAACTCTTCAATAGAAGATGATGCTCAATTCCCAATGTCTGAGCTTCAAAGTCTGCCCCTTCAATACCAAGGGGTGTCTTTAACAACATTGAACCAGAACTTGTGGACGTAAAATGTAAACCCAGGAATATTCTTGATAGTCCCCTCCTTCAATACCATGGGATGTCTTTGAGTTTGAGGACATCGAACCAGGTTTTGAAGACATAATAGGGACCTGGGAATATTCCTCAGACCATCAAGTCCATTGCAGGACAGAATTTTTATTTCTTTATTCTGCCCAATAACCAGCGCTGCAAATTAACCAACTAACCCTTTGGAGAGGAAAAGGCAAAGGAGATGATGCCCCTTTCATCCCATGAAGTCCATAGAAAGTGGCCATCCCAAATGCTAACAGTAAAGCATCTCTTCCACAACAACTAGTAACAAATCCTCAATTGGTGACATCCAAAACCAGTGTCGAGTTACAGTGTCTTTTCATAATCCTATCCACCAAGGCTATCTTAAGAAAGCAGAAGGCAACAACCACACCAGCCCAGATTAATTCTTTTAGATAACCAAAAGCTATCTTTTTTTCTCCTCTTTTCTTCATACCCAACAACTGAGATGAACAAACACCAAAAGAAGAAGAGAAACAAATGACACCCAACACACATTAAAGTGACAAAAACTTGTTCATTCCATCCCCATTTAACAAAAAGCAATAGTGAAACATAGAAACCTATAAAAAAAAAAATCTACCAACCAAATCCATAACTCTCTAAACAGGTACCCAAAATACCAAACCAGAAAATATAAATCAAGCACCACACAATAAATGCAATATATAACAAAACCAAGTGAGCTCATCAAACTTGATAATAAAATAAAATAAAATAACAACACAAAACCAAACTGATACACAAACACAACTTCTGAAAAAGAAGAATGCAAAAGCAACCCACACCAGACCCACAACAGAAAATAATAATAATAATAATAATAAAATCACCTGAACCCAGATCAGAACTGCCCGAGACAGGACCATGGGCACCCGAAGTAGCTCCAATCGATGCCGATGCCTCGGGAAGTCGACTCTCACGGACGAAACCTGCGCTCTTGGGGGGGACTGCGACTGCAGCCGACTCAGCACAACTCATCCCCAAGAAATCATGGAAGGTTGGGTTCTCTTCTTCCCCAGCCATGACCAGAATCGCCATTCCCTCATGAAAACGCCCTCATTCTCGTTAAAAGAGTACGCGCTCCAAGTGCTCGACGAAAGTCCCCACAGGAGCAAAAGAGAGCAGAAAAGCTCGGATTTTCAGAAAGCAGCAACGTAAGCAGGGGACCCCTTTGTCAGAGCTATCTCTGTCTCTCTGTAGCAAGCATTGAAAAGCAAAAGCTGTGGGGATTGATTTTCTTTTCTTCCTGTTTTTTTACATGGGCTTTGTATCTCAATTCAATCAACAGCACAAGCAGACGGCAGCAGCATTTGCAGACTCATTTTTTGGAGTCTTCGAGTCTGAAAAGAGCGAGAGACTGGAAAAAAAAGGCGCTGTCGGTTGGCACGTGCGGGACTTCACGCGGGAGAGACGGAAGATTCGCTTGCCCCAAGCCCAACCACTATTTGGGAGTAGCTTCGCCACCGGCTGTTGTTTTCCCTGCCACGTCAAACAGCATGCAGTGATCTGGACCGTTGATTGACGATTGTGGGTGGGCCTCGAACTGGTGTGGCCAACTGTGGTGGCAGAGAGAGAGAGAGAGAGAGAGACCCATTTCATTGCATGGAGTGGATGAAATCACCTTTTCACAATTGAATTGCACACTATGTGTACATAACCTCCAAGGCAAAATGAACATTAGAAGTAAATCATTGAATGTTGCTGTAGAAAATAAGATGCACCACTAAAGATTCATGATGAAGCAATTTTAACTCTGAGATGAATTGATAAATTCTTGGCGATTTTAAACTTTTTCAAAATTTTAGAACCAGCAAACACAGCTCAAGATATTTTACATGGTGAAACAGGGTCTGCCCAAGTTTCCAATGAAACAAAGCCTTTACGTGGTTAGGGCAGGCTTGTTTTGTAGTTTTTTGTAAAGTAAAGATGCTTTTAAGATTTTAGACTAAAAGTTTGAAGAGACAATAGAGTCCCAGTTGAACTAAAAAGAAAAATATCCGAATGCATCGAAAATCTACTCTAAAAATTCTTATCTTCTACATCTCTTAGCAAAAAAGATTGTTTTAAAGAGTCAAATACAATATATTAAAGGTGTTTAGGTGCTTGGATCTGTAACAAATGACGGCATGAAGTCGTTATATTGGGGTGCTATGCAATGGAAATCATAAGTCCTCAGGTTGTGCGATCATTGAATAATGGTTGTGAGTATATCTTTTGTAAGTGTGGTATAATTCATTGTGTGGTTAATTTTTATTCGTAGTTTTTTCCCTGTTTGGATTTTCACGTAAAAATCGTGTCTTCTTGTGGTGTGTGCTTTTATGTTGATTTTATTTCCGTTGCATAGTTAATTGTTTCCACACATAGTATTGGGAGTGATTGCGTTAATCCTTTCTAAAGGCCTCTCTCCAAAAACCTTAAAGTGGTATCAAGCAGGTTATACTAATTTGCTGTGTTTGATTTTAAAAGATATCTCGAATGGTGCTCAATCAAGAAAATACATTCACTATTAAGTATCCATTGTGTAATAGTACAAATTATGCTTATTGGAATCAAAGGATGATTGGTTCCTTAAGTCCATTAATGATGATGTGTGGGATATTGTTGAAGATGGCTATTTAAAATTCACAATTACAATTAATGGGCAAACTGTTGCAAAACCTAAAGCCCAATAGATTAAGGAAGAAAAACATGCCTCCAATTGCAATAATAAGGCCATGAATGTTATTTATAATAGAGTGCCTGCTAATGAGTTTTGTTGAATTTTCACGTGCAAAACTATGAAAGAAACTTGGGGTGTTTTGCAAATTGTATATAAAGGTATTGATACTGTCAAGCAAGCAAAGTTGTAGAAGTTAAATAAATCTATGGAAATCGTTGTAATGGAAAAAGATGAGACTTTAATTAATTCTATATTAGGCTGAATGACATTGTCAATTTTATTTTTAATTTAGGTGAAGAAATCCCTGAAAGTAAACTTATCAAGAAGATTCTGAAGTCTCTTACTTCAAAGTTTGATTCAAAAGTGAATGCCACTGAAGAGAATAAGAATTTGGAAATCCTCACTACGAATCAATTAGTTAGAAATCTTCAGACTTTCGAAGAAAACCATTTAAATAAAGGAAAATCAGTAAAGAATAATGATTTGGCTTTGAAAGCTTTTAGAGAATCAGTGAAAAAACCTAAAGAAAATTGAGAATATTTGGACTGTGACGATGATATAACTGATTTAATGATTCAATTTCAAAGACTCATAAAGGGTAAGAAAGATAAGTGGCAATTATTAAAGTTTGAGAAAAAAATGACTTCAGCAAAGATCAAGTGTTTTGATTGTCAAGGTTATGGTTATTATACAGTGATTGTCCTAAAAGTAAAAAAATCCCAAACACAAAGCTCTAAAAACTTGGGACAATGATTTTTCAAAAGAAGAAAAAGATCATGAACCTAATCCTAAAATATTGTGGATGGCAAATTCATGGCTTTTATGGCTAGATCCATTGTACCTGATGATAGTTTTGCTATAAAAAATGCTATTTGAAATTTCAAATGAAGAAGATGGTTAGGAAACAAAATATGGAATTTTGCTAAAAAAGTCAATAAAGACGAGTATGATAGTTGAAAAAGATATTCTGAAGTGAAAAGAAAAGATTTTGTCTCTGAAGAAAGAATTAAAAGATGCAAAATCAAGGTTCATCTCTTAGTAGAACAAAAGAACTACTTAGCTGATAAGTTAGCTACTGAGGGTTACAAATATAGTTCAATGAAAGATGATTTTAAGAAGGTTGAACAAAAGCTTAAAACCTTTAAAATAGACTTGCTGACTATTAAGGCTAAAAAAGAAGACTTAGCTAGCAAACTGAAGATTACATTGTCTGAGCTAGATTCCACAAAAGCTTCTCTAAACAAGATGACTTCTAGTTCAAAATATCATGAAGATATCTTGTGTGTTCAAAAGCAGGTTAATGACAAACGGGGTTTTGGTTTCCATGATGGTGAATCTATTTCAAAGACTAAAAATAAAACTATTTTTGTTAGAAGTATTGCACACACTACTCTACATGTGTAACACTCCGACCCGATTTGATCCGGATTAGTGGGTCATTGTGTGCGATTTTGTCGTTAAGTGTGTTTTGATTTTATTTTTCTTTGGCTTTGAGTCTTAGAGAAATCGTTTGAGTTGAGTTGACTTGGTTTAGATAATTCGAGCCCTTTTTCGTAATTTTGGCTTTTGATTGACTTTGTCAGTTTTGCGTCATTCTGACGTCATCGCGTGTCTTTCGTTGAGCTTGTCGATCTTCGTAACTGTCTTGGATCCGAATGATTTCGTTTGCTCTCTTTGGATCGTCATTTGACTCAAACTGAAAATTGTGTAAGCTGTTTGGACTTATTTGTAATTTGGACTCATTTTAACTTATAAATATCCTACCTACTCTCTCTTTCTCTCTCGATCGTTCTCTGTCTCTCTCAGTTGTCTCTCTCTCGTTCAGCTCTTCTCTCTCACTCCTTTTCCTTCCTGTTTGTTGCACGTGAGGGAGAGAGGAGCCAAGTTGTGTGTGTTTTCCAGCGGACTGAGCCAAAGCAACGACCGTGTGTGCGTGATTTTCATCTGTGAGGCAAGTATAAGCACAAGTAGTATGAACACCGATTGGTATTGCTTTGATTGGTTGTGTTTCTACTCTTTATTGTATGCATCAGTGTTAGACAGCCCCATTGAGTCTGTTTCGCTGTTATTTTTCTGTTTTTCAGTCGATTTGTTCGTTTTCTGTATGTCTGTAACTATTCCAGAAAAATGACTCCGTGCACTCATGGCTACACCGTGAAATGTGCTACGGCTAAGTCGTGAAATGGCTTACGACTAAGCCGAGACCCAGCCGTAACCCTGACCGTAGAATAGTACAGACTGACATCTGAAAATAACTGAGAGTTGGCAAAATGCTACTCTTCTACGGCCCAGCCTGATCTAAGCCGTACATTGTGCTACGGCTAAGCCGTGGACCAGGATACGGCTGAGCCATAGGGTAAAATACGGTTGAGCCGTAAATACGGATGGACATTTTGGGGAACCTCGGCTCCGCCGCAGTGCAGATTACGGCTAAGCCGTAAGATGCCTCGGCTAAGCCGTAAGGTCATCTACGGCTACACCGTATCAGCCTGAGAACTGAATGAAAAGGACTAGGTTTAAGAAAGAGACCTTATGACTTTCATGTTAGAATGTAGCTAACCTGGACATGCCCAATGGAATGTTTGAATGACATGAATGATCTCGAGGGCTGCGAATCATTCATGCCCATTATCCAGTTGTTTAGCACCTCCCCATGGGTGTTGGTTTAAGGGACTTCAGTGCACATTCCAGACACTGCAACACGAGACAATGGTGCATCGGACAACTTAAAACTACATCAACATGCACGGTTAGAAACACTGGATAATTAGGTTAGGACTGGCTTGTAATTGACCTTGATTCGTAAAAGTACTCTGATTTGTGTAGCATATTGACTTCGGTTATGCCCTCTTATGTGTTCTGCGCTGGACCTCTCGATTCTGTGGGAAATGCAGCAACCCCAGAGCGAAGCCCGGGCGGGTCCATTCTATTATTGTGTTTGTATCGTTACTCCGGTGGAGTACTTGCATACTTGAGTCAATGATATTGTTCTTGGTAACTGCTTATCCGCATTCAGTATTGCTTATTCGCATTCAGTATCAGTATCAGTATATGTGATGCACTTCCTATTGTTCGTTTAGTGTGATATGTGAGATTTGTATGTGATATGATTGATTGATTGAGGTGCATCATCCGATTTGATTGTGATTGGTATATGGCACTACTGAGCCTCAGCCTTAGGATACCCGACGGGGTTAACTTTGGTTTAGTTTATGTGTTTGCCTCTGCAGAGTGTTCTGTCCTGGGACTCCGGACCCCGGGAACTAGAGACCCATGCGTACCCTGGCCCGGTCGCTGGTGTTCTCATTCCGACTGCTCTCGAAAGGGAGAATATGGCCAATGTAGTAACCACTTTGACTGTTATCTGTTTATGATTCTGATAGCATGCTTATTCATCTGCATAATTGCTTAGTATACGAACATGATTTCTATGGATCTTGCATTGTAACTATTGCTCAATTATTAGACATAATTCGTGTTATCTTCTTGTGGCTTATATTTTGCTAAGTAGTTGTACTTATGAGTTGTCTTTGTGTGTTGCAGGCTCAGATCCCTCTCCCGATCCTGCGTCGGTCGACCCGACTCCAGGAGAGGCTCGCGAGGCCCCCTCCGACCTAGAGGAGTGGACTTGATCCATCCTCCAGAGTACGGTTTGCATCATTTTGTTTTCCCCATTTATTGAGTTTGGGTCTATTGGGGGATTTTTCTGTACTTGTACTGTGGGCTTTGATTGTATCTGTATTTTGATTTTTAGTGAGCCCTCTCCACTGTCATACGTTCTTGTAATTATTCTCGTCATCAGTCAAATGATTTTGTAATCCATTATATCTTTTGGTATGTGTTGTATGCCTTGATACGTACAGCTTCCGCGTACAGTTGTTTGCACGTGTGAATGATCCCTTGTGTGTGTATGCTTGGACGGGGTCCAGCTGTGCATGCACGGGAGTACGTGTGTCATTGGTTAGACTTTCTTTGACCCCCGGTCCCTGGGCTCGGGTTGTGACAACATGCTACACATGTTCATAAGGCGAAAAGTAGTTCTAACAGGAATAATGTGTGATGTCCTGCACGCACATCCACTTGTCGTCACTGTGGAGTTAAAGGACACATTCATCCCCGTTGCAAGAAGTTGTATGTTTTGCAAAAGTTAAGCAATAGTGGAAATAACTGTCTAAGCCAAAGATTAAGACAAGAATTATTTGGGTTAGGAAGTTTGATTTGCCTATAAAAGTTGCTCACATTATGCTAAAAGATCAAACTACACAAATGTGGGTAGCTACATACAAAAAACCCTAATAAAAAAGATATAGCTCTCACCCCCGATGCTGCTACAAAGATATAATTAATGTGGAGTTGTAATTGAGAGGGAGCTATTGCTAGATCCAAATTAACAAATCTGCTGCATGATGATCATTGCCATTATCAATTATGGACAAAAACGGGGGAAGGGGGGGGGGGATATTACATTTAGGGAGAGACAATTCCAAGTCAAGAGGCTGAAAGATCGATGTTCAAAGATAATACAAATCTACATGTGTGCTAATGGTAAATTTTTATTTTTGCTGAAAACTCAATGTATTTTGGATTTTTATTTTGCATAAATCAAATTTTATTGTTCTACGGAGTTTTGTCCATGAATTGTCAAATGTGGGAGATTATAAGGATTTTAGTATGTTGGCTAAATTCATAGATTGGACAAAACTCAAGTTCTAGTTGAAGCTGTGTTTCTATTTGTTTTTATACTAGGAGTTTGAAGAAGCAATAGAGTCTTAGAATAGCTGAAAACAAAATCCAAAAAAATTAAAGATGAGCTACCCAATCGATCGAACATGGGTTCGATCGATCAGATTCAAGGTAGTGTACAAATGCGAGCAATTGGACCATAACCCTATCGACTAGACTTGCGTTGAAAGTTCCACCTACTTGCGAAAATTTAGTCCGAATTTAAGAGAAACTTACCTATTGGCTGCCAATTCATTTCCTGATTAGAATAAACTTATGAGGCACAAATTTGGGCTATAAAAAAGGGTTTTTTCTCAACCTTAAGGGATGAATATCTTATTGTTCTAAGTGGATAATATATTTTGAAGATCATCTCTTCTAAAGATTTCATTGGAGAGTTGAAGAGCTAAAGTTCTGCTCTGAAGATCCTTATCTTCTACATCTCTTAATATAGAAGATTGTTTTGAAGAGTCAAATACAATATCTAGAAGGTGTCTATGTGTTTGGATTTGTAACAAAGGATTGCATGAAATCATTGCAGCGGGGAGCTATGCAATGGAAATCACAATTCCTTAGGTTGTGCGATAATTAGATAAGGGTTGTGAGTATATCTTTTGGGTTGTGAGTATATCTTTTATAAGTATGGTATGATTCATTATACTTGATTTTCAATCAAGGTTCTTTTTTTTTTTCCACATAAAAATCGTATCTTCTTATAGTGTGTCCTTGTATATTGATTTTATTTTCATTGCGTAGTTGATTGTTTCCACACATAGTACTGAGAGTGATTATATTAATCCTTTCTAAAGGCTTCTTCCCAAAAGCCTTCAGATATATTTGTTTTTATTTATTTGAGGTAAAGTTAGGTACAATGAGATGGGAATAAAGAGTTGACCTTGTAGATATGGCGCCTACTCTCATAGCTTCCACAAGTTAACTATGGTAAGAGTCATTTACTTTTTATGTTCTGGCAATTGGGCCAACCATGCGACAAAAAAAAAAAATTATAGTGAGATGAAAAGTTGAGAAGTGATAAAGTAATCAGTGTACTTTTTTGTGATAAAATATTTGGGCTTTGAATAAATGAAAAGTTTTTTTTTTTTGCGTGGTTGAAATTTACTTTCCTACTTGTTTTGACCGACAAACATACTAAAAATTTTGGCGGCTAAAATCTCTTCAAAGACTTTGCTTTATTGCTTGCAAAACAAGCATTGTCTTAAATAGAGGTTTAAATAAAATCTCGTCTTTGAACAGGATGTCTATCCTAGTTGGTAGTATCGCAAATGGGCATCACAAGAAAAAATGGTGCAGCAACAGATTGTGCTGGTGAGGTAAGATTTATTCAAAAGTCAAAGAAGAAAATTCTGGGGTGATACAAAAGTTCTGGAATGAGAATATTTTGGTCAGATAGGATTTTTTCCAAAATTCAAGAAGAAAATTCTGAAAAAGATAGGAAGCTTTTCATTTTATAAGCGCAAGGAATCAAATTTTCTCCACTACCTTTGTCTTTTTGTCATCTAATATAAATATATATATTAGATGAATGATTTGAGAATAATTTGTGAATTATTCATGTACTAGTTGCATAAAGTCTCTTTCCTAAATATTATATTTCTTTTATGGCCCTCTGCAAACATAAAGTCTCATTTGCCCAATTGATATTGGTTACTTAGGAAACTGCTGTTAAGTTTTTTGTTTTCAGTGAAAGAGCATTGAGGAGAGTAAAGACTTGTCAAGATATAAATGGTACTATCTCTTTTGTAAGATTTAATCTAACAGGGTGATAGGCAGGTAAATTATTCCTTCTAAGAGGAACTTATTTGTTTATTTATTTTTGGCAGCCAAGGCCTTTTATCATTCACTTTATAAATTTAAACCCTTTTTTTTTTGTAAGAATTGAATGCTGACCATACAAATGGCTCATACATGCATGCCTTCTTTTTTTAAAAGTAAAATATAAAGATTTTATTGAACACCATCAACAAATACAATCTCAAACATAATTAAATTCCGAATAAAAGTTGAAATGGACCCATACATACATGCCTTCTCTAGTGCTTGGATCCTTCTGTTTGGCTTGAAATATACATGTAAACCTTTTTCATTTTTACATTAAAAGCAAAAATAGTGAAGAAATGCATCTAATTGTAAAATCTTAAATTATTTTGTATTGTATTTATACATGTGTTTAGTATTCTCTAATGGTATGCCCCCGTGATCCAAACATGCCACTTTGACAGCTGTACTTGTCCAGTGAAGTAAAGTGAAATATCAAATTAAGAGATAAAAAAAATAAGAGGGTCCACTAAAAATGTGATGGTTTTTCATCATTTAGTGAAATGAAGATGTAGTTTTTTACTTTTTTTCAAAAGAAGAAGGTTTCTTTATCTTTTAATGGCTTGAAAAGTAGCCTTTTTATATTTTTAGGTAAAATGTAAAGGTATTTTTTAAAATACGGTAACTTTGATTTAACTCTCTTTTATTCTATCGTCTCTTGAAATGTTTATTTACATCACTTTACTAGAAAAGTGAATTTACCAGTTGGCAGGAGGCCAACAATAAAATGAGACCCCAAAAATTTCACAACACCGGCCATGACGACTTCATCTCTGTGTATGCAGAAGCATGGGCAGAAGAAAAATAACCCGAGTTTAGGCATCGGTATCAGACCCGGTGACATCCACAAGATAACGAGTGCATTCCTCGTCATATTGGTCAATACGAATAAGTGTATCAACCATGTCCTCATTTTCCACTAAAAATAGTAGAAAATAGCCCATATCATGCTTTGTTACAGCATATTCATAATTAATGGTGGTGTCACGTGAATTAGATATCATGCAAATATTCTAAAATAACTTTCAAAGAAATCAATACATAAAAAACGGCATGATATGTATGATGGATTAATTTTTTCCAATAAAATAATTAACTTAATGCATGACTTCTGAGATGATAAAATAGAATATGCGTAAAAGAAGAAAAAGAAGAAGGAGA
Organism: Sextonia rubra; assembly: GCA_037013555.1. NCBI lineage: Eukaryota > Viridiplantae > Streptophyta > Magnoliopsida > Laurales > Lauraceae > Sextonia > Sextonia rubra. The sequence continues at coordinate 21,562,218 of JASUAD010000001.1, read as the reverse complement.
GATGAAAGCCATAATAGATTTTGGACATTGCTGCAATGTGTTGCCAAACAAAGTAATCAGATAGGAGATCCTGCGATGGGGGAAAAGGAAAGTTGGTATGCTATTTTATTTATAGAATTTCTATGGGCAGGAAGAATTTTCATTTCTTTCGAAACTGTTTAAAAAATTTTCCATTTGTGTGCTTCTTTTCAAAGGAAAAACAAAGGAAAAGAAAATGTTCTTGGCTAAACCTCACCTAAATGCATGAAACATGTACTTTTTCATGAAACCAAACTTGACAAGCCCACCAAGATTATTGAAATAAATACTTGTCATTCTTCTACACTACATAGTCAATTCCCTTGAACACTCGGCAAACGTGTCTCATGGTTTCATAGTTGTTTCTCAAGCGTTACTCATCCATTTCTTTGATCTCATGCATATGGCAAACTTTGACAAATACCGCATTTGGCGAGACTTCAGCTTGCATCCATTTCACAGTTACCATTCTTTTGACATTAGCTCCTCAAGCTCTTATTTGGCTTCTTTGGAAGAGATCATTGCAATAGAGTATGGTGTAGATAAGTGAGGGTGTGGCGCAATACGGGCCCGAAGTATTGTTGATCAGGTTTAGGGGTGCCATTACTTTGGTTGTGGAGGCATCTTCTGTGATGAAGGAGATGTTGTCCAGGAATTCCCTGGATTCTCAAATTTGAAAACCTTCTACATTTGGAGAGTTCTCAGCAAAGGCTTTTTATTTGGCCTTAGAAGGGAACCAATCTCCTAGAGCATCTTCTTATCTTCTTTTGATGGGTTTGGCTCCAAGGGTTGAAGTTTTTTGTTGGCTGACTATGGCAGGAAAGCTTTTGATGACAAATAATTCGAAAAGAAAGGGGATATCGGCTTCAAATATTTCAAACATCTGTGTGATGGGTCATACGTATGTGGAATCAGTCAACCACCTTTTTCTTCATTGTGATGAAGCGCCTAGTGTTTGGGGTCATTTCTTAGGAAGATGCGGAATTACTTAGTGTTGTCCGGAAAAGATTGTGGATGCGGCAGAATCCTGATTGAAAGGGCATTTTGTTCGATGTCGCCTTACTCTCTAGAAACTGCTTCTTTTTGCCATTTTATGGTTTATTTGGAAGGAAAGAAATAACAAAATGTTCAAGGATCTTTCCTTTTCTCCAATGAAGTAAATATATTTGTTTTCAATGAAGACTGCAAAATGGGCTTTAGTTAGGAAGGAGTTTTCTAACTTTACTTTTGATCACATTCTTATCAATTGGGAAGCTTGTATGGGCTGTGGCTCCTTTAAGGTATTGAACTCAATTATTTGGTCTCCTCCTCCCCTTGGTATGTTCAAATTTAATGTCGATAGTATATAAAGAGGGAAGGTAGGCCCAGCAAGTCTTGATGGTATACTTCGAAATAACAATAATGAGGTATTATTGATGTTTTCTAGGCCTGTGGGTGTATGACTCCAATAAAGTAGAGGTCTTAACGATTTTGGAGGCTCTTAGGTGCTTTTCAAGTAATTTCCAAGGCAATTTTATTGTAAAAAGCGACTCTTTTAATGTAGTAATTTGGATATCTAATAGAAAGGTTAACCCTTGGAAATTACAATTCCATTTTAATAAAATTCGTGTATTATTTACGAACTTATATGTTGTTTTCCATCATGTGCTTAAGTTGACTTACTCTATGGCTGATGCTATAGTAAAATTGAGGGTTGAGAAAAAAATGTATTGAGTGGTTATTGTCTAATTAGTTTCTTGTAAGTGAATACATTGCTTTTATACTCTTTTTCTTTAGAGTTTTTTTTTGCTTTTTCTTTTCTTTCTTCCCTTTTGTATTTTCTACTTCTTTTAATGAAAGTTTCTGTTATTGATAAAAAAAAAAAAGGCTTCTCACATTAATTTTCATCAGTGGACTCCTTCTAGGCCTGTTTGTATTTTACATGTATAGATCGCTTCTGCGTGCATACATATATACGTAGGAAGATGGACAGGTAGAAGATAAATAGACTCACATGCACACTCTACAAAGTAATGTTTTACATATATGCATCATGCAAGAAGGTATTTTTTTGGTTTCCCCACGGAAGAATTCTGGCTTCGTTCTAAAGCCCAAACCGAATTCCAATTCACTGAGTTTAAAGAGGTTGACTCAGGTTGAGCACCGGGGTCTATGTCGAGCTCAGACCGAGACTTAAAAGACTAGCTCCTCAATTGTAAATGTACTCGAGCCAGGATACGTCCGAATTCAGTACTCGATCGCCCGATCATAGCCTCAGTAGTGGGCAATATAAAACTGTAAAAAATGACATTTTCAACAAAAGTTCTAAGTGACCAAGTGCTGCTCCCACTAGGCCACTGAGTGGAATTAAGCAGATGATTATCATAAGAGCATCAGAGAACATGATGGTGCCCTTATGATTTCAGCAATAATGATGGTGTTGACAGCAAGAGAGAGTGAACAGTAAGTGATCATTATCAGTGTATTATCATATTCAGAGGACCAATTTACTAATGCCATATGTATAGAAGTATATATAATATGCAATTCAGTAGCTTCGGAAACGTCAAGGTCATTATAATGTAAGCAGGTGTCAAAGGTTTGGTTTGTCAAATTCTCGTAGTGAGTGTTGCAACATCCTTAAATCTAGAGACTCCTCTATTTTTTAGTCTATAATGTGTATGCATTACAGGAAATCGGAAAAAGAAATAATATGTAAGAAGAAATGGAAATACACCTAAGTTGTCTTGACAGACAAATTGAGAAGGTATCATTAACGCAGTTTTTGCCTTATGCAGATGTTCTTAAACAAACTCTAAAGGCATGTTTGTGCAATGACATTTTGCCCGAAGATAGAGATTCTTCCCAGATATGCACAAATATCCAATATTTAGTGCAAAAAAATCTTCCATTTTGTTTCAGAAAAATACTTATCAAAATCAATGCAATTAAGGATTTCAGGTCCAATCGAAGGGGCGACATCCATGATTTCTTCTTTGGATCTTTGTGCTCATTCCCTTCTTTCCAACATTATGCGAAAAAGAAGACTCAGAGGTTCTGGGGCATCTCAAGTCCACACTCCATGTGACTATGGAAAAAAGTATGCAACAGATTCCACACACTGCAATATTCACTACTGTTTCCTAATGTTCCCAAAAGATGTTTTGAAAACTATGTTTTTCCGAAAAGCATTTTTTTTTTTTCAAAATTTTTTTTTCTCCGGTATTATAGGAGGATCCGCAAAGGCAAACCAAAGGCACCACTGAATTGTTCAGTGATATATGATATGACATTTTATGCCCATTATTCTTGAGTGATAAGTGAAAATAGCACATTCAGATGTTCCATTAGTATCCCTTATTCAAGGGTCTTCAGTTCAGGGTTCTCTGACACTGAGTTACATGTTCCAAGTTCCTAGAGTCCAAATGAGACCCATGGCTTGTTTGGAAAAGCCAAACTAATATTATTACATTGTTTTCTGCAATATTTAGCCAGGGCAAAATCTTGATATTGCCATTCAGAGCTGCTAGCTCAGCTGGTAAGACAAACAAAGTCCTCAAGAGGGAGGCAGGTTAGCTAGCGGCTCGGCCCTGCTTGAAATGAAGTGGCGTCGTCCAGTCATTTGTGCTGAGTATGCAGGAGCATGACCCACAAGTGGGAGTTTTAGACGGCAGCATCCAGTGTAAGGTGGAGAGTAAGCAAGCCTGCAATAATGATCACCTAGCACTTCTCACCCAAAGGCTGCTCAAGTCATAGTTTATGCTTTCAAGACTCCAGGCTTTTAGAAGCTGATCATCACTTTCCTTACTCTGCACAGTCCCTACTCATTTAATTCCAAATGAACTACTTTAAAATGTCTCAAAATCAAAGAGGTAGACAATGAGTTTTTCTCTTTTTTAATTATTTCATCCTTTTCAAGCCATTTCTTTAAATGGGGTAGTTTTTTGTCATGAAAGATGCAGTGAAGGCTTAGTGCATTCAAAACAGCTGATCATAAAATGTAGCCCATATTCATGCCTGCAAACTTTTGAATTCCAGGACTTCTCTGCGGCAACCATCAATTGTGACTCTGATATGCACGGGAGTTTGAGCATTTATGTCTAAATCATTCTTCACTTGGATGATGACCCGAGGTGTTGAGTAAAAGGGTACAGCATTTGCAGCATGTTTGGAAATTTTGCTCTTCGGGTGCCTGCCTGGATGGCTCTGAAACGGGGATTGGTCAAATTTCAAGTGCCTCCAAAATTTTTGACATTTCAAGAACAAATTGAAGTCCACAAATAAGCACCATTCCATGCGCTAATTATGGGGTTTGGATTGTTCTTTCAAATGAGCTTTAAAAAGTCCAAAGATTCAGGAAACGTGGTTTGTTCAAATTTTGAGCATTAAGAAGCAGTTACAAAAAGTTCCCAAAAAAATAAAAATAAAAAAACAAAAAAAGAAGAAGTAAGAAACAGCAGTTACAAGAAGCTTCTTTCGATCCAAACCACTGCTAGGCATCACTAAATACTTGAAATGCTAGTAAATCACTTTTTAATTCAATCCAAATCCTTAAAAAAATCTTCACCTCAATGGTGTTCCTTTACAAGTTTGCCTAAAAACCCCTCACCTCAATGTTAAGATTGAGTTATTTGTGATTGAATTTGAGTCTGATCATGGACCTCTGATGGCATGTGAATATAATAGCAGTAGCCTACATCTAAAAAAGGATCAATAAAATAAAGAAGCATAAAATCAGTGACCTAATTTTGCAGACTGGTGACAAATGAAAATAGTATTTGTTTTAATGGTAAAATGGGAAACAATAATAACCTGTGAATTTTAAAAAAGTGGGAAACTGATATTTTTGTTTAAATAATGAACATTAGAGCAGAAAGCATTGTGTGTACTTTTGACTCCACCGGTCCAAATGACTGTACGTAGCCACAGAATGGGCTCCAAAATGACTTAGAATGACCACTAATTCCCTTGAGAACTACCTTCCTATACAACGGATCTCTTCAGACCTAAGAGTTTCTCCAAATTGCATGGCCATGCCTCACAGTGTTAAGAAGCTGCGATATTTCTTTAGACTGACTTGCAGCTCTCACCAGTTCATGGTGCTTTCGTAGGGTAGTACACAAGAGGCAAAAACATTATTTTTCAAAGGGCCAATTTGATCAATCTGTGACACACGCACACCTGTGCATGCGCTGTGCTAACAAACACACATGCAACCATGCGCCTGAAGATCAGATACACATAAGCACGTGAATGTGCGCACACACCTGAATATCAGATCCATTAAACTTATGAGCAGAAACGTTACAAAAGTTCTATTTCCCATTTCCCACTTGCTTGTCCTTCATCATTCTGTAGCAGTCTCCTCTCTTATACTTCCTCCCTTGCTTTCTTTTCTTTTTTTTATTTTTATTTTTATTTCTTTATTTTTTATATTTGTACCCAACATCATTGTAAATGCAATGTGGACTTTGATGCTGTCCCAGTATGAGAAGATTTTCTCCTAAAAACCATTCAAACCTGTTATCTTGTTTATATTCACAAATTGACTGAAAGAACTTTTATGACTTTCAGATGAGGACCGTCAACATGACTTGGCATGCTTTAGAATTGATCATTCCTTTATCTTTCTTCTTCCCCTGCTTCCCCCCCTCTATTTCGACCTTCCCTTCCATTTCTTCTGGTCCCTCCTCCATCTCAAACATCATAAAAAATCACTCCATGTCTGCCATGATTTTCAATGGTTTGTCTTCTACAAGAAGCAATGGCTGTATGCTACACTAGCAAGAACGGTATTCTAACAGTAATAAATCCACATTTTAATGGTTAAACAAAATGTAAGGAAGATGATCAACAGTTGATTGGCTAAAATTAAAACCCTTTAACTAGGAAGTTGGATAGCAAATTTAGCTAATTCATTTGCATACATTTATAGCTAGATGTAGTTTCATGGAAACAGATACACAATGGAAATTTAACCAAAATGAACCAAAGAAAAAGCTTGCAAACGAAATATGAAATCATTAAGAGTATATCAAAGAAGCAGAAAACATGACACAAAGAATACACCAAGAGACCATCCATGGTTGTTATAAAAAAAAAATAGAGACTACCAATGGTTGCAGGCTTGCAGCACATTTTCACCAATGCATGATACGCATGTATTCATCCAGTTCTGGCCAGCACTAAATTAACAAATTAATCTCTTGAATTGTGCAGGAACAAACATGCCATCATGCCTTCCAGGTCAATGATCACCGTAAAACTGGTAAGGAGCTTGAAATTTTCAGTTGTCATAGACCCTTCAATCTCCAAGGTGACATGATAAAGGAGAAAAATGAAGAAACTATAACAGTCTCAATCCTCTCCATATTGGCTTCATCTGCACTCCAAACAACCCAATTCAAGTTGCAAACAGTTTCCTCTGAAAATCTGCAATTAAATGATTTGCACTAGCCACCGCGTTATCAGATGGTCTCCTCTGTTTACTAAGCTCCCTTGGATTTTTGCACGTCTTAAGGGCATCAGACATTACTTGAGCTTTCCGCAATATAGCAGACCTTGCCTCGCGAGAGCGCTGCTCCCCACCTCTGTAAGTATTGGGCAGATTTATCGAATGTGGAACTGAACCCATCAAATCAGATAGCTTACCAACCATTTCAAGCAACCCCAACTTCTTCATCTCATCAATCAGCATCTTGTAAGTCATGTATTGAGGCACTAGTCCTCTCCTGATCATCCCCTCAAATTCAGAACAAGCCTCTTCCAATCTATGCAACCTACAAAGCAAATGCACCAACATGGTGCTTGTAGCAAGGTCTGAATCGCAACCTCTTGCATTCATCTCCTTGATCACCTGCACTGCTAAATCCAACCGCTTACGCTTGCATAGCATCTTTATCAGCAAATGATAGGTTAGTCGGTCTGGGTCATACCCAGAGTTAACCATCTTTGTATAGAGATTCATAGCCTCTTCAATCTTCCCAAATTTGGCAAAGAACCCAAAGAAATAGTTATAGGTTGTGGAAGTAGGCATACATTCCCTTCCAATCATCGTTTTGAGGACCTTACTCGCCTCAACAAGATCACCCGCCTTGCAGAAACCTTTCACAAGGGAGTTAAAAGTAGAAATGTTAGGTGAAAGCCCATGAACTGAGATCATCTCAACCATACCCAATGCCTCCTTGAACCTCCCTGCCTCACCCAAGGCATCAATGATTGGATTGTACACAATCATATTGGGTTCCACACCGACCTGTTTCATCTCATTCAACAACTCAATCGCCTTGTCGACTCTCCGCAATCGACAGTACCCTTCAACAAGAGTGCCAAATGTTACTACTGTTGGATCGACATTCTCTCTTCTCATCTCTTCATAGAGCCGCTCAGCCTTTCGAAGCTTCCTCGAACGAAAAAACCCATTGAGGAGGATGTTGTAAACACGAACAGAAAAGATGCAATTGGGTTCGGATTCTTTTCTCTGCTGGAAATAGGAAAACGCAGCATTAACATGGCCTTCCTTGCAGAGGGCATCGAGGAGAAGATCCAAATTCGAACTTGAACTCGAATTGACGAGTCCTAAGCTCTCCATGAAATCAAAGGTGCGGATGGCTGCTTGCGGTGATCCAGACCGTGCGTATCTCCGGATGAGGACAGCGAAGGAGTCGACGGAGACGGGTGAAGAAGGCAGTTTCTGGGGGTGGAGGTGGGGCAGGAGGAGGGACCAGGCAGAGTCGAATTGCCGGGCCTTGGCGAGGAGGTCGACCGTGGAGTTGAAGAGGGAAGGGGTGGGACTGAAATGGGGTTTATTGGAGGCCCAGAGATAGAGAGTGTGGATGGGTTTGGGGGAGAATTGGGAGGATTGAATGAGGGTTTCGATGAGGAGGGGATTGGGTTGGATGCCTGTGCTGTCTAAGGCAGATTGTAGAGCACTGGGGTTGTCTGGGAATTCTTTCAGGAGCTTGGAGAAGGTTTGGGAGTGGTTTTGGAGGAGAAGAGGGTCTTCATCTTGGTCTTGTGGGTTGCACAAGGGGATAGGAGCTGCGGGATTTGGATGGTCTGATGTTGTTGGGGATTGGGTTGGTGGTGGGCATTTGAGAAGAGTGCTAACAGGAATGAAGGGAGCTGATGATGATGATGATGATGATGATAGGCAATAAGAGAAGAAGAGATGAAATGGAGATAATGAGGAGGGTTTTCTTCTGATGGGTAGTGTAAGGACCAACATCTAACCTATCTAAGCATGAGGCATGGATGTTTGTTCTTGATGTGAGAAGACCCAGTCTTCTCCTAGATTTGCACTGCTTTCTATGAGAGAAATTAAGGGTGCATCTGAGAGACTGAGACCTTACCAAAAGTGATTCATTTGCACAAGGAAGCGCCAATGCGTAGCAGCAAATACAATGCTCTCGCCGGCAGGAAGGAGAGTCCAGTTGTCAATGTTTTTCCGTGTAACCATCCTGGAAATGAATACCTTACATACACAATTAACTCGAATTGGGACAAGTTTTGCATTTGGTGATAACCTAACGAAAACCAGACCTTACAAATCAGGGACCATTTTCATTTCCCTTTTATTTGAATTTTCTATCAAATTTTAAGTTTTCTACCACTTTGCGCAATTTTATTATCGGGAGCTGCTGGATACACACAAAAGAAAAAAAAATAATAATACTCTTCACACATAAGGAAAAAAAATTAAAATCCCCATTTTACCCCCCCCCCCAATACATCTCTCCTCTCTCCTCCCCTTTCCCTCCCATCGGAGACGAAGGCCAAAGGGAGGGGAGCTCTCACTCCTTCTCTTTATCTCTCCCTCTTCGTCTCCCTATTCCTTATATTCTTTTTCTCTCCCTATTCCTCTTCCTCCCCTCTCCCTCTTTCTTCCTCTCCTCTCCTTCCCTCCCGCCGGTTGGACTTCATCGTCGGCCAAAAGGAAAGGAGAGGAGAGGGAGAGAAAGAGAGCCCCTCCTGCCGGCCGAAGGAAAAAAGGAGTAGAGAGGAGGGAGGGGATGTGTTGGGTGTAAAATGGAAATTTTAATTTTTTTTCTCCTGTGTGTGAAGAGGTTTTTTTTTTTTTTTTTTTTGTGTTTTTTCAACAATTCTCTTTATCATTCAAACTCAAAAGTTTTCTTTCTCATTTTACCCATCTTGTATAATTTTGAGGGTACTTATATATTCCACTAAGTTTGCAATTTTTTTTTTTTGTAACATTACGTGTTTTTGTCTTACCTCAATTTTGAAATAAAAAAGAGGGTTTTTATTTGTTTGTTTGTTTTTTATAGCATGATGATGGTATCCTCATGATATTTGACTCAACAAAACCATTTTCTTGGGCATGACGGCATCCTCGCCATCCACTAAATTATAATCAAACAAATGTTCAAGGTCAAAAACTAAACGGTGGCAACTAAACACAAGGCTTGCACTCCATGTGAAACTTAACCCAACACCTTTATGGCACGAGCCGTACACCACTTGTAATGCATTGGTTTTAATAAAATAAGAAATGATACTTTTATTTTAGATGCATAATTTCTTTCTAGATGTACCCTTTGTGTGCTGGAAATGATCTTAAGACTCTTGTATGGATCCGATGTCCGCCACTCTTCAAAGAGAAGAGGAATACAAAGGTCTTAATGCGGGCTTGGATTTTTCATTAAAAACAGAGATATTGATTGTCAATTAGCCTTAAATTTAACATTTGCCACAGAACCGTCGAGATTTTAATATTTTCAGCTATGCTATACAATAGTGGTAGGTAAGGGTCATCAATTAAAGGGTCATTAATTGGCACGCGTGAGCCCGTTACTTGGTTCAATCTCGGTTGACCCGACGGGTTTTAACCCAGCTCAAGCTTGATCGTTAGGTGGGCTGGCCCAGCTAGAATAGTGTTTGGGCTAGGCTTGGGTTTAGTATTTAAAGCCCGACCCGGCTCAATGGTCCCCGTCCACAAACTATTCACGTAGCAAACTAGCAATAAATAGTTATTTGTACTTTGTACTCATACATTTATATAGGCTTCCAGCTATTTGTACTCACGTCAATAAGTCCACATAACAAACTAGCAATGGCCAATGGGTAGTTGTTTGTACTTTGTACTCATGCATAATGCATTCATATTAAAATGATGTTATTAAATGATAAAAAAATATAAAAAAAGCCTGGCCCACCTGAAAAAAGCCCAGTGGTCAGGCTTGGGCTTAGACTTTTCAAACAAAGCCCAGCTTGCCCAGCCTGCCTAAAAAAAAATGCCCGCTGGGTAAACCCCCAAGCAGGCTTGGGTATCACTTTGCCCGACCCGGCCAGATAATGACACTTGGTGGTAGGATATCACACAGTCACGTAGGATATTGCATGTGCAATATCACAGGGCTCTAAGATATCGCACGAACAATTCTGTGAAAAATACTTTAACTGTTACTATTCAAATATGAATATCATGTCCAACGACAGCTTTGTGGGTAATATCCCATTACAAATTGATCAACCCTTATTTTATTCATGGGGTATGTTATTATCACAACCCTTCAGTGATGGGCCTAAGATTTTTAGTGCTTCCATAGGGCATGCATGGTTTGCTCTAGGGTGTTTATGAGCAGGGTTGGTTCAAGCTAAGCATATCTAGGCCCAGGCTTACTTTAGAAATACTGGCTTATCGGCCCAAGCCCGACATAAAAGTCAATCCTGAGCCCGTTAACTAGGCTTTTTACTAATATTGTGCACATTCAATCAATTTATTTTCTAATTAAATTAAATTACATGTATTCTTTAAATGGCCCAAGCCTTGAGCTCTATATCACTAAGCCAAGCCCCAGCCCAAATCGGGCTAGTCGCAGTTCAGATTCGGACTGGCGCAGCCCGTGAGCATCTAGTTTGCTACTCATATATTTGGATTCCAAATCCACCCTAGATTTGCCCCATATGCCTCTGTGTGGGCTTAGTGGGCACCAAGGGATCATCAGTCTTGTTAGTTCAAAGCTGTTAGAGACACGCACGTCATCAAAAATATAAATTATAAAAAAAAAAAAACAATTTAAGCCCAACGGTGAGTGTGGATTCAATGAACATCAGAGTTGTGTGTCATGTGTGTCAATCCTCGAGGGCATAAAGTGAGTGTGAACCGAAGAGGTTGGATAAATTATCAGTAGGTCTTGCAAAGGTTTGAAACGGTTCTCTTTTGCAAAGCTGTGAGGGACCACTTATCGTAATCTTCCATTCAGAAGATCAAGGACTTGCGTGGGAACAAACAATCTTAAAAGACGTTTGTGCGTGCCATCGGACGCACACCAATTTTGATAGAATAAGGTGATAAAAGATAAGTCAGAAACCAATAGAATTGAATAATCCCAACCCAATTGAAGGAATCAGCTTTTAATGGTATATATGGTATAAAAAGTTACATTTGGATAAATGAAGAATATAATACTATCAAATTTGGATATTATAAGATTTCATTATCACACAATAAATAGTATCATATTATAATATTGTGTCACTTATAATATTTGACAATTTATATATATTTCAATATAACATTAAAATTATTTTTTACAATATATACTTGAATAGTTCAATACGAAGATTTTTACAAGAAAGTAAGATATTGTCGGATATCTTCTAAAATACCCAAACACTTACTTTTTAGGTGTTTATAACTAAGATATAATATAACAAAATCTTATAAAATATCCAAAAACCTTGGTTAGTAATACCAAATCACTTTGGTTTTTTGTATAGTTGAGGTGTATTAGCAAGTGTGAAAGGGTTAGATTGATCTAAGTGAGTCCCACAGTTGTCTTAAATAGTTTCATTCCTTGTCAGTGCAAGCATCTTCCATCTAATTCAAATCGACCAGTAACTTATAGAAAGTACATTAAAATTCAGTTAATGAAGTTGAACATGTAAGTCTGAAACTAACATCATTGTAATTGGATCTTTGATTGAGGATTTATAATACTCATCAACTACGGTTTTAACAGCGTGATCTCGATGAAATAATCAATGTAATGTGTAGAGAGGTTTTTATAGACAACTCTCTTTCCATTATGGAGTCTTACTTCATTTAGGATTTAAATTCTTCTTAGCATAGGAAATACTACAGGCTAATTGGGCCACACTTAATGCCTAATGATTCTAACAGAATTGACTCAAACACCAAGTAATCTCCATCAAGAAAACTTTCCAACATTGGAGTCCTACTTGATAGTGGTCTATTAAAGTTGGAGACCGACATTGGCATGTGGTTATTAGGCCACACTTAATGCCCAATAATTCTAACAGAATTGACAAAAATTCCACCTTCAACCATGGCCACCATCCCATGTCATAAAAGGAGGCAATCCCAAATAAAAATCAGATAGATGGCCCCACAAAGAAAGGATCATTGCAATTCCATTGATGGTTTAGATGTCATAAAAGGTAACCTTTTGGGTTAAGATGAAGAAAATTAAGGCTGTTTGACATTATTTTCATGTTGTTTCCAATTTTGCATTCAAATTAGTTTGTGCCGAGATTATACTCTATATAATTTGTCTGGTAATATTATATTAAAATACTTAGCTAAGAATATGTTATATGGAATTTCTTTGTAATAGTATAAAAAAATTTTGCTAACAAATAAAGGTAAGAGAATCAGAAGATCTAAAATGTGGGACCCACCCTTTAATGTTTGCAGCACTCTATTACTATCGTAAAAAAAAATTATTGTCATACATGGGACCCACCTATAGAAGTTACAACATAGTACCCATCTTTATAAATTACAACATGGTCCACACCTTTACAAATTAGAATAAAGACCTACATTCATATAATTTATAATATAGGTCCACCTTTTGTGATCGCAACTACATGACCTACATGTAGAAATTACAAAGTGGAGGTACATTTTTGTGATTTTATACATATGACCCAAATAAATTACAGAGCCCACCTTTAGAAATTATAATAGATTATAATGTAGGACCATCTTATTTGTTAATTGTAAACGCAGAGCCCACTTTAAAAATTATGTGGTACACACGTTTCTTTAGAAATTAAAATATGGGGCTACATTCATAGGATTCACAGCGTAAGCCCACATTCATAGGAATTACAATGTGGCTCTACCTTTTATGATTGTGATCATATAATCCACATTTTAAATTAGAACTTAGGGCCCACACTCAAAATATTTATAATGTGGTCCCACCATTCTAGGAAATTAGAAATTATAATATGAGCCCACTTTTGTTATCATTAGCATATGACCCATGTAAGAAATTAGATGGAGGAGTCACTTCCTTTGAAGTAAGACAAAGAGAAAAGTAGGAAATAAGTGTGCCAAAAGAAGCATTCGCTTTCTATTGGTGACTGGTGAGTGACATGCTAGAAAATGGTGCCGATAGGATTGAAGAGACCCTTTCAAAGAAGAATATAAATCAATGGACCTCACCTGAACGGGAAAAACTCAAGGCTACTTCTATTGATATAAAGCTTGCTTCTTATTAACACGAACCTACAACTAGAGCTAGCAACATACAACCCGACCCACAAAACCGACCTGACCCAAGCTGCATGATACATGGGTCGATCACGGATCGAGAATTTCTTATCCGCAATTAAAAGTGTAGGGGTAGGGGTAGGGTTGACCCGCTGAACCCCGATAACCCACATTAATTTTTATCTTTACTGAAACCTATTTAAGAAAATGCATAGAAAGTGTTCCTCATGGTTACCTTCACTTCTGGCCTTTTACATTCATTGATTTCTGCCTTGCTCTTCACTTTCTTCCTTATTTTCAACTCCTATTTACATGAGTCATGCTAAAATTATGGTTAAAATTTTGATTTAGCAAATATAGTCGATGCAGGTTATACGGGCCAACCCAACTTACGTAACCAGCATAGGTTATGTGGGTTAAAGCTGGTCGGGTTGGGTTGATCCATGGTGGGTGAAGGTTAGGGGTTTCTAGCCGGTTTAAAAAACAGGTTGGATGCGGGTTCAGCTGTTATGATTCATTTATTAAATAGGTCCGACCCGCTTAACGCAACCTGACCTGATTGCCACCTCTACCTACAACCACTCTCCATCTGTACTAACTACTAAGCACACTTATCAAGGTATATCCGACTCTGGATACAAACCAAATTATAAACGAGAAAATAGGGAGATTTCTATTGTTAAGCTGTACCAGAGCCTTATTACCACATTTTTAAATTCTGCGATTAGGGATGATAATATGAGCTTCATCTCCCCAATAATCATTCTTTACATGATTATTCATTAGTCCTAATTCAAACCCAGAAAATTTGGGTACTCTTGATGGGAACTCTTCTTATTTATTTATTTTTTTTAATGATACAGAACCCGTTAAGCTTCCTTACGGTTAACCATCGATAAAACTTCATATACACAACACAACCCACTAGCATTGTATCATATAAAGCCCCAAACGGTTGGAAGCTGAACCTCCAGTTCTCAATGAAAACTTTGATAACTCGGCGGGCCAAAACCGGCGCATATAACAAGGTTAATCAAAGACAGAAGGGAGATATGTTGCTGCTGCTTCTGCAAAATCAGTGGCCACGCTCCCTAATCCCAGTAGAATTCCTAACAGAACACCAGCCTTAATTGAAGGGGCTAAGCAATTAACCAGAAGTGGAAATCTACAAGGCATAATCAACATATCCGCTTTCTATGAGAATAATTAACCTTCACCTCATGAAATCAAACCTTAGGAAAATGCAATTTCTGAGAATCTAGTGTGAATTTTTCAAACCTCAAAGAAACTATAATAGCTTTAACAAGGAGCGCCGGATCTGGCAGGCATCGGAAATTTTATGAAGTTGGAGGGTCGTGCTTCATTTTTAATAGTTCTAATCCTCCCATAATTAACGCAAGACTCGAAGCCTGTTGTGACTTTCTTTTTGTTTTAGGGTAAAGAACCTGTCCTACCTTTTGACTCCCCAGAATTTGTAGCCGAGTTCTAGTAATCAATTTTCCCAAACATAATTTAAAGACTCATGCTTATACTATACATTTTGCTTTCTGGCAACTAGCTGAGCCTTCAAGTTGAACAGAGTCTAACCAACTTGGTTTGATATTGAACCCAATTAGGCTTATACTATACATTTTGCTTTCTGGCAACTAGCTGAGCCTCCAAGTTGAACAGATTCTTACGGACTTGGCTGGATATTGAACCCAATTAGCTTTTAAGTTTCAAAACATTGGCCTTCCCCATGGGTTATGGCTCACATGATTACGTTGAAACTACAGTTCCTACATATATACCACAAAATTCAACTACTGCGAACATTTCAAGAAACAGAAGTCTCATCATTTGCCGGAAGACATCAACTTTCCATGCAATAGCTTGATACCGTTTTACAACATTATTGATATGTCTTGCCTGTCTATTATGAAAGAATTTTAACATACTATATTCTTCTATAGATCAATGAATCCTTTGAGTTGGCACTTCACATTCCCTGAGACGTGGCATTGAAGAAGAAGTTGCTATACAAATATCTAAAGAAACTTATCAATTGCTTACCATCTATAATAAGATGCTGTTAGCGCACCTTTGTTCTATCTCCTCTGGAAGTTGAAGGATTTAATTGCATAAGCGTAAATGAAAGCAAACAACACACAGAAACTAACAACCATAATTCCAGCAATGCCCAAGAAGTCATGCCGGTATTCAAAGTAGTCTCTGAGAAATTTTCTGATACTCACAGAGTGAACTCCATCCCATAGCTTCATTGTTTCATCAAGATCCCCATATTGGGATGTTAGAAGGCCATATAGACTCCAGGCAACCGGGTTTGCCCAGTAATACCATCTCCACCATCCAGGCAACCTCTGCAATATAACAAAACAATTTACTCACCAGCCCAAACTGACAATTACAATACCTGATCTCCTTTAGTTTAGAGAAAAAAAAAACTACACTAGAAAATGATTAGTAGAATGTCCTGAATAAAAAAAAAAATGTATGCATAACATGGAAAAGGAGATATGTGCTTGTTTGTCATAGGAGTCCAGAATTTTAGAAGCTTTAACCACATTCCTACAATATAACTTGGACAACTGCACATTGGACATGCATGAGGAGACACAACTGCAACAAAAATTTGGGAGGAATGCATGACTGGGAAAAAAATAAAATAAAATAATAACGATAGTAGTAGCAGAGCAGCAGCAGCAGCAGCAGTAATAGAAGAAATAATAAGAGTAATAGTAGATTAGTAGTAGTAAATGTCTCTATTTGTGCAAAGACAATGAAATAGAGAAAAGCTATAGAAAAGCCCAATTACTTGGTCAACAAATAATCCCTCTCCCTCTCCCTCTTATAACTTCACAGAGAATCAGGAAAGAAAGGAAAAGGTGTTGTAAACAGTCTTCTCTAAGATAGAAAAATACGGCTTAAACAGGCATGATGATGAGGAAATCACAAAACACTCACCTAAGAAGCTTTAAACTTCAAGTTCATAAAATCAAGTGCCACAGTTATCTGATTGGAATGATATTTGGCCCACCCCTAGTCCATGTCCAGGTATAACAATTTCCCTGTTCTCCATGATTGACATGCAACCAAGAGGGCACCATAGAAAGGTGCTTTTTGACAAAAAAAAAAAAAGCCAACCGGACTGATTTGTACACGCACATTGGAAATGTCAAAAGGGCCCTGACCCAGCCCTTCCTGAACTCTTTATTTTAGACAGAACATGGATCACAGGGGAAAAAAAAAGTTCAAAACACTATGCGGGAGCCTCGTGCACTGGGCCGCCCTTTTTTTTAACCAACTTTAGCAGGTCAAGTCCCTAAAATAAATGGGTGAATGGCTGCCCATTGATATTTCTAATCAAAATAGAAATAAGATGCATTAATTGGCTATTTAAAGTTAGAAACCCTTTATATATATATATTTGCTGGAAAAAAAGTGGTTTTCAGTTTTCAGTTGACTATCTGTTTACAGAATTCAGAGGAGACTGTTCACATCTTTTCCCTTCTCTCCTGATTCTCTGCAAAGTTATGAGCATATACATATTTCCCAGTTGAAAGTTTATTCGCACTTGTTCTCCACTTGCTCTTTCTTTTACCAATAAGACAAATTGGTTTACATCGATTCTACAAGATGCAAGTCCAATGATAAATAAAGACACCGATCGGTACTTGACATGAAAAGAGTAGTTTACAGTTTATTACCTTGTGTGTGATCATGAATCCACAGAAGAGGTTCCACAACATATAAAATGGGGCAGCAATGATAGGTGCCACATTATGATTGGGCGTCACCGCAGTTGTCATCATCCCAAAAAATGTGAAGTAGAGCAAAGTGAAATACATAAAGAAAATGTACCAGACAAATTTCTCCAGGTCCCATTCAAATGAACCCATGGAGTAGAATACAGAGCCATATATAACTGTCTGCACAAACACATAGGGAAACTCTATTGCAACCTGCATATAGAAAATCACACGGTTACTATGGAAGGCAGTGTTCATAGAAACTGCAGTACAAGTAAGGAATAAGCCAGACCTGTGCAAATGCAAATGGTAGAGCAGAGTACATCCCTGCAGCTCTCTCCCGGTATGACACAAACCTTTCAATGGAAACCACCGGCTGAACAGCAGTTGCATTGGTGATTCCGATGAATAAGACTGCTGCATACATTGCTCCCATGGCATTCATAAGATCCTGCTGGTTTTCCCTATAAATTTGAATAACTAAACATCAAAAAATTTCAAACTTTTGATTTCTTAAAAGAACATAGCAACTTTAACAACGAAACAAGCAGAAGAAAGTTTAGCATGCTTGTATAAACTTTTCCACACATAACTATTCCACACCTAGTTCCACATGGTCATGTGGAGGTCAAAACGAGCCATTAACCCCATGCATTAGTTCAACATGCACTGTTATAATGCTTTCTACAACTATCCCATCTCATTCTACATAATCCACTGGTAGATGTGTGTGCACTGTAATAATAAACTCATTCAATATGTTCCATTCTCCACCAACCAACTCAAAAAGTTAATTTTCCAAACAAGCACCCAGAACAATACAAGTACTAATATCAGACTGTGACGTGTCAGTGCTTCTAATAAGAAAAATGCCGAGATTGTTAATAAATTTAGTAGCATATGTCCTATTGGCACTGCTCTAATGTATTGCATTTACACTAATAAATGTTTTTATGAAATAATTGCAGTTAACAATAGCCCACAGCAAAGTTGGAAGGTTCACATCATCAATTCCACCAGCCTGCAAGTTCTAAAAATGTTAAATATAACAAATGTAAAATGTGTATAGATATAATTATAAAAAAAAGATTTGCATTTTGTGTGGCTATGTATGAAACTACGCATCAATAGAACGTTATTGACATCCATGTCTCATCAAATTACTTAATAACTTTGTCATAAATAAACAACTCACGAAGTACTCTTGCATGAACAAAATATATATATAGTTTTCAATAAAGCATCGAGTTTTTGAAGCCCAAACAGTTTTGTAATTAAAAAAAAATGATTGAGAGGTCCAAGGAGAAACCTTTTTGAACCAAATCTCCAACAGATACTTCCAAACATCAATGAAATGACCACAGTATAAAAAAACCGAACTGCGGTGTACTGTGGATTCCTCCAGTAGGACAGATTCTGCTTCCAAAGACAAGCCAGAAATTGTACAACGAATGGTTGGGAATATTTGGTTGGAAAGTTTAACTCTTTCGACTCATAATTTGGCTTGCTTAGAGTTTCAACCATCTCCATATTTTGCCTGAAACAGTCAATATGAAATGGTTTAGCCCGGGGGGAAAAAATGAATGCAAACCAGCAATGCTGAAAATAACACATACTGGAATAGATTAGATCTCCTGTAAACTTCAGCAAAGTCCACACCTAGGTGACTTTCTTGTGCAGGAGAAGTGACCTCTAGCATCCATGCAGCTGGGTTATATCCAGCTTTTATTTTAGGCACCCCTTCAACTGCCTGGTCATCCAAAGTTTCAAACAGATGACACTTAAAAGGCAGCATTATCAATTTTTTCTTCAAAAGAACTGTGTCTATAATTTTTGTGAATGATCATCATTCCTATCCGTGGCCAGCATTGATAGTTATGAAACTTGTAAAGGTATACTTGAAACCACCAAACGAGAGAACATTTGCAAGAGAAAAAACCCCAATCAAGTAACCGACCTTACGAACAATTTGATATGTGGGACCGAGCATTACTTGATTACACATGTTATATCACATGCCACCATGATCATACTAAGATGTATTTTATAATGTTAATAAAGAGCATCACATCTCTTGTTCAAAGTTCAAATAGGAAGAATACAGCTGGGACCTGCATTTCATAATCTACTATGTTTATCTTCTAGGACTTACCTCGGGATGAGTCATGCCATGTTGAATGATCCTAGTGACATGAAAATAGAGGATTCTCTCAAGTAGAGAACTTACTTCTCTTTTTTGATAGATTAGATCCACAAAAGGCCAATCATTGTTTCAGTTTCGATGACCCAAAAAGTGAGTCTCTGATACGGTAACAATAATAGGTCCCGAGTCTAGTACAGCCTGAACAAGGAGCAGCCCAGGAGAGGGATCAAGAATGTGTAATGCCCACGATCCAGTACACGCCTACTGCCCTTTAAATAATTCCATTTCTAATTTGGTATAGGATTCTTGTCTTAGATATAACAGTCTTAATTGTTATTCTTAGAGGCTTAGATTGACTGTTTGAGCAAGATCATGTTGGTGTTTTTTAAATAAGAGTGTAAACAAACAAGTAAAATAGAGATTAGTTCTCGGAAATAAGAATATAGTCAATTGAGGTTTCTTTGCATATGCCTGCTTCAAGTTCTGTTAGAAACTATGTGCAAGGGTTAATCACTTTATCTGATGTGACTTCTGATTGTGTCTTGGGATGGGTATTGCACTCACACTCTCCACGAATATAACTCTGTATCATGTGATTTTATTGATGTGGAAACGATATGCACTTTGCCTGAGCTGATATTCGGTTTATCTTCTATATTCAGGACGATGCTTGAATTGGGTACAGGAATCTGGCCACATGTTGCTTATTTGGCATGGAATGCTATAGAATAGAGAGGATTGGCAACCCAGATACCCTGTGTTAACATATCATTTTAAATCTTGTCGCTGCTACCAGTTTGCATTCTTCATCCATGTAAGCTTTGTGCTACCCATCAAAATATATGTTTTGATAGTTGATTTATAGTTATAAGAAAGCTAGTGCATATGTTTTGGCAACTCTCATTCACAACCAAATAAGTCAAGCCTAGCCAATTTCGTGATTGTAATAAAGGGAAGGCATTAATGTCCTTTTGATTGTTCACATAAAAGAGTTTGTTTCGTTGCGTGGGATTAATTAAGTCTCCACAAAGATCGTAATATGTATGATAGGTTATCAGCCTACTTAAGAGCTATGATGCCCAAATATGGATATAGGTATGGACACGGATAAAGGGATTGGGGATATGAGTATATGACTCTTCACTTTTGGAAATCTAGGACATGGATCCAGATATTGTTGTCCTAATTTTTTTTCTTTAGGGCACTTTTGAATCAATTAAATTATCATTGTTTACACTCCTTTGTAACCATTTTTTTTTACATTGAGAAGTAAGAAATTGAAAAGAACTGCTTGAAATAGCGGGCTTGGTAAGTGGCACATGCTAAACTAGTACCCTAAAGTGTGAATGCAATATCGGGTATCAATACAAGTGTCATATCAATCTAACACAGAAACACTGCATACACTGGATTGAATTTGATAAGGGCATGATTGTATGCTTCTACTGGTAAAAAGTCCTCCCATTAGCACTCGTATTATTTGGGTTCCAGCTGCAATTATGCAGACAACATTTTGTGCCTAACTAGGTTGATCCACACATAGTTTGATACTTGGATTTGACAAAATCCTCTTCACATATTACAAGTTGATTTAAATTATAGCCAGATATGTGGAAATTTACAGTATGATAATTTTTTTATAGTTGAAATACATCAGTCTAACAATATCTGGACAGGCCTCGGTCAGTCCAGATCAACCCAACCAATTGGCATCAAATTAGGCCCAACCTTTGTTCTGACTGCATCTGAGCCAGTGTACAATTTGTCAAGCTACACAAAAATATTTCAATCACACATCATATATTTACTTCAGAGAACATGCTCAAGCATACCTCAAAAAACTCAACAAGCTTGCAAGAATTGGAACCAAGTGGACCAGCATAAATAAGCTCTCCTCCTCGCTTCATAAACAAAAGCTGCAAATAACAGCACAGGAATTGAGAGGAGAATAAATAAGAACATTGGTTGATATGAATGAGGCTTCACAATTGCAAAAACAAAATTGACAGGTAAATGAATTGTTTCTATGGTTCTAACCAATAAGACAAAGCAAATACCTCATCAAATGATTCAAAAATGTCTATGCTTGGCTGATGGATTGTGCAAACAATTGTCCGTCCAGTATCAACAATATTTCTCACAGTTCTCATCACAATGGCGGCAGATCTAGCATCTAACCCAGACGTGGGTTCATCCATGAAAACAATAGAAGGATTGGCAACAAGCTCCACTGCAATTGTTAGCCTTTTGCGTTGCTCTGTGGACAGCCCATCAATTCCAGGCATACCAACAAGGGCACCACTCAATGGAGTGAGCTCCACAAGTATCATCACTTCTTCCACAAAAGCCTGTGAATTCCTCCATTAAAATTTTGAAGTAAATAAACAAATCATGACCAAACACAAATGGAAAGGAATCCATCAGAGTAGGAGATGTACTCTTTGTGTCTCCAAGTCAACATGAGATGGTAACCGGAGCCATGCAGAGTATAGAAGGGATTCTAACACAGTCAAGCAAGGAGAATGGACATCAGTCTGCTCACAATAACCAGAGATTCTGGCAAAAGTTTCTTGGTTTTTTGGATAACCAGAAATAGTTATGCTCCCTTCTATGTGTCCACCAGTTTTTCTACCAGCTAAAACATCCATAAGGGTAGTTTTACCAGCACCACTGACTCCAACCAATGCCGTAAGCACTCCAGGTCTAAATGCACCGGTAAGATTAACCAACAACTGCAAGCGCTCTTCTAAGATACCCTGCTGCTTCAGTTCCTGCTTTCAATACTAAATAAGAAAAATATTTCTAATGATAAGAATAAGCACCAAACAAGTGACGCGCATAGACATACCACTGGCACATCCACATAGTAGTTAATATTTCTGAAGCACATAGAAAGAGGTTGAAATGGAAGGACCATGCCTCTTTGTTCTTCACTATTTATTCCTGCCCATAACAGGAACTGACTTCAATCCAGACTTTCTAGAAAACTGAACTGATTCCTGATACAATTTATTCTTACCAACCTGTTTTTGAGTTAGAATGCACATATGATATAGTATCAACACAAAGGACTTCTCCTTTTCTTTTCTGATCTCTCTCTTGGAGCTCCTTTTTTGACACAACCACTTGAGGCTTCCCAAGAGCTGTAAGGAATTTGGAAAGTTCAATTACTTTTGGCTAACTTTAAGCAACTCTTCTTTAAATTGCTAGTAGAAAGATGTATATATGTAGCTTACGATTGAGATAAGTCAAAGAGATGATGAGGAGTAAGTTGAATATGATTGTATAACCAAGCAAAGCACCGACACCAATCCAATACCAGTAAGTTTGAGCAAAAAAATCACGCGATTGCAACAGTTCCTTGCCTAATGAAACATTAGAGTATGAAGTTTTCTGCAACAGTAGACAACGATATTATGAGTGCATGCCTGCATGAACATATGAAGATTGAAGAGTTTCATGCAAAGGTGAAAAATCCCTACAATGACTTGATTTTTATGTTCAGAACTCTTAGGCATGTCTGAAACTTCCACGGAGAGACCCCATTAAAATTTCATTGTTAACATTTGTTGCATAAGTTATTATGAGTGCATGCCCGCATGAACATATGAAGATTGAAGAGTTTCATGCAAAGGTGAAAAATCCCTACAATGACTTGATTTTTATGTTCAGAACTCTTAGGCATGTCTGAAACTTCCACAGAGAGACCCCATTAAAATTTCATTGTTAACATTTGTTGCATAAGTTAATATGATTACCGGATGTGAAGGCAGGAAAAAGGTAGATAAAGCATACAAGATACCAACCTTAGCTATTTTTTTTTTAGCCCCATTGGACTTTCCTTGATAGTTTGCATTGGATAAGGTACAATTCATTTGGCAGAAAAAGGTAGAAAAAGCAGAATAGGTATCAAACTTAGCTGATAGTTTCCACACCAATACCTGATCCCAATGAGAACATGCCCTTACTTGATCCTAATGGTTGCTTTGTGGAATCAGGTAACAATAGCCTATCAAAAGATAAAGATAGTAGGTGGAAATAGTAAGAAATATTGAGGCAACGCTCAAGGAATGCTTTTTTGTAAAAGCACATGAATGATTCCTAGGGTCAGGGGCAAGGATCCAAATAGCGATTGCGGCGAGAGTAGCAGCTATAAGATACCATGTACCAACCCAAAAGCTTAAGCTTATAAGTGGAAGGTTCAAACAAGTATATGAAGCCATGTCAAACCCATTACTTGGGCGATGTGGGACGTGGGACCTTTTATTAACACTCCTCCTCACAAGCAAGCCCAACAGATTCCATGGATAGGCCTCCCACGTGTGCTACATAAGAACGACTTCCTGCTCTAATACCATGTAAGATACCATATACCAACACAAAAACTTAAGCTTATTGGTAAAAGGCCCAAATAAGTATATGAAGCCATGTCAAACCCATTACTTGGGGCAATGTGGGACTTTTTATCAACAGTGGCTAGTGACAAATAACGGTGCTACGCAGTTCTGTGAACTGAAAAAGTTGTCAAATTTTTTTGAAAAAAATATCCACAAAATCCAAAATATTGAAAAATGTTAAAAATTGATGCACTTTTCCTATAATAACTAAGATAGGGGGGATGCCGCGATCAATTCAGTGTATGGAAGTTCTATGTTGCTGAATGATTATAAAGAAAGAGTACTGATCTAATTTTTCCCATGCATTTATGTTGGTTATTAAGTTATTATGCATTTCTAAATTCATAATTCAAATAATTAATTTAGCACAACTATACATAACAAAGGATTTATAAATTCTAAAGTAATGCCTAAAAAAAGTTTGAAGTTCAAACCAAATAACAAATTAAGTTTCATTAGAAAAAAAAACAAGGATTTTTGTTGAGAGTAGAGAAAAGAATACCTCTACCAACGGGGATGTCTGCAAGGACAATACCTATAGAAGAGCCCTTGAGAGGAACTATATGCATTGTCTTCCATTCATTGATATCTTATGTATTTTGGTGTTCTTTTAAGTATAAAAGGGTAGAAGAATTGTGTAGAAATATTGTTTAGAGAGAAGAATTAAAGAAATAAACCTTACTATGTATTTTAAAAAATTATGAAAAGTAGCTATTAGTCACACTTCGTAGTGGCCCGTAGCCGTCTGTAGCGACCATAGCAGATGCTATGGATGAGAGTGGTGCAAAATTCAAATTAGTGTAGCAGTCTTGGACACTACGTCTGATATAGCGACTACTACGCTATTTTGATCCATGGTTAGGGGACTTTGTTTCAAAAAAAAGAATGCAACAAATTTGGAAGATCTTTCCATAGGTTCCTACCTTCTACTTCCCCTCTATCCAATCTAGGAGGGCAAGCATGAAAATTTTTCACAATGTATAAAAGATAGATATTAGAGTCGCAATTCTAGTTCAGTCTATGTGGTAGAAAATTGCAAATAAATTCACATTGAACCAACAGTTCAGTTTCTTTAACATGAATCATTTCCTAAAAAAATAATCAAAGGTTAAGGAATGAGTCTAGATTATGCTGGTGGTATCAATTTTGGGGAGACAAAAATGCAGGAAGTCATTAAGCGAAAAGAACCAAATCATTACGTTCAATTTTCTTCAGTTTTTCTAGAGATTATGACATGGGAGAGGCCAATGTTGGTTGAAGAAGATAATGAAGATGTGGAATGCCCTATTGAGTCATTTATTGTGAACTGGTGGCTAGATGTGTAGGAGAGAAGGGTTTGAGAAAGTAAAAACCCAGCTTTGAAAGGGCTTTCAATTTTTCATGATAACTGATGGTGAATATCGTTGATCCAGGGTGGAGAAAGGACTGCTATTGAATGGGCGATATTAATGAGACTCGATGTAGAATAGATTGGCAGAATGGGTGCATTTGGGTCTGACTTAAGTGAAAAAAATATATATTTGAGATTTAAATTGAAATTTTGTAGGAAAAAGAGGGCATTCTTAAGTCAATTTGCATATTCAGTTAAACACATTTCCTGATGGTGTTAACATCAGTTAATGGCGAACAAATGTTTGAAAGATGTAATCTTAAGATTATTTTCTATATTGTCGACGCATTGAACTCTTTTCTGACATTAGGCCAAACCTAGAGACCATTTGAAGTTTGTCCGAGAAAATAATAATTTAAAGGGAAAAGTTTATAACCCCACATCATTGTTGTCAAATCAAAAGGTGAGTACACTTGTGTCCCCCTTTTTCAAGCCATTCTCAGTACTCCGGGAAGGAAAACAAAAAAAAAAATTTTATTTGAAAACCAAAAGAACTTTTATTTAATTTTATCTGTCTGTTAATGGTTAATCATCAACAGACGACAGAAAAAATAGGATTTAGTAAACTACAAACTCACCATAATAACCCCATCTTATTTTCTATTTTACTTGTGGGAACCACAGTCAGATGTTGATATGCATATTTTCTCTTGAATCAACAAATGAGCTTCATATGGCACAAAATATGGATTTGTACCATATAAAAGGAGAATTTTGCATCATTAGAGGTATTTGACATCTTAAGTGACTAAGGAGAAGAATATATTAAAATGATTCCTCGATGACTCCCCCAAAATATTTTGATAGCAAAAGAGAAGACTCTAAAATTTGCAGCAGTCACTTAAAGTGTATCAAAGCCAACTCAGATCATCTGCCAATTTCAGGAACAAAATAGTGGATTGATCCCTTTTTTATTTTTCATTTTTATTTGAAAGATGACAGATGCCCATAAGATAAGATATCCAACAATTAGTATTTTGAGGGGGATTCAGAAATGCATTGGTCCAGTCCAGCATGTAGTCACAGTATCCCTGGATATTTGCACCATTTGCATAAGTCAGAGATAAGTTAGCTGTGAGGAATTTTTCCTTGCTCCATGTTCATGGGCAGGCTACTACTTACTAATATGCAAGTCTCTAGTCTACATGTTGTAAGTCCTTGGGTATGTCTTCTATGCAGTTCATCTTTCCTTTTCAGGACAAGATTTCACACTTGTCAAGGGCCCCATCTCTCACCCATCCACACACAAACCCCCAACCAGAAAAATAAAAAGGAAACAACCACAGTATTTTGACAAACTGTGCCTCTCAAAGTCTCAACCAGATTCTACTGTTTGTTGGATTGCCTACAGTATATAAAATCATATTACCTTATCCCATGAATGCCCTAGAAACTCGTTCACAGAAGCTGCATTCTGAGCATACATCAAAGGAGAAAACCAGAAACCCCATATCCACCAGCTTGGAATGCTATCTGTTACAATGAACAAAGAAAGGAATCAACAAGCCCCATAACTATCATAATTCATAAACAACAAAACTTATAACTAACCTTTGCCAATGATATATCCTCCAAGAGCCATGACAACCAACATTGCAAAAGATCCAAAGGTGTTGGCTACAATCATGTTGCGACCCAGCGATGCCATAAGACGGAACAAAGGTAAAGACATCTGATGCAGAAAGAAAAATAACAACAACTGCCGAAGGAATCTGTGGATCGTAAATAACAAAATACATTCCAAGTCAAGTACAAAAAAGTTTAACCAAATTTCCAACACAGCTTTAGAAAAGTGATCACCTAGTTATTTGTGGATCAAAGCCAATCACGTAGTATGTCACAACCACCCACAAACCAGACTCTATAAGTGAGGTTGGAATGCTTAACACCCAGGAAGGAAGAGTGTAAGTCCAACATGGATAGAAATGCAAGTCTCTATGCTTGTAGAGCACAGAAAGTTTGGAAATCAACATGGCAACTTCCGTAAACCCATTAAATAAAATCATTATAATCGCAAAGTACAAAGCTCCTAGATAAATGCCTCCATCCTCAAGTGTTTCATGGTGCATTCTTGTCCGGAAAAATACTGTCATCGTGATGAGAGCAACAAAGAGGAGCTGCAAAATAGCACCCAGAGCACGAACTTCAGCATTTTTTAACACCTAATCGTTTATAGTCCCCAAATAATATAAAAGATAAAAATAAAACGCCCATTGCTGAAACTGCAATTTCATGGAAAACACACAAAATAGCTTGATTAACATCTCACATTATCAGAAGAAGTCAAACTAATAAAGTAGAACTCATAATCAATGCCTACACAGTTTAGTCAGTGAATTGAGTTGACATGGTCAAGAATTATGACTACAAAACCTCCAAAATTAAACTGTATAAATTGCAATGTGGTCACTAGAGAGTGTTATGTAGCAGCTTTACCTGTATGAACTTGAAGATATAGATAAATGAGTTCCGCTTCATCAATAGCATCTGCCAGGTAAAGCTTATCTTAAGAAGGTCCAATTTACTCGCACCATATCTAGAAGTTGAGAGTGCAGCAGGATGATTGTGCCGTCTATCATACGGCCGAGCTAGTTCCTCAGATAAGCTCTTTCCAACATGAAATGAGCGGAAAGCTTCTGCAAATTTCACTACGGGTATGTATTGGTAAGGGCAATCAGGGACAGACCAATACTGCCGCTGGTCCTTCTTTGAAATAACCTATAAGAAAATAAAATTTTGTAAAATATAACAAAAAAAGTAAATTGGAGAGAGAGAGAGAGAGAGAGAGAGAGAGAGAGAGAGAGAGAATTCACATGTTAAATTAACATCAGCATGGGTCTGTTGTCAATCAAATACTCGAAGTCAAATGTACGGTCACTTACTTCTTGTAGAAAATCAGCCACATTTTTTCGCTCAGGGCACTGAAACCCCATGAATGCAAAAAAATCAAGAGCAGTATTACAAGGTCCCTGGTATACAATCTGGCCTTCGCATATAAGAATGATGTCATCAAATAATTCATACGTCTCAGGAGTTGGTTGCAACAAAGATATGAGAGTGGTTCCATCAAGTGCATGGGTTGAATGCCGCAGATACTTGATGATTTGATATGTGGTTGAACTGTCAAGGCCAGTTGATATCTCATCCATGAACAGCACTCTAGAAGGCCCAATTAGTAGCTCACCTGCAAGCACATATCCACCACATCATTAGAACTTTTTTATAGCCAAAGTAGATTCAACCAAATATCTAATAAAGAACCAATAGAAACCTGTAGTAAGACGCTTCTTCTGTCCCCCAGAGATACCTTTAAGCATTTCGTCTCCAACCAAAGTATCAGCACAAATGTCCAACCCTAAAATCTTTGCAGGGTAAATTTTAGCACTTCAGGAGACTTCGAAAAAAAAAAAGTTGATAAAAATTTACACAGTATAAAATTTTACCAATGTGACAAATGCACCCATTATCAAAAAACCATATAAGGTGGAACAAAATAAAGCCAAAATTATGGGCTAAGAAGCCTAGAAGTAGATAAGGGGAAAACCAATCAATTACAGGGAGTGCATCTATGGGCTAAGCCAGTGAAATAATTAATGCCAAATAAAGTCAAATAATACTTTGGTCCCAGTCACATAAAGCATCACTATATTATATATACAAGCAAAGACACTACAACTACTACTTATCCAATATTACTACGTAAGCAAGATAAAATGTGACAATCAAATGCTTAGATTTCCCAAAAACAATGTCAACAGCACAGGAAAATGGAAAAGCGCACATCATGTTATGAACTAGCAACTATCTTCAAGTACATTGCTACTAATCAGATACCTTCTGATGCAAATGCAGCCCTAAAAATTAGAGGGCTGCAAAATTCTGTCCAAGCCCAGCCCTGGGCCTTGTCAAGAAAAATAAAAGCCCTCACCATTTTAAGGGCTTTTTGAGGGCCAGACCAGGCCCCCCTGTCAAAGGGCCAGATTAACAGGCCTAATTCTGATGCTACTGATACTATATGTATTCACAATCTTATCAAATACCTTCAGTATGTACTCCACAGCAAGGCTCGTCTTTTCTCCCCCCAAAGCTAACGCCTGGAAAGAAAATAATAATAAGATCCACCTAATCTAAAGAGCATGTGTGCATGCACACACACAAAGTAATATTTGCCAATCCATTAAAGGGAAAGGACGTTAAAAAGCTAAGACTACAAGCTTCTCCAATAAGAGAGGGTCCCACCACTGGATTGTCGCATGTAGAACACATGAATAACTCAATCATTTTTTGAGAGCTATCATTTGTATTACATTACACGCAATCAATCCAACAGCTCCAGATATACTCACTCTATTTATTACTATGTACCTTCATGAAGATATCAAGATCCTCATCTGGTTTTATCCCAGCATTCTTCTCTCTTCTTGCAAGTTCCAAGAGCATATCTGCAATGAATGTTCAGATTCGAACCAAAAGGTAGCAGAGAGCTAAGGAGAAATAGGTTTGTTATGCCTACCATATTTGATCCCAACACCCTGACAACGTCCCGCGAACTCAAGAGTTTCCCGCACTGTCATCTCTGGCACATGCCAGTCCTGCTGACTAACATAAGCTGAGGTTCTCTGAGGAACAAACTCCTTTAGATGATGTCCATTATACATAATGCTTCCTGACATCTACAAAGCAATCCAATATGGTAATGAAAGAGTTCCAAAGAAAGCAAAAGCTGTATGCACATAAGAATCCAATGGGACACTTCATGGTGATAGCTATATGGTTTAACAAGTGCAAGCATAAAAAATGAACATAAGGTACCAAAAGTGATGACCAAAACTACCAGACATTTTCACAGAAATGTGCATTTCTTCTGGGTGCTAGATGGTGGTAAACATTCTATAGAACAACAGTACACCTATGCCAATCCAAAGCATCTAACTCTTGAAATTTCCATAGCACAAAATCACAGAATTAAGGGACTCTAAGCATCCAATCGGTAGATAAAGACATCCGAATTCGGAACATTTGACCATTTCTCCTCATTCATTTGATGGCGACAAATCAAGTAAGATTGAGATGATCATCAATTCACCATCATGTTCCAAGCATGGGAATGTTCATCATTTGTCAAGGCTAGATTGGCATACATGTCTACCAAGGGTATTTCCAGAGAGTTGCTTTCATTTTCCAAATAACAGCAAATGCAGGACATAGCAGCCCAGAGGTACATCATTTGCCAAGAGTAGATCGAACTATCAAAGTACATCTATGACAAAAGGTACTGCAGAAGAGTTGCTTTCAGTTGCCAGAGGATTGAAAATGCAGGCCTGTGTAGCCCAAGAGATAGATTAATTTTTACAGTGAAACACCACCAATGTTATAAAGAAACTCCATTTTCTTCTAACAAGAGAAACTTATCTATCATACATATGGTGTTTCACCCAGAGCTATCACTCTGATCAAGAACAAAGTTGGAACTTTACCAATTCACTGAGAGATATATACATAGGGTGAGGGATGCTTATACGGGTTTCCCTATTTGTACTTGACCATTCCTCTTTTTCATATAGCTTTTTGTCTTTTGCACATTAATATAACCAAGTATGAAAGTGTCCCTCACCCTATGGTAAGGGAAGGATGCATACTAGCATTCCCCTATATATTATAGGTAGGCCTCTCCTAAACTCAAGCTTATATAAGAAATTTCATAAGCCCGAGGCCTTGGGGCCCACCTTTGGTCCATATAAAAGAACCAAACACATGACCCCCTTGAATTACACATGTCCACTAAATTTTTGTCAAATCCGAATTTACTGGACCATTTGATTGACTATACACCGATCCGAATGGACAACAACAATTAAATTTCTAGGGCCTAGAAGGAGATAATAGAAACCACGGTTGTGGCTGAATTTTTGCAATAGAAGGGTCTAGAGAGTCCTCAAATCCCCCCATCCCCATTCCCAAGTGGGCCCCGCAAGCATGAGCCATACGCTTAAGCTTACCTTATCATAAGCTTGAGTTTGGGAGATAGATAGATATATATATATAGGGGCTCAACAAAATGCCCTGGGCATTTTGAGGAAAAGAACGCCCCTCCCTTTAACAAATGAGAGAAGTGTACAGATTACAAGTTGTGCTACGCTGAATTCATCTTGAATAGAATGATTTAAACAAGTTGATCTAATTTAAATATTATTATTTATATCCCTATTTTTTCTCCCTTTTATAAGGAATGTCATCTCATAGTGGACATCCGATGCTAACCATTAATTGTGAATCACATTAGGCCACATCAAATGTCATTTAATGCAATACTACACACCTAATTAATTATATCATGGACCCCATCTCATTTTGAATTCTATAAGAAGACAATCTAATATTAAACTCACTATGAGGCCCATTTGATATTGGTGACCACAAAAACTAAATGCTAGTAATTTTTATCTCAAGTTCTAATGACAGCAAAAACAGTAGCATTCATAGTCGACCTTTAAGTGTAAAAAAAAGTGTACCTAAAATCATGTTAGGACCACACTATTATTGTAATCATCATATTAGACTTAATTTTTATCACAAAATCTAATCAATGATTACATATTGTAATGACAGCAATAACCAACGGCAGTCACATTGAAACCCTTTTATTGTCATAAAATTGTGGACCACAAGCCAGGACCCACTATTATTGTAAGCACCAGATCATTCTTAAGTCTCACAAAGCTTATGAAGTGTTTCCTCATTAACTCACGTAGGTTATTTGTAAGTATTTTCAACTCCTTATTAGAAGGAGAAAAAAAAAGGAGAAGAAAAATAGACCTTTCAAACAAGGAGAAAATGTCTCCACCTCAACACCTCATGCTTTCCTAAACGATCATATGAGTTGGAAACATTATGAGGTGTCATTAATAATCTTAAATGGCATTATTTCATTGGACATGTGAAAAGGCCAAAAACGCCCCTTTTGAAATGGGGGAGTTTTTGATATGTATATATATATAGAGAGAGAGAGAGGGAGGGAGGGGGTGGAGGAGGATATTAGTATGTATTCATCCGTCACCCCTCACCTTAGGGTGACGGATGCTTAAATGGCTTTCCCTATTTGTACTTGAGCATTCCTCTTTTTTATATAGCTTTTTTGTCTTTTGCACATTACTATATCCAAATATGGAAGTGTCCCCCACCCTAAGGTGAGGGATGGAGGCATATTAATATTCTCCATATTATATATATATATATATCGAGGCAGTTGATAGTTTATATAACTGCACTCTTGTCAGATGAACACATTTTATGATTCATTGCCTTGGAAAGTAGAAAAACGTCAAATACCTGCAAATCAGGTCTGAGCCGCCCAGCAAGAGCCAAGAGCAAAGTGGTCTTTCCAGAGCCTGGAGGACCCAACAACAGTGTCAATCTGTCAAAACATACCTAGTATACATCAGCAGCCACGAAGAATAACTGGATCACCATTCCTTTACCTGAAACCTTATCAAAGTACCTACTTTACCTGGAAGGCCTAACGATCCCACTTATGTTATCCAATATAGACAATTGTTTTCTCCTCCCTGGGAAGATCCTCAAGTGCCTCAAGAAGGCCTTTCAAAAACCCTTAGTTCAGATTAGAAAATATCCAACAACAGAAAACTACTAACATCATCCATGACATGTATATTGATTAGTACTCAGCCCCACCTCTGTCATGTTGAAAACAAAGTTGGGAATAGTGGGTAATGCTCTGCTTCCGACATGAACATATGCATCTACTTTAAGCCGCTGAAAACGAACCTCAATCTTTGGGAATTCCAAATCAACTCTGAAAAAGAAATCAAAGAGAATCAACACCTGGAGTAAGACATATTCTCTCACACGTGATAATCATGGATCAAAAAATAAAGGGAAATTTCAAATAGGGCCCTAAGGTTTTGCCTTATTTCAAAAAAAAAGCACAACTTTCAAAACTTTTCAAACTAGTCCCTAAGTCTTTCAATAAGTTTTCAATTAAGGACATCCATCCATTTAAAGGTACTTATTAAAGACTTTTTCTTTCAGCTTTCTTAAAATATGAAATTACCAATCATTTTAAGCCATGACATGGCTTCAACATCCACTGCAAGCAGCCGATCGCCATGTGAGCGCTAGTTGTCCTTGATCATCACAAGGTTGCCGGCGAAGGCAGTGATGAGAATATAGAGTAACTGAATGAGGAATTTATATCAATAAAGAGTAATATGGACATTTTAAAATACTTGAGGGAAAATGATGTTGGAAAACAGTTTTAAATGGACGGATGTCCTCGATTAAAAACTTCTTGAAAAACTTAGTGACTAATGTAAAAAGTTTTTAAAACTTGTGCCCTTTTTTGAAATAAGGCAAAACCTAAGGGCCTTATTTGAAATTTTTCCAAAAATAAAATGACCTGACATGCATATAATACTCAATGCAAAAAGACACAAAAATCCCAGGATGCATTAGCAGGTTCACTAAGTCATGGGAGATGCAGACATTGGGCTGAAACAGTAAGCATCCAATCCATTATCCAGCGTCCATTCCACACCTACCTGCTCCTTGTAAATCACAAACCTTCCAAGTTTGGATTTGGATAGAAGAAGGAAAATCGGAATAATTGCTGCAGAAAAAATTAAAATTGAGTGCAAAAAACAAGGGAAAGGTGTTTGAGTTTGGATTCTCTTAAGCTTGTGCTTAAAGATTCTCTGAACACATAATTATAGATCCATCAGTGGGGCTCACATTTGAAATCCAAACCAGCAAAAATCCACCATTTCACCTTGAACAATCAATATGTAAAATTTTACTTCAACCAAAGTTGCATCCACCGTCTGATTAAAAGCATAATCAAAGAACGTATGAAATTATTATTGATCTGAATCTGAATCTCCAACTTAGATCTCTCACTCTAAATTAACAGTAATTAAAAGATGACAGTGAAGTAAATACAGATTCAGTAAGTATTATCATTATTTAAAAGAACACATAACTATCAAGCAAGCAAACAGTAACTAAAACAAAAAAGGTAACAACAAAGTAAAAGTAAAGAGTAAAGAATGCAGGAAATTACGCGTCGAATCTCCTCCGCATGCGCTCGAAGAAGTGGCCGATGTCGTCGGCATCAACGGCATTGACAAGGCGATCAATGACGAGCTTCTGCTCCTGAAGTTCGAGGCTGCCGACGTCGATCTCGGAGACATCTCCGGCGGAGTTGCGGAAGATGCCTCTCCGGACGCGGTGGTAGGTGGGGAGGCGCTCGAGAGCGGCCCATCGGAGCGCCTCCTCGTCCTCATTGTCGCTCTCTCTGAAGGAATTCGACCTCGAGAACGCATTCTCCGCCGAATTCCACATCTCGCATCACAAGAGAAAGAGAAAGAGAAAGAGAGAGCTGCAATCTCCAAACCCTAGATGGTAGAAGAGATAAGGAGTGGAAGAGGGGTGCAAGTGGGGATTTAATGGCGGTGGCATTTTGGCTGGGGTACAGAGGTGAAAGTGGTTGTTGAGCAGCGAATTAATTGCTCAGGAGAGAGAGAGAGAGAGAGAGAGAGAGTGACCTTGCCTTCTCGAAATCAAAATTTTGGAGAAAGAGGTGAGTAATGTAATGACGTGGTAAAATTGAAAGGGTGGGCAAACGACTGAATTAGGAAAAGGATGGCAGTTTGCGAGGGAAATTAAGACAGGTTTTGGGTGGGCAAACGACTGAATTAGGAAAAAGATGGCAGTTTGCGAGGGAAATTAAGACAGGTTTTAAACGTCATTAATTAGAAAGCAGTCTTATCAATCAGCTACTGCAAGCCTTGTCAGTACGGCTCCACGTACCCATAATCGCTTGCGCATTTATACATTCATTAAGATCTAAATTGATATTAGATCAAACATTTATGCCACCATCAGTTAAAAAGTTGATGACAAATGAACTTTGTATTAACCCAAAATCGGTTTCATGTCATGAATCTAAAAAAACGGCCAGTTATATGTCATGAGTGGACCTTAGGTCGGCAGCCACTATATAAATATATATATATATATCCCTCTCTCTCTCATCCCTCTTGTAACCCCGTTCACTTGAATAAAATCAAATGTTTTTTTTTTATCTATTGTTGCTTATATTAATGAAATCTCATTCTATGTAAAAAAAATGCTCTGAGTTGTGGTGTCTTAGCGTTGTGTGCCATTTTGAGTGAGTAGGTCATCTATTTCTAATACATTTACTGTGTAGATGTCAATGGTACTTTAGACTTTTTTAGGCATTGAATTTTTAAAGCGATTGTTGTGTATTCTTTTTTCAACTTCTCTCTATTAAATTTTCATTAAAAGAGTGATTATTCAACGGTCATGCTTTGGGTATTCTACATTTGATTTTTCCACTTGTAAATGTATTCAACTATAAGAAATAAACAAGCCGTAATTAAAATGAATGGCTAACTCTTGTCCTTCTATTGGATGTTATAAAATTCTACTCCAACGAGAGATGCCCCATGGGACACTTCAACATTTGACCAATAATTAATACATGTAAAATGATTTTTTCACATTTTTTTATATGCTTTATACATATAAAGCATATAAACATTTGATCTTTGATCAATAATTAATACATGCACAAATACAAGATGATTTTTTTATATTTTATTTATATGCTTTATATCTAACCTTGTCCTTTTTTATGCAGAAGATCATCTATTAGGGTGACAATCAGTGCCGTGGAAGATCTAAGTATCAAGCATTTTAATATAGAAGGCAACAATACTAGTGCCGTTGGGGCAGCCCGACT
Organism: Sextonia rubra; assembly: GCA_037013555.1. Classification (NCBI taxonomy): domain Eukaryota; kingdom Viridiplantae; phylum Streptophyta; class Magnoliopsida; order Laurales; family Lauraceae; genus Sextonia; species Sextonia rubra. The sequence continues at coordinate 21,526,279 of JASUAD010000001.1, read as the reverse complement.
AGGACACATCACGGAGGACGGATCTTAAACAAGGTTTTAGACCATGTGCCAACAGCCAATAGCTCACTGGTTGGCACTTGTCCGGTGGTCCCATTTGATCTCTTATAAGCTTTTACCACAATTGTACATTTGGTGTTTAGTCTTTGTCAAAGACAAGGAAGAGGATGAGGTCTTTAGTCACTCAGGGGCCATGGCACGTTTGTTTTTTCAGCCGAGACATTTTCTTTCAAAAAGTATTTAATGTGTCTAATGTAGTATATTTTTTTTAATTATTAGTTTTCAAGTCAAATTTCTATTTTGAGAAGGTTGAAAATCGAATTTCTTATTTCACAGACAAGCTTATCCTTTTTTATAATTTGATTTTCTCTCTTATTTAACCGTCTATATCCTTGAAATCAAACTATTCCCTATTTCTCTACTATAATATCATTTGCCTCTTTTTCTATTCCAACAACCCTTATTTCATTGTTGATCCCTCTGCCCACCCTTTCTCTCCTTTCCCCCTTTTGAATTAAAACAACATTCACCTCTACCCTCTACTTCCTTTATTTTGATCCCACCTCTGCAAGTTTTAAAGAAAGTGACATTATTATTTTTTGTCTTCTGCTTTGTACTCAAGTATTTAACCTATCTTTAGATTTCTAGTATTATTGCATGCTTTAAGATATTTGTTATTTACCATCAATTTTTATTTGATATTTGTCCCAATGATTTTTTCTAGAGTCATTAACCTAATAGTTAAGTGATATTATTTAATTTGAATTAATGCTCAGGAGGGAGGGTGGGAGAGAGAGAGAGAGAGTGACCTTGCCTTCTCATAATCAAAAATGTGGAGAAAGAGGTAATGACGTGATAAAATTGAAATGGAGGGCATATTACTGAATCATGAAAAGCATTGCAGTTTGCGAGGGAAATTAAGACAAGTTTTAAATGTTATTAATTATAATGCAGTTTTCTCAATTAACCACTACAAACCTTCTAAGCCTTCTTAGTACGGCTCTACGTACTTATAATCCATGCCATTCAAAATAAATCCATTCCTCTAGAGATATTCTCTCGTATTTTAATTTATTAAAAGTGGGTTTCACTCTGCACTTGAGCACCTATCTGAAACATGTTTCAATTACATGTTCAATTTTACACCGGGCCATATTCTTTTTAAAATAGGATCCGAAATATATGTCCCTAGAGTGAATGGATTCAGCTTCAATGGAGTTTTGAGTATTCCAAGTATATGTTGCATCCTGGTATTTGAAACTCTTTATTTTTATTTTGGATTGGTATCTAGATCTTCTAGCACTTTTTAGTTAGAAAGTGATTAGGGCATAATTGTTTGCTTAAACTAATACTGTATACAAATTATTTTTCTGGTCAAATGGGTTCGAAATTATTAAAGAGGTAATGTGTAAAGATTCTGTAAAGCACATCACTTGAGCATTTTTACCTTCATTAAGATCTAAATTGATATTAGGTTTAACATTTATGCCACCATCAGTTAAAAAGTTGATGACAAATAAACTTTGTATTAACCCAAAATCGGTTTCATGTCATGAATTTAAAAAAAGCCAGTTATACGTCATGAGCGGACCTTGCGTAGGCAACGACTATAGATTTGTATATCTCAAGTATCCCTCTTGTAACCCTGTTCACTTGAACAAAATCAAATGTTTTTTTAGTATATTAGTGATCCTAACTTCTGTCTGACTTGTAATCTCTGTTGTATCTATTGTTGCTTATGTTAATGAGATTTCATTATATATAAAAAAAAATGCTCTGAGTTGTGGTGTCTTGGAGTTGTGTGCCGTTTTGAGTAAGCAGGCCATCCATTTCTAATTGATATATGGTGCAGATGTAAAGGAAACTTTAGACTTTTTTAGGCATTGAATTTCTAAAGCAATGGTTGTGTATTCTTTTTTCAACTTCTCTCTATTAAATTTTCATTAAAAGAGTGATTATTTGATGGTCATGTTTTGGGAGTTTACATTTGATTTTTCCGCTTGTGAATGTATTGAATTATAAAAAATAAACAATTCCTAATTAAAATGAATGGGTAACTCTTGTCCTTCTATTGGATGTTATAAAATTCTACTCCAACAAGAGATGCCCATGGGACACTTCAACATTTGACCAATAATTAATACATGTAAAATGATTTTTTTTATATTTTTTGTATGCTTTATACATATAAAGCATATAAACATTTGATCTTTGATCAATAATTAATATATGTACAAGTACAAGATGATTTTTTTATATTTTATTTATATGCTTTGTATCTAACCTCGTCTGTTGTTTATGCAAAAGATCATCTATTAAGGTGACAATCAGCGCCCTGAAAGATCTAAATATCAGGCATTTTAATATAGAAGGCAACGATACCAGCACCATTGGGGCAGCCCACCGACTAGGACACATCACGGACGGATCCTAAACAAGGTTTTGGACTAGGTGCCAACAGCCAATAGCTCACAGCTGGTTGGCACTTGTCCGGCGGTCCCATCTGATCTCTTGTATGTTTCTACCTGAGTTGTACATTTCGTGTTTAGTTGTACATTTCGTGTTTAGTCTTTGTCAAAGACAAGGGAGAGGATGAGGTCTCTAGTCACTTAGGGGCCATGGCACATTTGTTTTTTCGGCTGAGACATTTTCTTTCAAAAATTATTTAATGTGTTTAATGTAGTATAATTTTTTTAAATTATTAGTTTTCAAGTCAGATTTTTATTTGAGAAGGTTGAAAATCGAATTTCTTATTTAACAGAAAAGCTTATCCCTCTAATAATTTGATTTCCTCTCTCAATTCACTGTCTATATCCTTGAAATCGAACTATTCCATAGTTCTCTACTGCAATGTCCTTTGCCTCTTTTTTTATTCCAACACCCTTTATTTGATTGTCGCTCCTTCTGCCCACCCTTTCTCCCCTTTCCCCCTCTTTGCATTAAAACGACACTTACCTCCACCCTCTACTTCCTCTATTTCGACCCCACCTTTTTAAGTTAAAATAAAAGTGACATTATCATTTTTTATCTTCTACTTTTTACTCAAGTATTTAAACTATCTTTAGATTTCTAGTATTATTGCATGCTTTAAGATATTTGTTATTTACCATCAATTTTAATTTGATATTTGCAATGATTTTTTCTAGAGTCATTAAACTAATGGTTAAGTGATATTATTTAATTTGAATTAATATTAGAATCATCTCCTAGTTTTTAATTTGAAAATTATAAAAAACTGATTTTTTTTCCATAAAAATTTATTGCACCAAACAAAGAAAATTGATTTTCACCAAATAATCATCAAATGCACCGTATAACACTATCACCAATTCACCAAGGAAAAGAAATTTGCACAAAACATAAACTTTTGTACTTTCATGGAACTATTTTCTCGTGGCATTCATTTCCATGGAACTTGTTGACATCACAATTTATTATTCTAGCGGAAATGGTGTGTATGCAAACCCATGGTGTGTTTGTGTAACATTGGTTTCAACGAAAAAAAAAGCTGACAAGGCACCCGAATTTCTAACACCCTCCTTATAGATGTTTGGTGCGGTGAAGAGAATCATAAAACCCAACGAAAATTACATTATATATATAATCCCTAATTGAGAGGATCTAGAGATCCTACATCGGGTGATAGGAACTCCATTGCAAAAGAAGATTTACTGTTTCTTTTCCAATTTGTCTTCTACGGCACGATATAAACACACCCTAAAGATGAGAGAAACACAAGGACACCCAGTAGCAAAGGTCTCTCTCTCATCCCACAAAGTAAGTTAAATTCACAAGGTGAAAGTTGTGTACCATTTACCCATCTAACAAAATAATAATAATAATAATAATATACACTAAGAATTAGCTTTTATTTTTAACTTAGAGGTTACTTGCATGTTAATTAGAGCGGTAGTAAACCTCTAATTGGACTCTCTATTTGCATCATATTTACAAATTATAGCATTTTTCTCTAAAAAAAATGCTACAGGGCTGCATTTTATGAGCCTTTCTTGCTAAAGTGGCTAAGGTCTGAAGGAATTGCTTTTTTGGAGCTTTTCTATCGAAGGGATGAATGATTAAGGGTAGACGACATTTTTGATTTACAGCTTATTTACAACCAATAGCGTGTACCTTTTAAAAAAGAAGCTAAAGGAGGCTTTTTTTTAGAACCTTTCAAGCTAAAGTGGATGAAGGTGTACAATTCCTAAAAGGTAAGCCCCAGTGATCTTATGAAATAAGAGTTTTTTTTAATATAACTTTATCAAAACATCTAATAATAAATTATAGAGGATTTAAGAGCACCTCAAGTGACCACTTTACAAGAAAAAATATATTAAATGTACGCATACCACGGAACTACTTTTGTATGTTTTTATGTATTTAAAACGAGGGTTGAATTCGAGGTTTATTTGTACAGATCTACCTTATATTCAATCATGATTTGTTTCTATATAACTCGACAAAACCCTTTTTTCTTCTCCTTTACTCTTTCCCAAGTTTTGAAATCGTGTCTTTTTCTTCCTCAAGCGAACGATTTTTCCTCCATTTGTGTTTCCTTAGTCCCTACAAGCATTTTATTTAATTATTTCATATGTGAAGATATATAGTTTTTCCCTTTTTTGTAAAGTTTTTTTTTTGCAATTTTTACGTTGTTTCTTGTGTGATTTTCTTCTTATTCGGATTAAAATGGTTGTGATGTTATGGACTTATGGACTTATAGGTTGTGCTCTTTGTTCTTCTATTTTTTAGTTTTATTTTAGTGTTGGCATAATGTGCTCCTAATAAAAAAATTTCTTTTACCAGAGAAAGGTGGAGAAGAAGAAGAAAAAAGTGAACCTCTTAAAAAGGTGAAATGAATGAACCTAGGACCCTGCTACATCAACATTGAAAAACTTCATTTTCGACTTTGATAGGAGAAAGACGAAAATAAAGAAGGAAAAAGGGTTTTGTTGGGATATATAGAAATATACCAAGTCAAATTTAAGGCAAACCTGTATAAATAAGCCTCGAATTCAAAGCGGGCATGTACAAATAAGTCTTGACTTCAACCTCTGTTTTATTTACATAAAAAATATATAAAAGTGGTTTTTTGGTATGCATACATTTAAAATCTTCTTTTTGTTAAAGTGATCATTTAAGGTAATTTTTTTTCATAAACTTCTTTAAATTATAACTTAAAAATTAGAGCTTTTATTTTATATCTTAATCAAATTGACTCTTTAAACCAGCTACATGAGAATATAACGACAAGCGTAAGAAGGGCCAACTTAATAAATATCCTTTAGGTTTGATGCTTGCAAAGGTTTGCACGAGAGGAAACCATTTTATGTGAGCTAAAATCGTCCATCGTGTGGGCCTCAGTTGGATAAGAATTGACCCGAAGATTGACAGGTCTGAGAATGCAGCTAACTGTTGATTAGCATGCCATAAAAACCTTCTAGGAGATCATAATGATAACCCCTGGATGGGTTACCCATGAAACTAGCTACAATGGCGCATATTCAATGGAAGGCAGACCACAGTCGCCTAAGATTCCTTCTTTACATGGGACTTTGGACTTTGGATTGGAAAAGAGAGCATGATGTCTTCAGCAAGCTCCTGGTATAGATTGGACGCTTCACAAATTTCAACAGTTCGTTTATCCTCCATGTTTGTTTGTTTTCCTGGTTGCTGCACATGGCAAGCTTTGGTTTACTACACGTAAATAGGTGACGAAGGTAACCGAAAGAGACAGAGGAGCAGTTAGACGTTCTGATCAACCAAGAGAGTTGAAGTGTTGAACAGTAAATCAAATGTCTATCTGGTTGCACCTAATGAGAAATGATCAAGTCTACCGGACATTACACTGTTCCTTTAAGTGTCATTAGCCACTAAATGGACAACTTGATTATTTGGTCCAACAATGTATAAGTCATTTAAAAAAAAAAATTGCAAGTCAAAGGAGAGTTAATTAGTCCTCACGAAAAGACAAAGTAAGACTTTTTTTCCTACTTGGGCCCACCCTTGACTAGTGAAACTCTTGCACACACTTATTCCCCAAGAATTGTAATTATGTCCAATTTTATGTTCATCACCGCTTACTTATCATTGAGTTGGTTGAATTTTAAAAATATCTATTGTTAAAAGATCATTAAACATGTAGGCTATTAAGTCAGGGCCTGAGATAATTTGATGGGGTTGATTTTTTGAATCACTTTATACAAATTTCTATCCATCCCACCCCAACAATAAGATCGTATCCAACAGGCCTCCATGGGCTGGACCACATTCATATACCACTACCATGCAACATTGCTGCATGGTAGTTTGGTGTAACGCCCATGTTCAATCCATGTGTAAGCTCACGTTTGAGAAATCTGAATGCCTTATTAGCCCAGTACCCTTTGTGGTGATCAAATAGTAAAATATTAGTTAAATTAGTGAGATGGCCACCATTAGATCAACTAAATCTTAAAATCTATGATTAACTTTCTTTACCTTCCTCTTTTTAAGGAAGAAATGGAAGGAGTCTGGCATGTGTGAAATGTGATGAACAATCCATTGGTTAGCCCACTGAAATCGACTTCAACTATTTAGATACAAAGTACATATACAATGGGTCATATGGCAGTTAAACGGTTTGCATTTTCCAAAGGTGGCCCCACTGTGAGGGTTGCGCCATACTAGTATCCAGCACTAGAGTAGTTCTGTCCTCATATACATTGTATCCATTCTGCTCTTAGGTGAAAATCTTTGTATATCTCGACCTTGCATCTCATTTTTTTCACCTCTTATTTTTTTAATAATTTTTTTCAAAGCTCATGTAAATGTGAATTGTAATTTACTATGTAAACTAATGCAAAGAAGCGAGCCCTGGCAATGTATGAATTCCTTCCTGTCGCCGTTTCCTAATACAGTTGAGAATTTCTTAGACACAGTAAATCCTACTTACATATAAAGTGAATCACTTACTCAAGACTTTTTATTTGTCCAAATGTGCCCGTGATTGGCCGGCCTTCTATTTCCAACACGAGCAGTTGGCAACCGCCAAAGTGGATAGCCATCACAATCATCATCTGTGATAGAGGAAAGAGAAGCAATTGCCAGAGACAAAGAGTTCAAACAAGTTTCACGTACAGATCATCGCGATGGACCAGATGAATCGTTTATTAAATGAATTTATATGCTTCTTTAGTCTTTTTCCAAGTTTGGAGGATCATAGCATACCCCACGATACCCACCTCACCGAATGGGAGCATTAATACCCACTATTGACTATCGACACACTACTAGGCTACCCTAACTTTTCCACGTTGGCTTTCATTAGTGAAGATAATATTTTAACTGGACAGCCCAATAATGATGGGACTTAAAGCATGGACGGTTCAGATTTCGTTCATCACGGCCATTGCACACTTTTTTAACATGGACGAAGAATGATTCAAGGATATTGATTTGAGGATATTCCTCGCCTTGGGCACTCAATTGAATTGCGGAAGTGAATGCCTACTGGGTCATGTGGTCATGTCCAATGAAGAAACTGCCCATTCATCTTGACCCAAATCCCAATGATCATGTGATGCATTCATTAGGTGGGACACACTTGAAATTTGTATGGAGATGGAGAGACTTTTAAGTAGGGATTGCAAGGGTTGGGCTAAACAACCCTGATTTGTTGTGATCAGCAGGTGCAGGTTTTGTAGATGGCTAAATGAAGTCAAGGTTTGACTTGAGTTTGTATCCTAGGGGGTCGTTTGGAGGATAAGGGGCTCCTCTGTCAATTAGTTGGCAACCCTGCCTCTCATCCGGATGATAAGGTATTAGCCTCAGTCTCTACTCACTCTTTGCTAAGATGAGTTCTCACTCTCCCATATATGCCGGTTCTCTCTTCTTGCATGTGCGAGTTTCACCCGTTACTTGTGTGAGTTTTCTACACAAATATGCGAGTCTTTCGGATCCCAGCATGCTTCATTGGGATAAAAAAATTAAAAAAAAAAAACTTGGGGTTGTCATAAAGTTCGCTTATTTCTTGACAACCTTAGAAGTCATTGTTGGTGCTTTCAATATTTTTAAGGATTGGTCTATAATACATATTATTTTGGACATTAAAGTTATTGTTATGGCTTTTGTTAGCTTTGGGATTAAGCACGTTTCTAGTTAGCAGAATGTGGGATAGCCCAATATCTTCTAAACCAGGGGACTTGCGGCTTCTTGCTGAACGGTTTGGAGTTGGGTCTCTTTGAAGTTTTATTGGTTTTGGTTGTTTTTATTTCTTTCATTGAGTAATAAATTTCCTATTTACCGAAAGGACAAAAACAAAATAAAAAACAAAAGGCCTTAGGGCTGTCAGCCAAGCCAGATTGTTAGTTTTGTCGGCTTACCTCAAGAATAAGATTATTTTATATAATCTTGAACTTAATTTATTAGTATAATATCATATATTATAGCGGAAGCTTTTTAATTAAATTTTGATTGGTACCTTTCAATTTTGACTTTCACCAGACCACACATCAATCTATTGTTATATATTATAGCGAAATATTTTCAATTCGATTTTGACAATTACATTTCAATTTTGACTCTTACCGGACCTATACCTATCTATTATATATTATAGTAGAAGCCTTTCAATCCAATAATGGGCCCTACAATTTAACAAGCTTTCCTGTGTGAGCAATTTGTAGGAGATTATTTTCAAATATGTTGGTAAATGGTTCTGTAAGGGCTTGATTATTTGCATAGAAAACATACGAATTAAATACATAATAATTCATATAATAAGTGATTAAAATGAAAATAGACGGTGCATATACAAAAAAAAAAGCCATAAAATGACCTCCCTTTAATGGAAAATGGATCTTTGGGAAGATGGAGACAAAATACCCTATCATCACCTTAATAATTCAAATTCAAGGAAAGTCAAGGTCCCATACACAATGTTATCTTATATCTTTGACGTCTCACTCATGTAATTTGTACTTTTCCTTTTTAATCATCCTAGAGGATTTATCTAGTTCTCCCAGGCCTCCATTAGGAAAAGAAAATTCATCTTAGCGCAGTAAAGCTCCTTTGACAATGCATTCCTATGCATTTGTTGCAAACAAACATTCCCAATATTTGGATTGATGTCTATTTGTAATTATTTAATCATCCATATCCGAATCTCCACATGTACCTAATCTTATTAGAAGGAGTTTGCTATATAATGTTGGATATCATGGGTGGTGGCCCACATGACCACCACTCACTTTGATATGTTCAAAGTATACGTCTTCCACTAAAGCCACGTCCCTGGAAACTCTCCAGTCGTGCGATAATGGAAGGCTTTCCGTTGATGGGGAGGAAAGCATTAACGGAGTCTATAAAAGGCATTGGGAACTCTCTCATCTTCACAGACAATCACTGCTTGGCATTCCCATCGATCAGCAGGCATTACGAGAAGACTGAGAGAGTTAAAGTTGCGGATCTCCTCTTCGTTTCGCGATGGATTCAGGTATGCCCAAAATTGGTTGTTTTTCATAATGCAAATCAATCCGTCAATATGCAAATCCAATCCGTTAAGTTTTTTCCTAAGGGGCCATTTATGTTTACAATTGGTATCAGAGCCAGGGATTTCCATTGATAGGGTTGGATTTGCATCAAGGGGTTTACAGTTAAAAAAAAAAAAAAAATTTATTCAGAGCTCTGGGCACTGCGCGGGGGCAACTGGGCGGACTGGGCACTGCACAGAGAGCCGGACTGGGCACTGCGCGGCGGCTGCGCAGTCGGGCGCGCCTGCGCGCAGCGCCCAGTTTTGGCAGAAACAGAGCGCCGCTGCCGCTCTTCTTGCTGAAACAGAACAATAAAAAAAAAAATTTGGGAACGCAGCGCCCAGCGGGGCGCTGCCCCGCAGCAGCGCAGCAGGGCGCTGCGCTGCAGAGCCGCAGCAGCCCCAGCAGGGCGCTGCTGCTGTTCCAGCGGCAGCGCCCAGGATTACATTAAAAAAAAAAAAATTTTTTCTGTTGCCGCCGGGGAACCAGCCGGCGACATTTTCGGCCGGCGCCGTGGGAGCGCCGGCAGTCCGCTGCGGCCGAGAATCTCGGCGTCGGAGGTGGAAAGATCCGGTGAAAGGGCAATCGGTTTTAACCGATTGCCCTGTTTTCGGGAGGAAGATGAAGTGGTGTCGGGTCGGGTCTCAGGTCGTTTGGACCTGACCCGACCCGACCCGCTCAGGTTTATTTAAGGAAATGGAACTGGGTTAACGGATCGGGTCGGCTGGACCTGACCCGACCAGACCTGACCCGTTTAGGTTTATTAAAGAATAAAGACTGGGTTAACGGGTTTGACCCGGCCTGACCCGAACGGACCCGATCCGACCCGAACGGACCCGGGTCATTTACATAACGACAGGTCAGTCTGACCTGACCCGATCCGACCCGGATGGACCCGGGTCATTTCTATAAAGTCAGGTCAGTCTGACCTGACCCGATCCGACCCGAACTGACCCGGTTCATTTTTATAACGTCAGGTCAGTTTGACCTGACCCGATCCGACCCAACTGACCCGGTTCAACTGGAACTAAAGTAATTGGGCCTCGGATTCGGGTTTTGACTGACCCGGGTCGACTGACCTGGCCCAGCCCAACATAACAGAATGTATAAATGGCAGGTCAGGTCCGACCTGGCCCAACCTGTCAAGCCCGACTGGACTGAACAGGTTATTTTATGACTTGGGTCTGACCCGACCCACTGGCCTGGCCTGATTTGAATAAAGTATTATTAATTTTTGATAATTGTATGTTTTGAATAATTGGGTCATTATAAAATTGATCCATTCCGATCAGAACCGTCCATTTGATATATTTAAATGCTGTAATCATTCTGATGGGACTGGATCATTTAAATGTGATCAGATCAAGGCCAGATCAAGGAAAAATGAACGATCGAACTCGTATTTTGATCATTACGGACACATATGATATCGGATTTTCGATCCGTTTCTTTTGTTGTGTTCCTTATGATGAGATCTACCATATTAGTGAATTAATTCCCGATCCAATGGTTCAATGATAATATCATAAGGTTTTATGCATGTTTAACTCATTTAAATTCATGTTTTCCGCTTATTGTTTACATGATTAATGTTGTTTGAGTTATAATTTGTGACATGCATGAATGTTTGATAAATAAATTAGTGTCATAGGTTCCAATTATGAGTTAACTAGGCAGTCACCAAAGTGGCCCAGTTATGATGAAACTCATGTTTCAATTATTGAATTAGAGATACCATAAATGACACTAAAAATTGCAACTTTACTTAAGAGATAGATAATCAACCCAAAGGAGTTTATCTTTCGATTATTTGGAGATTGGGATAAAACACATTAAAGATGTTTTGTGAATTCGTGTTGATCTATGCCCAAAGGTGGGATCTCACTTATTCACTTAATAAATTGTGGTTTTATCAAATAAACGAGAATAATAAATTTAACGTGTTACATTTGACCCAAAGGTTACTTGTAATGATGTAAAACTATTATTTCTGTTGTAAGTGTCCCTTTTTAAATTCAAAAACATTATAGAATTGTGAGAATAATAGTTTATCTCTTCTTTTACAGCATCTTCCTCCAGATCCTTGTCTCTTCCCTCATGCTTAGGAACTATTCCTTCATTAGACGGATCAAACTACCCTGACTGGTTAGACATGCTGTCATTAACCATAACCTTTCTAGACTTAGAGATGGCTTTAGATGAACCCATGCCTCCTACGCCTACCGAACAGAGCTCTGAATATGAAAGGGCAAAATATGATCAGTGGCACAAATGTGATAAAAAATGCCAAAAGATTATTATGACTTCAGTCTCTAAGAGTATTAGGGGATCGCTTGATCAAGGAAAACATGCCAAAGAACTCTTAGATGAAATTAAGTCACAATTCGAAGTGACAGACAAGGCATTAGGTGCCACCTTAATGAATAAATTGACTAATATGCAGTACGATGGGATAAAAGGAGTTAGAGAACATATCCTACTCATGTCCAACCTAGCATCAAAATTAAAGGATGTTGACATGAGTATTTCCGATGGATATTTGATCCAATTCATTCTGGACTCCCTTCCCCCTGCATTTGGCCCATTTAAAGTAACATACAATCAGAGCTCTAGTCGGTGGACCATTACTGAGTTGATCGCACGATGTGATCAAGAAGAGAGGAGACTTAAAGCCGAGGGGCAACTTCAGGTAAACCTTGTCTCCCATGTTAAGGGCAAGAAAGGTCCTAGAAAATTCAAAACTAATGCCAACATGCCCAAGGTAGATCCGAAAAGTAAGAAACCGGTGAAGAGTAAGGGAAAGAAGGGATCCGAAAAATGTCACTTTTGTGGCAAGAAAGGACATTTCAAGAAGGACTGCCTCAAAAGGAAGAATTGGTTTGAAAAAAGAGGTAAGCAAAGAAAATTATCTCTTGTATGTGAAACCAATATTATTGATGTCCCATCCAATACATGGTGGGTCGACTCTGGTGCAACCGTTCACATTTCTGATTGTATGCAGGGATTCCTTTCAACCCGGAGGCCAAGTGATGGAGAAAGAGCCATCGTTATGGGAAACCGGAAGGAGTCAAGAGTCGAGGCAGTAGGCACGTATAGGCTGGTGCTAGATACAGGATTTGTTCTGGATCTGCCGAACACCTTTTATGTTCCGGATATTTCCCGAAATCTGGTTTCTATTTCAAAGTTGGATGTAAAGGGTTTTGTGTTTAACTTTAATCAAGGATCTTTGAAACTTTTCCACAATAATATAATGATTGGTAGTGGTTTATTATGTGATGGCTTGTATAAATTAAGGTTAGATACTTTATACACACAATCACTAACTGCACACCATGTTACTTGTGGGATGAATGTTGGCATGAAGAGAGGACTAATAAAAGAGAACTCCCCTAAGTTGTGGCATAAACGGTTAGGACACATCTCGAAAGAGAGGATATTGAGATTGGTGAAAGACGGGTTATTACCAACCCTTGATTTCACTAATTTCGGTGTCTGTGTTGACTGTATTAAAGGAAAACAGACACAAACAGTCAAGAAAACTGCCACACGAAGTTCTGAACTCCTGCAGTTAATTCATACGGATGTTTGTGGAAAAATTGATATACCTTGTTTCACAGGAGAACAATATTTCATCACATTTATAGATGATTACTCACGTTTTGGTTTTGTCTATCTTATTAAAGAAAAGTCTGATTCTTTGACTATGTTCAAAATATTCAAAGCAGAAGTGGAAAAACAATTAGATAGAAAGATCAAAATCGTGAGATCAGATCGAGGTGGTGAATATTATGGTAAGTACACTGAAACAGGTCGTAACCCAGGCCCGTTTGCTAGATTCCTAGAATCCGAAGGTATTGTTGCCCAATATACAATGCCTGGAACACCTCAGCAGAATGGAGTGGCTGAAAGAAGGAATAGGACTCTTTTAGATATGGTTAGGAGTATGGTTAGTAATACATCGTTACCTGCATTTATGTGGGGTGACGCACTAAAGATGGCCATGTACATTTTAAACAGAGTTCCTACTAAAGCAGTTCCTAAAACTCCTTTTGAGTTATGGACTGGGAGGAAACCCAGCTTAAACCATTTTCGAGTTTGGGGATGCCCATCTGAAGTGCGGGTTTATAACCCACAAGAAAAGAAGTTAGACCCTAGAACAGTAAGCGGATATTTTATTGGATATCCAGAGAGGTCTAAAGGGTATCGATTTTACTGTCCTAATCATTCAACAAGAATAGTTGAGTCCAATAATGCTAAGTTTTTGGAGAATCATGAAAACAGTGGGAGTTCTGAGGCTAGAAATATTGAATATAAGGAGATTAGAAATGAGCCTCAATCCTCTTCTCAAGGTGGATTAATGATTCCACTTGATATAGAGGTTTTCCCAGAACGATCTGTTGTTCCGATTCCTCAAGATACACAACCAATTTTTGAAATACAGTCACCTGTTATTGAAGAACATCCAGAGGAATTGAGAAGGTCAACTCGTACGAGAAGACCAGCTATTTCAGATGATTATGTTGTGTATCTCGAAGAATCAGATATTGGAATTAAAGAAGATCCAAAGACTTTTAGAGAAGCAGTAGAAAGTAAAGATTCTGATAAGTGGTTAGACGCTATGAATGAAGAGTTAGAATCCATGTTTATAAACGAAGTTTGGGATCTCGTTGAACTACCTGAAGGGTCCAAAACAGTTGGTTGTAAATGGGTCTTTAAGACCAAAAGGGACTCTAAAGGGAAAGTTGAACGATTTAAGGCCCGACTTGTAGCTAAAGGATTCACTCAGAAAGAAGGTATCGATTATCATGAAACCTACTCTCCAGTGTCTAAGAAAGATTCATTTAGAATTGTTATGGCACTTGTAGCTCATTATGACCTAGAGCTATATCAGATGGATGTAAAAACTGCTTTCTTAAATGGGAATCTAGATGAAGAAGTGTATATGGAACAACCGAAAGGGTTTGTTCAACAAGGTAATGAAAGGAAACTGGTTTGTAAATTAAAGAAATCGATATACGGACTAAAACAAGCTTCCAGACAATGGTACTTAAAATTTAATCATGTTATTACATCTTTCGGTTTTACCGAAAATCCAGTAGACCATTGTATATATCTCAAGGTCAGTGGGAGCAAATTTCTTATTTTAGTCTTGTATGTAGATGATATTTTACTAGCCAGTAATGACCTAAGTATGATTCGAGAAACTAAAATATATCTTGAGAATAATTTTGATATGAAAGATATGGGTGAAGCAACCTTTGTATTAGGAATCGAGATATTTAGAGATCGATCTCGAGGATTACTTGGGTTGTGTCAAGAAGCCTATGTCAAAACTATTCTCAAACGTTTCCGAATGGAAAGTAGCAGACCACAAAATGCACCCATTACTAGGGGAGACAAGTTTAGTAAGGATCAATGCCCCATGACTGACTTAGAAAAGTTAGAAATGAATAAATATCCCTATGCAGAAGCAGTAGGATGTCTAATGTACCTACAGACTTGCACGAGGCCAGACATTAGCTTTGCAGTCGGAATGCTCAGTAGATATCAAAGTAATCCCGGTTTGCCTCATTGGGTAGCTGTCAAGAAAGTGATGCGTTACCTCAATGGAACAAGAAGATATATGCTCACATATCAAAGATCCAATCAACTGGAGGTCATTGGATATTCAGATTCAGACTTTGCTGGATGTCTCGATACAAGGAGGTCAACATCAGGTTACATTTTTCTGTTGGCCGGCGGGGCAGTATCGTGGAGGAGTGCAAAGCAGACGCTAATCACTCCATCTACATTTGATGCAGAGTATGTGGCATGTTTTGAAGCCACAGGTCACGCATTATGGATGCGTAACTACATCATGGGACTTGAAATTATGGGCAGTATGTCTGAACCGATAAAGATTTACTGCGACAACGACGCTGCTAGGCGTTTCGCTCAAAATGACAAGTGTTCCAGTAAATCAAAGTATCTGGAAGTAAAGTATCTTGTACTCAAAGAGAAAGTGCGAGATCGTTTAGTGTCAGTTGTTGGAGCTCCATCGAAGCTCATGATTGCTGATCCATTGACAAAGGCATTGGCGCCAAAGGATTTTAAAGACCATGTAATAAATATGGGCTTGAATGAAATGCCTTGTTTAGGTCAATGATGTATGACACTTAATGTATTGATCAAATAAAGAAACGATTTTGCAATTCTTACTTTGTTATGGGCTCACATGTGGTAATTGTAAAATAAAGTAGGAATATAAAAGCATTATGACATTACAGTTCCCATTAAAGTAAGTCATATTAAAGATACTTATTAAGTGCTGGTTTAGGCGAGAATATTAATGTTGTGATTGTGGAAGGAAGCATATCACTTAAGATGTGTAACCGCTACAGTTCGCATTAATAAACTAACCTTATGACAGATTAAAGGATCTTAACATTAAAGTTAAATGAAAACCGGTATTTTCAAATGATGCGCATCAGTTAGAGTTATTTCTTTCAAAGTTTTTTCTTATATTTGCAACAGTTTTATAAAAATAAACAGGAATTAATGGTAGTCATATGGACCAAGTGGGAGATTGTTGGATATCATGGGTGGTGGCCCACATGACCACCACTCACTTTGATATGTTCAAGTATACGTCTTCCACTAAAGCCACGTCCCTGGAAACTCTCCAGTCGTGCGATAATGGAAGGCTTTGATACCTGATGGGGAGGAAAGCATTAACGGAGTCTATAAAAGGCATTGGGAACTCTCTCATCTTCACAGACAATCACTGCTTGGCATTCCCATCGATCAGCAGGCATTACGAGAAGACTGAGAGAGTTAAAGTTGCGGATCTCCTCTTCGTTTCGCGATGGATTCAGGTATGCCCAAAATTGGTTGTTTTTCATAATGCAAATCAATCCGTCAATATGCAAATCCAATCCGTTAAGTTTTTTCCTAAGGGGCCATTTATGTTTACATATAAAAGCAAAACAGAACTCAGTACACATATTAAAAAAAATAAAAAAATAACTAAACTATCTCCACTCGCTTCTCTCCGCACTCACCTTCCTCCTCTCTCCTCCCCTTACCCACCTCCCTCACAGATGACGGTTGGCAGCTCCGACAAAGGGAGCCGTCGGATCTCCCTCCCCTCCCCACCTCCTCTCTTCCTTTCTCTCCCTCTCCCTCTCCCTCTCCCTCTCCCTCTCCCTCCTCCTATCCCTTTTCCTTTCTCTCCCTCTCCCTCTCCCTCCCCTCCCTCTTCCTTTCTTCTTTTCTCCTCCCCTCTTCCTCTCCTCTCTTCCTATCACATTTTCGACCTGTTCGGCCTTGTGAGGCCAATCATTACACTTTTGTTCATCTTTGCAGGGCCGGACAAAAAGAGATTGTTCGGCCAGGTGGGTGGGTGCTATGGAAGGGGAAGTAGAGGGGGGGGGGGGTGGGGTGTGGAGCCTTGATCTCCCTATTGCAAGGAGATCGAGCAAGACGGTGAAAAGGGGGGAGAGGAAGAGAAAGAGGGAGGGAGAGGGAGAAAAATGAAGACCGAGGAAGAGGAAGAGTGGGAGGGAGGGAGATCCGGCTGCCGTCGAAGACTCCAATCATGATCGGGAAGGGGAGGTGGTGAAGGAGAGGAAAGAGGAAGGGAAAGTGAGTGGGGAGAAAAGAGGGTGGGGGTAGTTTAGGCATTTATTTATTTATTTTGAGTTAGTGTACTGAGTCTCTTTTTGCTTTCATTTAGTAAATGCCTATTAAAATGAGCTTAGGTTCATGCAAGCATCCCAAGCAGATTACCTTAGAAGTGCCCAATTGGAAGTTTCATGCGGGTGGGCCAAGCCTGGATATTAACCTATTTAAGAAAGGAGCTGAACTTGGCAAGGCTTTCCTCATCTTGGTTTGGTTTGGGATCGGCTCATGAAGTGGCTTTGGTTGGATCCAGTTAGTGGTTGGACTAAATTTCATCATACATCTCTGCGTGTGTAGTCAAAGAAGGAGAATGATGTTCGTCCTCGTAGGATATTTACTTATCAAGTGGGTCACTCCACCTTTAAATAAGATAAACTCTTTACTCCAAAGTAAAACATTTGTGGGGTCTACTTGGATGCATCCACTCAGTGGGGTAGGAATATGAAAGGGCTAAGATGTGGATTAGGGTGAACGGTTGTAGTTTAATGTTAGCGATTGTTTTGCTGTTGTTGTTCCTTGGCCATCATTAACAACAAACTGTGGGTTTTATTCCTCCAAATAACAATGCATATCACATTATGTTACATTGAGCCAAAAATTAAACTAAAGGCATGTAAACCCATATTGTAGCAAAATTTTACAACATCCCACATAAGATGTGCATTTATTTTTAATGGTTGAGATTTTTAATAAGTGGGTCTCACTATGAGTCCACTTCCCTCGCTTGCCGTGCTACACATCAAACAGGGTCCTTCAGAAATCCTGACCATTCATCTATTTTAATTTGATGTAGTTATATTTAATTTATTACGGGAACTTACCCAAATGAAATAATGAAATTCGTTTCATCCATGGGGCTAACTATTTGAAATTTCACTTGATGTCATCTTCTTGCAAGAAGCTGGTACGCTCCTAGCTGGGTGACTTTTTGTGGTCCCATTAAAACCTTCATTTTTCATTCCAATGGGTCCTAAATTTGTAATCCAAACAATTCAATTGTCTATTAATTAACCATTCAATTTGCTTATTGACCTAATATACCCCAAAACTTCAAAGGTGATCATCTTAAATTTTTATAGATTTTGAGTAATTTATAAAATGTCACAACCTATGGATCTAATTGTTTCACTTTTGTGGCTCCCAATTTATGACTGAGCTGTTCAATATTCTCATATCATGGGAAGCGTAAAGTCATTTTCATATGTTAATTCTATATAGATTTTAAGGAACTTGCAAAAAAGTCCAAAACATCCAAACATTTCAAAAATCATTGGATGCATTCATTTATTCTTGTGAAAATAATAATTTTGACTAATATAGTAATGTGCTCCATTTGTTTGCATATATAATATTGCATAAGTTATATTTGAAAACCTAACATTGACATATGTAAAATCCAGTGTTCCATCCACATGTAAAAGGCAAACAACTCTTGCAGTTCGGTATCGATTCACATTATACTATATTAAGCTAAAGGATTTCTTCTAAAAAAAAGCTAAAGGTATTTTTATTCAATTTTGATTGTCAATTAAAATTTTGATTGGAAGTTATATTTCAAATATGCATATTCTCTCCCCACTGAAAGTTATATTTTATATCTTGCATGTTCTTTGTCCACTCCTTCCTTTAAGTCCTTTATATCCTTTTACAATAACTATGTCACTACTTTTTATCTTATCAAATGTAACTATTCTTCACTATGCATTGGAAACTTAAAGTTAGGAAATAGTTTGAAGTCTTTACCTCCTCTTTACCTACTGGAAGTCAAAACAATAGGCCTGAAGATCGAAGGTCAAACTTATTTCGTTGTTACTTCTATATCATGATTTATAGCCTACAATCCTTAGAATATCTTATTTATATTCAATTACGTTTGGCATCTTTAACATAGATTTAGAAAATATATATATTAAGACATGAATTTTATTCTATGTAAACATTTTATTCCTATTCATACAAAACAAAACAAATGATTAAATCAATTCTCAAACAATGCATTTAACTATCTTTTAATTTAAGAACTTTTGGCACAATTTTATTTAAATTTTTTTATTTTTACATTGAAAAATCAACTATTTAATCTTATTATTTATTTTTTATTCAAAAATCATTTTTATTTTTAACTTATAGCACATTTTATTATAAAAATATGAAATTTATAGAAAAAATATATCAAAAAGTTACCATTTAATCTCCTGATTTATGTCGCCCGTGCTAAGCAAGGGTATATTTTGCGATCTACCCTTTACCCATGTGGATTGTATCTAGATCCCCTTTAAATGGTATGTACCTCTTGGCAACCAGCCTCTCACCCTATTAACAAAATCAGTACCTAGGTATCCTACTATTCCCATAACTGTGAGCTATCTTCCTCTCACGTGTGGGTATTCTTTTTGCACGTTTGTGCTCTCTAGTCCACAATGTCTAGTGATAAAAAAAAACACTTTTTTATGGTAAGTGCTAAACACATGCACACGGCCACGACGATTCAGAGTATTAATTCATTGCAACCAGCCCAACATTTCATCGATGGGGTCCACCATAGGATTATGCACAGATAGATTGAGTGAATAGTGACTTGAATACTATGAGGCCCCGACACGGAGAATCCAATACAGCCAGCAAAATCAATTCACCAATGATTACGTGAGGTCCACTGTAGGATTAACTACATGTAGACTGAGCGAACATTTTACATGGGACCAACCTTGTTGCAGGCCAGATTTGAATTGGAATAAATTTGTTTCGAAGCAAATACACCGTGGGCAGAGCAAGTGGAGTTTGACCACCTTTAATTTCAAGGGGGAGGATTAGTAATCGTGTCCCAAAAAATTATGAAAGTTAATCATCCCAAAATAATAAATAATTAAATTATCGATTATTATGCTGATGGAACTATCATAATCACCCGATTGTGGCCCACAAATAAGTTTTCACCCCTATAGTCAATAATAAAAAAATAACAATAAATAAAGGACAACGCTCCTATGCATCCTGCATACACAGTTTTATCATGCACACCACTTAGTGGGGCCCACTTTGCCACCAATTCGAGTGCACAATGCCCACCTTGATAGTTAACCATATGTTATTGGTTTGTACAAATTCAAGTGGACTGGATCGTCGTGTTATAAGTCATTTTATTTTTTTAATATAAAGGCATTAAAAAATCACTACCAAACCTGGCCTAATTAGAGTGGGGCGGGGCGGGGTGGGGCGGGGCAGATCTTGTTTATACGCGACCCTTATCCCTAGCTTCTTATTTAATGTTATATTTGGCAATCAACTCTTTGTAGATTCTGTAAGTATTTTTGTATGTTGACAAATTTATGGTTTTGACAAAACTCTAATTCTAGTAAAATTTGCATTTACGTTTATTTTATATTAGGAGTTTAAAGAGGTTAAAGAATTTCAAAAGAGCTAAGAATGAAGGCATTTAAATTAAAAAGGTCATACCTCACAAACCGAGCATCGGATCTGGACAAACGACCTACCGATGAAATGACAAAATTATGGCCTTAGGAAGTTTGCAGAAATTGTGTTGTTCGAAATTATGAAATTACCATTGCGCTAATTCGCAATTAAATGAAACTTTTATGTTTTGTGCTAGTTCTTATTCTGGTTATATTACCATTATGAGGTACAAAATTAGGGCTATAAAAATGGGTTTTTTCTCAACCCTAAGGCACTCATCTCCTCATTCTAAGTTGAGAATGCACATTGGAGATTCTTTTATTCTCTAGAGCAATTAAGAGGCTCTACTGAAGTTATTTAGTTCTAGAGAATATTAGTTTTACTTTCTGGTAAAAAATTATCTTCTCTCTTGAAGAAGGTTGTTTGTCTTGAGTGGCTTCAAGGCGTGCTGAATCAAGTTTGAAGAAAGCGAACGAAAAACCTCAAGTCCTTTAAGTTGTGTTTAACTGGACAAGTGTAGTAAGTAGATTTTATAACCTCTCTTGTATAGTGCTTGATCTGAGTTTAAACATGTGTTAAGTCCCGTAGTTTTTTTTTATTTGGGTTTTCCATGTAAAAACCATGTGTCTATTTCTTGTGGTGATTGCTTTTTAACTTATATTAATTGATCATTTATCTACATACTAAAAATCTGTATTGGAACCTTAAACTTTGTCAAGATTAGAAGTCTTTTAGATTCCTTGTCAATTTTCTACAAAGTCACGAAAATTTCACATTGGAAAATTGTGAATCGTCAAAGATTTAGTGAAGTCTAACCCCTCTCTTTGTAGGCCCTCATTTTTGCAAATTTACAAAACAATATCAAAATTTCTCAGCTATCCAAATACTTACATGGGGAACCCTTTAGATTATCCAAGTGACGGCAAATGCGGCCTACGGCCCAAAGATTAATGTTATCATCAAAATATGCTTCAGCCACCACTAAACTGGCTCGAAACGACCCCTTTTTTTTTTTTCTTTTAATCGATTACAGGTACATTACACTGAATATGAAATTTGAGTACACATACAAAAAGAAAGAGGATAGTAACAAACTAAGAAATCATAAAAATACACAAAAATACACAACCTATATATTAGTAAAAACTTATAAAAAAATGAATATTTTACTTCAAAAATCCCATTAGGTGGGCACTAAATTAAAAATGTCTCCTTAACTTTATAAGCACGGAATACCACTTCAAAAAAAATTTTTTATTTTTTTTAGCACAGTGGGAATGAGCATCAAATTCAACGCTCATATTAAGGCCCTCCTTTACTAGGGTGATTTTGCCCCCTTATTTTCGTTCTTTTTTTTTTTCCATTCTATTTAGTTTTGAAAATTGAATGCATAGGGGGTTTGCTCTGCGAAGAAGGATCACAACCTCGCAAAGCATCCTGACATCAATGAGCCGAATCTGCATGTGATCAAGCTGATGTCAGGGCTTGAAATCTAAAGAGTACGTTCGCGAGACCTTTGCCTGCGTGCACTGCTATTGGCATTCTTTCAGAGCCGCAGAAAATCTGATCTTATTACTATGGTTTAATAGTTGCCATATTAAAAAGGCTCCAAAAATTAGTGCTGATTCAGGTACATTTGCAGGTTGTGGTTCATACCGTCTGAATTTAAATTATTGAATAATGGCTTGTAAGATCTAATATGATTTGTAACAAATATCAAATCTTATGATTTTAGATTTATGAATTAAATAATAGATAATTTGAAAATAAAAGTGTACCTTGCACTGTGATTTTGATGATAAACAGATCGCCTTTTTCAAACTGGATTTTTTTATCTCCCTCATCACCCATTCCAAGATGCAAGAGAGTTAATGTGTACTTTGCAAATTTCGTAGGTTAAGAAAGAAGACCGAAAAACCAATTTTACAAATAAGCCTAAAAAGATCAAAGGCAAGTTTCCTTAATTTTCTCCAAGTTTAGCCAAACAAAAGTCCTAATTGATTTGGGCTTCCTAAATTGAATTCAAGATATATTTAGTAAAACAAAAAAACCAAAAAGGGAAAGCATCTGAAATTAGTTGACTCAAACCATAGGCCCTAACAGTATTAGACATGTGGTCATGAAGACCACTTATGTCCAACATGGCCGTGTTTGGGGCTGCAAACCACATAGCAATGACCTGCGGTTCTTCTTCTAGCTGGATTTACAAGCCAAGGGCTATAATTTTAAGAGTTGACATGAAAGCAACTTCACAGCTTAAGTTGAACAGCTCTTATTATACTTCCTCTGGCTTTACAAAACCTTTTACCCAGACTTTTTCATTTACCTAGATTTGGAATTGTGATTTGTTGGAAATTTGACTGTGTTTTTGGGATTGTAGAGGGCCACCTGGCATTGAAGGTGATGGGCCGTGGTTCAGAGGGCATCATGGTGGGTACTATGTGAGTTATGAGGACCTCCAGGAGATTTGAGGGATAAAGGAGAGAGTGTTTTTTTTTTTTTTTTTTGTAATTTAGGTGGAAGTCTAATTCTTCAAAATAGATAGAAGTGCACCTCCTAAGTTCTTAGTTGCAGGAGTCCACTAGTGCCAAAAGGTTTAATGCTTCAAATCCATTCTATTTTACATATTTTGTGATAATGGCAATTTTACCCTAAAATTCTCTTATTTCTTTTTAGGATTTATTTGCTGACTATTGTTTCGACAACCTTTATCGACCAGCAACCACTGGCGGTCGGCAGACGACAGACGACTTTACCAACCAACTTTCGGTTACTTTTCGGGCCAACTTCCAGCTGGTTTTCCACTCGGCTTACCACTGAGTTGAAAAACAGAGTTCTATGTTCAATTTCATTTCTTAATTGCTCATCTGACCCCAAAGAAAAAAAGAGTAATTAGTATGGCACATGTCTACGAGTGACACTTTAACTCGAGGACCCCAAGATCATTTTCCTAACTTGTCTGGGATGCAAAAGTATTAGGTGGCACTACTCAACATTATGTGTCTGCAATTAATATGATCTCTTGGGTTATTAGTTGAGGAGTTATACTTACACTGATCAGTGGTCACCAGGCATACATGTGCAACTGAAAGTAAAGTATGAATACCACTCAATAAGAGTGTTGATGTTACTAAAGTCTTGATCCCCTTTGTAGCTATTACAAGGGAACCACATGGGTTATATGGTAGCAATAGCCATCATGAATATCTAAATATATAATTTAAATCCAGGAGGTTTCTCAAGAACATATTCCTAGAATAGGAACATGAGATACATGAACATTAAGAATTTTAAATTTTTCAGTGCCCAAATTAAAAAATTAGGAACATGAGACACATAAACATTAAGAATTTTAAATTTTCAGTGCACAAATTAAAGAAACAGGATCATATATTAGTGTACATGATAAATAGGAATATCGAGTAGCTGTGCCATAAACAAAAACATGCTTGAAAGAGAAATATGAGACATTAGAACATTAAGAATTTTGATTTTTCAATGCCCAAATTAAAGAAATATGTTCATGTATTAATGTATATTTTAAACATGAACATCAAGCAGGTGTGTCAAAAACAGGAACAAGTGATCATGGTGTGCAAAAAAAAAAAAAAAAAAGTTCCGGCTACTGGCGGCTAACAGCATGGGTGGCTGGATTGTAATATTACTTTTTTTGAAATCTGTGTTTTTTTTTTTTAAAGGAGGGACAAAATGATAGTTTTTTAGTGTTTTAAGGGAAAAAATGTGCTTATGGACTTAAAGCTCTAAAGTCTTTGGAGGTACTTAAAGCTATATGACTTTTAAAATATGGACTTCGCCAAAAGGCCCTTTTTATTTTTCCCCCAAAAATTGAGGGTCCAATTCGACCCTCCTCTTGTAAAATGAGAGTCAAATTAGACACTTATTCCCATTAGGTTTTTTTTGTTTAGTGTCCACCAAAGTGGTTTTTCAAGTAAAATCCTCTAAAAAATAATACACAATCTATTTAATTGGGTTACAAATTAATGAGTGTGTCAACCATTGCTTTAATAATGCATCAGTTATATCATTGACCGATTTACTGACATGCCAAATAGATTGCTTTGATACATCTTTTAGTGCTTAAAAAAAAGGATTTGATCTTAATGAAATAAACGTGAAATTTAAAACATTTGAGTGTCACCCTCTAATCCAAACCGTATATTTCATTAGCACATTAGTGTACAGGAGGCCAAAAAAACCGCTCACGTTCTCTTCATGTTCCTCTTCTTGCAACCACCTGAATGCAGATTTTTGGGACTGGTGACCATGTCCCTGCCGACACTGTATTTGTACAAGCTTTGCCGTTTGAAATTGCCTAAAATAATCTTTGTAGGTTTTTTTTTTTTTTTTTGTTTCAAACAGTCTCTTAGCTGGCCACACCTCAAACCGTTGGGTAGGTATCTCTCATATTTCAATGAGGGGAAATTCATGGTTGCTGTTCCTTCCATCAATGCTCTCATGAAGGTTTTAGATTTTAGCTGAGACAAAGAAAAAGATTTTCTATAGTTTTGCCTTTGGGCCTGGGGCTTAATCAATTAGGAGTGTCGATTGTTAATACTATCTTCTTGTTCCTAATTTTGTAATTTGGTAAAATTAATCGTTTTATTTTTCAAAGTAGATGTAACAATGGGCGCAAATCCCCTTCCAAGTGTTCTTCTAATCTTTGACTTTGAGGATGTTTGTTTTGTGAATTCCTAGGAATTTAAGACTTTGTGCTTCTATAAGCATCAACGGTCAAAAAAAAAAAAAAAATGTCCCCTTTACTGGAAGTTGAATTAAGGGACGAAATGAATCACAACTGTCACACTAAAAATTCAAATTATTGAGAAGTCAATATCTTTTCTCTATCTGCATCTTATATCCGTCACCCTCATTCATTTAACAATCCTTTAATACACAAGTAAGGTTGGTGAATAGGAAAAAATTACTCAACCAGAAGTCCTGAACCACAATTATTCATTAGCTAAGGAATGCCAACCCTAACTCAAACGGAAAATTTAAAGGATCAGCCCAAGTTACAGGGTACATATGGTTGAGGTTGGGTTAGGATATAGGGTCAAGAATTGTCATTGGGAAGGGGAAACGGATTAGGTTTAGAAGTGGGTCTGCGAGTTGAGATGCAACCTATATCCGACCCATTTATTAAACATGTCCACTCAACCTCAACCTGCACGCAGGTCACCCCAACCCCAACCTGCCCATAGATGCTGGGCCCAAGCCCAGCCTTCCTTTATGCCGATAGGTTCAAATAATGGTGCCAGCCACCTATTGGCCCAAAGCTTGATTTTCGACTGATGGCCCCATATTTCCAATAGTATCATGATATTTTCAAAGCTTCAGTGAAAAAAAAAAAAGTAAAAAAAAGAAAAACAGTGGGAGCAAATTAAACTATTTTCAACATAACTTTTTGTGTCTTGGTTTTTTGTTGTTTGTTCAAAATTTTGGAGATTAATTTATTTTTACAACACTATCTAAATAAATATCTCAGAAAGAAAGGAACCAACCGCAACCAACTGTCAATTGGGATGGTTGAAAAGCAAACCAAGCAGACTTGGCCCTAACAAAGAAATCCTATTGTCTCCACAAAACAGTAGCAAAAGTTATTTAACATGGATTGTGAGACTGTGACTAAGAAGTGTGTGATAAACAATGATCGCCCCCACAACTGGCCTGCACAACTAGTCTATCAGTTTTCTTTTTCAGGACTATAGTGCAAACCCACCATCATCAGAGGTTCGCATTAAGTTTGCTGCTGTGCTCACAACGTTAAAAAGCAACTCATTTATCCAAATTCACAAAATGCCTTCTTTTATCGGAGTGATACAACATGTGATTTTATTGGCCTTAATCATGTCTTTTTAGATATAATCAACATGACGATGACTATAGTTTTAGCTTTGATTGAAGAGTCTTTTTTTTGTTTTTTATGGTGACTATACATTTAATAGACATGACTAGTGGGCCCCATTTGCATATTTGGAAACTGGGACTCTAAGCGGAGATCAGGGTTTGTGGACATGGATAGCTTCAGTTGACTATAAGCGGGTTCCAAGGATCCAAACAGGGCCTTCACCACTGAAAAGTCCAATATTTGGTTGCTAGATGTGTGATCATGTCAGGCTCAGGTGTTTGACCCAAGCCCAGCCCAGTAATTCGTTGCGTATTTTGTCATGCAGAAAAGAAGGTTCAAATCATCAAAAGCATACAAAAAGCAACAGCAATTGTTGTTAACATGTTGCAAGTGTGATTAGAGATGGGTTCAGTAGGTGGGCTGAGTTATGCTGCACTTACGGGTTTCAGGCAAGAACATTGGGCTTGGCCCTTTTATTAAACACGTTTGATTTTTGGGCGGCTCCAGTTCCAGAGGCCACATTAACAGTGACAAACACTCCCCCACTAAAGCCACTACCAAAAAAAAAAAAAAAAGAAGAACAAAAACTCCAAGCCCGGTCTAAGTTGGCTTTTGCTCTAAATCCATGGAATAAATGTAGCTAAGAGCAGCAATGTAGTTTGCACTGGTTGATCCCTTAGGAAATTCCCATCATCCTTGGGCCCGCCTGCACAAGATAACAAAGAGAAATAAAAGAACTCAAGCATGAACAGTTTGTCCAATGATGCAAAAAGTTCAAAAGAAGAACATAGCAATCACCATCATCATCATAATCATTGGTTAAGTCTTTTTTACTCAATCAAAGGTCATGAATTGTGCTTTTTAGCGTAACTCACCATCTTTTCTCGAGTATGGCGCATCTGACAAACTGGGTGGAGGTTCTCGTTGGCCAAGAGGGCCAATATCAAGGTTATAACAGTCGACTCCAAGAGAGCCTGCAAATACAAGTTTCAACATCAGAAATCAGAATTACATAAATGATTGCATTCTTCCAAGATTCCAATTAGAAAGTTTGTTCTGCAACTACAATAATTTAAAAAATGGGAGATGAACTCTACATTGTTTAATGCATGGTAAGCCGCCCATATTTAAAAGATTAGCAGATCCTTCATTGCACTCGCAAATGTATCCTGTTTCATTAGTTCTTACACAAGATCCATCACCACAAAATGTATAACTACAAGCTGCAAAATACAAATTATCTGCTTCATTCAGCTGCGTATAGCATTAAAAGAAGAAGAAGAAGAAGAAGAAGAAACTAGCTTGCAAGCTATCTATTTTACCAATTGAGTGCAAAACTACAAGATGGATGTAGGATATCGAAGATGACTCTGTTCAAATAAATTGGTATTTGTAAATTACAAATTTTAGTGCAAAGTTGAGTACAACAAAATGGATGTGGAGTTTTAAGAAATACCTATGTTTTAAGGATGTGAATTTTGAGACCTTACAGGAAAACCTTTTTCGCTTTTTGAACAACTAAAAAAAAAGATAAAGAAATGTACCATATGTGATTTATCTTTTTTTTTTTTTTTGAAAGGTCCATCAGAGTTATCTGTTCAATTGTTATACAAAATCCTCTATGGATTGGTATGTTTCACAAATTTTTATTGACAATCTAAGAAATTTTTAGAAAAAGGCTTTTACAACAAATTTAGATCATTGTTTTGGTTCAATCAGGTAGGAAGAACTTGACGTATTCTTATCTAAAGAATCTGAAAACCCTTCAAATTCTTGTTATGACCTTTGCACCTTCAATTACTAATGTCAAAAGAGCATTCGAAATTGCAGAATTGGAGCATTTCAAAGGCTAATGATATTCGAAATTCTCTCTATCAATTGGAAAATTTAGGGGACTGTATTTGACAGAAATTTCAAAGTCGCAGATAAAATGAATTCAACTTAAAAAAATTCCACTCCCCAAACGGACCGTAAAAACTTCAAAACTTCGCCCAAAGCTGACTACCTCACTCGAGCAAGGTTGGGAGGTCAGCAAACTTGTTCAACTCTGGTGGATTATCAAGTTTGGTCTATTTTTTAAAGAATGTTACTCATAGTGAAGGATGAAAAGGTGCTTGAAAGTCTAGACAAGGGGCTGGCAAATATTGTCTTGCTTGACAATCCACCTAAGACATGAATATAAATTATAAGATGGCCTATTTAGGCACGTTTACATAATTCCAATGGAATTTCTAGGAATTTATTTGAAAGAGACTTTTATGGAAGGTGGGCATATGGAAGCATCTTGAGTGGAGATCCACACATAAACAGTTAAACACACAATCTCTAAAATTTATATTCATAGGGTGAAAGGTGGCTGGTGGGCCATCATTTCCTCTTAGAAGGGGAATATTTTGATGGCCTTTTGTAAGTTTCCTTTTGAAAATAAGTAATGTAGGCCCACATGACCCCGCACACAAGTACTCAAAGACTTCCATCAGCTCGGAATTGAGTGAAGTCTGTAAGAGAATAGAGGAATCAAGGTCATGTCCCCTTCCAAAATTCAATCACAAATTGCCCAAGCGATGGGTTTGAGATATCCATCTTATTTTCATATTCTTTGCATTTTCTTACATATTAATCCTAAATTCATTCATTCAAAAGTCAGCATCCCCACCTTTTATCCTTCACTTTCAGCTAACAAGAGCCTTTTTTATGAAAAAAAAAGTGATCAAAATTAGATAAGAATTAGAGAAAGAGTTTGCATAGTTGAAAGAGATTACGATCTGAGATATTTATAGGTGGTGGGAACAAGGGAGCAAGAGGTGGAGAAGGGAAAATGCTTCCACAATCAAAGTTAATTGTACCTGCAAAATAAAAAAGAAGATTAGACTCGACTACTTCTTTTGTTTTCTATTAGTATTGGAGAATAATTTATGTTTAAAACATTCTGTGCATCAGTGTCAGTGCATAATCCTTTTTTTATATAAATATAAATATATATATTTTGAAAATTTTGAAGGTGCTTCGAAGTATGTATAACAACTAAAAGGTGTCTAGTTGATTTGATCTATTGCCGAAGTGACAGAAGGTTTTGATAGAATGAGTATGTACAAGAGAAATCGGTTTTTAAATTGCGTGGGAACCGGATAAGGATTGTGAGTATATCATCTTGGACTGTGAAATTTATAGTTCTTGGTTGTTGATCCAGTTTGGATTTGTAGTGTTTTTTCAAGTTGGGTTTTCACGTAAAAATCGTGTCTAGTTGTGGTGATTGCTTATTTGCTTTATTTTATTTTTCATTATATATTTATTTGCAATATAAAAAATCGCATAATTGTGAGCACCTCCAAAACCCTAAATTGGTATCCGTACAAAACTTTCAAATGGCATCAGTACGAAGCTTTCATATAGAGATACAGAGAACAGACAGTTGGGGAGGACACATGGAGGGAGAATTATAGGCCCAATCTCCACCTTCTTCCATCCGGGCATACACTCACATTCGAAGGGAGGAAACAATGTACCGTTCGCAGCCTTACATGTTCCCTGTCCACAGTTTACAAACGCACATATGACATCTACAGAACACAAACAACATCATTGTCAAAACAAAATCACAAAGTGCAATGAAATTTCCAGTCACACCACAACCAATGTAATCTACAGAAATACCTGTAACTGAGTACTCTTCCGTTTCAGCTCTTGTACCACAAAAGAGCAAAAGAAGTTGTGGAAGATGGAGGATGAAAAGGGCCAGTAACTGACCTCTCTGCCTCATTGAATATAAGAGGAAGAAAAAGGAAATTAAAACCAATAGCCTATATTATTGGAGATTTAAGGAGAAATGGCTCTAAAAAAAAGAGCCTCTAAAATGGCTTTGGGCGGTTGAAGGATTTGAAGAGCTGTATAAATACACTACGTGCATGAGACGTGTTTCCGGTTCGTCCTATGCTGTAGAATACAAAAAATGGTAGAATGCATGTAAGAACTAGGGACAAGAGAGATATATTGGGATTTCCATACACGTTCATATTTAAATAATAGGACTGCAATCTGCGAAGTTTGCAATATCAACAACTGATGCGGTGACGTTTCCATTGTCAACTTGTCTCTGTCCCCTTGGTATCTAGTAAGCTTGATTTGGTTCGACCTCCTCGACCTTTGAGTAACGGCACAGAACCAAACCAGGATTGAAGTGAAAATGCGAGTCCCAAGACCTACACGAACAAACAAGAACCAAAAAAAAGTAATAATTATAGTAACAAACGAAAAGCAGCTACCGATTGCTCGGGAAGCCAAATTTAGGAGGCGGTTGTTTGCTGGAATTTAAAGATTTACTGATGAGAAGGATTATAAATTATTGGAATGCTATCCTCATACGGATTCACAAATCCTCACATATACCTGTGTTGGAATTTAGAGCCTGTTTTTTTACTAAGATTTGGGGTAGATGCCAGCCTTGTTGAGGTTTTTTTTTTATATGATGTGATAGTTTGTCCTCTCACATTTGTAAATGCCGTATTTGTGTAGGAGAATTCAAAATTTCCGGCCACCAGCTTTGAATGACCTTTGGAAATTTTGAAATTTCAGCCCCTTTGCATTTTTTTGGAAAACTCTAAATGCTCAAGTATAAGAAAGCATTTAAGAATTCTACCATATCGGAGAAACTCAAAATTCTTTAGAAAAGAATTTCAGGAATTCTAATTAAAAAAATGCCTCTTGAGAATTTATTAATGTCAACAGTGACGTTTGTGAGTTTGAGTATTTGAAATTCTACTATTCAAAGAAGGAATTTCAGGAATTTTTATAGGCGTTGCTTTTAGAAATTCCCAACACAAATTTGAGTAAGAAATTCATGCAAACAAACACCCATGTTTCTAATGGCAATGAAGGAATCTACTATTGACACTGCTGACCTGAAATCGACTGGCACTGAAATTTAAATCCATATTTCACATACATGACACAACGAGCCAGGAGTCTGTCTCTCTCTAGCTTACTATGGGCTAATTTCAGGGTAACGGTAAAGGGTCATGGGCTTAATCATTCAACACGCATGGAAATATCACCGTAAAGTATCTGAACTAAATGCGCTGTCCTAATCCACCCAAACGTATCAAACACAAAAAGGCATAGTAGTACACAGAATTTGGGCTTTAGACTAATCTCGAAGATCAGGCATTGATGCATCAGGTCCTCGGCATCAGTTCCAGGCCCTTGTGAAAAAAAAATATATGTAGGGAGATTAGAGAAGCTATGAGAACGCCGAACACCTTGTCCTCTCTGATAAATTATGTCTCTTAGACTCTAATCAGTTATTCAATTTCATTGGTTTCCCATATCCAAGACAAGGAAACCGACCCTACAATAGAGAGAGAAACAGGTCAGTTTCCCACCATTCCTAGGTCCTCTTTGCAAGCTACAAGTTCATAGTTTTCTGTAAGTACAATCATTGAATTGTTCAATTGAATGCAACGGTCCATGACGTATCAAACACTCAAGCAACCCCAAAACTCGAGTTGGTCAAAATAAATCCTCTTTTTCCTATGAAAGAAATAATTTACAGTTTTAAGAGCAGGATATCTTCACATCGATTACCAGTGCCAGAATATACTTTCATTCCCCACCAAATATTCAATTCGTATATAAATAGGATCACCATCATCATAAGTTGTCAAACACTTTGACTAATTAGGAGAAGTGGGTCAGCAGAGGTTGCAACCGTCGAGAGCAAGTATATGACCTACAGCTCCCAAAATGAATATAAATTCCCCACACCTTTATGTCAACAAGGTGATCAAGAACACTGATCTGTAGCACCAGCTTGGATGAATGGGCCACAAAACCTACCCGATGGAACAATCTAACCAGTCAATCAGTCGTGTACATTTGGCAAATTCCTTCTGTATTCCTAACTATTCCAACAGCCTTTCTATCAAAGAAAGTTTGCAGTGTAAAAGGGTGGAGATCAACATGGGGCTGTAAAAATTTTTCTCCTTGGAGGAGGAAATGATCACCCACTCTTCATAATATGAAGTTGTATCCAAGGAATCGATGGTTCCTTCATCTCCCCCTTCCTCGGATTTTCTACGAATAAGGGAATGCAGTGCGAACGTGGTCCACATTCCAAGGGAAAAAATTTCTATGCCACATGATAGAAAGAATTTCAAAGAATTCTGTGCCCTATGATTAATTTTTAAAAGTATCCATTATGTCGAGATGCGGTTCAAAAATGGATATGGGGTTTGGAAATACAACTATCGATATTTTCCAACATCCAAGATTCAGATGCCGAATATGACTGGTGGCCTTAATTAAATGAAAATTTCATCTTTCATAAAAATTTTACTGTGTAATATGACTTCTCTTCCATACAACACTTCTAAATCAATAAAATTGCCACTATTTACTTTCCTAGGTAAAACTCATGTAATAATGGATTAATACAAACAGGATATACTAAATCTGTAACCAAATTATCTTTGTCTCCAAGTCCTGTGGTGCCCACAAATTCAGTACAATGTTAGACTTCGCGCTAAGATGATGTATGGGATTGGGGTTGGGCCCACATGAGGAGAATGATACAACCACATGCGTGGGCTCCATACCGAGCAGGTACAATGTATGTCGATGGAAGAGGCTATATAGGCATGAGGGTAGGACCCTCCTTACTAATCTCAACCATTGGTAGCACGTGTCTTCAGCGATCATGCCCAAAGTGGTGGGGAATGAGTTGGTGAGCATCATCCTGACCCCACTAGCTCTCCTTACGAACTGATTATTTTACCCATGATTTATAGCTCGTGCGACACTCGACGAATACCCCATATAGTCAACGAGTCATCCTTTTTCCCACCAAGATAGAAGAGAACAAGAGAACTTCTATTACTTAGAGCTTCTTACAACTCTTTGCTGCTTACAAACGAGGGAGGCCACCCCTATATTCATCTTGGCCTTACAAAGTGTGGGAATGTACCATGTGTCATCTTTCCATTAGTTTAGATTCTTCTAAAACTCTCTTTAGAATGTTCTACACAAATCTTTACAAATATCTAGAAAGTTTTTATACTATTTAAAAATTGTAGAGAATTAGACAAACTTCTAAATAATGGACACTTGGACATGGATCATTTGACTCAGGCCTTCATTTTGGGTCGTAAGAGAGGTTTGGCCATAAGGATCCATCTTTGGCATAACAAAGCCTCCTCTCTCGAATGCAAAAGGTGGGGTGATCTAGCTGATCGTGATAATCTCTCTCACCGAATTTGCAGACGTTCTCGTTGCGGCCTTCTCCTTATGATAATTTTTAAGAACTTTGCTGAACTACCACAATGCATTTACTCATTCCCAACTTGTTTCATGGTTGGGTTGGCCCTTCTATTTTACTAAGTATTATGTAGATGGAGGGACACTACGCCGACTTACTCTTTGATCAAGGATGCGCTTTGCTTCTACGTCAAAGGATGTCATCATTGTGGTTGATGGTCGATTGATGTTATTTATTGACGAATCTTCTCTTTCTTCATGATATGGTATAAGACAACTCACATGGAAGACTGGGTGGATCTTGAAGTTAGATGGAAGGTCAAGTTTGTATACTACATTACCCACCCTTTTGATGATCATAAAGGGTCCCTCGCACCTTTGTATATGCACAACCCCCTGTGACCTTTCTAAACATTTTAAATTGTTGGGGTTGAAGTTTCATCACTACCTCGTTGCCCACATTGTAGTCCATAGCACTTCTCTTCTTGTCCACCATTTCTTCATACATTTGGTGGCCCTGTCCAAATAAGCCTTGGCAACATCTTGTTGTTCATGCCAATCTTTCACAAATGTGAAAGTAGCTTGGCTACTCCCCACATGCCTGGTTGTAACCGTGTGAGGCGTTAGGGGTTGCTGTCCTGTAGCTATCTTGAATAGGCTTCGACCGATTGATTCACTCCTTTGAATGTTATAGCAAACTTGTGCCACGTCCAAACGACTCACCCAATCTTTTTTATTCTTGTTGACTTAGTGGAGTAAGTATTCCTCCTAGAATGCATTAGTTTGCTTGGCCTACCCATCATTTTGAGGATGAAAGCTTGTAAGGAAGTATAGGTCAGACTCTAACAACTTAAACAACTCTGTCCAAAACTTTCCAATGGACCTAGGATCTCGATTACTTATGATTACTTCCAACAACCCCAATATTTCTCCACATTCTGAAAGAAGAGAACTATTGCATCGGTTGCATAGCATACTTAGAAAAATTGTCCACCATAACTATGATGCTGCCTAACCCATTCACCGTAGATAGGCAAGATATGAAGTCCATAGAAATACTTTGCCACGGTCATCGAAGTGTAGGTAAGGGTTCCAGTTCACCTGCAGATCTTTGGTGCTCTACATTGCCTTATTGACACAAGAGGCAAGTCCACATGTAAGCCTTAACGTCCTCGTTCATATGTGGCCAATAGAACCGTGCACCAATTAATGCGAGGGTCCTTCTATATCCTCGATGACCAGCCATCAGGTGTTAGGGCATTCTATTGTGAGGTTCCTTCCAAAACAGATTCATATATGGAGCTACTCTTACAAAAACCCATCTTTCCACGAACCTTAGATATTGAAAACAACCCATTGATGCAGAGAGCTATTTCGACTTGCACAAGGGGGAAAAGTGGTTTCGATAGTAATAGGTTACCGCTGTAGAGGGAAACTTCTCTGATAATTATATCTTTATCTAGTAAGATATCAACGGGGAAGTGCTAGTCAATTGTTCATGTGCCGATTGTGGTTATCCACGGTGCAACGTTTGTCACAAACATTGCGGTAGGACCACTATTTTCATCAGAGGCCAATACAGAGACTCGGTGAACGGCCACGTAGAAGGAAGCAACTGCAATGTGATAGTGGTGGTATTTCCTAGCGGCATGGTCTCCGATAAAGATTGATATGGCGTCCATGCGGTCCTCAACTGCCTCGTTAATTCCAGAGAGTATGTCCATCTCCGAGACGTGAGGCCGTGTGAGTGTCATTCCTGGCAAAGTCCCTTGGGGATTTGAAATCTGACTCATTAACTCAGCCGTACCTTTTTCTTCGTATCCTTTAAAGAAAAACCTTGCCCCACTTAGCTTCTTGTTGCAATTGTATTTGGAAAATTCTATTCCTTCCGCATGCTTGCCCTTCTAGCAGGTCAAAACAGGTCCAACACCTCGGCTGTGAAACTCTGCGCTCCGGCCTGTTGATGACTCCAATAATGATATCGCAGTCGGGTTCCTCTACCAACCAATGTTGTTTTTGGTTTGAAGACACTCTATACAATTTAGGCAAGTTGGTGGTATGGATGCATTGGCTTCCATTGGGTTCAACACAGAGGATTTCTGGTCGTTTCATTAGTTGGGATACCTCTAATCGACTTAACATTGTAGCAAAACTATCTGCATACACATAAATTACATCTTAAGGGTCAATAAGCATCGATCAGTACCAATTCCAGCATCAGCAAAAATAGATGGCTTTTCACTATCATCCACTTGTATTAGATAGGCTTATTTTTATGCATTATGGGTTTGGCAAGAGGTCGACAAGAAAGAAAAAATAAATTTGTGAGAGGTGGTTCGGTGGTATTTATATAGAAAGTGAAAAAAAAAGTCTTTATATTGAAAGTGAACACAGTTAAGGGTTCTGACTGTTTGTGAGAAGTGTAGAGGGTCGGTTCCGTCTTTATATAGAAAGTGAAAACAATCAAGAGTCCTGTGAAGTATGTGAGTCATTCGCCCAATCCTCTATAATCTATTTTGAAGCATAATTGGGAATTTGGGGAGACGTATTCCTGAAAAGTATTGGCCGTTCGCCCTGTCCTCTATTATCTGATTTGATGCATAATTGGAGAGTCGTGTTAACGAACTTGTCATTTCATATTAAATTAATATAGATTTGACTTATAAACTCATGGATCTGGACGCTCCTTTGCCGATATGAAATTCATGTAATTTTACACATTGCAAACTCAGGTGTCCATGGACACCGCAACAGACACCCTTCTTGGGAGGCGAGGGTGATGGGCATAGTCATTTCGATCTTGCAAGTTTTATGGGAAATACGGGCACTTCAAGTATATTGGCATTTTAGTGATCACTCCTCCGCGAGTATTCTCTTTGCAAGACCCTTCCACTATTTGCTCTGTCAATGAGGCCAAGAAGCTTATGCGATGAGTTTCTTCAATTAAGATATATTAAGCAAGGGCAATTTAATTTCAAAATTAAGGCTCAATTTGATGTAATTTGCAATTGTGACTTCTTTGTTGTTATTTTTATTAGTTTGGACTCTTAATATTTATAGTTTCCCTGTTGATATCAATTTTGATACCATTTCTACACATTCATTATTCTAGACTACTTAGGATGGACCCACTTCTAAATATGCATATTGCATGGTCTGGATGCTCAATGCACATGTAAATATTTCCACTATTATAAATAAATATGTCATGCAATAAAACTTACAATAATAACAATTTATCTTTCCTAATTTCGATAGCTGTGGCACTCACTTTTAATTATTTTTTATACATATACATTGGCATGCTTCAAGCATGGGAAACCAAGCTAGTTGACATAAATAATACAGTTTCCTTATTGATATCAACTCTAATACAGTTTCTACACATTCATTATTCTAGGCGGCATCCACTTCTAAATATGCATATTGCGTGGTCTGGATGCCCTGTGCATATGTAAATATTCCCACTATTATAAATCAATCTGTACATGCAATAAAACTTACAATAATAACAATATATATATATACATATTGTTAATATATATTAATTTATATATACATATATACATAAATTAATACATACATGCGATAACTATTGCATTTACTCTTAATTAATTTTATGCATATGCATGCTCGTCCTTCAAGTAAGGGTGTTCAAGCTAGTATTAATATTATAAATAAGGGGATTATTTTTTGTGTTATTCAGTGGACGTTGGGAGATCAGCCAATGAGATAGCTTATGAGCTTGACAAGGACGGATTTGGGAGGCCCAACGTGGCCAACAATTCTACTTAAGGTCTTTTTACTGTTTTTTTTTTAATGTTTTCTGTTTGATTTTTCTTTTCTTTTGGATGTGTCTTTTGTTGTTTGCTTATCAGTATATGCCTTTTATGCTGTTAAGTATTTAATAAAATTAGATTATCATTAAAAAAACCTCTAAATTTTGTGCTTGACTTTCACCACTCATATAAGAATTTTCTAACATGGATGGGAATACAGAGGGCTGACAAACCTTACAACTCTAGCCATCTTGATAATTTGACTCTTTGCTGAATGGAAAATAAAGCCGATGATCTGCACCAACTAAAGAAAACTAAAATTGTTGGAATGGTTAGAATTGTTTGAGAAATTATTGTTCCGTTGTCTATTCACAATGGGACCCATCATGTGAACTGCCTTTAAACGATGGGTCCCTCTTGTATGGAATGCTTGTCCTATAATTTGAGCTGAATAAACATTTTCTTAAAAAAAGTATTTTGGGCTAAGGATTTTGTAATGAGAATTGATCATATCTTCATGACCAAGCTGTAAACTAGCTGATTTTCCGCCTGTGGAGCCTCTTAACCAAAGGCAAATGAATTGATGTTCATGATGAATAAATGTGTAAAATATATAGTTGTCACCGCTTCGGCCTAATTCCTATCATGGGTTTGGGATTTTAACAAATAATAAGGTTATTCTTGTCTTTTCCTTTCTTTAATAAATATTATAGGAAGGGAGCTTCTAATGTATACCAGTTTTGACTCGGTCTACACATCCTTAAAAATAAAAAAATTTTAAAAATACCCCTACCCCTTTCTCTCCCCATACATTTTTTAAAATACTCACAGCCCCTTCTTTTCCTACTCTCTCTCTCTCTCTCTCTCTCCTTTTCCCCACCTCCCCTCTTACTAGAGACAAGCTCCAGCGGTAGAGGGGGATTCCCCTCTCCCTCTCCCTCCCCCTCCCCCTCCCTCTATTCTCTATCTTTCCCTCCACAAACAACACCCCCCCCCCCCCCCCCCCCCCCCCAAAAACACTCTTTCTCCCCCACACCGTCTCCCTGCTGCAGGTAGATGCCGCGAGGAGGAGGAAAAGGAAAAGGATTAAAAAAAAAGAGGAAGAGGAAGCTGGGGAGAGAGAGGGAAGAGAGGGAGACTCCCCTCCGATGGCCTAAAGGGAGGGGGGGAGGAGAGAGGAAGTGTGTAGGGAGAGAAGTAGTGGAGGTAGTTTGAAAATTTTTATTTTTTTTTTCAATGGCTGTATAGGAAGAAAAAAACAAGTATACATACAGCAACTCCCTTTCTGAAATCCAAGATACAGATGCGGAATATGACTATGGTGACCTCAAATGAAATTTTCATATTTCAAATAAAGTCCATATGTAATATTATTTTTCTTCTATGCTAAATCAATGAAATTCTCTAAATTCAGTTGTCGCTAAGAAATTTTATATAAAAAAAAAAACAATAGAACTCATGTAATAATGAGTTCATAAAATAAACAGGATAAACTAAAACGGTACCCTATCGTATGTAGTACCAATATCGTATCCTCAAGATTTGAATACCCCAGGCATATACAAGTATTTGTATAAAAGCAAACAACTCAACAAGAAGAGCCAAGATATTTCAATTGGTCATCATTCACAACCCATTCGATCAAGAAGTATGAAAGCAATTCTACCATCTTTTTTTACGCAGACCCAAACTCTGAAAACCACTTCTCATGGCGTTCTATATCAGCAGCTGAAACACTGCGCTGAACCTTGGTCAGAGCTTCCTCAAAATCACACATGGCCACTGGGTCCTTTGAAATCTCATCCTTAGACATGTTCTTGATCTCGTCCCTCGTCTTGCCTGCAATCTTACGCCGCATGCCATTCAAGGAAGCATCTCGACAGACATTTGTGAGATCATCTCCACTGTATCCATCCGTTCGTCGAGCTACTTGATCAATGTTTACATCAGGAGCTACCTGTTGGCAGCGACAAAAGAGGGCTCTATAAGGATATATAACTGAAAAACAAGTCACGCTTTAAGAAAAATTTCAAAACATAAACCAGGACTCTTAACACGTTCCGCTGATTTTATCAGTCTGACAAGTGGGCCAATGTCAACCTGCATGATGCACCTATAGCTTATTATATTAAAATGTTATATTTAGTGCTTTTTAATGTTAGTCATATACTTATTTCATCATCATAATGTCAAATAGGAATGTCATAGCCCAGGATAGCTATATGCTTCTCACCAAGGGCCGATAAGGGTTTGAATCAATACAAGAGCAAATTGTTTCAATAACATAAACCTTGTGAGATAAAAGCATGAGACATCCAAACCCAGGCCAGCTGACCAGCCAGTTCTGCTGCAGCAGGCCACCCAGTAATTCATACTATTTGGTCATGACAACATCATTCTCTCTGTTTTTCAAGGTTAGACCTGAACAATGTCTGCCCCAGTCAAAATAAAAAACCTCAACATTTCAGGTTGGGGTGTTTCTTTTTTCTTTTCAGACCGTGCACACCGTGGTGGGGGTTGGGGGTTCAACCAGCATGATGAGAAACCTCACATAAGCAAAAGCAACAAGTGAGCGTAGAATTCCTAACTTCCGAGTCTTATCAGTCTCAGCAGGTGGAAAACTCACAATGGGCAGTGGATAGCGGCAGATCTTGATTTGGCAAACAAGTTCACAGCAGGCTTCACTGTTTAAAGGGCCTGTGTCATATGAACCAAGATTGTCCAATTTCTACTCCTATATCAGTATATGTCTTTGCAAATAAACTTTAAATTATATATATCTCTGCCACTCACCATTGCACCTACTGATTCATCATACTCTTCAGGTAAAACTTTTGGTCTGCTAGTTGATAACTCTCAAGTCTTAACCCAATTTTCTAGAGATGGTATCTTTATGGGGAACTTCCGGTTCCCTTTCCTATAATTCTTTACTCACTTTCTCAAAAGTTAATATACTTTCTCTTACAGATATACTCCCTTTCTTCACGTGGTACTCTCTGACCAAAAGATTGTGCTTTCATGTTTTGGTTCTGATTACATAAAGTACAAAATTGACATGCAGACCTCTTGGCATGCCTCCATATATATAGTCTGAATTTAAAATATCAGTGGCCTCCAGACTTCCGAGTCAATCACAGACTATAACCAATATTAATAAATTAAGAAAATAAAACAGAAAACATCCAGTAATAGCTTAATACTTCATGGAAGAAATAATTAAACAGATTCCACAGATTACATAAATAATAACAAAATGATACAAAGCACAAAAGATCCAGATATCCAATACAAGTTCAAAACTTAATGAAAGAAAAAGAATTTCCACAACTAAAAGCAAAATCTCAAGCTAAAAATTAAGCAATTATCAACTGAAAAGAGCAACCTGGTTAAGATGAGTCATTTACCTCAACAGTTTTCAGGTTAATCCGGATAAGCTCCTTGCGACTCTCATAATTTGGAAGAGGTATGTATATCCGCTTTTCCAATCTTCGTCTGCATTTTTAAGGAAAAGATGAAACAGTCTTGGACAACAAATGAGACATAGCTTCAAAGGGCTTTTGCGAAATGTCAAAGGCTTGGGAATAACTATAATATATTAATATCCACATCAGTTTGGGTCAGGAGAGGAACATTTTAAATAGAGTACAGATGAATTCTAACCTGAGTGCCTCATCTATATCCCATGGAAAGTTAGTAGCTGCTAACACCATTACTATTTTTCGTCCACCATCTTCACCAGTAGAGCTGTTATTTACACCATCAACCTGCACAAGAAGCTCGGACTTTACTCTTCTGGATGATTCATGCTCACCTGAAGCCCTGGATGATTACAACTTGTTATTTGTCAGCATTACATTAAAGCCATGACAAATCCAACAAAGAAATTTATGCTACCATCAGCTCAAATCATTTTTTTCTTCAAAAGAAATTAGATGTCAACATCACCAACAAGAATATAAAAATAAAATATAGTGAAATGAGTTGCTTCTCAAGAAAAAGAAGAATTATCTTGAAATTCCAGACCCTACATTTGGAGTTCATTAAAGATAATACTTAATCCATTCTCAAAAATTAAAGAGGTACTCACAGAAGTCAGAAAAAAATGCAAACAAAATAAAGCAGCAGAACCGCATCTTGTTAACATTGCAGTGATTTCATTAGTAAAAAAGACCACAAAAGCCATAAGGATTTTCTCCTATTCCAAAATGAAGTTGAAACAAAGATGTAAGTGTAACGGTGATGATTGATATCTCATGGGAAGACGAGGACATTCATTTGTTTATCACAACATGCAAAAATAGTTGAGTGGCTCATAATTTGGAAAGCTCAAAGGGGATTTTCGTAATTTTGAGAAAATAACAACTCTATATATAAGAATGGTTGTCTCACCCTAGAGAGTATGACTTAATACTTCCTTTCCCTTTCATCCTTTTTACCCTAGGGTTTATACCGAGCCCTAGATTTCTTCACATCAAACATTCTAACTATTTACAGCATTATTCAAAATTGAACAGAAACATAAACAAGATGCAGACGAGAGGCATGTTACAAATCAAAACAACAAATATTACAAGTATCAGTTTTCTGTGAATGCATGCACATACATATGGATGATGGGAAAAGAGAAGTATGAAGCACTTGATAACCCATACAGTTCAAACCAAAAAAAAAAAAAAAAGAACACAAGTTCTACGATGTGCATACCCCCGAGCATTACAAAGGGAATCAATCTCATCAATGAAAATTGTACTTGGAGCATAAGCTCTTGCAAGGTCAAACAAGCACCGAACCATACGCTCACTCTCTCCACGCCACTTTGAAGCCAGGGTAGCAGAAGAAACATTGAAAAATGTTGTTCCACACTCAGTAGCCACTGCTTTAGCCAAAAGTGTCTTCCCTGTACCAGGCGGGCCAAACATAAGAACTCCTTTCCATGGTCGGCGAATGCCCTGTAAACATAGTAGTTAGTGCCATCTCTGAAGACTTCATACAACTACAAATAATAGGCTTTCAATGCTCAAATTAACATTAATTAAACAAGAATTGTTTGAGTATGTTCCTGGGATAGGAACCGTCCAGCCTGTAGGCGCCATCTCCACTCCCCTTATGCAAGCCCAAATCTGACATTCATCTGAACTTCATGAGCCCCCAATTGATCATAATAAAAAAGACATTCATCCAGTTTTATCTAATGATTAATGATAGGACAATTTTGAGGCCCTCAAAATAGTATATCCCATGATCGAATGGTTCCCATTTTTGTAGGCCATAGTGAGACCTTGCCAACCACTAAACACCCCCCCCCCCCCCCCCCTCCCCCCCACCACAAAAAAAAAAAAAAAAAAACACGCAGGCACGCACACACACACACGAGATTGTGATGCATCCAGGTGTGCTCCATAGGCAGGACCAATCCTGGCCCAAGAACAGACAGACTGACCTCAAAGAACCTCTACTTTATTTAATATGCCATCCTGTGCAATCAATCTCACATGCTACAACAGCACACCATGGAAACACTGATAAAATGATTGCAGCCAATAAGCACATGTCCATGGAGCTAATGAACAGGATCCTCCAATGAGTGTTTGGCGCCCATGATAAACATCATTTGGATTTATACATACACATACAACATGTACAATAAGTGTGTATGTTCATGCCTATGATCTCTCACTCACACAGTATGCTCATGCCTATGATCTCTCACTCACACAGCAATCGCATTGCTTATATTTTTCTTTGAACCTGCTATACGATGGAAGATTGGAGAATTTCCTCTTCATTGCCGGATTCGTGAAGAAAAAACATTCAACAAATGTATAAATTTCCTTTAATTGAATGATCTTTAGTTGATCTTATTGCACACCTTGAAAGTTTGATGTAGGACAATGTGAAACCTAGCCTTATGCAATGCAATGTAATCAGGAAATTAATTAATGAACACAGAATATTCAGATCTGGTCAATTACCAAAAGTTAAATAATTCCAAAGAGTGATTCAGCCATAAATCTAGACTTTCTCACAGATCCCGTAGTAATAGTCCTCATATTTGAGGAGAGGATCTTAATGGAAGATAGGACTTCCAACACTTAGGGCCTAGATTTGTGAAGAAAAGGTTTCATCAAACAAAACAAAACCAAAAGGGTTCAACTTCAGATCTGGGGTTATAAGCTCCACAATCTATTCAGCAGATCTGAGATCCTATAATTATATGAAAGTGTTCAAGAAGGGAAAAGTAGTAGAGATATTGGTTACCTTTATTGGGCTCTCACCAAACTCCAATCACAGGAGGCATTAATGGCGGCTGACAAGAAAGGTGGCTTGCAAACCCAAGTGGAGAAGAAGAAGAAGAAGAAGAAAAGCTCTCTTTCTTATTCTAAATCAAATTTCATACAACCATAATAATAAGAAAAAAAAAACCTAGATCTAAACTTAATATGGTTCTCCATCCTAAAAAGGAAAAGAAATCAAAACAAGACAAGAAAGGAAGAAAGAGAAGAAAGGGGGAGGGACATCTTGTGCGCAAGATAGACTTGCGCACATCTTGGGATTCGTGCGCAAGTCTATCTTGCGCATGGTTTGATTTTTTTTTTTTTTTAAATTGTGGTCCCCCTTTTCCTCTCACTTATTACATAAGACCAAATATGGGTCCCTCCTCACCTAAGCAGCATGGACACTTCTAAGAAAGTAACGTGTCCGTATTAGATACGTGTCAAACACCGACACTCCTCAGACACTCTCAGACATGTGTCCGATACTATTTAACCGTGTCCATAATTAAGAACTAAAAATCTTAATTTCGGACACTTGTTCGACACTCTTTTTGCAACGTATCCCACAATTCTTAGCCCATGTCTATGACTAAAAAATAAATATGTGGCTGATATCTCTTGGACAATGGATACTTTGTTAACATATGGTTATTAAAACTTGTAAACTTAATATATGATAATTTTGTATCATGGAAAAATGTATGATTGTAAATAATAATCATATCACAAGCTAAAGA
Organism: Sextonia rubra; assembly: GCA_037013555.1. NCBI lineage: Eukaryota > Viridiplantae > Streptophyta > Magnoliopsida > Laurales > Lauraceae > Sextonia > Sextonia rubra. Next base: position 21,481,792 of record JASUAD010000001.1, on the reverse strand, counting down.
CAAATAAATATTACACTAAAGAATAGTCCTCAAGATAGGCTTCTTTTTTGCTTTTTGTTTTTTTTTTTAAGGGAGGGAAAAGAAATGATTCGCCCTTTTCTTTACATGGATTTTATGGAACTGTAGATATTTCATGTTTAATGATTATGAATTATGTTTTAGTGTTGTATTGATATTTAATAATTTGATATATTTGTTAGATGGTACTTGAATTTTTATTTTTTTATCGTTAAATTGATTTAAAAAGTTAAAATGATATTTTTTTAGTAGATGATTATATATATTAAAATATACTATTAATGTGTCCCCCGACGTGTCCGTGCCCTACTTTTTTGAAAAATGCCGTATCAGCGTATCCGTGTCATATCGTATTTGTGTCCCGTGTCCGTGTCCGTGCTTCTTAGCTCCTCACTAATAAACACTAATAAAGACTTACATGGGACCAAACAACTAAACAAATAAACTATGGGACCAAACAAAAGCCAATATGGGACCAAATAAATTAAAACATGGGACCAAATAACATAAACAAATTAAAATATGGACCCAAACAAATTAAACCAAGGGACCCTTCCACTTCCTTCAACCCATGTGACACTTTCCTATGTGGGGCCTTCAATGTAATTGTGCACATGGGGCCGTCAATGTAGTCTACCAACGTGATCAACCGAAATCCAACCGTCGGATCTCCTCTGAATGACAATCCAACAGTGGATTTATATTTTCTTCGCGATCAAAGTCAGGGTATTGGTCATCCATCCAGATCAAAGCTTGATCTGCTGCCCTGCGCCTTCTTCTTTGATATACTTTGAATGAATTTGGGGGATTTGGCATGATGTCCCCATCAAAGTTTCTCTTTCCTCATAGCTTTGAAAGTTTTGATTATGCACTGTAGTTTACCCACATGCCTAATTATATAAGGTTATCGCCACTTAGAAAGTGTTTGTGTTGCTTACATGGCCTAGTGCTATATGCTTTTAGGCAAATGGCAGCTTTCCATTATAACTGGACATGCATCTTATCTTAACCTAAAGATCCTTCAAGTTTTAAATTGGAATTGGAGCTGGACTTGGTGGATGATTTACATTTTCAGGCATTTTGTTGCAGTTTATATCACCTTTCACGATGGTTTTTATAACAACCTACCCATATACCATGTCATTTAATTAGTAATGCACATGAATTGGAGAAACACTTCATACTTGAATGGTTTGGCAAAAATAATAATAATAATTTAACGAGGAAATCATTGCTGAGTAGTACTTAGATTGAAGAACATTTTTTTAGACAATAGTTAGACCTACTTTGTAATGGGGTTGAATATTATACAATGGAAAAACGAGATAATGCGATATAATGTGAGATTTGGCTACAAAATGCATGTTCAGGTGGCTGTTGAATAAAAATAACAAAAGAGGATAAAGTTAGGAACATGTAGATGAAAAGGAGCCAAAATCTGCACGTGGCTCCAGGAGAAGAGAAAATCAAGTGTTATTGCTTGAGATGGTAATAAGAGGGTCAGGTTTTTCGGGTGAGGTCCATGGTTGACCCAGATCCGAATAGTTTCATATTTCATAAGCTCCTGGAACTAAATCTGGACCTCAACTTAGCCCAAATCCATGTTGGCAGAGTCTCTTAAATGGTTCCCATCCCCCTGCTTTCTGCCGTAGGCAGCTGTCTTGTTGTGTCTCTGATGTGAAAAACCAACATACAAGTCTATCATTCTTGAAAGTGAATGCACTTGAAGTAGCAGATTGCCTTCTATAGAGGGACTCTACTTGGAAGCCAAATACAATCCAACGCAATTGCAAAGCCAGGCATGAAACAGCCATTTGCATTACAAAGTGAAAGTCCATTCATAAGTTTATGGAACTCAGATAGGACTATCAAAGATGAAGAAACCTATGCAACATGAAATGCTTATCCAGATATGTAGAGTCCAACACAGACTGACCGTGATCATGTAAAAAAAACAAAAACAAACATTTGATGAGAAAATGGAAGAGCTCAGCCATGTCCTCCACAAGTATGTACATGGTTAGTGATTCAAGACCTTAGAGGCCTTCAAGAGTCCTACAGTAAGTTCAGGGTATTTTCTAGTTTACTCCGTACATATCACAATTATTAATTTAATTTCTAGTTTTTCATCCAATGGGAGCTCAATTTTGAAAATTCGGTTAGGCAGTTTACGTCATTCTTGATTCTCATGCGACAGCTAATGCTGGATCAATGGGTTCTTGGACCTGGGAGTAAATCACAGCAATCAAGATTGATTGGAACTAATTATTTATGGTGGTCATATTGCTAATTACTCATAGTGTATAATATCTGGTTAGCATTAGTGGCGATTTCCAGTCTTTGTGTGCCATCAATTATAATTTATACACACTCTACACCCCGTCCACCTTGGGAATTAGGACAATTAAGGTTGCATTGATTTCCCTAAGCATCCTTCCTTGAAAGAAAATCCTTCACGGCTGCATGGATGGCCCACCACGTCCCAAAACTTGTGGAAAAAGAAGTTAGGGAAACAATCCAGACCCGGTGCCTTGTCTCCTGGCAAATGGACTACCACTTCTGACACTTCTTCCATCGATACCGGTTTGATTAGGGCCCTGTTGCACTCTTCAGACACCAACCTAGCGATTTCCTCGAGCCTCGAGACCAACGTTTATGCATTTATGGGTTGTGATCCTTCGAGAGAAGACCCCAAAATAATTAACCGATTCCTCCGCGATCTGAGAATCCGACGATATACTGGACAGTCTGGACCCATCATCCCGACTCAACTCCCATATGGAATTTCTACTCCGGCTGAGACATGAAAAGACTATTTTATTACTATCAAAATACCATTGACTTTTGCTACCAATGGACCTCTTCTTGCTGCAGGAGATTACACATCTCACCTAAGCGAATTTTGTCCCTCTGGTCCAGCTCCACTGAGCGGCCCTCCCCCGTCTTTCTGGATAGCATTAAGCTGCTGAAGAGTGGCCCCTTTTCTACACCCTAAATCTAAAAATCCCTGTTCAAGATTCTAACAGCTTTAAGGGATCTTGTTGTGGCTAATCTGAAACGCGGGGTGCCTTTCACCCTCACTCTCCGCACTTCCTCCACCACTGTTGGAATTTGGATTACAAGAAAAGCCAGTTTTTCAGGTTGATAGCAGCGGCTTCAATGGCAGCACCTTGCTTGAGCTCAAAGGAGTTAAATAACAACCCCTAAAAAAATCTATTGACCTTAAGGTCAACAGGCCAGGACAGGGTCAGAGCCTGAGACCATAATCAGACTCACGCCCAACCCGAGTATTCAAGCCGGAGTGCCCAACCTGAGCATGTCATGTTCAGCTTTTTTACATAAACAAATTTGGCCTAGGATTCCATGCCCGAACCCACTCCATGACAAACCAAATATGATGTCAAAGGACCAGCTTTTGGTTCACATTCTTAGTGAAAGTATGAATCTACCATACAGAGGTTCCCAAAACTGCAGTAAAGACTTGCTACAGTTTACACTTTATTCTTGCTCAAATGATGATACAATTATAACATACAATTATCGCACCATTAGCAATAAACATATGAAAGAAGTAAATGTTTTTGGTAGGCGATATCAATGAAAATAAAAACTAGTATACTACCAATTATTTGACAATTGAAAGAGCATCACTGAAGGTTATCAGTTCAGGAATCAAAACTGTACATACCTGAAAATATTCAGGCATCCACAGAGGAAGGACAACAGCCTCTTCCAAAAGTCTTTTAGCTTCATTCAGTCCTGCAACATCATCCCATCTAACACCCGGACTGGTCTCCAAGACATCCCGTTCAAGCATTTCAGCCAAGTCTGGATCAGGTCCTTCATACTGTCCCCTCCTTGATTTTCCTTCTTCTGCATCAACATTCTATAAATAACAAACAGAAATTAGAAGCCAGGATGGAGAAGAAAATACAAAACTAACATTGAACATACAAACAGACGGTATCAATGAATAATGTCAGGGCAGAAAAAACCATTGCCTTCATTGTCAAAAGCCTTACCTTATCCATTTGGGGTACGAAGCCCACAAGTTGAACCAGCACAACTCAAACAGCTGCCTTGAGGCTCAAGCTTAACTTGTGAGCTCATCAAACTGAGTTGAAGCCAGCTCAACTTGGTGGGGTTGGCATGGGCTCAAGTTCAACTTGTAAGCAAATCAAGCCAAGCTCAAGGTCGACCTTGGCTTGATTAAGTTAACACAAGTTCAAGCCTAGCTTTTCAATATACTTAAAACATACGTATGAGTAAGACATGTTGATCCCAAGCCCAAGATTGCTAAGCTCATTTCTAATCAAGCTTGAGCTTAGTCATGTGAGAACAAGTTTTCCCTGAGCTTAGCCAAGCTCACCTTAGGTTGGCTTGTCTACAACCCTAATTTAGGTTTTACATAAATGGAGCATAATGGAAAATTAAAGCCTAGTAATAACTGATCAATGACTATAAATGAGGCCCATGTGAGATCTGGTGGGCCTAGGCCAAGGTGACAGATCCCATTGAAATCCAGTGTGAGCAGCACCTACCAAAGAACACCCAGGATACAAGTAGTGCAAGCGAAACATGACCCGACACAACCCATGTATAACCTGCTTAACCCAACCTGCATGATAGATGCGTCAGTTATTCCTGACCCGCATTTAATCGGGTCAGATTAAGGTTGAACCGCTTGAACTGCAATAATCTCTGCCTTCATTGAGAACGCAAACTTATTTAAGAACGTGTGCAATGAGTATAGGGTTCCTCACGGTTATCTCCACCTCCATCATGTCACATTACTTGTTTTCTTCCTTACTCTTCACCTTTTACAGATGGAAACCTAAGTAACCAGCCTCACATGTTCTTGAAATGAAGCTAAACTTCATTAACACATTCACAAAATGACTAGAGCCTGTCCTAATCAGTTCAATGCATGGCAAATAAAAAGGCTAATTGACCTTAGCCCCACTTTTATCAATGAAAAACAAGGTAATGCACCTCAAATGATTGTTGAAATGAAATTGGAACCAAGTTAAGCTTACAAGTCAGTTTTAATCAAGCAAGAAGCCATGGTTGAGTCGATCGATTCACTGCATCAACCCAACCTGTATAACCCGCAATGGTTGTGCATGTTAAAGCAGGTCGAGTTGGGTTGACCCGTGGTGGGCGTGGATTAGACGTTTCTGACCCGTTTAATAAACGGGTTGTGTGCAAGTTTGCCTTGTCTAACCTGTTTAATAAATGGGTTCGACCCATTTAGCGCAACCTAACCCGATTGCCACCTATAGATACAAGGGACTCCATTTGTCCCATATTGGAAACATCTAACTCCTAACCCTTGGCATATATGTGCAGCCTGCCTTAACCCCACATGATGTGTTTTAAATCCGTAACACTTTAGTCAAATTGAACAATGTCATGAATAGTGGACCTAGGTTGTCACAGCCTAATGCAAGCTACTAGGCTAGACTAGTGGCCACACCTCAAGGTTTTTACCGAAAGGCCCAAGCCCAACAAGGCCCAATAAAGAGGGAAAATCTCCAAAATGTGTCTCCACTGACACCTTCCCTATTTTGTAATTGTCTAAAATATTTTTAGTAACTGTTATGATCTAGTAGTAAATTAAACTTTTCTATTTTTATTGAGACTTATTTTCCAAGTTAAGGCATAGACTAACCTATTCAAAGAGATGTAATCCTCTTAGTCGATCATTGCAAATTGAATAGAAAATAGAGTTTCTTCTCTCCTTTGAGTTGTTTCTTATCTTTGGTGTGAAACTGGGACAATCTACCCTAAGCTATTGGCTTGGAGAATAATCCGTTGGTTATTCTCCCTTACCCACACTGTGTCAAAACTCAACTGGCCCCCATTGAGGATGGGAATAGGGGAATGGATAGGGCCCAAATATCATGGGCAGGGCCCAAATATCAAATTTGGGTCAATCCCACATGCCTCTAACAGTCTAACTCCATGATTTGTGGCCCCTAGGTTTAACAGCTTTATATGAGAGAGACACAGAGAGAGTTGATCCAATGGTCCTATCCATTAGGACAAATGCAAACCCAACAGAGCCGGTATAAATAGGGGGCTAGGTTTTGATGGTCCATTCAAATCAAAGCCTGGGTGGCCCCATGTGCTACTTCGCATGGGGAACAAAGTAATTGGCCTTTCTTACGAGCATTATCATACTTTCATGTTACTTTATTTGCTGATTCATCACTATATTGTTTTTTTCTTACCTTTTTTAACCAACAACATTCATAGATGCTTTTCTTTCTTATAAAAAAATTTCTTTCCTATTAGATTTGGCCTTAGTTATTACAGAAGCACTATTATGCTTTCATCTTACTTTATATGCCCATTGAACCCTACATTTTTTTCTTATCTTTTTTCTCCCAACAACATACACAAACTTTTTTACTTATCAGTATAAAAAATAAATTCACTTTCCCAATAGAATATCATGCAATTTATTATAATAGTAACATGGTTTAAAATATCAGCCAATACCGATACGTTTCAACCGATACATACCGGTATTGGCCTGAACCACTGTGATATTTTTTTACTGGGATACCGGTATCGGTATTGTATCAGTTCATATCGCAAAAATATCGGTCGTCATGGCCAATATTTTCAACATATCAATCGTAACAGTCGATACGAAAGATACGAGAGAGAGAGAGAGAGAGAGAGTGGATCCTTGCAAAAAAAAAAAAAAGGAGAATAAAGAGAGAATTGGTACTTGAAATCCTCATCTGCACCACATTAGAGCTAGCAAAATCCAACTGACCCACGAACCCGGCCCAACCCGACCCGTTTCTGACCCTCCGAACCCGAGCCATTTGAAATACGGGTCAGGTTAGGGGTAGGGTTTACCAACTCGTATAAAAACGGGTCGGATTAGGATTGACCCGCCTAACCCGCTCTAACATGTTTAACTTGTTTAGATTTTACTAAATTACCATGACTTTCCAATTTTCATGTGACTTTTCTTTTTCATGTAGGCCATAAAATATGTACTCTTAATCTTTTGTGACAAAGTTATATAAAATTTTAATACTTTAAATATAAAACTTATTTTTTTATTTAAAAACATGATGTTTTTGTAGTTAAAATATTGATATCTGTTTTAAATTTTTATATTAGCATATAAATTTACTCCAAAATATGGATATGAATGAAATACAATATCGTTGATGAGTCTCATACTTACACTCAAATATGGAATTATTAAAGTGAACAAAAATTGAAAAGGGATTATCTCAAATTCTCAATAAATGAGCTAGAAAATATTTATAGATTTCCCATTTTTTACACCTTGAAAATTGATAACTTATAAATTCATGCTTAGTGCAATATTTTAAATGAATCTAGATGTAAGAAGAGCTTTACAAATGAAATTGGGTCACATAAAATGAATTAAATCATACACAAAATGGGAATTAAATATGTTAGGTCAAGTCAACCCTAACCCAACTCGCATCAAATTCGGGTTAGGTGGGTCAAATCGGGTTGACCCTCTACGGGTGCGGGTTGAAGGTTTCCAACCCGTTTAAAAACAGGTCAAGTTAAGGTTAAAACCAACAAACTCAAGTTCGGGTTGACCCAATGATGCAGCCCAAGGGTTAGGGCTGCGTCGGGGTGCCTAAGCACGTGTCAAGGACACTTCGAACCGTCAGATGACTTCAACACACACGAGGAACACCTCTGGGAAAAAAACCCAATTCTATTAATCAACCAAATCTGAGAAGTTCTTCTCTACAAAGCCATATATATAGTAAAACAATCTTAATAAGCAAGAAAACCCTAAGCTAAAAATAGAAACTTTCCTAATAATAATAATAATAATAATCCTAATCTAATTTGAAGAGGGCTTTGATACCAATCTGATGCAGCCCAAGGGTTAGGGCTGCGTGGGGGTGCCTAAGCACGTGTCAAGGACACTTCGAACCGTCAGATGACTTCAACACACACGAGGAACACCTCTGGGAAAAAAACCCAATTCTATTAATCAACCAAATCTGAGAAGTTCTTCTCTACAAAGCCATATATATAGTAAAACAATCTTAATAAGCAAGAAAACCCTAGGCTAAAAATAGAAACTTTCCTAATAATAATAATAATAATAATCCTAATCTAATTTAAAGAGGGGCTTGAAGAGGGCTGAGAGGTGGCTGGGCCCTAGACTGCATCATCCTCCCCGGGTTGAAAGAAGAGTTCGTCCTCGAACTCGATGCTGCTTCGGATTGCCAGTGTAAATGTGTTGAACATGAAGGACATCCTTTGTGGCAGCTTTCCACAAATTCTTCTTTGGCGGTTGTGGTTTCTCAGGATGAAGAGTAACTTGCTGTCCACCATGCATGAATGTATAGGTGTTGTCGCGCATACCATGAGTTCCATTTTTATCATACATCCAAGGACGGCCCAATAAGATATCACCACTATCCATAGGTAGCACATCACACCAGATTGTATCCTTGTAAGTCTCACCAATGGCAAAAGTAACTTTGCAAGTATATCGAACATGCGCTCGATCACCATTCATTAGCCATTTGACAAAATAAGGACGGTTATGCTTATAAACTTTCAATTGAAGGCGATCAACAAGAGCCTGGGAGATGAGATTTTCACAACTTCCACTATCAATAACAACTGTGCAATTTTGTCCCTGAATCATTTCTGTGGAACGGAAAATATTTTTGCGCAACCACTTATGCTCAACAGTTGGTGAAGCATCCTTGAGGACAATAAGAGCGTCATCTGGGGGCTCTGCATCGGTGAAGTCAATGTCCGCAGTGTCAATATCCTTGGAATTGTCAATATCCTTAGGATCAGTGTCAATATCATCTCGGATATTGTTATCAGTACCTTCAATCTCAATTAGATGTATTCGCTTTGGACAATCTGCAGCGCGATGCCCGTGCTGGTGACAATGAAAACAAATCATCTTATTTTGACCTTCAGTCCTAGCAAAAATCTGTCCATTGGATTTAGCTTCTTGTAGAGGGGAATTCTTTGGCTGAGCACATTTGGATTTTTGTACTTGATGATTTGCAATTCCCTCAGCCTTGATAGCATGTTGGATGAGTTCATCGACATTATCAAAATGTTGGAAGGCAAGGATATGCTGAATGTCTAGTCTCAATCCATTGAAAAATCTATCAACTACCACATCATCATCTTCATTCAAACCACAACGAGCTTGCAGAGTTAAAAATTCCTCAGAATATTCAACAACTGACTTGGACCGTTGTTTCAAGTTTTGAAAACTGGAACGGAGATCTCTTGCATAGTTGACAAGGAGGAATTTTTGTTTCAAAATATTTTTCATCTCAATCCATGTATCAACAGGGTCCATGTTCTGATTCCTCCGTTTTCTTTGCAATTCAGCCCACCAAGTTGCAGCATAATTACGAAATCTAGTAGCAATCAGTGTGACTTTATGATGTTCCGTCATTGGCTTGTGTGCGAAAATATTTTCCACACATACTAACCAATCCATAAATTCAGCGGGCTGTAATTTTCCATCATATTCAGGAATCACAATTTTTATTCCTAAATCTCGATCAGGATTATGGACTGGCGGATCCCGTTGATTCCGAATAGTATCATCACGGTGGTGATGCACACGCTGGTTATTTTCCAAATTTGTCACTCTAATATCCAATTGTTGCAGTGTGGTGTGCATGCCATCAACTTTTGCAGATAATTCTCTAATGGCGCTAGCCAAAACTTCAAGTGAAGAAGATGAAGATTCAGCATCCACTTGCTTCTTAGGAGGCATTTTTTTTCTTTTTTTTTTTAAATGCAAAATTGAATCTGACTGACCTGATGTGTATATTGATTCTCCAGGAACACGGTACTTTCTGATGTCAGATGGCTTCAAAAGAATATTTCCAATTGTTGTTGGAACGTTACTGAGATCAATTGACTGGAATTGCAAATAAGTTGACTTCCTGCAACACGTGGGTCGAATGGATCTGTGTGGACCCAGTAACGACCTGAATGGAATATCAGCCCAAGGTCTCGTCACGCACGTGTCAAGGTCACGTGTAACTCTTTCGTTAAAAACCCAGAGAAACGCTTGCTACCTGCTGACGAGAAGAAGACGCTTGCTACCTGCTGACGAGAAGAAGGGCTGGCGAGAGGAAGAAGATGGCGACGACTGCGTTGGCGTTTGACGACAACAGCGAGCAGAGAAAAGCGAATGGCAGAGGCTGGCGACAGGGCGATCGTTGGCGACGTTTGCGGAGGACTGCGGAGGAGGCGAGATTGCAGCGACGTGACGCTGGCGGTGACGATGGAGTTGCGAAGGCGGCAATGATTTCCACAGAGGGCAAACGGCAGCGGATGGTGGTTGCACAGCAAGATCCAGGTACACTGCTCTTTCTCTCTGTCTCTCTCTCTCTCGCGGCGCTGCTTTTGCTCTTTCTCTCTGTCTCTCTCTCTTTCTGCGGCGTCTTGATGAGGATCGGGGGTGGGAAAGATTAGGGTTTTGTGGGTTTGGGTTGTGCGATGCAGGTAGGGAGGGTTTTTTTTTTTTTTTTTTTTTTCGGAAGGGTTGGCCGAAAAGTGGGTTTGAGGAAAAGAGCAGGGTGTGGGGTTTGGCCGGAAAGTGGGATTCCGCAGGATCTGGGGTTTTGGTGGTGGATTTGGGCCGGCGATAATGGTTGGGTGCTCAGGAGGATTCGGGAGAAGATTTAGGGCCGACTGGGATGGCAGCGGAGAAGGGATAGGGCGAGGCCTAGGAAAGGGATCGGCGGATTGGGAATGGGTTGATAGGGGTGGAACTTGGTGTCAACAGAGGGCAAAGGGAATTGACAGAGGCGTGGTTTTAAGGTGTCGAAGGGGATTAGGTGAGGACAGGGTGTCGCTCAGTGGTTGGTGGTCTTCTGTGGCGAAGATGGTGGGGCGATTAGGGTTGGGGGACTGTGGTAGGGATTGGGACGATGAGGGTTTGGGACGATGAGGGTTTATGGACGGGATTGCGTGGTGGTTGTCTATGATGTTGGGATTCGGTGACTGTGACAATGACGGTGACAGTGGAGATCGGGGCTTTGATACCAATCTGATGCAGCCCAAGGGTTAGGGCTGCGTGGGGGTGCCTAAGCACGTGTCAAGGACACTTCGAACCGTCAGATGACTTCAACACACACGAGGAACACCTTTGGGAAAAAAACTCAATTCTATTAATCAACCAAATCTGAGAAGTTCTTCTCTACAAGGCCATATATATAGTAAAACAATCTTAATAAGCAAGAAAACCCTAGGCTAAAAATAGAAACTTTCCTAATAATAATAATAATAATAATCCTAATCTAATTTGAAGAGGGGCTTGAAGAGGGCTGAGAGGTGGCTGGGCCCTAGACTGCATCACCCAACCTGAATTTGGTCAACCCGACCTGTTTGCCAAGTCTACACCACATGGCTGCCAAACGGCCAGGCGATGCCGCTACAACCACTACCACCCACAATTGCAACCACTCCCAGTGCTACTCCAAGTGCAACCACACCAGCCGGCCCCTTCCTCTTCTTCTCCTCATCTTTTTTCTCCCCCCCTGGCCTCTTTTATTTCCATCATTTTTTTGGCCTGCAATGTTTCCATCTTTTTTCATTCTGGGAAGTGGAAACAGCAAAGTAAAACACCCCCTTTTTAGGGTTTTGACTATTTTATATAACGGTGCAAGTCTTACAACCATAGAATTTTTGGGCTTTAGCCCACTTTTTAAAAATCTAACCCATAAGTGAAGTACTACACTATCTTATATTCATTTGGGGCATTTTTTTTTTTTTATAAATGGGTAAGTGGAACACAATTAGCTAGGCCACAATTTATGTCATGAAGAAATGAGGGCATGAGCACTAGTTCTCTACAAAACTATTTATCAGAGAAAATCCAGATTAAAATAAAATTTTAAAATACCCACATCGTGATGATAATTTTTATTGAAAGGTTGCTCCATAAAATTATTCAAAATATATGCCCATTATTAAATAGGCACTCAACAAATTAGAGTCAAATTAGAGTTGGGCTAAAATTCAGATAATAAGTTTTTAAAATCTGATAGCGATATAGGATATTATAACTTAGGAGGAACCATATTTTACTTTGTAGCTATTACTAGAAAAAAAAAACATTGTTTTCCAACATTTTATAATATACTGAATATTTTTGTTATTTTTAAAATTTTTTGGGGTAAAAAATAAATTCACACCGCGATGACCACAACCGATACCGCAACAATATCGGTTTTTGGGGTTGGTCAATACTGCGACCGATACCACAATTTGAAACCAAGATAGTAACATATTGTAGGCGATATTTATTCTACCTAGGACGACATATGAAAGCAACCAATTACTTTTTTACTCTTTCTTAAAGTACTTCCTTCTGATGCTCCTTCATTCTTCATTTTCCTTAGGAGTCAATTCAATTAATGCAAGTTTTTCTATATTTTTATTTTTCAACTAGAATTTTATTTTAAATTTTAACAATATTTTCTTGACAATATCCTATTAAAAATACAAAATACAAATTTACCCAACGACATCAACAACTGATATTAACCCAATAATGACATTATAACATTGTTATAAAGATGCCGCCCATGATTATCAATGGTCAGAAACTTACCCAAGAATGCTGACCAGCAAAAACAAGAATCATGTGGAGCACCTTTATCTTCCATAAATTCTTGAAACATGCGGAAGATTCCCCGTAATGGATGTCAAAGACTCAGGGAAAGATTTAACAAAGAATTCCAAGGTTTGTAAAAACCAAATCATAGGGTTGCATTCTGCTTCATTTTGTGCAGAAAACCAAATCATAGGGAAATACATTTTGCTTCATTTTTGAGGTCATGACCTAGGAATTTTACTTATCGAATCATTTCTGAAACTTTTACATTCAACCTAGGAATTTTACTAAATGGAATCATTTCTGAAGCTTATACATTCATCACCTAGGAATTTTACTTAACAGCAAGCCCATGAGGTTTAATTTTACATTCAATACCAAAATAAGGTAAGTTATTCACAAAATAATCTACTTGATGGTGAATCAATTAGATTTGACCAATCATAAAAAGGGCAGAAAAAAAAGGAGTTGATGTCCGGTGACCTCTTGATATTTGGCGAGCAACTATAGACAACTAGAACTCTCAAAAATTAGCAGAACTTACCAGTGAATCGGTTTTGCTGGAGTTTGATCTGGCAGAAGCATTTCCTTTTTTCGCAGGCAGTCCCGAAGCAGTTGAAGCTCTGACTCCAGAGCTTGTTCTGCTTGGAGCATTCGACTTTGCTCCACGACCAGCAGTTCCTGATCTAGCTGAACCACGAGCCCAGGTGGCATCTTGAGAAGATTTTCTCACATTTGCTTGGCCAGTCCTTGTTGATCTTCTGTTTCCATACTGCTGCTGAGGATCTCGGCTAGGAGGTCTCCAAACATCAGGGTCATCAGCAGGAGTAGCTGACGATGTTGGGTACTCATCCAGTGGTTGAAAAATGAAGCCCCCCGATTTAGAAGATAACGGAGGTGAAGCAGCACGCCTGCTCCCCGGAATTTCCTTAAAAGACCTTCGTTCGGCATCCAACTGCTTTACAATATCTATTTCTTCAGAAAGACCTTTCTTGCAATTCATCCATTTTGTACGAATTAATGGGTCATCAAGTGTGCTCAAGTGCCTGGGAATAATGAAAGTTAGAGAATCATACCCAAGTGACAAGTTCTGGATGCATTTGACTCGTTGCAGTTTTGGGGAGCAAAAAATCTTTCTGAGATTTTGGGATCCACTGATCTTGAAAATTTACATGCATTTTCTAAAACATTCACTTCAATAATACTTTAAAATGTAAATAGTGGATACCGGGTTCAAAAGAATTTCTAGGCTCCCAAAATGCAGATAACCCAAATACATAAAGTAGAAATTTGAGAAAATACAGATATCTATGCGAATCTTTTGAGTTATAAAAGAACGTCAATTTTCACATTTTTCATTGATACCCGGACACTTGAAATAAGTAAGATATCATGTTGCATCTTATCTTATACTTCTTTATGTTATCAATGGCTTTTACTGTCACATCCATCCTGTATCTGGGCATCATAGATTCCAATCAAGAGTTTCAAAGTTATATCTAATAATGTCCAGATTATGTTAGCATTATTAACTATTGCTTAACAGCTTGATCAATGCTTTTGCTAAAACATAAACTAAAATTATGAAAACATTCAATGCACACATAAACTTAGCAAAAATGTAGAGCATTATAAATGACCAGCTAGTAAAAAGGCTCAACCAGTAATGCCTGCTGCAGCACCTAAAAAAATGCTCACCAAGGACATGCCAATATATATATATATAAAGAAGTTAAAACGCAGTAAACATAGGTAAAACAGAATTTAGAAAATGGAACCAGAGGCCCACATCCATCTCCGTTGTTCTTAGTTACCCATCAAATGGCACTCAGTTTCTTTCTGTGATTTCAATTACTCAAGGGGTTCAAAGAGAGAACAGCAATTTTTTAAATACGGAAAGAGTTGTTTAAAACTTGTGCAAGTTTTATAGTTGCCAGCAGAACAACATCATCTAAGATTTAAGTAATCAAGGCCATACATTCAGCCAATTTTTCAGGCCCATCCATGTTATCAGCTCACAGATAGGGGATTGCAATCACCTATCTGTGCATGAGGAAACAATAAATCTGGTGTTAGCCTGGCATGATAACCAATGTGAATAAACAAAATGCTACATGCCTACAAGTAACTTTGCAACATGTGGCTCTAACACGACGAGTCAGATTTGGGACCCCTGAAACATGTCGTCTCCTCTCTTTTCGTCTTACAGTCATCTGCTTTAGATTTTCATTTATATGACAGTATTTGAAAAACTATATATATATAGATAGATAGATAAATACACTAGGATCTTACAACCAATTTAAATAAATGAAGAAAGAGCATCTAGCACAGTTGGAATAATGGAAGCATCTAATCACAGGAGTACTGTTTTGAAGGCCTCAAAATTTCCCAAATACTAGCCCTTCGATGAAGTTAGAAATGTGCCAAATTTGCATGATGAGCCCAATAGTTTAGAAAACTTAGAAGCATGTCAAATTTGCAAGAGTACAAAACCAGGAGCCGCAAAAGCCAGGGCATTACATGCTTGGGGACAGCTTGTGATCCCCGAGATTCTGCTTGGTTCACAATTCCGCATGCAAACACACTAACATTCTTTCCTAAGGGCTTATTTGCTTACACACGATACATAAGAACTTATGGTCGAATGAGCTCCACCAAAGGATTATTAAAGAAGTGAGGAGTGAACGAAGTGTGATAAGGGTGAAGGATGTTAGCTAGCCTTCTAAATGGGACCTTGACTTTCCCAGGATTTGAATTTCAAGGATGATGGCTTGTGGGTATTCACTTCCCATCATCGCTTTGATCTCAATTTCTACAAAAAGGGACGTCATTTGATGCCCATTTTTGGATTTCTCCTGCGACTCTCCACTTTAAAACACTTGTAGAAATACATTTCCTAGGAATTCAATTACATGAACGAAACATACCCTAGAACTCACTGTATCTATGCGATCGAGAAAGCCTTTTCCTTTTTCCACCCAAAATCACAAGCCACGACGTCTCCAATAAAATCCATAACAACAACAACAGTTTTAAACTCGAGTTCTACCCAAACATCACTTGTCCCTCCGAATTCAAAATCACAAGATCCAGGAACCAGAGCGCGCAGCTACAGATCCATCAACAGAACAAAAACGTATCAATGGCCATTTGCCTCTACGAATCAACACATAAAGGAGGGGATGTGAGAAGGGGAAAAAGTACTTGTTGATCTGGGCGATGGCGCCATCGAAGAAGATGATGGAGGTGTCGTAGAGCCCTTCCAACGCGTATTCCCTCGCCAATTTCAAGTGATCATGCAAGCCTGCAAGCGTCCCCACCATGCTCGATTCGTGCGGCTTCTGCGCTCCAACGAATTAGGGTTCTATGAAATGAGGGCTGGTTTTTGAATCGCGTTGGAGGAAGACAGAAAGGCGCAAAAGGCGTTGTTGTTTTGTTTTGTTTGGATTCGGATGGAATGTGGTAGATGAAGGGGACATCTTAGCAGCGGGGTTTCCTGTTTGATGAGATTGCCGTCCGAGTACATTGATAATTATCAACGACTGTATTTGGGGCCTTTTTTGGGGCCATCCAAGTGGGTCCCATGGTAAAAGATCTAATAAATGGTATGGATTTCCAGTGTGTGCGATTTGTCATTTTGTGCAGAAAATAATCTATGATATCAGATCATCATCAAATTGTATTTTAATAACAACTTTTTATTCAAAAATATTGGTTTTCTTTGGATGAATATTGAGCCTCTTATTGAGGCCATAACTTAACGAGTTCCGTTAATTAAAAGATAACTTTCTTGTTTGTAGATTTAAATTACATGGAAATAGAATACATAAAAATTCATGTTCAGATAAGCTCTAAAGAAGAGTTTTTAAACAGGTGATGCGGAAATTCCAAGGCTGTCAAAGTAAGTGAATGGTGGATATTCATTTTTTATCATCTATTGATTCCTTGTTCTGTAATTCAATGTGAGATTGGACTGAGCAATTCTCTACCCCAAACTGTCAGTTTTTTTTTTTTTCCTAGTATCAATTTTACATCAAAGAGGGAAAAAAATGGCCAGTTTCTCCTGTACTATTTTAGCAGTAAGACATCAACTAATTTCTCCTTTTGAAAGGAATGACTACCCACAAGTCACAACCCCTATGACAAATTGATGGTCCCCTAAACCACCTTTGACATTTCACCCTCACCTAAATTACTAGTCACACTGGCTAAGTCAGTTTACACCCCGACTAGTTCTCCGTATGCTAAATCAGCTAGAACTAAATTATGACCCTCACAACATGATCTTAGACTGTTTGGAGATTGGATTGAAGCCCGCGCGATAAGGGCTCAGGTCAGCCTTAGATTAGAGAAGTCAGATCCTGTCAAGCTTTTTGACTCGAAATATTCAGTTGGAGCAGAACACTACGGTTTCTTATATATTTTATTCATTTGTTCTAATCATGATCAATTTTTACAAAGGGCCAACCTATGTTGCATTGGAGTTTTTCTAAAGCTTCATCATGAGGAAGGCGTTTATTTTTAATTCTCCAGAGTGATATGTGTGGTCCCCATTATATCACAAAGCTTGAGTGAGATACTCGGACAAAGATCCCAGCTTCTAGGGATGCTCATGGACCGGGCTATCCAATGCCCGATCTGGGCATTACCCACTTTGGGCCGGGCTTAAGCCTAATTAGGTTTTGTAGATGGACTACACTTGTTAAAAAAAAGCTCGTTTGACATACGGGCTGGGATTCTTGGCAGAGAGTTCAAAGCTTGGAACGGCCCAAATGAGAGATGCCGTTTAAGCAAAAATAATGGTTTAGCCCCATCGGTGACTTGAACACATGCACATTCACTGCTGCCCCACGCAATCCAACCAACTAAAATACAGCTTAAGGTGTTTGGATAAGCGCCCGGGCTAAAGCCAAAGCGCGTGTGGCTTGAGTCGGGCTTGGCCACTGGTTTGGAAATTGAGCGGGGCCTGGATATAGCTAAGCCCGCCTAACCCGTCCAATGAAAGCCCCTACCCGCTCCTCATCGTCTCATTTCAAAGAGTGGTACGAATGAAGTAAATGCCGATTTACAACATTCACTGTAAACTTATTCAGTTATTTGATATATATTTGGACCTTAGCACCTTTATTACAATTATTATCCAATTGTCCGACATACTAGAAAAGATTTCCAATATGACAAAAGCGATTACTTAGCATGTCAATGGCATGCAATTGTAATATATCAAAGTAAGGTTTTTACTTTAATTTTAACCAATAACTATAATTTTGGCAAAAAGTTGCACTACTTTATTTTAAAACTTTCACTCTCCCAACTCCTCTATTACTATTTCATTCCTACTCATATTTTATATTTTCATGCAACAACTCGCTTATATATAACTGTTCTTCCATCTTATTCTTTATAATAGATGATCTCTCATATAAGTCATTTCTATTTAGAATTTTTTTGGCTTAAAATGTAATCTGAAAAAAATTGAATTTTTCACCTACTTGTTTCTCACTTAAAATAGAAAAAGTGATGGTGAAAATCAGGAACAAAAAAAAATGCTTTCCATGTAATTTCTTTTATACAATTGCCGTGCACTTTTCTTTGCATGAAAGTGGAAGCAGATGATACAATAACAGATTTAATATCCGGAAGTAAGAAACTTTATTAAAAGCTGAGCTCTATGTTTGCAAGAGTTTGAGTTGCACCTGATTATTTATGGAGAAATGAGTATTAACTTTTAAATAGTAATAAAGTCACCATGGGATTCATCCAATGAATGATCTCAATTTATTTGTGTCTGGATAGACAGCAATTGATGGATTGGATCTGTTCATCCACCTGTATCTCCATTGCTCTTTTCAAAAACAAGAGGAACACAATTATTATATATTAAGATGGTTGAGTTCAATTGCTCAATTTAGAAATTTGGTCTAATTAATTTTGACTGTCTTGAGATTCCATTGACCTTGCTTAATTAACTCCTTCAATAAGCATTCTATGTAGGATTGTAACTGCTCTCCACTAATTAAAAAAAAAAAACTGCTCTTCACATTCCTCTCTTCAATACCTTAAGGCCCTTCCTTTCTCTTCTCAATTAATAAGTTGTTTAATCAGTCTCTTAGCATTCCCATACCAATCCTCTCCTCTCCTCTTCATCTTAGTAACATGCAAACATGTACAGCATGTGAGTTCCTTCTTCTATAATGCAAGTTTTGAACACGCAGTCAAATATCTTCGAGACTTCAGGCATACTCTTCATTTTCATATGAAAATGGTAAATTAAAGTTTCTCTTATTTTTCCTATCAGTTAGCTTCTAATGAGAGAAATTAACATATATATATATGGTTATGATGTAGGCATGTGGGGAATTTGAATGGCTGCCAAGTTATTTACTACTTCGTGGAGTCTAAGACCAATCCTAAAAGAAGACCCTCTTATGATGTAGCTAACAGGAGGCCATGGTTGCTCTGCTAAGAGTAATCTTCTTTTTGAAATAGGTATGCTACAACTATATTTACTTATTATTTTTACATCTCAAAGATCTAAAGAGTAATGTAGTTTTTGTTTTGTTTTTTTTTTTTTTGGTAAATAATCACACATGACACACCCACACACACTTACTTGGGTAGTTAAAAGTAAAAGTTTTTAATTTTTTTTAATGCAAATAACTTATGAAAATTTTCGAAGGATCCATATGACTACAAATGTCATTGCAATATGCTAATATTGCTCAGCTTTTAAAAAACATTATTTTCTTCCTATTGGCTAAAGCCCTGATGACGTTTACCTATTGATGGATATATTGGTAGCTCACTACTATGTCATTGTGTCTTTGAAGCTCTAAAAAGGTAAAAATAAAATAAAGTTGGAGAGAGTGGAGTGTTATGATATTTTTTTCCCTCAGAATAAAGCCATAATGATCTTTACCAGTAGGCATTCATCGAATGAGTTGAGGCAGACGTTATTCTGGTGGGACTAATTCATATATGTTAAATACATTTAAAAGTCAGATTACTACTTGATGGAATTGAAACAAAAATTATTCGTTCCATTAAGTTGTGTAGTGGCAAAACGAAATGTGTTTTGATGAACTATTGATAAATATACATTATCATATCTAAGTTTTTTGATTTTTTTTTTGCCTAGA
Organism: Sextonia rubra; assembly: GCA_037013555.1. Lineage (NCBI taxonomy): Eukaryota > Viridiplantae > Streptophyta > Magnoliopsida > Laurales > Lauraceae > Sextonia > Sextonia rubra. The sequence continues at coordinate 21,461,998 of JASUAD010000001.1, read as the reverse complement.
CCAGAATTTATTTCCTTTCATTTATTCTTTATTTTTTAATTGGTTTCTACGAGTCTTTTTCTGATATCTAAATTAACTACAATGGTTTTTTTTTAATGCTTTATTTTGCATGTGATGTTCCAGAAACAATTCCATTTGTAACAATGCAGTTGTTTCTCATCTTTCTATCAAAAAGTGCCTTCTTGACCAAATTGCTGGTTTGGCCACCTTAGTTCCAAGGCCGCCTTTTGATAGTCTTTTCCATTTTTTGGGAATTAATTTATAACTCTTTTATGTACATTTTTTTCTTTGCAATTTTCCCCCTTCGTTTTGGGTCTTAAAGCTAGTTTTGTTGCTTTTATAGCTTTGGGGCTCCGGCCTTGTATTTCTTTTCTCCTATTAATATTATACTTTTCCTTTTAGCAAAAAAAAAAAAAAAAGATAACCAATCAGGTGACTAATTCTTTTACACTTTAGTTTTTGGTTTTCTCAATCCATTAGAGTATTTTTTTTCTTATTTTTTGTGGGTTTTCATTTAAAAAAACTTAAGACACAAAGATCTTTTTTTTTTGTTTTTTGTTTTTTTTTTATTCTTTAGTTTTTTTCCTAGGAGAGTAATGTCTATGTGAATTTTATCGATTTGTTTTTATTTTATTTTATGATTTTTCTTTCTAGAAAACCACAATGTCACTTTTATAGGTATTATTGAGTTCCTTATTTTTAAACCAACTTTAATATGATTTTTCTTTTTACTTTTTATGAAATTTGATATTATATGATCTTATATATTAACAGATTTTCCCAAAGCAAATGTCTGCCCAGATGAATCTAATCCATTATGACTCTTTAACACAATTGAAATTTTTACCTATTTTTTTTAATTTGTATTACATTTTTTTTACTTTTCTCTATATTAGTGCAGTATGTATGCATTAAAAAGGTATGAATCTCTCTCTATAATTAATTTCGTATTGCAAATGTTAATTTTTTGCTTCCCGTGCTAAGCACGGGTACCTTTTGCTAGTCTCTTGTTATGGAAATTTAAACCAGCAAGCAATTAATATTCAAGATGCTTAGATCATGTAAGCAACTTTCCTTTTTATTAGTTGCATTGACCCCTACCTATCGCCTCATATATTAGGAAGGTGACATTTCCATCCTAGATTTTTTTTAAAAACTTATTTCCTCTTTATACTCTGATTAAATCCCTAAGTGCATGTTTGTATGCCATAGTTTTTTGTGATATTTTGTTTTCATGCTGATTTATTCTCTATATAAAATGATAATTTTAAAGGTTTTCTCTTCTATTTGTTTTTTTTTTTTAAGGTTGGCTCACTGGCTAGAAATGATATTATATCCATCTGAGGACACATGAATCAATCTTAGGACATGTATGAGATATCAAGGTAACAGCATCACTCAACTATGAGTGCGTTGGCGAAAATTTTCTTCTTTTATAGTGCTCTATATTTTTAACTCTTACGTGCCACAACAAAAAATAGTTTTCTATCATCTTATTCATTGTACTTTATTTTCACCATGGAAAATTAAAATTTAAAAATAAATAAATATCAATGTTGAACAATTAAATTTTGTTCTTTCTAAAATCTGTTTTTATCTTCCAGGCGGGGATGAGACAGAATGGTTTGAAGTTGGTATTCTGTGATCTTATCTCTCCTCCTTTCTCTCATCTTAAAACAAAATTAAAAATTTAAGGTTCCCGAACGTTTTGGTCCATAACGTTTGACATCTGTGTTCGGCAAACAAACTTAAATGAGTCACGTCTTTATGAAAATTTCTTGGGCCATCTGGCCAATCCTGAAAAAAGAGTGGCATTCTGGTTGCTAAATAACTACTACAACTGGCCTTGAACAGTTCAGGAGTTTTCCCATTTTCTTCCTAACTACCCTTCTTCGGATTGTCTAAGAAAGATGAGAGGAATGCTCTAGTGCTGTATTCTTTGGCCCAGATTTATGTTAAAATGAACTGTTCTTTATATGATTAAACTATGGTATCAAATATCAATGCCATGATAACCCTAGTTAGTCAAAACACAAAGTTTACTCAAAGCTTATTTAAAATAGGACTAGTTGGTTTTTTTTTTTTTAAACAAATGTCTGTTGTTCAATTCAACATTCAACAACCTGTAACTTTAATGAGTTTCTAACTATAATCTTTATTTAAATTCAATCCAACCGTGATTAGAGCCCTTCCTCTTATGATACAAAATCATAAAGGGACAAAAGTGTGATTGATCAAACGTGGGCTCTATAGAGCTTGCATGTGCATGCATTCCCGCATTCCCTTTACATCAGGAAAAAATTTTCTCCTTTGAAACAGAAGGAATTGTTCTAGAGTTTACTATTGTTTTAGAGTTGAAACAGAAGGAATTGTTCTAGAGTTTACTATTGTTTTAGAGTATACTATTATTTTCTAGTAGTTAGGAAGTATAATATTATTTCGAAGGTCAACACTTTAAATCCTCTTTGAGTGTCTTAATAGCCCATTTGGTTCCAAGCATTTGAAAAATTCATATTTGTTGGAATTTAAAAAATTGAAAATGCTACAATTCAGAATGTTGCTGAATTTCATGTGAACTCCAATTATCTGTTTGATTCATCATATAATTTTATACCAGAGAATTCAATTCACGCTAAATTCTATGAATTCATTGTTTGATAACTTGATAGGATATCCAAGTCCAATTCAATTTACTATGAATTCTAATTTGTGTTATATAAAAAAAATTAACTAAATGCATCAAATTATCTACATAAAATATTTAGATATAAATAAATGGCATTCAAATGATATTTGATCAAGTGACATCCACACCCAAATGTCTTCAATAGTATAAATTCATCTATTCATATAATGCATTCTTCAACAATCCATTCTTTATCCACAACCATATATTTTTAAAAAGATAGAAATGCATATTTTTCATATGAATAATATATTTTTCCACAGTCACATTCAGGTAAAACCGATCATGCAATAAATATTATGGAAAAAATAAGTGTTTGCTAGTATATGGTAGTCACTTGAAATTAATTCTCTCATATGGACATCAATTCAACGATAAGAAAGCTCTTATATGGTAGTCACTTGAAATTAATTCTCTCATATGGACATCAATTCAACCATAAGAAAGCTCTTAAACAAATGCATTACAAGTTTTCTTTGGTCTTTATTTTCAACCCGGTCATATGTGTTAAGAAAAAGTGGCACAACTGAAACAACTTGCGATCAATCGATCAACCACGATGAACGCACAATCAGACATATGAACACAACAATTTTACGTGGTTCGGCAATCTAGCCGACGTCCACGAAAGAAAAAATTCATCTATTATGATCCTATCTTAATCTTCTCATGATCTAGGGTTACAGTACATCAATATATATAGTTTTTACTTTCTTGGCCAATAAAAAAATTCATACATAATTACTACAATACCCCTAACTCTGAACTTCGGTTCTGACTAAATCAGACAACCGATCCAGTTAAATCGGAATACAAGCTAAATCGGAATACATGACAAAACCCAATAATATGGTCATCATTTTCACAAACAGCCACTGAGCAAGCGCATGTGAGTATTGGGATATTGGGCTTTCAGTTGGAAATTGACACAAACACTCACCGGGCAAGTGTACGTGGCTAGCTAGATGGAAGCAGAAATCCATTAAAATGAGAAATCCAATGAACAATGCAAGAGGTAAAAATCGACTCAAAAACAATTTCAAACTTTATATTGTACAAATATTCATATTGGGAGCAGATTTCAGAATTATCTAAAGACTTCGTTTTTAAATCATAATCTTACATCACCAAAATGTTAACCAAACAAAATCTAAAATCATCATGCCCTGCAAAAAATTTGAAATGTCAAAAAAAAAAAAAACATAAAAAAGAGGATGAAGAAGAATAGAAGCTTGCTTTGCATTTGAATTTGCAATTCCCCGTTGGAGATCGTGTTTCTCCCTGGAAGGAATGTCCAAATCGGAATTCTTAAATATTCATACCCCTCCAAGCATTCCAACACTCTATCAGAAGCTACTTCTGGAATGCCAGGATATCAGATATCCCCATTTAAAAGCCAATCAAACCATGCATTAGGGAACATGAATTTGAGAATCCTAGATCGTCAGAATTCCTGTCAGGAATGCTTGTAAACAAACACACCCTAATTGATACATTGTGTTTATGGTGGGCCCTACAACATTTTATAAGATTCCAAGTCATTAAAAAAAAGAAGTGAGGGAGGAATTCAAGGGGCACTCTTTCTTGTTTCTTTTACTAAAATTTACAGAATTTCTGTCCGTAGAATTTTTGAATCCCCAGACATAGTAGAATTTCTAAATATTCTTTTGTACTTGAGCATTCAGAAATCTCATAAAAAACTAAAGGAGTTAGAATTGCAAAATTTTAAGTGGGCAAAAGAGACCTTTTGAGTGGCTAAAATTTTAAAATTATTAAAAAGAAATATGACATTTGTAAATGTAGGGAACAAGATGTCACACACTGTCCCAAAAACCCAGACAGTCCAAATTCTTAACAAAACAAGAGTTTCCGCTAAGAACATGATCTTTATTGCACAAGGGGAAGGGGAAACAAGGGCATGGTGGTCATTACAACTTGGCGAGAATTGAGATAAGTATCATGTAGCCGACGCTTCAGCTCTTCGTCATACGCGGAGATTCTACGCCTCGCGCAAGCAAGCTCTCTGCAAATTCCATCTGGGGAGGGCTTTGTTTGGACGGCTCCCACCTCAGACAGGCCTTTTAACTTACTGTGATCTCCACTTTTTCTGGCACTCATCATGATCATGGGATTTCCTACCAATCTTGATGATTTGGCACACATCAATATACGGACACCATTAGCTAATGCAAGAAATTTATCATACTTCCTCTCTTTCCGTAATTGGATTCTTCACCAAGTAGATAAGCTGGGGCAAAACTTAGGAAAAGGCAAAACGTTATCTGATTGGTGCGCTCGACCATGTGGCCAGATCTACATCTCAGCTGCAGCTACAGTTAGAAGTTAGAACCGGTCGGGGCAGTCCTAGTTTGACTTTTGATAAACAATGCAGATGTAGATTGGTTCTCAACTTTTTAGTCCATGCCCAAATTCAACTGACCCAACTAAAATAACCATTCCGGTTGGGCATTTCCATATTCAAGTTAGGCCAACTTTGGTTGACTGGGTTAAAGCTTGATTGGTTAGATGAAGCACGAGCGAAAAGGGTAGTTGGGTAAAACCACTGTAAACGTTACCTGGAACGCGAGGCCACCTTAATGCGGGAGCTGCTTGTCATTTTACATGGAGCGAGAGATATAGGGAGAGTGAAGGTTCAGAGGAAGGAGAGAGGGAGAGAGAGATGGAGGCTTCCAGCTCCAACGTCATGTTGATTCAGCAACAGCAGATTAGGCCCAGAAGACTCTCTCCCCCTTGCTATAAATACCATCCAACTCTTCCCTTCGCTGCTCCACTGCCATTGCCAATATCAACTACTCCTGTTACTGCCAATACTACAGTCCAGTCTCCTCTCTCTAATTTCCCATTCTCCTTCAAACCTTCTGTCTGCTGCTCTTCTTCTCGTCACTCCCAAATGCCTTCACAACCTCTTCAATCCTCAGGTAATCATCATTTTCTTTTCCAATTCCTACTTTTTGTTTCTTCCTTTCATAACTTGTATTGAATCATTTGGAATTGAATTTTGTTGTAGCATGTGGGTTTCTGTAATTAGGATAAGGGAATGGATGGCTGATAGTTAGAACCCTTCTTCATGACACCAAGACACGATTTTTTTTTTTTGTCTTATGTGCCTTTTTTCTTTTTTTATTCATTGAGGAACTGTGGCCGCTCAGCATCTCAGTACTATGTCCTTTGTAAGGAAATTTTCTCCTTTGGAACACCCCCCAACCCCGCAAAACCAACAATACAAGGGTTTGAGCCCTTTGGATGACTGGGGCATCCTTTATTCATAGTGGGGGTCTGTTCAAATTTCTGGTCTAGAATATTCATAATAGAACTACTCTGTTTTGATTAAAAGTTATGGATGAGGATTGTTCCTTATTGTTTTTAAGGTGGGGGCTTCCCAAAATTGCAGACTGTTATTATTTTCATTGTTATTATTATTAGAGGATTTGACCGAAAAAATCCTCTTAGGCTTTTTGAAGACAAAAAAACCCTCAAATACCAATATAGACTGAGAAGGCCCTTCAGGCACTTTTTCTTGGTTTTTGTTTTTCTCATTGAGCGGCGATATCCCCACTCAGCAAAATGGGTGAGCTGCAATATATCATATTCTTCCAACCCCACCTATGCCGATCCACTCCAACCAGATCCGAATCTTTTCCTCTCCTTCCTCATCACCATCCTTCTCCAACAACGTAGTCCACCTATCCATCGTCAAATCAAACTCCACCCAGCACAATAACCTGCCCATCCATGATCAAATCAGACTCCACTTTCATCTCTTCTCACCTCCCATGTTTCCCTTCTCCTAAACCAAGACCCACTTCTACTTTTCTCCAATACTCCTTATACTCCACATCCAAATACCTTCACCTCTAATCTTCCAAACCAAATAGCACTTGTATCTCGTCTCAATCCATCTTCTCCACTGAACAAACCTAAAAAAATCTCTCTTCTCAAAACCCTCCAAACAAACACTACTCAACCAAGCTACTAGACCAGCCTCTTCATCATCACCACAACTATGAATTACGGCCATAATCTCATCAAGAAAACTCATTTCTTGATTTTCCAATCACTTGTGAAATAGAACAATGGGATCGTAAGGGATCGTCGAAAGAGAAGAGAGGAAGAAAAAGATGAAAAATGGCATTGTGCTGGTAGAGGAGCAGCGATATCCCTGCTCAGGTCCTTTTTGATTGATATTGAAATTGGAGGGTCGTTTTGGTTGATATTGAAATTTGAGAGTCTTTTTGGTCTTCACAAAAACTAAGAGGATTTTTTTGGTAAAACCCTCTTATTATTATTATTATTATTATTTTTGGGTTTGTCCAAGTTAATCAGTAGATTTATAATGTAGGAGGGAAGAGATATCTCAAATTGTCTTATTGGTTTTAGTTTCAATTTATTTGTTCTACATGTATTCTGCGTACTCTATTATTTGACCCCCATAGCTGGTTATTTTGTTTTTTGAATCAGAAATATATGTATTGTCATTGAATCATTTACACCTGTTCTTATTGAATGAGTTATGGTTCAATTAGAAACATTTAGTAAGGGCAATTTTAAGATTGGTCTTTTGCAGACATTTCATTGGACTTGGTTCTTTAGAACTAACGACTCTGTGGTCCTCTTTTTTTTTCTTTTTTTCTTTTTTTTGGATTTTCCCAGTATTTTTCTCCTCAAATCACAGGTGTTCTTGGCTGCAAGATAAGTCAATGTGTTATGACACAGTCACCCGCACTGGTCTCAGACCAAAGCAGTTGCATTCAGTGTTTCCTACATCACCAGCTACTATTTCCTCTGTGCGGGACCTGTTTGATTTCATATGCACTGGTCCTCTGATGAAGAAATTCGGTTTGACTCCAGAGGTTGTGGTCTCAACTATAGACAAGTGGTTAGAATGCGGACTTCACTTGTGCCGGTTGTTTGGGCTGAATGAGCTGAATCTGACAACTGCTCAAAAAGCCAGATTTTATCACTACTATATACCGGTGTTTTTGTGGTGTGAAGGCCAGATCTTGAATCATAGATCCAAGTTCAGAGATGGGGATGAGATCTCTCCTTTAGTGGTATATATATATATTCTTCAATTACTTTCTTATTTAACCTAGTTTCCTATAAAATTCACCTTTTAAGAATTTGAAATAGGAAATGCAAACCCCACCACCCAATGCACACAGTATAATGATAGTAGTTTTAAAACTTATGTTCCATGCATCTGCAATGGTTGATTCTTTGGTTTCTTTCCAAATAGAGGAGTAAGCCTAAATGCTGTTAGTTGGATTGGGATCTTAAATGAAGATTTTCCTATCAGAAAGTAATTTTTTGCATTTTTGAAGGTTTCTTATTGAGGACCAGATACGTCACCTCCATCTTACTGAAGAAATTTGTTTCTTTAGTTTTTCTAGATTTGAGCTTATGTTTCTTAACTAAATTAAAGAGCTTAGATAAATGGGACTTTTGTGCTGCAGATTGGTGTCAGTGCTCCTCAAGGTAGCGGAAAGACTACACTTGTATTTGCTCTAGATTATCTTTTCCGGGTTACTGGCAGGTACCATTATAAGAATTTTGTATTATTGACCTTTTGAATGTTAATGTTCTCTGATTGGTAGTTCTTTATGAACTTCAAAAAGCTTCCAACTCTATGTTGATCTTGCCCTCATTTCTCTTCAGGAAATCAGCCACACTATCGATAGATGATTTCTATTTGACAGCAAAGGATCAGGTAAATATATTTCAGACCTGCCTAAGTTCTTTGTTACACGAGAGAACATAATTATCTATATTCCTTTGGTGAATTTTTCTTTAAAATGCACAGTTTTGAAACTTGCTTTTGGATCCCATATTTTTCTGGCCTATAAATGTTTTAGATCAGCAGATAAAATTGGTCCCAACTGTTAAATGGACCTATTTAAAAAATTGGAAGGTTTTCTTAAATGGCTTTTTGGGGGTTCTAGATGTAAATAAAGACTCATAATATAATATAATGTGGGAGTAATAAGATTTTGACCATTGCTCTACTAAAACAAAAATCAGCATTGGTCATGGCTGAAACTGGTATACTTAATAGTATATGCAACCATTTTTTTTAAATATTTTCATTTTCTTATCCATGCCTTATTAACCTGCAGGCTAATCTAAGGGAAGAAAATCCAGGAAATTCTCTTTTAGAGGTATTGATCGACAAGGGTTCAAATATTCTTAATTTCATCTAGTTTTTGGTAACACATTGATGAAATTATTGGTTCTATTTTCAGCTTCGTGGGAATGCTGGGACGCATGATTTACCATTTTCAGTTGATACACTGACTGGTCTTAGAAAACTAACAAAAGAAGGTATCTGGCTCTTTAACTGTTGGGATATGATCCATTGTCATTTTAACTTTATTAGAAAATTTTGTCCTTTTATTTTTATGGATACGATTCTTTGTTAGTAATGACTTTTGCTCAAACAATAAACATGTTTGTGTTTGATATTCAGGCATGAAGATGAAGCTTCCACGATATGATAAAGTAAGCAAAGAAAGCACTTACTCTATGCATTTCTTGATCTTGTCCAGGATTACTTAGTGATGTATTGTTTTGACATGTTTGCAGTCAGCTTTTGGTGGGAAAGGTGACAGAGCAGATTCTTCAACTTGGCCTGAGGTTGAAGGGCCACTAGAGGTAAGCACATGTTCAATTGAATTGTGAAATTCAATACCGACCTTGTCATTTAACTTTTTTTCTCTTTTTATTATATTCAGTGTAATTTCACCATATTGAGTCAAGTGATTAATCCTATTTTGCTGTGGTCGTGTAGGTCATTTTGTTTGAAGGTTGGATGCTTGGATTCAGACCTCTTCCTACTGAAGTGGTCAAAGAAATTGATCTGCAGGTTAGGAAAAGAAAATGAATATCCGTGTTTAATTACATGCATATTTCTGAATATGATTTTACACTTTCCAGCTGGAGTTTGTTAACAAATACCTTGAAGCTTATTATGAAGCGTGGGATAAATTAATTGATTCGTGGTTAATTATCAAGATTAAGGACCCTAATTGTGTCTTCCAGTGGCGTTTGCAGGTTTGCTATTTCTTATCTGTGCTCAACTTTATGAGTTGTATTTCTCATTTATTCCTACTTGAATACTGGGGATTATCCTAGATAGTGATGATAGGAAAAGTTCTAATTGCCAAAGCTGAACCCCAATAGTTGGAATGTTCTCATATTACTTGCTTAATTTCCTCATTTATGACTTTGCAGGCAGAGGTTGCTATGAGGGAAGAAGGCAAACCTGGAATGTCTGATGAGGAGGTGCGCTTTTTCAGCCTTTATCTTGTTTATTCTCAATTAACCTGCTAATTTTTATTGGAACAGTTTAATGTAAATTGTGGAAGATTAATCAAGACTTGAATTAATGGACTGAATTAAACTGCTTCTATGTTGTGTTGTTGCCTTAATGATGATGAGAGTCACCCCATTGAATCATTGATTTCTACCTGATGTCGTCCTAGTTTTAAAGGTTAATTTAAAAGCTGAACTTCTTCTAATTATCTTACAGGTTCTGGATTTCGTTTCCCGTTACCTGCCTGCTTATAAAGCATATCTTCCAACCTTGTATTCTGAGGGGCCTAAAGGTTCAGATCCAGAGAATCTCCTTGTGGTTGAAATAGATGAAGAGAGGAATCCTGTGGCAAGTTGCTGATCACCATCTAAATGAAAGATGGTACCAAGCATTCTTTCTTTGACAAGATGTATTAACTACAGACCATTCGGAAGAAAAAATGTATTTGTTTAAGTACAGGCTGTGATTCAATATTTTTATTGTACATGTAATATCACCAAGCAATGTTAAATGAAATAAATATATATAATTTCATTTGCTTATTTATTCTCTTGGTTTGTAATATCACCAAGCAATGTTAAATTATATAAATATATATATATATTTCATTTGCTTATTTATTCTCTTGGTTTTGTGGCATGGATGGATGAGTCTTTCTATAATTTGCCCACTGCAGCTGAAAGTAAAGCAAGGCAATTGTGTTGCACATAGATTTCACACACAGGGTTGTGACTTGTGCCATAAATTTCACACACAGGGTTGTGACTTCTGCGGTCGGAATTTGGTCTCAGTACTTTCACCTTTGGAAGATACTGTTTAATGCACCTTGTCAAGACCAAGTTCCTGAAACCCTGCTGAACTAGTGCATTCTTTAGAAAAGAATTGCTGGAATTTTAAGAAATGCATTCCTAAGAAGGGTTAAAATTGAAGGAACAAATGTGAAGTTCAATATATGAAAAAAATTAGTACTCAGCCATCCCCAGAATCAAATCCTGTGAACCTAATAAATTAGGTTTCAAGAACGGCTCTTTACCCTTTGGTACGAAGTGGCTATTCATATGTGGCTATCTAGGGTTTTGTTGGGTTTATGTCTTGTAGTCTGGGCTAATCGGATAGAAGATTGCATTATTGGTGTAGCAACATACTTGTCATCGAAGTACATAAAGACATTGCCGGTTTTATTTCTTGGTGGCTCGAGATGCAAAATTCAAGTCAAGGTGGAGATTATTATGTTTATGTCTTGTATTCCATTTTAACCAAATGGGTCAACTGGGTTAGGCAAGAACCGGGTTAAGGTCATGAGTATTTTGGTAATTGTACCGAGCTTTTTTAGGGGCTAAAAAAGTGTAAATTATATATTAATGTAATTTGTAACTCTAGATCCTGCGTTGAAGAGATTGGCCTCTCTTGCATGTGGTTTCCCACACCGCGTAGGAAATAAGATGAGAGCATGAGTCTCTATATGCCTTTGCTTATTATAGTAAATATGGTATCGTTTCTGTGCCATGGATGTAGCTCTGGTTTGAGTGAACCACGTAAATTCTTTGTGTATTCTTTTCTTGTATGTGGCTTATTTATCAATCGCAGATTATGCACTTCCACACGTGCAAAACTACCCATGACCTTAACTTGGTCCTTAGCTAACTTAATGGACCAATCCAGCTAAAACAGGACACAATATATAAACCCAACAAGTTCGAACACTGAGCACACCACCTTTCTTAACAGTTTGTGCAGACTTTCTCTTGGGTCCCAGGTTATCAAAAATAAATTAGATTTCATAAGGCTTAGGGTTTGTTTATGTCTCCACTTGATGCCTTGATGACTTTCATCTCTAAAACTTCTATTTTTTTCTTTTCCCACTAAGTGGGGGTTATTGGGCAAGAGTGATACTTTAAGGGATTGGCTATTTGAACTAAAAAAAAAACTAAGTTTACTCATCACTCTTTTTTTTTAATTACTTAAAATTATCCAAATGCCCCTCTCCTCTCTACTCCCCTTCTCAACCTCCCCCTCCCCGGCCACGATTGAGGTTGCTAGATCTCCCTCCCTCTTCTTCTTCTTCCTCCCCTCTTTCTTCCTCTTCCTTTTCCTTTCTCTCCCTCTTCCCCCTACTCTCCCTCGCCACCGGTAGGGAGATATCAGGTTGGGAGCTTTCCCCTCCTCCCCATTCATGCAATCTTGACCAAATGTTCTAGTTTTTGTTTGGCCCTATGAGGCCAAACAAAACTAGGAGGAGAGAGAGGAGAGGAAAATGGAGGAGAAGGAGAGGCAGAGAAAGAAAGAGGGAGAGGGAGATTTGGTGGCTCCCTCCGATGGAGTTGCCGACTGTCACCAAAGGGGGAGGTGGGGAAGGTAAGTGGGGAGAGAAGAAGGTGGGGGTAGTTTAGGTATTATTTATTTATTTTTTAAATGGGCGGGTTTACTGTGAATTTTTTTGCTTTTAAATAGCAAATCCCTACTTTAAACACGAAGACATTTTGGAAAATCAAAATAAGCCATTATTATATATAAAGCTAGTTTATTCTAATTGAGAAATCAGGCCAAATTGAATTGATTTTGACTACCAAATTCATTTTGAACCACTTAAATCCTCCAAACCATTAATTTCTGTCTCCTCACCTTCTCTCAAATGTTTTCACAAGAATTGCAACTCCTCTTTCTTCTTCATTTTGCCTTTTTCATCTCTTCCCCAGATGTGGTTAACTCTCCATATAAACTTGTCTTCCACTTCTTGTCCCCTCACCTCCTCTCAAACATTTCTACAAGAATTGTAAACTCATCTCTCTTCTTCATTTCTTTCCCAAAAGTGGAAACTCCTCATCAAAACCTATCTTCCCAAAAGTGGAAACTCCTCATCAAAACCTATCTTCTAAAATGGTTTGACTCGACTGCCCTCATTCTCCGAGTAATTCCTCCTCTCGTCACAACCCATCCAACATGGTATGACTCACAATGCCCCACTTCTCCAAGTGACCTTTTTCTCATCAGAACACTCTCACCCAGCTCGTGAAGGTGGGCCTGTCTTCGGCATAAGGTAGCTGAGCCGTCAGAATCAACACGACAAGAATCCTAGTCCAAAAATAGATACATCTATATTGAGGTCGGAATCCACTTTGATGATTCTTAGTTTGAAGTTTTGAATATTTTTTGCAGTATGTGACTACAAGTTCACACTCGGGCTTCAGCACGCAAACTAATCTCATTAGCTTTTTTTTTTTTTTTTCTGTCTTACTTTCATTTTGAACAGACTATAATATTACATGACTTATAATATGTATTTGTTGAATGGGTTTACTGTGATAGAAGGGGAATTTACGAGACTTTTATATATTTCTTTATTAAGCTTTATTTGATATTGTTTTTGTCTTAACAATTGGTCGAAAATTTTGAAGATTTTTTTTATTATTGGCTTTACTGGATATTATATTTTCTTCACCATTAGTATAAGGCTGATTTTAAAATTTTAATTAAATAAAAATTTTTATCACAAATTCAAATTTAATAGCGGTGCCAAATATAGTTCTAGTCATTAATTATCCAATCAAATTTAATATGGCATTCTAATTGAGTTTTGCGTGGCTCATTTTCGACACAAAACACTCTTAGGCCCGATACGCAAATGATGCCAAAGAGGCCCTAAAGCGGCCCTAGGATAGTTTATTTTTATTGAGTTGTGATGAAAAGAATATAGGTGCGATCCTTTTAATCTTCTGTGCTATTTTTTGTGTGATGATTCATGAGCAATCAGCATTAGATATTACCAAACATTCTGGTACTGACAAACGAAGGTCCAGCTCCTGCGATTTGGAGCTCGAAGAAGCAAGAACCCTGGCCAAACCCTAAACCGGAGGAATGGAGGAGAATAGGTCTTCTTCTCCGGAATCCATTTTCAAAGCCCTGCTCCAAAGAGGTTGGTGTTTCAAAGACGCCGAAGCAATTCACGCCCTTATTCAGAGCAAGCTTCCTGCACAAGGGAACGAAATGAGCCCTCTCGATTCCGTCGAATCAGAGCTGCTGAACATGGATTTGAGAGATATCGGTGGGAGATCACTCCCCGATCCTTCCTCTCTCAAGAAATCATCTCATCTCCAAGGCCCCAAGATCCTTCAGGCAACTTCTCATCCTTTTCGCTTTCTCGTGTTTTGATCTGTAGAACTGGGTTTCCTTTGGATTCAATTGTGTCCCGTAAATCTGATCCGTGCAAGTTGAACAGCTGGTGTCTGTAAAGGACGTCTGCCAAAGCAGCATCGAAGCTTCGATGAAAAACTCGCAGCGGAAGCGCCGTCTTCTCAGATTCTGTCTCACTGATGGGTGCGCGCAAGTAATCGGTGTAGAGTATCTGCCAATACCTGCAATTCCTGAAGAGATTGCTCCTGGCACTAAGGTGTGTTCATTGGCCTTGCTTTGAGACAAATCACACTTAAGAAGAACCTGTTTTCTGTTTCATGTTTCTATGCTTGTTTAGTTTATGGAAGGTATGGAGTAGATGTATTATTTGACATGTTGGTTAATCATATTCTGATAGAGCTAAAGAATGCCAGAGTCCAGACATGAGAGATACTGCTAACACTTTCCATCCATAGCTTGCAAGTGGATGGTTGAAACCTCATTCTAAATTGAAGAAAAAGGTTGGCGATAGGGTTTCCTATTGTGGAGAGCTCAAGTTTTTGTTATTGAAGATCAAATCTCTCTCTCTCTCTCTATCTATTTTGGGGTTGAGAGGTTGTTTCTTTGGGATGGTTTAATTATGTGTTTGTGTTGTGTGTTTTTCTTGCATGCAATGTTGAAAATAGATGTTATGGTCTAAGTTTTCTTTGGAGATGATTTTGTGGAGTAGTGTAATGGATTTCCGATTTCCTGCGATTATGTTATTAATAATGTTCGGCATTGATACTTAATAAGTGATAACACCTAAATAACAATAGAAAAATGATTGAGTAAAAAAAACACAATTAAATCATGGAAAATGTATTAAAATGAGAGAATTGATCAAATTTGTAAGAGTTGGCGCCCTTTTTCCTATCTTTTTTTTTAAATTTTAATATATATATTTATTAAAACTTTCTTGGGGTTTAATTTTGGGACTTGGGTGAGTCGAGTCCTGATTCCATTTCTTAATCCTTGATCCTAAGATTTGGATGTTAGGTGAATCCAATACTTGAGTGTTGAGTATATGCATCTAGTTTTGTTAATATTGATAACACTTTCTGCTTAGGCAATTCTTTTATTAGTTTCCTACTGTGCATGCCCATTGAAGATGTTGATATAGTCTAACTTCAAATATGTTATTGAAAATTTGGTTGAAGGTCCGCCTGGAAAATAGAGTTCCCATATGCAATGGTATTCTATGTTTGGATTCTAAAGCAGTCACAGTACTAGGAGGTCTTGTTCAATCACTCTATGAAGAGTGGCAGATGAGTCAGAAATATTCAGGTTTCTCTAGATCATCTTTGATTTCATCAAAAAACAGCGATGGTGTGGGTCCTCCACCATTTGAGAAGTTCCAAATTGGGAAACAACCACAACGGGTTCCTCGACAGCGAAGCTCTCATGATACTTATTCTTGTTAGTACCAAAAACTTCTTTTTCCTCTCTTACATGCTGATTTTCTGTTTTTCATAACTGACACTGCCTCTGAAAATCTGTTATTATTTTTATTAACAATAACAATGATATGAGTATGTTGATATCCTGCTTGTGAAAATATCAGAAAGCCATTAGATATATATATATGTATGTATGTATGTATGTTTATCCTGCCTGTTGTCTATATTAGTTATGAATTCTGATGCTATGATGTTTTTTCTTAGCCATTCTAGACACTGGTTTTTTGAGATCTTTATTTTCTCATCAGATTAATCTCTCATTTTGGGAAATATTGTACAAAATAAAATTTGCAAATGGAGCTTTTTATTTTGAGCATGAATCAGTTAATGCTCCCAATGTTCCAAAATTAAAGCCAATTTTTTAGTGCATTATTTCATTGAAAGGTCAATTTGTTATTAAGGAGTTGTTTTTTATGTTAAACTGAAGAGCATATCTTCAGTTAATTTCTTCATTTAAGGAGAATGATGTGTATGGCTGACACGATCTTACCCCATGATATTGGATACATGGCAGACCAGAGTACCTGTGCTGTCTGTACCATACGGGTGTGTGTATGAGATACATATTGGATAGATTACTGATATGGCTTCAGTCGTATGAGATACATTCTGGATAGTTTACTGATGCGGCTTCAGCCATACCTTGTAACCGTTATCGTCATCTTTTGAAAATTAGTACGCATGCTTGTAAAGTGGTACAATGGTGAGCCACCTCGTTTAATTTTATAAGCAGGACAATCTTCAGTTTGGATTTTAAAAAAGAGATACCTTTTATTTGTGGAGATGTAGGGTTGTCAATAGACCTATGATTAGCTGGCTACCTGTAGGTTCCAAGACGAAAAAATTTAGGAATGGACCCTCTTTTGAACCTGGTTAATAATTGGGTCCAGCCAAGTCTGGTCTGGGTCCAGGTCCTATGATGCCCACATACTTCAAAATAGCAATGGATTGTGTTGTATTGTATTCGATACTTCTTCTTTTGTGTAAAATTCATATCCCTGCTATATACATGGTGTGTCCCTCTCGTATTTATGTCGTATCTATGCATCATAGTCCAGGTTAGGGTCAATACTTGTGTCCATACCCTATTATTTGTGAACCTGAATCATGTGTATACAAATGGTATAAAAGATAATAACTACATATTAATAGCATTAAATGTGACAACGACTCGCACAAGTTCTCACAACGCAGGTTGTGGCTGCGGATACTTATAATTATAAACATAGTCTCTGGTGCAAGACCCATCATAATCACTTTTTTTAATAGAAAATCCCAAGTACATGTTGAGTTGGGCCCATGTCCAATTGATCCGTTGGGGTTGGGACTTGGGTTGGTCCCAAGGCATGTGAACTAAATCAGATCCGAGTTCAGCACCGACGTTACCTAAACCTGGCCTGTTTCCTTACCCATGGAGATCGGTGGATGCACACCTGTAAATTTTGTAGGCTGTAAATGTTTTAATTCTGGATAGGATTATCATCCTGTTCTGACATCATTGACTGCCCTCTAGATAGCCTGGAGGATCTCGCAGATTGATGATGGAGCAGGAAGTTGCTCTTCATCTTTTCTTTCCTTCCCTGTGATGTGGGGATTCAAGACCTTGTGGCAATTAGAACCTTAAAAAATCCCCATATCCTGAAAAATCAGGCCCAAAAATACCATGAAGAAGAGAAGGGGGTCAAACCACTCATGTGCCATTGATGCCCCACAGGAGGATGTCCATGCTGACATCAGCCAACATCCAATGCACTAGCACAGTTGTAGTCTTGCAGATCCAAAATCTTAGTAGTTTGTTTCCCATCCAATTTCTATTCCGAAGGCATTACACCCTATAAAAATGAGCTGGAGCATAAATCCACCTACAACCTCTCAAAAGGCCTCCTAGAGCATCCAAGGGCTTCCCCTGCCACATCCAAAGAGATTCACAAAGCTTCAAGTGGCAGAGAAGTGAAGAGGTCCATCTGCTGCACCTTTGATTCTTAGATGCAAAAGGAATGCCAAAGGTCGAACCTTGCTAAATGATAACCTAGTGTTAGTGCCTGGTGTAGTGGTGTATCAACTTCAATATATAGATGAAACCTCCTTCCTACACTTCTTTCTCTTCTCCTTTTGTGGGTGTTGTTTCAGTTCCTTTTTACTATAAACATTTTTTTTTCTTTGTGTTCCCCTTTTAACAATAACCTGATAGAAAAGGATATTCCATTTTCTGCAAAGTGCTGTATCTGATTCTTGTAATAACGTCAGAAATGTATGTGTACCATTATATTTCTAATAGCAAAGAAACCTTAATTTAGCGTTTATTCTTACGGGTGGTTTGCAAATATGTGTTATTTGCATATACAATGCATTTCTATTGTTCAAATGCAATTTTTATGTTAAAATAATGTAATATTTTAA
Organism: Sextonia rubra; assembly: GCA_037013555.1. Taxonomy (NCBI): domain Eukaryota; kingdom Viridiplantae; phylum Streptophyta; class Magnoliopsida; order Laurales; family Lauraceae; genus Sextonia; species Sextonia rubra. The sequence continues at coordinate 21,443,973 of JASUAD010000001.1, read as the reverse complement.
AGTTCCTTTAATAAATCTGCACATACTTGGTATTAGGCATCTTAAAATATCCATATCCTCATCACCATCCATGTCTGATACCAAACACCCATGACCCTGTCCAATTTATTCCCTACTTATCTGGAAAAAGAAAGAAAGAAAATAAAACTAAAGAACCCAGGAATAGAGGTCTGGCTTGTGATACCCTGCTTTTAAACATTAGGATTTGCAGTAGCTTCACTTTATTATTATTTTTTTGAGGCAAAGAACCCTCAATATTTTGGCCTTCTGTTTGGAGAAAGAAAACGTGCTCTTCAAAAAATTTGAGAACTGATACTATAAGTCCCTGTAGCCACCTATTTTAGTCCCTTTAGCGTTATTCAATTCCTCTGTAGTACCACACAGGCCATAGAATAGGCAAATTATTAACTAGAAACCTAGTCCTGTGAATTAGATATCAGCTATTACCTGTGAAGAAATCTGATATTAGCTAATTGAATATTGAATGGATTTTGATTACCGGAAGCCTCATCTTTTAGTTGGTGAAGAATATCAAGGATGCGGAGTGTCAACTGGTCAGTGAAACATTACGCTGATATTAGCTATTTGAATATTGAATGGATTTTGATTATCAAAAGCTTCATCTTTCAGTTGGTGAATAATTTCAAGGATATGGAGTGAGTGTCAACATGGCAATGAAATAGCCAAATAGGTATTTTGAAATATTTCACTGACCAGCAAATCCTGTTTATTGGTTAACTTAAAATGGTCAATATAGAATGGCCACACCATGGCCGACATTAAGTTGGAATATGGTCACTGAATAAATGTTATATTTTTCTTTTTAAAGGCTTGACAATCACAGCTTAATTCTTCACTTAAAGTATATAAAGAGTGTATGCATAGTATATCTCAGTTGCATCTGGGAAGTAGTAACTATAGATGATCGTGTCACTGATTAGCAACAAATTTAATCATCTCTCATCAGTGCATTTGATATTGAATATTCATATTGGACAATCCTTTGGAGTTAAAATGCATCAAAGCCGAAGGTATATTATGTTGGCTGCATTGGGTATCATTATCTGGGCTGGGGAATTCCAAAGTTCACTGCACCATTTTCTTCCAACATGATTAATGGTGTGTTTGCCAAGAAATTTGAGGATCGTGCCACAGATTCATCATTTATTATTGTTATGTTCAAAATTTTTATACTCCCTTGAAATCGCCATGTTTCAATTTTATAAAAGTGTCCTCAATCGTTAAATGACTATTTTTTACAGCTTTTTTATTTGTCAACGTGATTGCAACTTTTTTTAATATTGTTTTTTTTTTTTGCAACTTTAATTCCATAAAATTGTTTTATTTGTTGAATCTTTTTTATAATGCATATGATTATGAATTTATGATATTTATGTGCAAACATCGGCAACATGCAGATCCTTCCAAATCTAACTCAAAAGATGTCTGTACACTCGGAAGGCCTAGAAATTCCAGTGACCAGCAGATTGTTTACAGTGCTAAAGATGATTCAAGGGAAAACAAGGCAGATAATGATCCAAAACTGGCTTCTTTCCCTGGAAGCATTGATGACAAGCCCAGTAGCTCACAGTCCAGGCCAAAAGAAGGTATATCTGTAGAATTGTAGTAAGTAAAGTCCCAATCTCAGTTGTCAGTTTTATATATTTGTATTCATTTCCCCGAAGTAGGGTTGCACGTTGCAACTGTGCATCATGAGCGCAGCCTGCCTTTAGCAGTTTTGAGCTGTGTATGTTGTTGCCCTGTAAGCTGAGCCCAGGCCAAGTTCTTAAACCCTATAATACTCTACTCAGACCTGGCTTCTGCCTGTGGCCTGCCTAGGGACCTTGCAGATTTACCTGATTCCGATCAGCACTTAGGATTTTCAGAAATCCTATGGAGCTAGTGAGAATAGTCCTTTACCATCTGGGCACAGGTCTTTAGTTCATGAGCCAGTTCTAGACAAGCTTTAAGCCCAGTCCTTCCTGGCACAGATAGCAATCCTACTGCTAGGCAGTCTCAACTCTCAACTTCGATGTTTTTGCATTTCATTATTATTTTTCTTTTTTTACTTTTAGGGATGTGGTGCTAACAGTAGTACTGATGCACTTAACAGTATCTGAAGCTATTCCAGTTCAGAATCAAGCTGCTGCACAGAAGCTTCTACAGAAAATGAGTTACCCAACCCGAGACGACAGGCGTTCTAGAGGTCCAAAATATGGAGGAAAAGGCAAGCAAGAAGAACAGGCAGTTTTCACTTTAGATGAATGGGAAAGAAGAAAAGGGGTTGCAAAGCCTACAGTGAAAGACACATTCCAAGACGTTAGCCAAGATGAGGAGCTCGCACGGCAACTACAAAATCAATTAGATTTTGAAGACTTCAATGTTAGAATCATAGAAGCTTGTGTCTCCTTTTATCATAGATGTATGAATTTCTCTTACATTAGTGATTTTCAAATTATTCAGGTTATGAAGGAACATGAAACTCAGGCGGAACAATTACGGAAGAGCATGTTCAACTTTGGGGGAACGGAAGAAAGTAGACATGAAGGCAGAACGGAATATAGAGGAAGAGGAAGAGGAAGGGGAAGGGGAAGAGGAAATAGAAGATTTGGTTGAACCATCTGTTCTTTTTAATGTTTGGTGGGTACTATGGTTGATTGCTTTTTATGACTTTTGAAATGAACAAACTGAAATCTTTAAAGATGCTTTTTCAATCATCTGTAAATAAGTTGTGTTATTGGCAGGTCTAACCTATAACTTACTTGGTGGCGTCAAGTGAAGTTGCAGAGAAGGGAGTTTTTCATGGTGAAAAATCTTGATCTGACTCCCTCTGAAGGTAGGTTTCACTTTCCATTATGTTTGTGTCATTACAGCTGGTATAAAATGTTCCCCCTTGATCGATAGTGTTTTCTATTTGTTGGGACTACCAACAAGATATTTTTCACCTTTCCTCTTGAGGTATTCTGTGATGCTGAGTTGAAACAAATATGGCTTACTTGTTTGACATTACAGGTTTATATTACTCATAGTCTGAGTTGTTCATCTGGTGGTTCTCCATCATGGGCTGGGACATGCCTTAATCTCTTGCCTGGTAATCTTTACTATTTGATTTGGTGGCTTTACAGCAGGACTACTGTAATACTTGCTTCAGGTCTAATTAGCATGGAATTGCACAGTTCGGAATATCTGATCGGTTAAATTTTTTGGTCTCCTCATTGATACTATTGCTCATCATTAAAGCAGTTAAATTTAATCTTCAATAGGGCTTAGATGATGAATATTCAAAAAGGAGAGATCCACATAGTTCTACTGGGAGGTTCCTCCTACGGTTCCTATAAAAAAAGAAAAAAAGAAGTGATTTTAGCCCCTAGCAGGACCTACTTATGTATCAATCCCACCCTTCACTGTCCCCCCAGTGAATTGGCACTGGCCCAATTTCATACTCTTGAGAGAACTTCAAGAAAAAGCACAAATCTACTCTACAAGAAATGCAATAGAAGAAATCTCTCAAAAAGAAGATGGAGAGGCACGCTATGGGATCAGACATAGGGGTGTTCCCTCCAAAAAGGGCCTTGTATCCTTTAATTTTAAACAAATTTAGTGTTTTTTCCGTTAAACATGCGTTTAACAGTGGAATTGAGGATTTCTCCCGGGTGAATGAATATTCATGTCTAGATGACCCATGCCATGTGTTTGGGAGTCCTAAAATACAGACGGTTTGAGTTGCATGCATACACTCATTTACCACGGTATTGAAAGAGCTGGATGTTGGAACTGAAACTTGGTTGAACATGACGGGCATGGAAGTGCCCATACACCACCTGCGGATTATCTAACGGCGTCACAGGGACCTTAGGTCATTCTCCTGGATTGAAGCCGCTTGCATTGAGATTCAAAATGTGTTGTGAGTGGACATCAGTGGAGATTCTGAGTGGCTAAGCAAATGAGAGAATGTGAGGAACCAAGCAGATGTCAAATACATTTGTTTCCCTTGCACTTTATTTTTTCGGCTTGGTCATTGTAGTGATTGATTGGTTCGTTGAGGCAGTCCAAGCTAAAATTGACATAACAGTGATTTCTTTTAATTACTTCGCATTTTACTTGTTCCTGAATGCTCAGGAACCAGTCACCTTTACTCCTATGTGAATTAAAATTCAGGAGACTTATCCAAAGAGAGGCTGCCTGTTTAAAATCTGAACTAGTTATAGAAAGAAAGAAAAAAAAAACCGTTTCCTACTGCAAGATATATCAGGTATAATACATTTGAACATAGTAGTACCACAAGAAACTCATGTGCTTTACCCACAGTGGCTTACTTATTTGGGATATGGGATATGATAGATTTTCAGTTCGGTATGTTTGGGCCTATGATAAAATTTAGGACAATATACTTGAATAAAGTATTACAAAGATTTCATTTGTTTTGTTCATGATCAATATGAAGGTGTGCCTATTTCCAATTATAGTGAAATTTTGTGAAGACCCATCCAAGAGTGGGAAACTGTTTTTGAGCAATTTAGCCTTTAATAGGTGAGATCTCATCAATCATACTAATTATTATGTTGTGAGGGTCTACAAGGGTTGTATTTCTTATCAGAGGGGGCGTTTATTTTGGGAGGTTTAGAATTTTAATAGGTGAGTTGTATGGTACAGCCTCTTGAGCATCTCATGAATTTGAACCTTTAGAAGATCTTGTTGCACGCCTAACAATTTCTTGCGGGGTGGAAGGTTGAAGAATCTGATTACATGGCTAATAATATGGAGCAGATCATCAAAGGATTTGTCATACCTTCTAGGCCATTCAATCTAACAAAATTCTTGGTCAATTGTTCGAACTCAAAAGGCTCTATAGTGGGCCTTCACCCCTTAGAAATCTAAATTGAAAAAACCATCTAATATAAGACAATGTGCAATCGGTAGGCTGGACATTTTAAAATGGCACTGGCATATTTGGAGCATTCAAAAAGGACCCTACGTAATTACCATAGAAAACAAGGAGGAGTAGACCAAAACGTGTGAGGTCGAGTGTTTTCTTCCCTTTCTTTCTTTCTTTCTTTTGGAACCAACGATAATTACCATCAAAAGTTCAAAACCAATCACCTAATACTAATGGGGAGTAAAAGATAATGGGGGGCCTAAAAAAGTAGCGTGGAGTAGGCCAACCTATGTGAGATAATCTCCATCAGCTGATTCATAAACATTACACTGACCAATAGCTAGGTTGATCCGATGTCGGGTTTTGATTTGTTTGCTGGCCGTTGCGGTGAACAGCATATGGTTCAGATGATAATCGGTTCCAACTTCCAAGTGAGCATTTTGATTACTTTGTATGTCTCTCTCCTACCTTGCTGTGGACTTAATATTCAACTGTAGTTGGGGATGGTTTTGGATGTTTTTCTTTCCTTTTTGTTTTCTAATTGAAAAAATAAACTAGGATTATGGCCAACGTGGGCACAAATAGTTGTCATTACTATCTTGTAACCATTGTGGAGTGGTAGAAATAGTAAGGTATGCTCTAACACACATTTGTTAGAAATGGTGTGGCCTGTGTGTCATAGGGCCATGTTGAATTAAGCATTGATAGACATGAGGGAATGCTTGCCTTATTTAAGGTATAGTCAATGTCAACTCGATGAAAAAGGATAATAGTTAGGTAAAGGCAAAGTATATTTTATTTTTTGGTAAAGTAAAAAGCACTTATTTCATGAAGTAAAGAGTGAAATGAGAAACCCGCAAGTGATAAAGGAACCACTTGTCTTTTATAAAGTTATTTTGAATGCAGGTAAGTAAAGTAAAGTTTTTTTTTTTTTTTTGGGTGGTTGAGACCACTTTATCACAGATTTTACTTTAGTAAAGTAGAGTGAGCCTATGATATTCGCCGTCACCCAAAACAAACCCTGCTGTGATTTTCTTCTTTCTTGTTGATTTTGTTTTCGTTTTCCGTTGTTCAGGTTTATTGGGTCTGGCGATAATGAGCAGTGTATCTACATGATGCTCCCTATAAACCAAGGGCTTTGATTATTTCCAGCTTGTCCTATCTAATAACCCAATGATTTTTCTCTTTAATTCAGTTAATAAATACATTTTTATGATTTTCCCCTTTTTTCTCCTATCAACCATTTTGTAATGATTTTCATGTTCATGTTGACATCCAAGGTGCACATAATTAGCCTTTAAATATATGTAATAAATAAAGGCTAGAGTAGAATGAAATTAAGGGTCAAATCAAGAAAAAAAAAATGAAAAGGGGTTTTTGTGTAAACATACTAAATGACAAGAAGTCACTCCTCTCGTTTTTGTTATTTAGTACCTTTGAAGAATTTTTTTTTGTTGCTTAGTGACTTATAAGAATAATTTTTTTAATCATTTTGTGGCTTAACTTTCAACAACCTTATCTTTATTTTTTCATAATTTAACTCTTAATTTTATTTCACTTGCCAGTCCTAGTGAATTTTTAGTTGAAGTTGTTTTCTCCTTGAATGGTGATAGGGCTGCTATATTCCAAGATAAAACACTATAATTTCAATTGAGTTGTTTGGGAATAAAGGATTTTACAAAAAAAAAAAAAAAAACCTTGAGACTCCCTGTCGACAAAAAAGGACCTAAAATATATATAACCACCGCAGTGATCCTATGGGCCCTTTTTGGTTTTTTTTTTTTTTTTGTTTTGCTGAGGGGCGATACTCCTTTCACTCGCATATATGAGCTTCTTCCTCATCCTCTTTTTTCCTTCATTCTCTTCCTTTTTCCTTCATCATATGGTGACTTCATTGTCTTGTACTTGGGTGCAAGTAAGAGCTTATTACCAAAATACCCCGATATCATATATATTCATTTAAACTTATCATCTTTCACATCCCTTTTTCTTTCTTTTATTTTCTTTTTTTCATTTTTCAATCTTAAATCCATCTCATTCATTTCATCAAACACCTTACAGGCACGTTTTAAAACAACTCTACTTTCTATTTTATAAAAAAGAAAACAAAACTTTCCAAAACAACTCAACTTTACAAAAAAAGAAAACAAAACTTTCCAAAACAACTCCACTTTCTATTTTATTGTTTCCAACAGTTGTAAAAACGATTTATTTCCTGTATAGAAAGTTATGTAAGTGTCAACAGTGGCTAGGTGGTCCTCTTGCATATACAAAAGTCTTCTGTTTATTTGTTCTTGTTGGCTTTGGCTTTGGAGAACTTTGTGGGAGAGAGAGAGACAAATGATGGCTTTACCAACTGGTTTTAGATTTTAACCCACTGATCAGGAGCTTTTGGTTTGCTATCTTCAGAGAAAGATTCTAATTTTATCGTTGCCATGCAATGTGATCGAGGAGATTCAATTGGGCAATCATGACCGGTGGGAGATATGTAAGCAATCTATGATCACCCAAGATTATGAATTCTTTTGTTATATGTTTCTTTGTTGTGTCAGTATGATGGAATTCTCTTTCTTGGATGCATCATGTAGAAGATGAATTGGTTTCATCAAATGTTTCTTTGGTACTATTTTTGTATGATCACTTGGATCAACTGGTTTTTGACTCTCGATTGGTTCAAGTCAAGATGTGTGGAGTACCTTACGATTGATAAGTTTACAATGTCTAACAGAGGAATTGAATTATTTGATCGCTTCTCCTTGGATTTTCTATTGGGTGCACATGCTCTAATTTTGAATACTTTGGAACAAGTTTTTGCATGAGCAACTCTCTTTTTTGGATGTATCTTAATGACAATTGTCAGGAATTTGTCTCTCTCTTTCTCTCTCATCTTTCTCTTCTCTTTATAATCTAAATGCATGATCACGTGCTTGGCTAGCAGTGATATCTCTGCTCACCTTCTCATTTTTTTCTTCTTATTCACAGTTAAGCTTGAAAATCGCCATCTATGTCAGATTTAGAGAAAAAATCATATATTTGGCCAGCAGCGATATCCCTGCTTATCTACTCATTTTTTTTCTTTTTCTTCACAGTCAAGCAGGGATATCGCAGCCTATGTCAGATTCAGAAAAAAAAAACTTGGTTTTGGGTGGTGGTCGCACAGGTGATGGTGGTTGGATGGTGATAATAGGTGAGTTTGAATATGGTGGTAAAAGAAAAACGTTAGAGATTGAGGTTGGTTTGGATGTTGTGAGCTGGAATGGTAGGAAAAAGGGGATAGAGAGGGGATGAGATGAGATGATAATGGGTTAGAATACTTGGGTAATGCCCGTAAGGTGTTTAAAGAAATGATTGAGAGGGACGTCTATTTATAGAGAACTTGGACGACATGTATAGAAAGTCTGACAGCTTGGGACATGCTTATAGGGTGTTTGATTAAATTATTGAGAGAGACTTAAGATTGAAAAGAGAAAAAAAGAAAATGAAAGAAAGAAAAAGGGATATAGAAGATGATGTATTTAAATGGGTATATATGATATCAGGGTGTTTTGGTAATAAGCTTTCACTTACACCCAAGTTTAAGACAATGGAGTCATTATATCATGAAATATAAAGGAGGAGGAGGAAGGAGGATAAAGAAGAAGCTTATATATACAAGTGAGAGGAGATATCACCGCTCAACAAAACAACAAAAAAAATAAACGAAAAAGGGCTCATAGGACCATGGCAGTGGTTATATATATTTTAGGTCCTTTTTTGTTTATAGGGAGTCTAAAGGGATTTTATTGGTATAATCCTCTTAATTGAGAGATCAAAAGGTAGGAAAAACAGGTGTTTCAAAAAGTAGCCTACATGAGTAAGTGAAACTTTATTTCAAAGCTTAAATGACTCTTTCGATAACCTTGATTCATTGAATTATTTTTCTGATATATATGACTTGAGGACTATTTTGAATATACATCTGAAAACACAGACCATGACTCTGCACAAGCAATATTGCATACTACAACTTCTAAACTGCATCCGCAGGAACAGCATAGGAGAAACTTCATCAGATTATTCTTCATTAGTCACACACTGAGTTCTGCGGGTATCACACTAATCCCTCTGAAACTATCGGTACGCTTACGCCTCCACTCTGTTCTTGCCCTCACAACCTCATACCCACCTTCAAGCTGGAGCAAGTGATCGCACACGATGCCAGCTTCCGACGAGCTACCGGATACAGTAGTCAGGGACTGCAGCACGCTATCCCTCGTGCACTCTCTCCTGTATTCAAGAGTGATGCTGGAAAGATGATGACTCTCAAAGATGGAGTCTGGGATAGTCTGCACACCCAAAGCATCACCTCAATGCCAACCAGCCAAAATAAAAGTATTCCCAGTGAAGTCAAATTGTGATAACAATATTAACTATCACTGTTTATTCAACAATCGCAGCAACAATGTAAATGATGATAATAATAATTGATAATTTTACCCACTAACAATTGATTATGCTACAAATTTTGCAATGGAAACACTAACAAAAATATCAATTTGGCGGCACGTTTCGGTGTGATAGTACCTCAAAAATCCAGGCAACGTATTTGATGTTGTTCACATGCTGATTGACATCCAAATCATTCCATCGAGGCTGCAGATTTGTGAAAAAATATGAAGACCATTGACACAAAATTAGGTTAACATAAATAGGCATGGAAATAAATTAGCAAACTTGGAGTTCTTCTAAATGCGTTAACTCAAGACTTACAGTCAAACCTCCTTGGATGTAATCTGCAGTTTTATCATTGAGCTTCTGTAGTTTCTTAATTTCATCTTCCTTGACAGCCACATTTTCAATTAATACAGGCCCTATCTCCCCTCTAACTTCTTCAGGAATTTTGGACAATCTCCTTGTCCTTGTATTCATCATCACCGAGAGACTGCGCATCAACATTGAAAAGGAAACCACAAACATCATAACTTCAATCAGCTTGCTTGAAGAAAATTTTTTTTAATGTCATATCAAGCAAAGCGATGCTTAAAACCAGCAGCAGAAGTACAGGAAATGTATTACCAAATAAGTATAGGAAATGGTTTACTACTGAGTATTGGTATTTAGTACTCTATATTTCTTGTAATCTACTCCCAACCTGGTACATCTTGTCAGAATTTCGCCTGTTTTGCAGTCCCGGACAAGAAAATCACGGCGCATGCCGTTATTTCCCGATGCACCAATCCAGCTCTCTACTTCAACAGTTTCACCCCTGCGACGGGAATAAAACAACAAATGCTTGGTTCATGAAACAAATGCAGTGCTCCATAAAATTTATATGAAACAAATAGAGTGCCCCATAAAATTTATAAGAATGGACCCGATTAGAATCGCATTGTATGAGGCAGAAGCCAGTTCTTAGGCTGTAAACAACTATGACATAAAAGGCAATCCATCAGGATTTAGATGGTTGATTCAACTTTTCCAAGCCACTTAACCAAATTAAAAAAGGTCCTCCAAGCTGATTCTATAGAAGTAAATGGTCCAAATGCAACATTGGATGACTGAGATCACACTATAAGATCCGATGGCTCAGATTGCAAAATTAAACGAGTGAAGATGATCTTTGCATTAATCACGAGGGAAATATTTATACAAGCCTAAATCTAAGAAACTGGCTCCATGCAAACCTAAATCTAAGGAGTTGACATCATGCAAGGCATAATTTCACGTGAATGATTTGTACAGATTGACTTTTTAATATTTTTAATTCTGTCCATTTTTGTTTTTAAACATAGATTGATTTTAAAGTTCCTTGAATGGGCTACAGTTATCTTTACACAGCTGTACACTCTCCTATTTAATGGCATACGTCATTCCCTCACCGTGTGTGAGAGGAATTTAGGCATGCCAACTTGGTTGCTATTCAAACCTCTCAATTTGTTTACAGATTGAACTCAGGGTGATCGAGTCTGTCTGCTGAATTGGAATTTTAAAACCCTGCATTCGATTTTAGTCATGGACTAATGGAAAACACACCCTCAATTACTCACTAGACACTAGCACAAGCACAAAGTGAGAAAGAACATATGTTAGAGGACAAGGGAAACCAAAAAAAAAAAAAAAAAAAAGAAGAAGAAGAATAATAAAGAAAACAAGAAGAAGAACAAGTAAAGAAAAATAGGACATGGATTTTTTAACTACCCACTTCTTTTTGTACTTGAAGAAAAAGTAGAATCATTTCTCTGGTAAGTATTAGAATCCATACGCTTTGTTACTCTCTCATAAAAAATTTTCAGATGTGCTTAAACCTTAGTTATTTATTGACCCTAGAGATAGGATTGCAAATGGGTTTCTGATTTTTCGATTACCTGAAGGTTCCAATCCATTAATAATTGAGTTTGGATCCTTATTTAGAAATCGATAAGTAAACAGGTCTGAATTTGGATTCTATATTTTGGACCCGTGACTTAAGCAGTTTCGAATTTAATTTCACCTTAGTTTTGATCCGTGAACTGGACATATTACCTTTTTTTTTTTAATTTTTTTCTAAAAATTAACTTTTCTCTAAGCATTCTCTGTACAGATCCGGACATGAATTCACTCCATATACGGTTCCAATTCTGGGTCCATCAATTCTTTAACGGTTTTGGTTCTGGATCTGTCCTCTCACTAACAATTCTAATTCCGAGTCCACCATGGACTAGGATGGGAATGAACCGGTTTACAACCCTACTTGAAGAAGATAAGGAAACCAATAAAATGGTGGACCACAAGTTGTCAACCCATTTCACCAGTCAAGCCCAGGCTACCCGTCTCAAATCCCGCACAGCAGCAACTAACTTAGCAAAGATCTTTCATAATCAGAGAGATCTCCAAGGCACCAACTTCATATTATCATATTCATTGTAGCACAACAAAGAAGATTTGTGCCATTGCAACACACGAGGAGCAGCAAAGAGAATTGACTACACATGGCAATGAGCAGCTAAGAGACGTTCCCAGCCTAATAACTTGTCATTAAATAAGAAACAAATGGCTAAATGAAATCTTTGTAAAATCAGCACATCGTGAGAAAGAACAGTTGTGTAAATCCAAGCAAGACTTGGATGAGTTTAAAAGAATGACACAGAGAAATGTACGTCTGTGATCTTATATTTTACCGTCGTGTAAATCCATTTCCTCACATAGTGGGTAGCTTATCACGGGGGAGGAGGATATGGGTAAATATGTCTATATGGGTAAATATGTCATTCTGCCTTAAAGGTAAGGGATAAAATGGTAAGATAGGCAAAGGTAGACAGGGGAAACGATAGAAATTGCTTTTTCTAACCTTTACCGTCAATCAAGGGGTGTTTTGTAAAAATAAAAAATGCAGGGACTTTTTTGAAGCTTTCCAAAACATATAGGGGCTTTTTTGTAAAAATTTCTTTAAAAAATTACTGTCAGTCTCCAAACTCCATTACAATATTTTGTCAACTACAAAACATATCACAAGTCTTATTCGCTATATTTTATTGTCTCAAAAATATCAAAATCTCATCCTCTTTTAGGTTTGCACATGCTCATTTAAGCAATTGCACACTGCTTTGTGGGCTCGCCTAGGGTCATTATATTGTATATAAATAGAAAGATGGAAATCAAAAGATCTAGATGTAATCCACTTGTGCGAAAATTTTTCTTGTTCATATGATCATCTTGACCCTTGATTTATGACCGTTAAGTTCAACAATTTTAGAATGCATTATTTTTTTAAATTTCAATTCAACAGCCAATCCTATTAGGATTGGTGTAAAAAAACATGGGATCGGAGATATTCTTAGGAATTTTTTACCCCATTCAGATTTGATCAAAAGAGGTATTTTTTGGTGGATTGTATGCATCTAAGCCATTTATGCACACCCTTCACCTATGTGCTGGTGTACACCTTGGTGGCCCCTCTCCTAGGGTGTGAAGGAGGGCATTGAAAGATCTGGATGGGAGTTATCTCTCTTTAAAAATTTTGGCCTATTAAATCAAGCACCCTAACCCTATGATCCAAAGCCCACAAGTTAATGATTATATATAGAGGAATATTTATTTATATCCTTCCCTTATCCTATGGTGATGGATGCCTACATGGCTTTTTCTATTTGTACTTAAGTATTCCAATTTTGAATTTAACCATAAATAAAATTTCCTCTTTTACATATGCATATAAGTGTCCAGCATACAAGTCTCTATCATTTTAGGGTGAATATAAGTATCTATCATCCTATGATAAGAGAAGGATGTATATGAATATTCCTCATAAAAATATATACATATATAAGGCAATAATCTTATGAGAAATAGCTCTTATCACTTTTTTATGAAAAGTTTAGGTAGGACCCCATCTATCATCCAATTCAAATTTTGCAATACACAAGTGGATCCTATAAAAATTTTCACTGTAGGTACGTGAGAATAGTTCTCATAATATTAAAGCCCATACATAAATATATATAATTTGGTGTTTTATCTAATTGTCTAGTCCATTCAAATAAGTGGCATGGGGTGGGCCCCACAAGGACATGTTTGTGCACTTGTGGGCAGTGGTTGCATTGAACATCAAAGGCACAAGTGGAGCTGAAAACTATTGATATTGATTTATAATAATGCTAGCCACACTCCACATCCTACTTAGCAGGCTAAATACCATTCATTTTTAACATTTTAGAGATGAGAATTATGAGTTAAATTGTGAGATGTAGAGTGTGGCGCACAATTTATTATTTTAACTCTCTTGGTAACAAGAAAGATAAAATAAGTTTCCATCGGCGACAATTTGAACATCTCATCACCCTTCATTCTTCACTCTCTTCTTTAAATGAATGGAGGCCACTACGTGTGAAATTCAGTGCTATCTAATAGTTGGACAATGAAATTTATTTCAGCAGGTTGGGTATTCAAAAGGAGAGCCGCAACTGTTCATTCAAAGAAGGCGTTGCACTGCTGCCTCACATGTATACGTATGGGAAAACGTCCTCACGTAAGCAGTAAGCACCCTTACACGAGCACTTTTTTTTTTCACATGGACCCCTGCCATAAATTCAACCCTCTTGCACTCACTACTCCCTCGTAATTTGGTATTCACCAAAATTTAACATTCATCTAACTATTACTTATTATTGAATTTAAATCAATTAAAATGATTCCTTCAAAAACCATTGAATGCAAAGATACAGATATATAAGAGGAATAGGATGGTCCAATGGGGTTGATATTCCTCAATAAATTTCACTCGTTAAGAGAGAGAAGTAGCATACCAAGAAGGGTACCGTTCCACAGCAAGATGCGTGCGTCTCACAACCCATATCAGATCTCTTTTGCTCATCTCTAGCGTCGTACCGAATCCATCTCCTAGAACTCCCACACTCTTGGCATGGTTAAGTGCAGCCTCCTGCGACCACATAATGCTTCCCTCTTACACACTGATCAGAAACCACGTGCTAAAGAAAAAAAAAAATATCTCTCTCTACCTGCAAGTGATTCATAACAGCCACTATCGATGTGGAGCGGTCAGGTCCCACCTCGTAAGATCTGATTGCAAACGTGCGCCTGGAAACTAACCCATGCAAACCAAAACGGTCATCAAGCAACTGGGGTGGGTTGGGCTTGGGCTTCCACTCTAGATTGGTCCACTGCTTCTCAGCAGCCGAAAAGATGGTTGTGAACACTGCAAGGAACATGCTCCAGTCAGGCAACCCTTTCAAGCTCTGTGTGTCATTGAACTTGGTCCCATTGATCATCTTCAGAGAGGTTTGGGCATTTCCCTCCCTCAGCTGCAGACCACTGCTCATGGGTTTCATACCCCTGCCATCACGAGCCAACATTACAGCTTTCATTGAGCAGAAAGCAGAAACTAAAGAGGTGGTGACGACCATGTTGAAAATTATGTAGATTTATATAAATGGCTACTGTGAGTGCTATTACTAGTAGCAGTAGTAGTAGTATCCTCACTTCTTGTTTTATTTTTTTATTTTTATTTAGCGCTCTCTCTCTCTCTCTCTCTCTCTCTCTCTCTCCCTCCTTTTACTATTGATTGTGGGGTTTTATATTGATTCTGGGGTTTAGGGGTTTGGTGTGAAATGTGTAGGGCAGGCGGACTTCTCAACACAAGAGGAATGGACAAGAGTCCATGGCCTTTCGATACCCAACCACATGGACTCCAGCCTTCTTCCAAGTTGCCCTTCATGCAGGAGCTTTCTGCCCTTTTTGCATTTATTTTTCTTTTTTCCCTTCATGTCTCTCTTTCTGTCTGTCTTAAATTAGGTATTTCAACTTTAGTAAAACAAAAAAAAAAAAAAAATTTTCAGGTGCCACCTGCAAGTGGGATGGCATGGATAATTAATTCATACCCAAATAAATACCTAATCATGATCCTCTGGCGCTCTAATTTAACCTAGAGAAATCTTTATATAGTTAAAGAAAAGGAACTCCATATTTGGGCCCACCTTTTTAAATCGTAACAGTTCAGGATAAACTTCCAGCAGTTCTATAGGTTTTCTCATTTTTTATGTCAATTTTATTTTATTCTGTTGTTGGATTGACTATTTAATAAATTAAGTGAATGTCACAATCTTATGCACGCTCATTATTTAGTTTTTCCTCGAACACACAGTCCAAAACTTGAGGATATCCATATAGGAGGAGGGTGTTTATCCTTAATGATTTGAATTTTAATAGATGGGCCTGCTTTAACTCACAATTTTTCTAGTTTAAATCCTCAGAGGATCCAAACTCATAAATACCATTTTTCCTGTTATTATAACATTAATAATCGGTTGCAGTTGTTCAATAGTTTTGAAAAAAAATTTTTGCAGTGAAAAATAGAAACAGGGATCCGGTACATGCCTTGAAAATATGTGTTCTCTACAAACGCTTCTCCTGGGTGGAAGTAATGTGACCCATGGTGGAGCCTACTCCATGAAAATTTAAGCTGTTCAAAATATACGTCGGCCATTGATGAAATGTTCTCAAATTTTAATTTAGAATGAGTTGGTTTTATTAAAAGATTGAGTATATCATTAATAATATAATTAATTAATATGATTAATACTGTGTAAGATCGTATTGATTATGTAATTGATGATACATTAAATTTTTTAGTGGAACTAACTTGTTTTGGAGTTAAATTTGTGAAGACGCTAAATTAGGAGAGTTTCCATTTTGAGCATTTCAAAATTTTGAAAGGTTGGCCTTATCATGGGTTGCATTCCTTCCACTCACAGGAAGCATGTGAGAGATCATGAGAGGGATTCACACCCAAATAATTATCGTTTTTGTTATGATTATGGCATTAATGTTAGGCTGCGGAGTGGAAGATCTTAGAATTCTCTTTGATATCTTTGTTGATAAAAGTAATTAGAATTATATCTTGCATGGGCATGAAGTGATGATTATTAATTGTCATCACTAGGTTGTAACCAAGTGGGGTGGCAGACATAGAGTGATATGTTGTAACCATGTTGGGTGTTATATATGGTGTGGCGTGTGGCCCACCTACCACGGGTCCCACATCAAACTAAATAGTCAATAATTGCGAAAGTTTTAAGTAGTGTTGCCGGGGAGTTGTCCTCTACTATTATTTTACAAGGAGACCGTAACCCTAAATCGGATCATTGAGAGATCCTTAGCATGCAAAGGCTGTTTGTTGCGACTATGACTGTCGGCAGCTTCATGGATATTTTGACTAGAGCTGACGCAAACCCATTTTTAACACGGGGCTTATTTATTAATCCTTAACGCAATCTTTTAATCTTCCATCCCCAGTGAGTCGCATGCATGCATCTAGATGAGAAATTGACAAAACATGAGGTTTTTTTTTCCTTTCTACTCAGGGCAGCATGCAATTGAAAAGGGATGAAATATAGTTAATATGGTATTTTAAGTTTTTAAATATGGTTAAAATATTTTAAAAACTTTAAATTTTTAGCATTTCAAATGGTTTTTTAGGAACTAGACTTGAGAAACTCCCAAGAAAGGAAAGAATGACAAGGGTACTAAACAATGGGACCAATGCATCTTCTTCTGGAACACGAAGAGGAGGGGGCGGTTTGCAGTTGGCAGCCACTTCCCCAACCTTCTTTTGTTCCGTTCGTTAGCTGTTCATCTGGGAGCTTGATACAAGTGTGCGGTGCTTGAAAAACAGCAGCCCCATGTATGAGCCTGATGGGGTACACGTACAGAAGAACGGTTTGCTTGGGTGGGGAGTCTACAGTTTTGAGGTGGCGCGTGGGATAGAGAGTATCTAAACCTTCTGCTCAAATTTTTGGACCATGCACTGGATGGACTGTATATAACAACTCAGTAGTACTATGGTCGGCTTGATGTCGACCACTAGATGTTGCCATCAACATAGAGAATAGCGAATTTTAAGATTTGTATGCTGTTTTTTCTTAATAATTTTTTTGGAACTATCTTGATTTTCTGTTTTAGACAATTAAGATTAAGAAAAGGGATCTTTTACGAGGAAAATTAAATTTAAACTCATGAGTCATGATCCATTAGGCAATTAAAACATATTTTAGAAATCATTGGCAAAGTTCTTTGTAGATTATATCATTTATTTTTTGACGAAAATACGCTCAAACGTAATATTAAAATTTACAAGCCTATTCTTTTAACACCCCCCCCCCCCTCTTAAAATTCACAAGCCTAACCTTTTAGCCCCTCCCCACCTCAACTCTTTTTTTGTTTTTTTTTTTTAAATAGAAAACCCTCATCTTGGATATTTGTGTGGGGGCATGGCCAGCACCGGGATTTCTCTATGAATTGTTGTCATTTTGTAAGATCTTCTCCGCGTTGTCATCTTCACTGAAAGGAGCTAAAGTTTCTAACATATGGCCTCCTGCAAGATGCAGTAGATATGAAGCTGAGCATGTTCCAGTCCCTCCATACCTTTAAAAGTTCAAAATATAATATATCAAATAATATAATTATTTATTTTGCAAAATTTTAAACCGTGTCTATTTAACAACTTAAAAAAGTAAAAAAAGAAAATATTCTTTTTCTGCTAAAATGTTGATTGTTTATCTTCTATTGCTCCTTCATTTGAGAATTTCCCTCAAACATAAAAATAGCTCAAAATACAAGTTTTTTTTAAAGAAAATTTCTAACCTCTTGCCCTTAGACCTAAAGATATTGCACAGCTGAGATGGTAATGATGATAAATTGATGACGATGATAGTGGTAGTGGTGGTGGTGATGATGATAAGACGACAATAATTGCAATGAGTGGTGGTGATCTAGCTTTTTATATCATTAATTGAAGTTTCAATTGACTTGAAGTTATCTTTATCATCAGATTGAGATGTGAAAATCATATAATTTAAAAAGTTTTCCTATATTAATAATCGGGTATTTTAGACATGATCATTCTTATTGTAGCTCCTTACATCCTAGGTTAACTTGAGAAAATCTTCTTTTTTTGCAAAAATGTTGAACATTTTTCTTCCATAGCTCCTTCATTTGAGAAGTTTTCTGTAAGATAAATATCTCTCAAAATACAAGCTTTTAAGAAAATTTCTCACCTCTTGCCCTAAGGCCCGAAGAGATTGCACAGTGAGGATGATAATGATGGCAATGATGCTGATGGTGGTGGCAACGGCGTGCTGAGATGACGACAAAAATTGCAATGATGATGGCGGTGGATAGTGGTGACCTAACTTTTTATATCATTAATTAAAGTCTCACTTAAATTGAAGTTATCCTTATCATCAGATTGAGACGTGTAAATCATATTATTTAAAAAATATTCATAGACGGTGGTGACCTAGCTTTTTATATCATCAATTTAAGTTCCCCACGTAGAAGCCTGATGGGTACACGTACAGAAGAACGGTTTGCTTGGGTGGGGAGTCTACAGTTTTGAGGTGGCGCGTGGGATAGAGAGTATCTACACCTTCTGCTCAAATTTCTGGACCATGCACTGGATGGACTGTATATAACAACTCAGTAGTACTATGGTCGGCTTGATGTCGACCACTAGATGTTGCCATCAACATAGAGAATAGCGAATTTTAAGATTTGTATGCTGTTTTTTCTTAATAATTTTTTTGGAACTATCTTGATTTTCTGTTTTAGACAATTAAGATTAAGAAAAGGGATCTTTTACGAGGAAAATTAAATTTAAACTCATGAGTCATGATCCATAAGGCAATTAAAACATATTTTAGAAATCATTGGCAAAGTTCTTTGTAGATTATATCATTTATTTTTTGACGAAAATACGCTCAAACGTAATATTAAAATTTACAAGCCTATTCTTTTAACACCCCCCCCCTCTTAAAATTCACAAGCCTAACCTTTTAGCCCCTCCCCACCTCAACTCTTTTTTTGTTTTTTTTTTTAAAATAGAAAACCCTCATCTTGGATATTTGTGTGGGGGCATGGCCAGCACCGGGATTTCTCTATGAATTGTTGTCATTTTGTAAGATCTTCTCCGCGTTGTCATCTTCACTGGAAGGAGCTAAAGTTTCTAACATATGGCCTCCTGCAAGATGCAGTAGATATGAAGCTGAGCATGTTCCAGTCCCTCCATACCTTTAAAAGTTCAAAATATAATATATCAAATAATATAATTATTTATTTTGCAAAATTTTAAACCGTGTCTATTTAACAACTTAAAAAAGTAAAAAAAGAAAATATTCTTTTTCTGCTAAAATGTTGATTGTTTATCTTCTATTGCTCCTTCATTTGAGAATTTCCCTCAAACATAAAAATAGCTCAAAATACAAGTTTTTTTTAAAGAAAATTTCTAACCTCTTGCCCTTAGACCTAAAGATATTGCACAGCTGAGATGGTAATGATGATAAATTGATGACGATGATAGTGGTAGTGGTGGTGGTGATGATGATAAGACGACAATAATTGCAATGAGTGGTGGTGATCTAGCTTTTTATATCATTAATTGAAGTTTCAATTGACTTGAAGTTATCTTTATCATCAGATTGAGATGTGAAAATCATATAATTTAAAAAGTTTTCCTATATTAATAATCGGGTATTTTAGACATGATCATTCTTATTGTAGCTCCTTACATCCTAGGTTAACTTGAGAAAATCTTCTTTTTTTGCAAAAATGTTGAACATTTTTCTTCCATAGCTCCTTCATTTGAGAAGTTTTCTGTAAGATAAATATCTCTCAAAATACAAGCTTTTAAGAAAATTTCTCACCTCTTGCCCTAAGGCCTGAAGAGATTGCACAGCGAGGATGATAATGATGGCAATGATGCTGATGGTGGTGGCAACGGCGTGCTGAGATGACGACAAAAATTGCAATGATGATGGCGGTGGATAGTGGTGACCTAACTTTTTATATCATTAATTAAAGTCTCACTTAAATTGAAGTTATCCTTATCATCAGATTGAGACGTGTAAATCATATTATTTAAAAAATATTCATAGATGGTGGTGACCTAGCTTTTTATATCATCAATTTAAGTTCCACTAGAATTGAAAATTTTTTCGTAGATGGTGGTGACCTCACTTTTTTATAGTATTAATTGAAGTTCCACTCGAATTGAAGTTATCCTTACCATCAGATTAAAATGTGTAAAGCATATGATTTAAAATCTTTTCGTAGATGGTGGCAGCTTAGCTTTTTATATCATTAATTGAAGATTTACTCGAATTGAAGTTATCTTGATCAACAAATTGACACGTGTAAAACATATGATTTAAAAAACTTTTGTAGATGGTGGTGACCTAGATTTTTATATCATTAATTGAAGTTTCACTCGAATTAAAGTTATCCTTATCATCAAATTGAGACGTGTGAAACATATGATATAAAAATTTTTCTTAGATGGTGGTGACTTAGCTTTTTATATATCATAATTTGAATTGAAGTTATCCTTATCATCAAATTGAGATGTGTAAAGCAAATGTTTTATAATTTTTTCATAGCTGGTGGTGACCTAGCTTTTTATATCATTAATTGAACAGTTCCATTGGAATTTGAGTTATCCTAATCATCATATTAAGATGTGTCAAGCATATGATTTAAATCTTTTATATTGACAATTGGACATTTTAAGCACAATCATACTTAATGTAGGGCTTAAGATTGATTAAAATGGAAATTTTCTTAATCATAGAAGAAGTTGGAAGAGTGAAGTTGAGTAGTTTTCAATTTTCATATTGTGGTGTTGATGGTGATGATAATGATGATGGTGATGTGAAAGAGATGACAATTGTCATAGTTGTGGTGATGATAGTGATGATGATTGATGACGATGGAGATGATTAGGGTAGTGATGATAATATTGGTTTGTGGTAATAAGTTGGCGTTAGGATTTTTGTATTGGTTAATTCATGAGTTGGATACAACTAATTGGTGTTGTATTTTACATTTCTTTTAGATAGGCTATGGTTCGACTCGCCAGAAGAGCTAAAAGGAAAATATTAGAAAAACTGAATAAATGCTGCTCGATTGATCAGATTGTTGCTCAATCGCTCAGATTCTATTTAGAACCATAATTCTATTTATTTGACCATTGCTCGATCAATCGGAATGCGTTCAAAAACCCACCGACTTAATGCAGAATTATTTCCTATTTGTGTTCGAATTAGTAAGTTGGGTTATACAAGGGTTATCTTAATGAGATACAAATTATGGATTATAAAAAGGATTTCTTTCCTAACCCTAAAGCATAGATCTCATAATTCTAAGTTAAGAATACTCTTTGGAGATTATTCTTCTTTTCTAGAACTTTATTGAAGAGAGTTGCTGAGGCTTTGAGGTATAGAATTTTGCTGCTTCTACTTTCTTGTATGTGATTCATCATCTTGTAAGATCAAGGTGTTTGGATCAAGTGTGGAGAGTAGGCCACGTAAGGTCGAGTCCTATTGTTTATTCATACAAGAAGAATTACATCCTGGTTGAGAGATTGACTAAAAATGGTTGTGAGTATATCTTGTATTTGTTTGAAATTAGTGCTTGGTTTTTAATCCGATGGGGCTCATGATTTTTTTTCATTGAGGTTCTCACATAAAAATATGTGTGTTTTCTTCTTGTGTGGTTAATTGTTTGTTTTCAAGTTACTTTTATTATTTTGCTGCATGTTTGACTTGCAATTATAAAAATTTGGGACCCCAAAAACGTTAAGTTGAAAATGACAACATTGGTGATAATGATAGTTGTGGTGTTGACGATGACAATGATGCTGATGGTGGTGACGATGGTGTTAAACGTTTGACTCCAATTAAAGTATTCCTACCATCAAACTGAAGATGTGTAAGGCATATTATACAGCTTTTCTTTATTTTAATTGTGTGTTATATATGTAATCAGTCTTAGAGTGAGCCTAAAATAGAGGTTGAAAGCATCTTGTGGAATTGGATCACATTCGCTCAAACAGTCCCAAAATACAAATCTTATTGAAAAGGCACAAAACACTTTAAAGTTTTAAAAACCATTTGGAAATATTTTAAAATGCACATATAAGTGTCTCTGGAAACTTATTTGAATTATTAGTTTTTAGAAAGTATATCTAACATCAAATTCCCCTTCCATGACATAGGTCATTCAACTAAACATAACAAGAATTTTCTCCTGAAAGAGATTCATTTTGTTGTGTATGATTTTTTTGTTGAGGCTCTTAATATAAGATGGTTCCACTTTTGTAGACCGTGGGGACTGAAATTTTCGCTCTACTACCTTATGTGAGACTCTATAGCCAATAGGTGAAAATTCCACTATCATAAAATGGAACATAACAATGACGACCACAATGCAAAGAAATATACAAGGCTGACCATGTAATTTGGTTGTTATTAAGAAAAAGCTAAAACATTAAATCTAAAGTGCTCATAAGATGTGTTCAATCATATTATTCTCTCAAGGTCTTTGATTCATTGCAACAATTTTGTTTTTTCTTTTTTTTTTTTTTTTTGTTGAAACGTGATCTGGTTGCAACAATTACGTTTGATACAATAAATCTTCAAAAATCGCTACGTTACGTATGAATTACATTTTTTTAATAAAATAAATTCATTAGAAATTTTGTAATTGGTTAAATTCATGTATTGGACAAAACTGAAGTCCATTGTTCTTTATTTTATATTCTTTAGTATGGATTGCTAATTGAATCGCAAAACTGTTGAATTGAAGAAATAAAAAATCACTATAGGCACTTGAGCGGGCTAGATAAAGACAATCGTGCTGAAGCCCTCGAAGAACGCATTCAAACCTAACAGGAAAATTATAAATAATTGGATGTGGGTAACATGCGCTTGAGCAGATGCTTACACGTGCTCGAGCAGGCAAGAGGTAGAAGCCCACTGAACTACATGGATTTCTTTCCTATTTGTGTTAGAACTTCCCGTTTCACTTGAATTTGAAGGCCTGAATTTTGGACTATAAAAAGAGGGTTCCTCTCAACCCTAAGTACAACACAATATATAGAGCTCTCCTTATTCTAAATTGGGATTACTATTGGAGAGATTATTTAGAGCTTTTATGAGAAATTAGACTAAAGGCTTCAAGCTCTAGAATTGATAATTTTACTTCTTCTTAGGAGATTTATGTCTTCTACTTTCTTGTAAAAGATTGTTCTCTCACTGTAGAGAATCGTTTACAGTGAAGATCAAGGTATTAATAGCGGGTACCGAGGACTGCCTGTTGTGGAGATTTATCAAGAACAACTACAACATCTTGTGTCGATGCACCGATTGTGGGGTTGTTAGTATATCTTTTACTGTGGAAATTAGCGATTAATTTTATCGACTTTGAACTTATGGGTTTTTCCCTATTGGGTTTCAATGTTAAATTGTGTGTTGTCTTCTTTATGTGATTTATTGCTTTCACTTTTCCGCTGTATAGAAGTAGTAATCAAATCACAATCTAGAACATCTCGGGATTATAAATCTTTCAAAATTTTTCATAAAATGAAGCGCACTTAACATAATTGGATAAAATTCTCACAATTGGACTGAATGCATCTGAAGACGTGGCTAGCTACTTGTTTTGTCCAATTCAATGGTGAATGAAGCTCTGTTAAATTGAAATTTTATAGAGTTATAAGGAAGAAAACTGATCATCAAATGGACAATTCTAATTGCCAAAAGGTGGGCTCCATTGCAAGTTAAAATTATTTATTATAATGATATTTTGACATTGGAATATAGGGTGTCACTCTTCTTCCATCACATATGTAAGGATTTATGTAATTAGCTAATTCATGGATTAGGACAAAACTTGAGTCCATTGAAATGGTATTTTATATTCCTCATTTATTGAATATACTGAAGTAGTAATTGCTAAAACTTGGCCGCTATCTGTATATATTTGATAAGTTATACACAAAAGACTTGTACCCTTTCACCTAGGGGACTCTCGCATGTGAATGGTGTGATAATTTTCATGTCGTGCACTAAGGTAGATCTCCTATTTAAACGAATCGATTGAATTTCACTAGGGAAAAGCTATGTGAGAATTTTATAGGTGAGAATCACCGGCAGGTATATGACATTGAAAGGAAAAGTGAATATATTCCCAAAAAGAATGTTAAGTGTACAAAAGAGCAGGTGAAAGCTTGTCTTGAAAGATCTAATGAGAACAGCCAAGAAGGGAAGAAAAAAAACCTGCATCTGGGTTAGCCAAAGAATGCCCACTGGCTGGAACTTACATGTAACAAACCTACAGAAGGCAACAGGTTTCCAACAATACGACCATAAAAAAGCACTCGACCACTCAACCCAAACTCTGCATTTCTACATCCACCTTCTTCCATGGGTTTAGACATGAAGAAGGACGAATAATTGTTGCATTAATTTCAGTTATTTTCGCAGCTAGCTTCTTAGCACTAAAGTGATATCTCGAAGTGGATTTGCCTGGGTGGGTCATGGTTTCATGGGTGGCCTTGCAGTCAATATTAATTCTCAAGTTACCTGAGCAAAATGAAGCTTCCTCAATGAGGGTGTGAACTGCAACAAGCTTGTTTTCATGTATGACATGAATGGCGCAGGAAATTTCTTGGGTATGATGTTTAGAAAAGATGAATAGAAATTGTTGGCCATGTGGGTCCAGACCATGTTTGGGTTCAAATCTGGGGTGGTTTCCTAATGTATTAGGAATTTCCTATTTTGCTAAATAGTAGTTTTCTAATGGGTTAGGACTTTCCTTTTTCTTGAGATAGAGTTCTTGGGGGATAAGGATGTATTGGTTATATATATGAGATGTAATCTGTAACCCTAGATAGAGCAGTCAGTCAGAGAGGCTGAGATTCCAAGGCTGTGGTTTCACAGATTGGAAGAGAACCCAGTGGAAATTAGTTTCCCGTGGACGTAGGCATCTTTGCCGAACCACGTAAATCTTCTTGTCTTCTTGTGTGGTGATTGGTTGATCTTGCTTGCGTTTGCACACACGCGCACAACAAGTGGTATCAGAGCGATTGATTGTGCGTGGAAGATCAACGGGGAACAGGAGAGATCAGGGTTGATCTCTACTGGGCCACACGATCGCAGAAGAAGAAGAGGGTTCTCGTTTCTCTGTTTTTCCCGGAAACAGAGAAGAAGTTGACGGGTGGTTTTGGTTGCTCCAGTTCTTCATCGGAGAAGAAGGATTTCTCGGATCTGAGGAAGAGAACCGGAGAAGAAGCCGTGACGGATTTCCTCTTCCGTGCCGGAGAAGAAGACCGGCGCTGCGGAAGAATAAAAAAAAAAAAAAAAAAAATCGATCGCACTTACCGGTCGCCGCTGCCAGAGGTCGCTGGCGGGTCGCATGTTGCCGCCGCCCGTCGCCGCGCCGTCGCCGGTCCCGCGCTGCAGTCGCCGGACCAGGGAAGCCGCTACAGCTCTGCGCCGCCTGCAACTGGGTTGCAGACCCAGGCGCAGAGAAGGAGACGACCTGTTTCTGGGTCGCGGGTGTTGGGTCGGGTCGGGTCAGTTCCAACTGACCCGCGTTAACGTAAAAGCCCAGCGCCCTTTCTCGGGTTGGGTTCAGTTTCTGGTTGGGTCCGAACCAACCCGTAGTTCAAGCCCAGTTCAGAGCAGTGCAGGTCGGTTCAGGTCGGGTCGGGTTGACCTGAACCCGGAAACAGACGGTCCAGCCCGTCAGACGCCCGCAGACGTCAGCAGCGTGACGTCATCAGGCTGACGTCAGCCCACGTCATCGGACCGCGGTCAACGGCCAGAGTTGACCAGATTGACGGCAGAAACTTGTTTCTGCGATATCTTGATCATCCGACGTCCGATCGGAGATCCGTTTGCGCCTACGGACTCGTTTCGAGCAGATCTACGTGTTAGTGGAAGAAGATTGGCTGTTTGACGGTCAACAAGGAGTTTGACCAAATCAGAAGCGCAGAAAACCGTTTTTGCGATATCGGAGCCATCCGGGGTCGGATTTCAGATCCGTTTCTTCCAGCGTGCTCGTATTGACGAGATCTACAGCTTGGTGCAGGAGTTGAGGTCAGTGTTAATTATTTGTTTTTCCTGTTACTTAATTTGATTAAGATGGAGAACAATACTATCAACACTACCATGGTTAAGCTCAACCATTCCAATTGGTTGATCTGGAAACCGAAGATGGAGGATATTCTCTATTGTAAAGACCTCCATGATCCCGTTGAGGGGGATAGTGCCCGACCGAAAGATATGCAAGATGCTGATTGGATCAAATTGCATAGAAAAGCGATTGGTCACATCAGACAGTGGGTTGATAACAGTATATTTCACCACGTGTCTAATGAAACCAATGCGAATACCCTTTGGAAAAAGCTAGAAGCAATGTATGATAAAAAGACCTCGGTGAACAAAACCTTCTTGATCAGAAAGCTTGTGAACATGAAATTCAAGGATGGTGGTCAGATCGAAGATCACATCAATGAGTTCCAAAGTGTGGTAAATCAGTTAGCCACTATGAAGATGATCCTTGATGATGAGATGCAAGCTTTGTTGCTTCTGAGTTCTTTGCCAGATTCATGGGAGACATTGGTTGTTTCCTTGAGCAATTCTACTCCAGATGGTGTGTTATCTATGAGTCAGGTTACCAGTAGTCTACAGAATGAAGAAACAAGACGGAAATCTGCAGGGACAGATAATGCACAGGCCTTTGTTACTGAGAACAGGGGGAGGAGTAAGAGTAGAGGACCAAAGGGGGGTCGTGGCAAGTCTAAAGGTGAATCACAGTCTAAATCTAGCAGTGAATCACAGAGCAAGAAAAAGTCTGTAAAGTGCTTTTTCTGTGGCAAGATGGGCCACATCAGGAAAAATTGTTTTGCCATGAAGGAACAGAAAGGATCCAACAATGAGAAGAAGAATGACAATGATAACACTACAGCTACTTTGGAACAGGAAGTAGTGGTGCTCGCCGGCGATGATGATAAGTGTTTGAGTGTTGCAGATGGTCAGATTGAGTGGGTTGTTGACACAGCAGCATCCTACCATGCTACTCCCTGCAGGGAGATGTTCACGACGTACAAAGCAGGTGACTTTGGTACTGTGAAGATGGGCAACACGAGTTATTCAGATATTGTTGGTATCGGTGATGTCTGCATTAAAACCGATATTGGTTGCACACTGACGCTGAAAGATGTGCGACATGTTCCTGATCTGCGGTTGAATCTGATTTCCGGGACTGCATTGGACCGTGCTGGTTATGAGAATTACTTCGGAAATGGCAGATGGAAGCTCACTAAAGGGTCTCTTGTTATTGCGAGAGGAACAGCAGGTAATACTCTTTATAAAACACAAGTCAAGCTGTGTAAAGATGCGTTGAATGCAGTTCAAGATAATTCCTCTCTGAATTTGTGGCATAAGAGGCTTGGTCATATGAGTGAGAAAGGCTTGCAGATGTTGGCAAAGAAGGATTTAATTCCTTGCTCCAAAGGTATGTCCCTTGACCCTTGTGATTATTGTTTATATGGTAAACAGCATAGGGTTGCTTTCTCTTCGACATCAAAATTGAAATCACATGTGTTGGATTTGGTATATTCTGATGTTTGTGGTCCCATAGAGGTAGAATCATTGGGTGGCAATAAGTACTTTGTCACGTTCATCGATGATGCATCCAGGAAAGTCTGGGTTTATCCGTTGAAATCAAAGAATCAAGTATTCCAGATGTTTCAACAGTTTCATGTCCAGGTTGAAAGAGAAACAGGTAAACTCTTGAAGTGTCTCCGTTCAGATAATGGAGGTGAATACACATCCAACCAGTTCAAAAGCTACTGCTTGAAGCATGGCATTCGACATGAAAAGACAGTTCCTGGTACTCCACAGCACAATGGTGTGGCAGAGAGAATGAACCGCACTATTCTTGAGAAGATGAGATGCATGATAAAATTAGCACGGTTGCCTAAGTCATTCTGGGGTGAAGCCGTTCTGACTGCCGTTTATCTGATTAACAGATCCTTCTCAGTTCCTTTGAATTATGATCTTCCAGAGAAAAGATGGACAAGTAAAAATGTTTCCTATTCACATTTGAAGGTGTTTGGGTGTAAAGCGTTTGTACATGTACCAAAGGAACAGCGTTCCAAGTTGGACGATAAGGCAGTGAGTTGCATCTTTCTTGGTTATGGTGGAGATGAGTTTGGCTACAGATTATGGGATCCAGAGAAGAGGAAACTTATCAGAAGTAGGGATGTGGTTTTCCATGAAGATCAGTTCTTTGGAGATGTTGAAAAGATTGATAAGTCTTCTGAGAAAGTTGATGAAGTGGTTGATCTCACACCGACTCCTTCTCCGGTGCAGACTACAGGTGGAGAAGGTGGACAAAACGATCCGGATCGTGATGAGGCACAGGGGTTGCCAGATGATGAGGGTGTTGAGCAGGGGGAGCAGCAGTCTCCTCGGATTGAAACCACGGAACCTCTAGCTAGGAGGTCTACCCGAGAGCGTCAACCATCAACTAGGTATCCTGCATCCGAATATGTGTTGCTCACTGATGAGGGAGAGCCAGCTAGCTTCCGAGAAGCAATGACTCATGCTGATAAAGATGAGTGGATGAAGGCTATGCAGGATGAGATGAGTTCTTTGAAGAAGAACAAGACTTATGAGCTGGTGCAACTTCCTAAAGATAGGAATGTTCTGAAAAACAAATGGGTGTTCAAGCTGAAAAAGGATGAGAATGGAAAACTGGTGAAGCATAAAGCACGGTTAGTGGTAAAAGGCTTCGCACAGACGAAGGGTATCGACTTCAGTGATGTTTTCTCTCCTGTTGTGAAAATGACTTCTATCAGAATCGTTTTGGGTCTAGTCGCCAGCATGGACCTTGAGCTTGAACAGATGGACGTGAAGACCGCGTTTCTTCACGGTGACTTGAAAGAAGAGATCTACATGACTCAGCCAGAGGGGTTTGAGGTAGAAGGAAAAGAACAGATGGTTTGCAAGTTGAAGAAGAGTCTCTACGGGCTGAAGCAAGCACCGAGACAGTGGTACAAGAAGTTTGATTCATTCATGTTGAGTCATGGGTACCGGAGGACAGCTGCAGATCATTGTGTCTATGTTCGTCGATTTATCGATGGCAGGTTCATCATCCTTCTTTTATATGTAGATGATATGCTGATAGTTGGACAAGATAGCAAGTTGATTGGCAAGTTAAAAGAGGAGATGTCAAAATCGTTTGACATGAAAGACTTGGGTCCCGCACGAACGATATTGGGCATGCAAATACGTCGTGATAGGAGTTCCAAGCAGCTGTGGTTGTCACAGGAGAAATATGTTGAACGAGTTCTCGAACGGTTCAACATGAAGAATGCTAAGCCAGTTAGCATACCTCTAGCCAGTCACTTCAAATTAAGCAAGCGCTTGTGTCCTTCTACAGATGATGAAAAGGAACGGATGGCATGTGTTTCTTACTCCTCTGCTGTGGGGAGTCTCATGTATGCCATGGTTTGTACACGGCCAGATATTGCTCATGCTGTGAGTTTAGTGAGTCGATTTCTCGCAAACCCTGGAAAAGAGCATTGGGAAGCAGTGAAGTGGATCTTTAGGTATTTGAGAGGTACTTCCAAGGTGTGCTTATGTTTCGGAGGCTCAAAACCAGTCATGGAAGGTTATACTGATGCTGATTTTGCAGGCGATCTTGATCGTCGGTTGTCGACTTCTGGATATCTGTTTACTTTTGTAGGGGGAGCTATTTCCTGGCAATCGAAGTTACAGAAGTGTACAGCACAGTCTACAACTGAAGCGGAATACATAGCTGCTAATGAAGCAGGGAGAGAGATGCTTTGGTTGAAGAGATTCCTTCAAGAACTCGGTTTGAAGCAAGAAGAATATGTAGTTTACTGTGATAGTCAGAGTGCTATGGATTTCAGTGAGAATGCTACATATCATGGTCGCATGAAGCACGTTGATATCAAGTACCATTGGATTCGTGAGGTGATCGAGAAGAACTTCATGAAGCTGGAAAAGATTCATTCGGACAAGAATCCCTCGGACATGATGACCAAGGTTGTGTCTAAGGGAAAGCTGGAGCTGTGTTCAGAGTTGGCTGGACTGAACTCCCAGTAAGGGGTTCAGGGCATCTTCCCCATGGTCTGGAGGGGGAGATTGTTGGCCATGTGGGTCCAGACCATGTTTGGGTTCAAATCTGGGGTGGTTTCCTAATGTATTAAGAATTTCCTATTTTGCTAAATAGTAGTTTTCTAATGGGTTAGGACTTTCCTTTTTCTTGAGATAGAGTTCTTGGGGGATAAGGATGTATTGGTTATATATATGAGATGTAATCTGTAACCCTAGATAGAGCAGTCAGTCAGAGAGGCTGAGATTCCAAGGCTGTGGTTTCACAGATTGGAAGAGAACCCAGTGGAAATTAGTTTCCCGTGGACGTAGGCATCTTTGCCGAACCACGTAAATCTTCTTGTCTTCTTGTGTGGTGATTGGTTGATCTTGCTTGCGTTTGCACACACGCGCACAACAGAAATAAAGAGATTCCATTCATCACTGTGCACTGCAACTGTAGAGTAGCTAGATTTTGCAAGGAACAAAGCTGGAAAGGTTCCATGCAACAGCTAGCGGCTCTGTAATGTCGAGATTCAGGTAAATAGTGCTACTTCTCTCTTGAGATAAACCATCCAATTGTGAAGCAACTGAAGTTTGCCTGTTTCAGCTCTCTTTCCATTTGTTCCAAACAATTGCAGGAAACATAGTTTGGCAAGGATCTGATTCTCCCCTTTACTTTGGTCATTGCTTGAGAGAAAGTGGTTTCAATGGACCCAATGCCTTTCACTTTGTGGGCCAAATTTGGACTAGATGGAGTTTCAGATTGAAGGAGTGTAGCTGTAATTAATCATGAAAAAATGTAACCAGTTCTCTACAGAGTTTCACAAAGCAATCAGTTAGTGCATGTCCTTAATAATCCCTATGGAAATAAGAATTAACTTTGTTCTTAAACCATTAAGCAGCGCCAACTGAGCAGAGATGGAACGCTTGTTTCAAGCGCTCCAGCCTCCAGATGCCCGTCGATATATTCTACTAGTTTACTATGTAGTGAATTTTCTCCCACATTATTTCAGTGTAAAAAGCACGGCAGATGAGGAAGGTTTTGATGTATATGGCCGCACGTGACAACTTGGATCGATCGAGTCCTTACAAGCGTTTTGGTGGGTCGGGTCCTACTCACACACTATACGAGAGGTGAGCCTCTGATCCAACTCTTTTTTTAATGGTAACCCAGACGCCAGCCGCACGAACAGAGGAAAGACGCCACATATAAGATAGGACACCAACACAAGGAGTCTGGATCCTCTAAATAAATATCTTACGGTAACTGTGGTGAGACCAACATACGTGTCGACGAACAGAGGAAAGACGCCACATACAAGATAGGACACCAACACAAGGAGTCTGGATCCTCTAAATAAAAATCTTACGGTAACTGTGGTGAGACCAACATGCGTGACACGTGATAAATTTCCTCCTATAACCCCGATTCCCACACAAGGGGTGTCCACACAAGCAGGGAGAAAGAGCCCTACGGATTAATCTCTAGTATTCTGGGTGAGGCGGGGTTTTTAATCTACTAAGCAACTCCTCATTGTCAGATGATCCAACTTTTGAACAATAAAAAAAAAAGGTATAATGCACTGATCCATACATTATACATTGGATTGAATGGATGCATGGTTTGACTTCCCGTTGCCCGGGTGGGGGGGGGGGACACCATTTTGATTGCCCAGGCCATATGCTCATTTTTCTTGTGAAAAAAGTGTTTGCGAATGATTCAAAGTGAAATTACCTTCAAGATACAATGAAGCCTTATAGATGGATGCAATATATCTACCCTTCAACCCAGAACGCTGTTAGCTACCTTCAAGAGCAGAATCCAAAAATCCTTGGCAAACGAGAAAATATAGTAACGGGGCAAAGTAAAAGTCTTTCCCAGACGCTAACCACATAGTGCTAATCCAGTGAGCTGGGTCTGATTTGGATTGGCTCAGCCCAGGAGTTGAATCACCTCACATGGGCCCATCGGGTGCAACAAATCAAGTGCAAAATGCCCCTAGCGTCAATGCACCTGCATCTCACTGCCCAAGTGGGGATGAAAACAAATTGGCTATGAGTCCGAGTCGAGTCCATGATGTACTTGAACCAAACCTAAATTACCAGTAAGGGTTTTAACTCGAACCTGTATTCGATTGGGCAACCAAATATTCGTACTCACACCTGGATTCAAATTAAAGACTTGGACCCAACATGGACTCGCATGCGGGGATCCAAGCTTGGTCTAATTCGAACTAAAGGGCTCAATCTTGATGCATGAAGCGGCTAACAAGCTACACTAAAAGAAGCGTACATTTTTATATAGCTATGAACTAGATGTTTGGGTGTTTGGTCTTTGGATGTAAAACTTATTGACTGGGAACTTAGACTCAAATTCTATTCCAGTTAATGCACTAAACCCCACCTAAACTCAACTTAAAAATGAGTTCGAACTTCGACCTCTCAAACATTTTAATCCCCGGCCACATGCAAAGTTCAGTCTCAGGCCTTGTATCTATCAAGGAAACTAGGAAAGAACCAATTCTTGTTTGTGTATTGGTAATACGGATCAGCATTTTGGAAGAATTTAATGATATTTTATTTTGATTGGAAAAAAAGGAAAAAATACAATAGCATGCAACATTAATCAGATCCGCATGGGTTGCATAGACGGTGTATGTGTTGATGAATAATCCACGGTACTCTACTAATGAAATGGGTTCTTAAAAAACCTATCCATATATATATATATATATATTGAACGGGAATGGTAAATTATATTAAAGACTTAAATGAGCATAAATTAATAATAAAAAAAATATGAGAAGATATAAGAGCTAAATACCAAAGCATGAGCTAATTGTCAAGGACATGTTAGTACATACTCAAACTGTCTAGACTTAGTCTTATTTATCTTGAACTTCCATTTCCTACAATTATGTATTCTTTTTTATCTTTTGTAACTTCTCTTTTCTTCTTATAAATAATTGTAAACAGCCATTGGCTTAATATAGAAGGAAATACATTAAGCCTCTCTGTTTTAACTTAGTATCAAAGCCTCCAAAAAAATAAACTTTTTTTTTTCTATGGCAACCCCATCATTCTCCACTGCCAATTTCACCTTCTCCACCCTTGCCCCGAATGTATCTCATATGTTACTAGTAAAACTTGATAGATCAAATTACTTACTCTGGAGATCTCAATTTCTTCCTATTTTACGTCTTCACAGTGCCATGGGCTATGTTGACGGTACATGTCCTTGCCTATCTAAGTTCTGTGTAGACACTAATGGCAATCCAACCACTACTGAAAATCCTGCATATACCAAGTGGCAGACCCAAGATCAAACATTGCTCAGTTGGTTCATCTCGTCTCTTACTAAATCAGTTCTTGCTTAGATCATTGGCTTCTCCACTGCCAAAGGCGTTTGGCAAGCACTAGAGAAAACCTATGCTGCCCAATTTCGTGCACGCATTATGACGTTGAAGGATCAACTTCACACTCTTAAAAAGGGCTCCCTTTCTATGTCTGATTACATTCAAAAGAAAAAGTCCGTTGCAGATAACTTAGCTACTGTTGTAGAGCCAATCTCAGATTCAGACCAAGCCTCGAGTTTCCTCAGTGGTCTTGGATCTGACTATGAAGCATTTATTACTTCAATGACCACACATCTGGAGCCCCTTGCCATTGACGACTTAATTGGTTTCCTTCTTTCTCAAAAAGTCCGACTTGAAGATAATTTGTTGTTTGATGTTATTCCCTCTGCCAACATTGCCTCAAAGTCCAATGATCAGTTTCCTAACAACTCCTACAATGGCCGTGGTCATGGTCGTGGCAACAATAATCGAAGTCGTGGCAAAACTAGTTGGGGCCGTGGTCATGGCACTTCCAACAATTATAATCAGGCCAACAATGCAATCCGGATGGACGTTCTAATCGTTCTCGTATTCATTGTCAGATTTGTCGCAAGCCTGGTCATTCAGCTGTAACCTGCTACTACAGATATGACTAGCAATTCTGCTGATTGTACTCAAATAGCAGCATTCATTACTCGTTCCTCAGCTGGCCCCTTCGACAATGCCTGGTACCCAGACTTCGGTGCCACTCATCATCTTACTGCTGATATGGCCAATTTGTCTACATTTTTTGAGTATCATGGACAAGATCAAGTCCATGTTGGTAATGATAACACTCTCCCTTTCAAGCATGTTGGTTCCTCTGTCTTTCATTCACCATTTGCTTCATTCCACTTGCATAATATGCTTCATGTCCCTCAGATTACTACAAATCTTTTGTTTGTTAGACAGTTTACCAAAGACAATGGTGTCTTCTTTGAATTTCACCCATCCTTTTGTTGTGTTAAGGAACAGGGGAGTGGTCAACTTTTTCTCAAAGGCCAAATTAAAAATGGCCTTTACGTTCTGGACTCTTTGGATTCCCACCACCCAGCCGCATATGTTTGTGAGAAGACCTCAGCCAATACTTGGCATGCTTGACTTTGTCACCCCTCTCAGCGAGTTGTGAACTCCGTACGTACCCAATTTCTGCCTTTCTTTTCCAATAAAGCTCTCTCCTTTTGATATGCTTGTCGTTGCAGCAAGAGTGCAAAACTTCGATTTTCACAATCTGAATCTCGTTGTAATGCGCCTTTTGAATTGTTACATTTTGATATTTGGGGCCCTTCCCCAGTTCTTGGAATAAATGGACACCATTACTATATTCATTTTATTGACAATTTTAACCGCTTTGTTTGGCTATTTTCCCATCATCGTAAATCTGATGCACTGTCAGTTTTCATTTCATTTAAAGTGCATGTTGAAAAATTCTTTGGTTATCCAATTAAAGCACTACAAACTGATGGAGGGGGTGAATATAGAAAATTTAGATCTTTTCTCAAACTTCATGGCATTGCCCATCGTTTTTCTTGTCCTCGTACACATGCTCAGAATGGTATTGCCGAACGCAAGCAATGACATGTGGTTGAAACAGGTTTAACACTAATGAATCAGGCTCTCTTCCAACTAAATATTGGGTTGAGGCCTTTGAAACAGCTACATATTTAATTAATAGGATGCCAACTCCTCTCTTGGCCAATTCCTCTCCTTTTGAAAAACTACACGATCAATTGCCTGATTACTCCTTGCCATGCGTTTTCGGCTGTGCATGTTATCCAAACCTTAGACCTTATAATGCTAATAAACTGCAACCTTGTGCACTTCATTGTGTTTTCTTAGGATACTCTTCTGCTCACAAAGGCTATAAATGCCTTCATTTGCCTACAGATGGCACATACATCTCTCGTGATGTGATCTTTAATGAGCATGATTTTCCGTTTACTTTTCCTAAACCAATTTCACCATCTACTTCCAAGTGCTCCCAACTAGTTTTCATTGCCCCTTTCACACTATCAGAGCCTTTAGTTGATGCACAGAACAATTCTAGTCCATCTCAAGGCACTTTGGCTTCTTCTGATCTAGTACCCACTAGTACCTCTCAAGAGCCTATGCCAGTTAAGCCTCTACCTGAGCCTTGCCTAGACACTAGTCACATTGCCCTGCTTGCACCACAAGGCGGCAACTATGTCTCCCCACCTCTACAAAGCAATAGCTCTTTATCTTCAACCTCTGTCTCCCCACCTGTTGATCAATTACATCACCCTATGATCACTCGCACCAAAGACAACACCAGAAAAGCCAAGGAATTTCCTTAGTTCATCACCACTCATCATCCACTTCCTCGCTGTCTTCTATTTGAAAGTTTTCTCATTGTGGTTGAGCCTACTTGTTATATTCAAGCATCTAAAGACTCAAATTGGCGAGTTGCAATGAAAGAAGAGTTCAGTGCTCTACTTCGCAACTAAACATGGGATTTAGTTCCGGCCAAGCCCAATGTTAATCTTGTTGGTTGTAAACGGTTATTTCGCATTAAGCGCAAGGCTGATGGTTAGATTGAACGCTGTAAAGCTTGTCTCATTGAGAAGGGATTTCACCAACAACCAGGTATCGACTCTAAGGAGACTTTCAGTCCAGTCATTAAGCCAACCACCATTCGAGTTGTCCTCAGTCTTGCTGTTACATTCAATTGGCCTCTGTGACAACTCGACGTCCATAATGCCTTCTTAAATGGCTTTTTTCATGAGGAGGTATATATGACCCAGCCCCCAGGTTTTGTTAATCTGAAGTACCCCAATCATATTTCCACCTGCGTAAGGCATGGTATGGACTTAAACAGGCCCCACGGGCTTGGTATCATTGTCTTAGTTGTTTTCTTCTTCAACATGGGTTTACTAATTCTAAAAGTGATACTTCTCTCTTCTTCAAGCTCTCTGCCATATCTGTTCTTCTCCTCCTCATTTATGTGGACGATATTATCATCACAGGGTCCAACTCTACTCAGGTTGATAGCATATTACAGCAGTTTGGAAAAGAGTTTGCTATAAAGGATCTTGGCTCTCTATATTTCTTCCTTGGTATTGAAGCTACACGACTTCCTTCTGGGCTATTCTTGTCCTAGTCCAAATACATCAGGGATTTACTTTTGAAGACTCATATGGATGGGTCCAAGCCTGCTCCTACCCCGATGGCAACAGGCACTAAATTGTCACGCTTTTCCGGGTCGCCCTCTCTGTCTGATGCAGCTCAATATCGAAGTACTGTTGGTGCTTTACAGTATCTCTCCATAACCCAGCCTGATATTGCTTATTCCGTTAATAAGGTATCCTAATTCATGCATTCACCAATTGACAATCATTGGTCTGCTGTCAAGCGTATTCTATGCTATCTTAAGCATACTATTTCCTTTGGTTTATTTCTTCGTCTTGCTAGTCCATTGCAACTACATGGTTACACAGATGCTGATTGGGTAGGCTGCCTTGATGATCGCAAGTCTACGACCAACTATGCAGTTTTTCTTGGCTCGAATCTTATTAGTTGGAGTTCAAAGAAGCAAGCGACTGTCTCCCGCTCTCGTACTGAGGCTGAATATAGGGGTGTTCTTATTGTCTCATGTGAACTAGTTTGGGTTCATTCCCTTCTTCGTGAATTGGGTTTTTTTTTTAACCAGGCCACCCATGGTATGGTGTGATAATCTGGGTGCTACATACCTCTCTATCAATTTGGTTTTTCATGGCCGAACTAAACATGTGGAGATTGATGTGCATTTTACTTGTGATCTCATTTCTAAGCGCCAGCTCAATGTTCGTTATATTCCTACAGATGCTGAGATTGCAAACATTTTTACTAAGCCTTTCAATTCGTCCAGATTTGCAGTCCTTTGAAGCAAGCTCACTGTCATTGCTAGTTAGTCACGCTTGAGGGGGCATGTTAAGGACATGTTAGCACATATTCAAACTGTCTCATTTATCTCAAATTTCAATCTCCTTCAATTGTGTATTCTTTCTTATCTTTTGTAACTTCTCTATTCTTCTTATAAATAATTATAAACAGCCATTGGCTGAATATGGAAGGAAATACATTAAGCCTCTACGTTTTAACTCTAACAAAGGAACATTTCTATCAACCCCCAACTTTACTAGAGCATTTGCCATTCCGTATGTTGATCCATATTATACTGTAGCAATTAGCATAAGATATTTAGAACTATGATGGCCACCATTTTGGATTGGTGATGGCCTATGGTAGACTATTATATGAGTGACAGCTATGCCCTACAGGATCTCCGACTTAGTAATTCACAAGTCAAGTCGATCTTTTTATTAGTGGATTGGATTTAGGTTAAATGCATTGAGTCCATAGTTGTAAATTGAACTAAAAAATCAAAACCTTACTTAAACAAAATAGTTTAATTTTCGTTTGGAGTTGACCTTTTAACTTCATCGTTCAGTTCAAGTTAATATTTTCAACCCAATTGATGACTAGGTTAAGTTCAAATTGGAATTACACGTGTCACCCACCCTATGGGAATCTTACCCATTGCCTGCCACCCAGAGAGCTACAATGTTGGTTGTTTGTACAAGTTTGATAGGTGGTAAACGTGCAAAATGATGGGAGCATGAGGTCGGTGGAAGACGTAGCAAAAGTATGCATTTCTTTCATTTTATCACTGCTTGATGAGGCAATTTCCGAAATTTGGCTGTAAGGATCCCATCAAACTCCCGAGCTGTACTTTTTTTTCCCCCTTACAAAAAGGGGGAATGGTGCCAAAAGGAACTATAAGGAACACACAAGCCACATAAATTCCCACTCTTTAAATGCAGTTGCTTGTTCATTTTCAGTCTCTCTGGAAAGTTGGAGAGCATTTTTGCCTCACAGGATTCTTTGCATATTTCTATACTCTCAGAATCTAGTTACCTGCTTCTACCATGCAGTGCAGTTTGATTGGTCTTTATTGGTCCTCTACTTTGGACCCTCTCTGCCTGCTCTAAATCTCCTTTCTACCTGCCACTTCCCCTATTGCTCTGCTCAACGCCAAACATTGGAGACCTCGAAGTAAGTATGTTTGAAACACAACTGATTCATCATTTTTTTTTTTTTTTTTGAAATATAGCTGTTTACATGATGGAAGGAATGGTAAGCTATCTTAGTTCTAAATTAGCATAATCCAAGTCCTAGACAGATTATCCCTAGGGTGCTCCACTTTATTACTCTGCCACAAGGCCTCGATCTGTTCTCCCCCAATGTGCACCCGTTGTTTTACTCCACACCATAAGACGCTCCACTCTATGATTTGCTTGTGCCTGGAGGGCTGGCAGTAGTTGTAAGATGAGACACCCTTTACCATTGGGCTTTCTGGTGGTTCTCTTCAAATGGACTAAGTGATATATGTGATTCAACTAAAACAAAACAAACTTATTGTATGGTAGAAGTTATATAGACAAAGTTAGCATACGCTAAAAAATGGTACATGCAAATGACATATAGTAAGAGTAGTATCAGTAGACGTGTCATGCAGTAGAAGTAATAGAGGTTAATTTATTAAAAAAGAAGGCCAAGAAATGTTCAATATAAATATTCATGTCCGTTCAAAAAAACAAATTATATTTTTCTCACTTTTTGATTAAAAAAAAGGCAAAACATCTTAATTAAAGCCGATTCAATTAGACAAACTTTTTGTTAATAGAGCTTTTTATGCCTTTTGCTTTATAAAAGCCCAAAAGCATTAAGAAGTACGTCTGGCTGTTATATTTTCAACAGGACTTTTTATAAGCAGAACTTAAAAATGAGCTTTTTGGCGAAGCATGTTGGTGCCCACTTCACAATGGAAAATGGCTTAGTAGCTTTGCGGGCCGTGATGTGAAAAATTGACGGAAATCAAAAGGATTCATTGAACGGAACGAAATGGAATGGGTTTTCCTTGTGCTTCAATTTTTTCTTCTCCTCTTCTTACCGTCTTCTCTTTCATGCCAAATGATTGCATAAGTAATTCATTCAGAGTGAAGACCAAATGGAGAACAGAAGTGAAATGGAGGTGCAAATGGATATGGAGATGGAGAGGGTGGTGATGAATTACGTGATTCGTCCAGGGTGAAGATTAGATGGTGTGGTCTTGTTCTTCTTCCCAGATATTTTCCATAGAGAGCAGCAGTAGTTTTGATGGTGGTTCCACTGAGGCTCTATGGCAGATAAAGCTTCCAGGATCAGGGATTCTGGTTCCCCACTTCCCTTCGTGGGTGTGGGCAGGAGTTTCCAACCTATTTGGATTTTGGTTATTTATGAACGATATATTGCAATTCAACGTAACACTTTGAATTCTATCGAGTGAGATACTTATAATACAATGTTTGATGATCAATTCATTCTCCACATATCAGGGATGAATACAAATGACTCCTTATTATATTATATTTCAAATATACAAAATGAGAGAGTGGCAATCTTGTCATTAACTTAATGGTTATCTGTTGTGGTTTGAGCAAGGATATGCTGGCCGTGCTAGGCCGATTGAGACTAGATTGGCAAACAATTTATCCTATCATTTGGGCATGGCTTGTTTGAAGTGAAAATATTTAGTTATTTACCTTAGCCAATCAGCTTTGTATTCAATTCTAGATTTAGCCCAAAAAAAAAAAAGAAAAAAACAAATGGAAAAACTTGTAAAACACCAATATGAGAAATACTATGTTTTCAATTAAATATAGGTTTTTTCATATCTTACTTTTGATTTTCCTAAGAAAAAAGACAAATTGAATCAATCTACTTAGATTTATTAATCTTATCCAGAATTCATGGAAAATTCTTGTTTGCATCTTCTTCCTTATACTTGTGTATATTGTTCTCATGTTGACTGACGCTTCTCTTTCAAATTTCTTTTATTGTTTTATAGTTTTGGTTTCTAGAATATTTAATTATTATATGCCCAATGTTACTTTTCTACGGGTTTAAACAAACACCTTTGAATGCTTTTGTTGTAAAAAAGTAAGCACATAAGTTGATTTGACGAAATAATATTTTCTCTTAAAAAGCTACTGTATGAAAAAAAATATTTGAAAGTTATTTTTTAGTAAAGTACACTCATCTCGTAATTAGTCAAACCAAGCATGCCCTAAAACACTTATCACTTTTTATACATCAATTTTAAGTCAAATAAAGCCAAAAGATAAATTTATCAAACCCTACCTAAGTGGCTAAAGTGGGTTTTGATGTCATCTGAAGAAGGCATTCTTTTTTCATTTTTAATACTCAGCTACGCGACTAAGGTGGCGTCGAACCATTGAAGCATGCACGGCTAAGCTTCCCAGTAGGATTGGTATTCCTTTACCGACTCCCTATTCTTACCAGTGGACTCTTTCAAATTCGTAGAAGAAATTGATGCTGTGGCATGAACGGGTAAAAGCTAAATGTGCAAATTCAAAGGTGGTGGCATTCAAAGATGTGGACGGCATTCAGAAAAATATCATGACATGTGCATATCACATGGCTATTTTATCAAACCACATTACGAAGTGACAGATCACGGAAGCAGACAGAGATCGCTCAAAAAGCTTCACGGAAAGATTTCAGACAACAAAAAGGGCCTCTACATATGTTCTGTGTTGTCTTTTAATTTACCTTTAAATTAAAGTACTTATATTCTTGCTACCAATCTCCTCAAAACTAAATGGCTGGGATCTTCTAACCATCCTGGCCTTTTTGAGCGTGGCCCACTGTCCAAGGGATTTAGTGATCTTCAATGAAACTTACTTGTACGGATTTCGTACAGATGTATCTTTAATGGTTAGATAAAGAGAGAATGTTGTCTTGACAAAGAAGACTACAATTGATTTTGTCCAATAATTTTTTGTTGGGCAAACATAAAAAGCATGTTATCTTGCCTTTCTTGACATATCTCTTAACAAGATTAGTGAATACAAGGTAAGAAGAGAATGACCTCTCTCTCTATAATCTAAATCCCTATCTTACCGTGTAATTCAGGACTTTATGTCAAGGATATACATTCCAAATGAATGTACCGTTGCCACATGGGCTGCTGGGTACCATTGTTGGAAATGAAATGGAGTGTGACCGCATGGACCACTGTTGGATAGGTACAAGCCGACAAGTTTATACTATGGATTCTGGATTGGTGCATTGGGTTAACATGGACTAGATTCTAGGATGACATAGAGAAGTTTTTAGTGAATGTTACATTGCACACCTTAGTGGGCCTACTTGATCATCAATCCGAATGAACCACACACACACTCCTCATGATAGTCACACACTAATTCAAATAGATTGGACCATTAGGATAATTTGATAGGCTTTAAATTTTATATAGAGGTAGGGCCCATCTAAATCTTTCAATCTCCCATAGTCTCATTGATTGGTGAGGCCATAGGTGAGCCCTATAATGAAGTGGATAATTTTGACCAACTTTAATTAATTTATATTGAATTGCAACAGGTAGGATTGGGTTTGTGTTTAGGCAGACCAGAATGGTAGTTTACATGCCTCATGTCAGGGCATATACCCACATTATGTTATGTGGATACGGGTCGCACCCAACGGGTTGGAAAACCCACATGATCTCCCCGAGGCAGAGAGAGAGAGAGAGAGGCGATGAAGAGACTGAAAGAGGTGGGGAGAAAAAGAAAAGAAGATGAGAGGAAAGAGAGAAAGGAAGAAAAAAACAGAAAAGAGAAGAAGAAATAAAAAAAAGGATAAGGAAAAAAAAATAAAAAAAGGGTTTCCCATCTTTTCAGAAAGAGACTTTGGGGTCCACATGTAGTAATCAAGATCGTACAGTAGATCAGTGAGGGGAAGATGTGGTGTGCGTGTGTGTGTAAGCAACCAAAATCAACAATCAACCACACAAGAAGACAAGGAGATTTACGTGGTTCGGCAAAAATGCCTATGTCCACGGGAAACCAATTTCCACTAGTTTCTCCCCCAATCTGTGAAACGACAGCCTTGGAATCTCGGCTTCTTCCAGCCTCTCTCTCTAGTGTTACAGATTACATCATATATATAATCATTACATCCTTATCCTCCAAGAACTCTATCTTAGAAAAAAAAAAGGAAAGTCCTAACCTATTAAGAAACTGTTGTTTAACCAAACAGGAAATTTCTAATATAATTAGGGAAATCACCCTAGATATTGAACCCAATTATGGTCTGGACCCACTTGGCCAACAATCTTCCCCTCCAGACCATAGGGAAGACGCCCTGAACCCCTTATTGGGA
Source organism: Sextonia rubra (assembly GCA_037013555.1). NCBI lineage: Eukaryota > Viridiplantae > Streptophyta > Magnoliopsida > Laurales > Lauraceae > Sextonia > Sextonia rubra. Next base: position 21,401,062 of record JASUAD010000001.1, on the reverse strand, counting down.
GTTCAGCCTTGCCAACTTTGAACATAGCTCCAGCTTTCCCTTATACACAACCTTTGTCATCATGTCCGAGGGATTCTTGTCCGAGTGAATCTTTTCCAGCTTCATGAAGTTCTTCTCGATCACCTCATGAATCCAATGGTACTTGATATCAACGTGTTTCATGTGACCATGATATGTAGCATTCTCACTGAAATCCATAGCACTCTGACTATCACAGTAGACTACATATTCTTCTTGCTTCAAACCTAGTTCTTGAAGGAATCGCTTTAACCAAAGCATCTCTCTCCATGCTTCATTAGCAGCTATGCATTCCGCTTCAGTTGTAAACTGTGCTGTACACTTCTGCAACTTCGATTGCCAGGAGATAGCTCCCCCCACGAAAGTAAACAAATAATCAGAAGTCGACAACCGACAATCAAGATCACCTGCAAAATCAGTATCAGTATAACCTTCCACCACTGGTGTTGAGCCTCCAAAACACAAGCACACCTTGGAAGTACCTCTCAAATACCTAAAGATCCACTTCACTGCTTCCCAATGCTCTTTTCCAGGATTAGAGAGAAATCTACTCACTAAACTCACAGCATGAGCAATGTCTGGCCATGTACAAACTATGGCATACATGAGACTGCCCACAGCAGAGGAGTAAGGAACACATGCCATCCGTTTCTTTTCATCATCTGTAGTAGGACACAAGCGCTTGCTTAGTTTAAAGTGACTGGCTAGAGGTATGCTAACTGGCTTAGCATTCTTCATGTTGAACCGCTCGAATACTCGTTCAACATTTCTCCTATGACAACCACAGCTGGTTGGACCTCCTATCACGATGTATTTGCATGCTTAATATCATTCATGCGGCACCCAAGTCTTTCATGTCAAACGACTTTGACATCTCTTCTTTTAACTTGCCAATCAACTTGCTATCATGTCCAACTATCAGCATATCATCTACATATAAAAGAAGAATGATGAACCTACCATCAATAAATCGACGAACATAGACACAATGATCTGTAGCTGCCATCCGGTACCCATAACTCAACATGAATAAATCAAACTTCTTATACCACTATCTCGGTGCTTGCTTCAGACCGTAGAGACTCTTCTTCAACTTGCAAACCATCTGTTATCCTTCTACCTCAAACCTCTCCGGCTAAGTCATGTAGATCTCTTATTTCAAGTCACTATGAAGAAACGTGGTCTTCACGTCCATTTGTTCAAACTCAAGGTCCATGCTGGCGACTAGACCCAAAACGACTCTGACAGAAATCATTTTCACAACAAGAGAGAAAACATCACTAAAGTCGATACCCTTCGTTTGTGCGAAGCCTTTTACCACTAACCATGCTTTGTGCTTCACCGGTTTTCCATTCTCATCATTTTTCAGCTTGAACACCCATTTGTTTTTCAGAACATTCCTATCTTTAGGAAGTTGCACCAGTTTATACGTCTTGTTCTTCTTTAAAGAACTCATCTCATCCTGCATAGCCTTCATCCACTCATCTTTATTAGCATGAGTCATTGCTTCTCGGAAGCTCTCTAGCTCCCCCTCATCAGTAAGCAAAACATATTCGGATGCAGGATACCTAGTTGATGGTTGATGCTCTCGTATAAACCTTCTAACTTGAGGTTCCGTGGTTTTGAACCGAGGAGATTGCTACTCCCCCTGCTAATACCCTCATCATCTGGCAACCCCTGTGCCTCATCACGATCCGGATCGTTTTGTCCACCTTCTTTGCATGTAGTCTACACCGGAGAAGGAGTCGGTGTGAGATCAACCACTCTATCAACTGTCTCAGAAGACTTATTAATCTTCTCAACATCTCCAAAGAACTAGTGTTCATGGGAAACCACATCCCTACTTCTGATAATTTTCCTCTTCTCTGGATCTCATAACCTGTAGCCAAACTCATCTCCACCATATCCAAGAAAGATGCAACTCATTGCCTTATCGTCCAACTTGGAACGCTGCTCCTTTGGTATATGTACAAATGCTTTACACTCAAACACCTTTAAGTGTGAATAGGAAACATTTTTACCTGTCCATCTTCTCTCTGGAAGATCATAATTCAAAGGAATTGGGAAAGATCTGTTAATCAGATAAACGGCTGTCAGAACGACTTCACCCCAGAATGACTTAGGCAACCGTGCTAGAATAACTTAGGCAACCGTGCTAATTTTATCATGCATCTTATATTCTCAAGAATAGTGTGGTTCATTCTCTCTGCCACACCATTGTGCTATGGAATACCAGGAACTGTTTTTTCATGTCGAATGCCATGCTTCAAGCAATAGCTTCTGAACTGGTTGGATGTGTACTCTCCCCCATTATCTGTGCGGAGACACTTCAAGAGTTTACTTGTTTCTCTTTCAACCTCGACATGAAACTGTTGAAAACTCTGGAACACTTGATCATTTGATTTCAACGGATAAACCCAGACATTCCTGGATGCATCATCGATGAATGTGACAAAGAACTTATTGCTACCCAATGATTCTACCTCCATGGGGTCACAAACATTAGAATATACCAAATTTAACACATTTGATTTTAATTTTGATGTCGAAGAGAAAGCAACCATATGCTGTTTGTTATACAAACAATAATCATAAGGGTCAAGGGATATACCTTTGGAGCAAGGAATTAAATCCTTCTTTACCAATATCTGCAGGCCTTTCTCACTCATATGACGAAGCCTCTAATGCCATAGATTCAGAGAGAAATTGTCTTGAACTGTATTCAATACACCTTTGCACAACTTTACTTATGTTTTATAAAGCGTATTACCCGCTTTTCCTCTCGCAATAACGAGAGACCCGTTAGTGAGCTTCCATCTGCCATTTCCGAAGTAATTGTCATAACCTTCACGATCTAATGCAGTCTCGGAAATCAGATTCAACGGCAGATCAGGAGCATGTCGCACATCTTTCAGCGTCATTGTGCAACCAATATCGGTTTTAATGCAGACATCACCGGTACCAACAATCTTTGAATGGCTCGTGTTGCCCATCTTCACAGTACCAAAGTCACCTGCTTTGTACGTCGTGAACATCTCCCTGCAGGGGAGTAGTATAGTAGGATGCTGCTGTGTCAACAACCCACTCAACCTGACCATCTGTAACACTCAAACACTTACCATCATCGCCGGCGAGCACCACTACTTCCTCTTCCAAAGTAACTGTAGTGTTATTACTGTCATTATTCTTGTCATTGTTGGATCCTTTCTGTTCCTTCATGGCAAAACAATTTTTCCTGATGTGGCCCATCTTGCCACAGAAAAAGCATTTCACCGACTTTTTCTTGCTCTGTGAGTCACTGCTAGACTTGGCCTGTGATTTACCTCTAGACTTGCCACGACCCCCCCTTTAGTCCTCTACTCTTACTCCTCCCCCTGTTCTCAGTAACAAAGGCCTGTGCATTATCTGTTCCTGCAGATTTCCTTCTAGTTTCTTTATTCTGTAGACTACTTGTAACCCGACTCATAGATAACACACCATCTGAAGTAGAGTTGTTCAAGGAAACAACCAATGTCTCCCATGTATCTGGCAAGGAACTCAGAAGCAACAAAGCTTCCATCTCATCATCAAGGACCGTCTTCATAGTGGCTAATTGATTTACCACACTTTGGAACTCATTGATGTGATTTTCGATCTGGCCACCATCATTGAATTTCATGTTCACAAGCTTTTTGATAAAAAATGTTTTATTCACTGTGGTCTTTTTATCATACATTGCTTCTAGCTTTTTTCAAAGGGTATTCGCATTAGTTTCATTAGACACGTGGTGAAATATACTATTATCAACCCACTGTCTAATGTGACCAATCACTTTTCTATGCAATTTGTTCCATTCAGCATCTTGCATATCTTTTGGTCGGGCACTATCCCCTTCAACGGGATCATGAAGGTCTTTACAATAAAGAATATCCTCCATCTTCGATTTCTAGGTCAACCAATTGGAATGGTTAAGCTTAACCATGGTAGTGTTTAGTATTATTCTCCATCTTAATCAAATTAAGCAACAGGAAAAACAAATAACTAACACTGACCTTAACTCCTGCACCAAGCTGTAGATCTGGTCAATACGAGCACGTTAGAAGAAACGGATCTGAAATCTGACTTTGGATGGCTCTGATATCGCAAAAAATGATTTTCTGCACTTCTGATTTGGTCAAACTCCTTGTTGACCATCAAACAGCCAATCCTATTCCACAATCACGTAGATCTGCTCGAAACGAGTCCATAGGCGCAAATGGATCGCCGATCGAACGTCAGATGATCAAGATATCGCAGAAATAAACTTCTGCCGTCAATATGGTTAACTCTGGCCATTAACAGTGTGTTCGATGACGTGGGCTGACGTCAGCCTGATGACGTTACTCTGCTGATGTAGGCGGCGACTGACGGGCTGAATTGACTGCAACGGGTTCAGGTCGACTTGACCCGAACTGTAACCTACACCATTTGATTGGGCTTGGCTTGCACCACGGGTTGGGTCAAACTGACCCGACCCGAAACCCAAACCGACTTACACTTGATGCTTGACTGGGCTTTCTCCGCGGCGGGTCAGTTCAAACTGACCCGACCTGAACCCAAAACCCCGAACCTGGGTCGTCTTCTTCAAGCGCCCCTGTTCGTTTTTGTGTCTTGCAACCGAACAGAGTTGCAGTCCCCCGTCTCCCTCATCTCCGGCGACGGCTTGGCTGGTCCAGGCGACTAGAGACGGCTTGCAATGGCGACGGCGACCAGCGGCGACCGGCGACTGGTGACCGATGAGTGCAGTTTTTTTTTCGATCTTCCTCTTCTCGAGAATTTTAGCAGGCGTTTTTCTTCCAGAAAATCCGGCACCCAAAATTCGGCTAAGATGTGTAGTCAACAGAACCCGAGAACTCCAATGCTCGGTCTTCTTCCCTGATCGTGCAACAAACCGATTTCTCTGTTACAGTGAACAGAGAACCGAATTGCTCCTGTGGCCGTTGATCTTTTCTTCCCGTTGATCTTTTGCGAACAACTTCCTTGCTCTGATACCACTTTTCGTGCGCGTGTGTGCGTAAGCAACCAAGATCAACAATCAACCAAACAATAAGACAAGGAGATTTATGTGGTTCGGCAAAGATGCTTAGTTCACGGGAAACCAATTTCCACTAGGTTCTCATCCAATTTGTGAAACCATAGCCTTGGAATCTCAGCCTTTTCCAGCCTCTCTCTCTAGAGTTACAGATTACATCATATATATAATCATTACATCTTTATCCCTCAAGAACTCTATCTTAGAAAAAAAGGAAAGTCCTAACATATTAAGAAACTGCTATTTAACCAAACATGAAATTCCTAATATAATTAGGAAAATCACCCTAGATACTGAATCCAATTATGGTCTGGACCCACTTGGCCAACAGAAGAGAGGAGATGAGATGAAAGAGTGATGAGAGAACTGAGTTTTGAGTGATTTGATAAATGATTCGGTAGTAATGAGGATCAGTTCTATATTGTAGCTATTATATGTGACCTTACAGGTTTTTAAAAATCTATTATGAGCCCAATAAATGATAATTTAAATCATTCAAAATGAATATCAATCGGTTTGGATACATAACCTTAAACATCATTTCAATAGAGGTGGTTCCCACAATTCGATTGAGTGCATGATGAAGATGTAATTAACTAACATTATGAATGGAGGAACTAGCTGGTGATTCCATCATGGGTCGCACTTAGAGATAATCTAGATTGTTTAAGATGAATCCTATACCGCTCAAGGACAAATGCTACTTCATAATAATAGAAGTTGGGCCAACCATATGATTGAGTACATAAATGATTGAATTTTTCCATTAACCATCAATTTGCCCCACCCCCAAAACAAAAGTCTTAGGTCATCCACTGTCTGATGTGGTACACCACTAATGTTATTGTGACTTTGCGTAGCAATATTTATTGATAAATAATATGCAGTCACATTTGGAAATCAATTTATTGGGCAAAAGATTTGCCGCTTTGTAAGATGGGGATAACTTTTATGTGGCAGCTGTAAATCTTTGAGGATTTAGATCACCAGAGATCCTCATTTAATTTGATGATTTTTAAGTCTGACTTCATCTCATATAATTAGAAAAATCCTTAGTTTTGCGAATTTACACACTTTAGCCAATCTTCTTTAAATGCATCAATCTGTTAGGATATCAATGTGAAATATTCAACCATGAGAGCTTCCCAACTTAAGAACAGTGATGAATCTGCATATATGCAAATTCCTCATTCACATCAAACGTGCTTCATAAGTTAAAAGTACACGAAGAAGGAGGACGATCAACCAAAACCCAAAACCCCCAACTCACGTGGAAATCCTGGGAGGACGTTCTTTGAAAACCCAAACTCACCTCATTTTCTTCAACCAACCCACCATCAAATCCCCTTAAAAAAATATCCTTTAAAAATGAAAAAAGAAAAATAACCTCATTAAAATTTCTTCTAAACATTTTTTAATTTTTTGTGCTTTGCTAGTTGTCGAGTGTAAGGAAAACGCGAGGAAGAGCTGTCATTACATTACGTTATCAAAGAATTGGGCCCCACCATGACACGTTTCAGAATCTAATTGATTTAGCTAAGTGATTAATTAAGTGTGGCCCACCCAACAAGCTGATTGCATAGTTAGGCGCGGATGGACGGCGATGTTGCGCCTCACAAATCACAATTTCCTCCAAAAACTAGTCAACAAAGCAACAAACAAAACCCCTCATTTTATCCTCCCTCTCTCTCTCTCTCTCTCTCTCTCATGTATATATTCTATTCTGAAACACCGCAGCGAAGCAAGGGAGAACCAGAGCTGACGCCATTCACCAACAAGAGAAAGCTGATAGTAACCATTTACGATTAGAAATACTAACACAAGAAGAAGCAGAAGGAAAACATCCAACAGAAAGCGTAAGCATCTGATTTCCCCCTTCATTTCTTCTTCTTCTTCTTCTTTAATTTCCACTGATGATCAACACAAAGTAGGTGGGTGTTTTTTTTTTGTTTGTTTGTTTTCTCTTCCACTTTCAATTCACCCACTTTTCTTCTACTATTCTTCAAAGAAATGCAAAACCCACTTTTCCCTTTTCCTTCTCTCTCAATCCCTATTATATTCCTGCTCAATACACCCACCCAATCCTTAGGTTTGATTATCTCTAAAAGCTGAATCGGTCTGCTTCGAGATGCTCCATTTGGTCGGTTTGAAATTTTTATTTTATTTTTGGATTCTAATCGATTGTTGTTTTTTATTGTTTAATTTTGGGTGTTCTCTCATTTTCTTGATTTTTTTGTTCCAATCAGGAATTTTAAAGGGAAGCTGAAAATAAAATCTGGGTTTTGTTCATGGGCATGAATTGGGTATGGGTTTGCGCCGTCTTTGTTTGTTGTGACGAATTGATCACTGGGTTTTGGCTTTTCGTTATGTTCTATGTAAATTAGGGTTTTGTTGATATTGGGGCTAGTTGCTTGCTTTTGCCCCTTTTTCTTGCTCTGTTGTTTTCTTTGGAGTTGAAATAGCATGAAATTACCGGGCAGGAATCGTTTACAATTGGATGAATTCTTTTCTATTGATGCATTGTTATTTGGTTTATTATACATTGTGAAGGTGTCGTGTTTGTGTTGGCGCACGTTGAGATTTGATTTTGCTTCTGTAGGTGCAAGCTGTTACGGGCTGACTTGACTTGCTGATATCCTTTCGTCGGAGTGAATTAGTCGCGACTCGTGACGCATACGTTGATAACAACATTGGAAAAGTTTAATCAGGTTCTATTGATATATTTTATATTTTATTTATTCCAATCGATGATGTTATGGAGCTATTTTAGATGGGTGTAAGGGAAATATTTTTTGGGGCATGGGTGCATTTAATTGTTTGAGAATTGATGTGATCCACTATCAGTGGGATGAATGTAAACAATTAGTCAGCTATCATCTTCTTTTAATCTCTGAATTAAGTGCTGCTTGTGTTGTAGGTTGTGATCTATTTGCCAAAGTTCTTCAGAAGTTTTGTTTTTTGGCCTCTCTGTTGACTTGTTTTTCTTCAATAAGTATTGCCTGCTTGATATGTATGTTTGATTTTATGTGTCTCTTTACTTGAAGCTGAAGAAAGAGTTGGGGAAGCAGTTACTGGTTTCTGATGTGGGTAATTTTGTTTCTTGGACAGAATTTAGTTTTTGTACAGAATTCCTCTGAAACTGGTATTTTAAACTTCATTTCAACTTGGGAGCTCGTTTCTGTGGTGCAAGAATAGCACATTGTTCATTATACCCTGAGCCCTTGATAATAAGAGAGAGACTCCAGATTGTGTTGGAACAGCAGTTAGGATGCTTTGAATGGTGGTTGTATTGCTGCTTCTCTATGCTTCTTTTTGTGTTGGCAGACTTTGATGGCCGCGTCCTCAGTGGAATCACAACCTGAAGCGCAATCTGACAGGCATCCTTTACTAATGGAGCAGTCTGCTGACCATAGTGGCCAAGAACATGTCATTGATATCACACCTAGGAGTAGTACAGGTTCTCATGTCAATCATCTAGCAAATTCTAATACGCTGCAACAGGATGATGGGCCTTCGAGCAGCACACAAACTCCTGCACTGCAATCTACAGCAGCTTCTTCCACTGCATCTAACTCTAGAAGAAACAGGTCATCCACGAGGAGAGGTGATGGTTATGGCCGCCGTCACAGGAGCCCATTGAATTCTGGATTTTGGATTTCTATTGAGCTTGTTGTCACTGTGAGCCAAATACTTGCAGCTATTGTTGTTCTATCGTTGTCTAGACATGAACATCCACAAGCTCCATTGTTTGCTTGGGTAGTGGGTTATGCTGCAGGCTGTGTTGCCACCCTCCCTCTTCTCTACTGGCGATATCTCCATCGAAACAATCTAGGATCTGATCAAGAGTCAATGCATGCACATCGCGATTCTTCCGAAACTAATCCTTCTGAACCTACTTACACTGTCATTTCAGTTCCTCAGGTTCAAGAAGAGGAAGACCACCAGCCCACAGGTGCAACAGCATGGAATACACAAAGTGCGGGGACTGGAACTCCAAGGTCAAAGTATGATAAGTTGGATTAGTTTTTTCTTACGTTATATTTTTAAATTGCCCAGTATCTCTCATTTTTCTTATACATTTTTGAATAATTAGTAGTATATATCCCACATACTCTAATTTAGCGTTTGGCTGTTTGCTGATGAAAACATTTAGGTGAAGGTTAAGTGGCTAAAAATATTTTCTCAGGGTTGGAGTTGATGCTGGTGAACTTGTTGTTTCTATGGTCTAGTGTTGTGTGAATTTTGGTATCTTCTTTTGTTTCCTTGTTCGCTAAATGAATTTAGTTTCACTATTCTGATCTATCTTGATTCTTGACCAAATCCCTGGACAAGTTGCACTTTGCCAGATCTGTTGTTATTATTTACATCATGTCCTCTTCAACCTACCTATTCTTTTTGGTGGGCGATCAGCCTGCATACTTTTACCCACCATCATTATTGCTGGCCTATGTTAGACATGTCCAAATCATCTCCGATGAGTTTTTCTTAATTTATCACCTATTAATGCTACCCTTTTTTTTATTTTGTGTTTCCTAGTTTTACCAAACATCCCTCCCAACATTCTCATCTCAAATTGTTTAAAAAAAAATTCTCATCCTTGCTTGTTATATGCAAACAAATTTCATCTTTGCTACGCTCATTTTGTGCATGTGTGGCTCCATAATTTGCCAATATTCTGCTACATAGCTCATAGCTGCTCCAGTCCTTGTCTAGTAAAATTTTCCCTCATTTTGTTGGTATGCGCCAATCACAAGGCACTCAAGAAGTAAGTCTTCACTTTAACCATTCCGCTCATAGTCTATGCTCGATATCTTCCTATATCTCTCTGTCCATACTAATTATCGAGCCAAGAGTTCATTTTGAATCTCTTTGTGGTATCTCTTGAGGTTCAATTCTCACAATAGTTTCAGCCCTCTATACATCCCTATTGCAGTTGCAATCCATATATTGTATCTTTGTACGACTTATTTTATAATCCTTAGATTTTGAAGACTATCACCATTTCTTAAGTTTGGCATTCACGCCATCGCTTAATTCATTTACCAATACTATATCATTTGCAAATAACAAATACTAAGCATTTCTTAAATATGGAATTAATTGATGCAGGACAACATGAAATCTGCTCTAATGGGATGCAATGCAATCGGGAATAAAATTAATTGTCAAAGAAAATTAAAATCATGCCATCCATGTGTAAACAAATATTCCAAGTAATGAATTAGCTATAGATCTAAAACTTTGTCACAGATCCCGCAGTAAAATCTTCTGATTTAAGGGGTAGGATCCTAATGGAAGATAAAACTTCCAACACTTATTAGAGTCGTGATTTATAGGAAAAGGATTTATGGGAAAATAAAGCCAAAATAATTAACATCAGATTTGAAGGTATTGGCTCAACATTTATTAAACAGATCTGAAATTGCAATGGATGTAGTAAAGCTGTGTAGAAGGGAAAAATAGAAAAGATAATGGTTACCTTTGTTGGACTGTCATCAAACTCTAGTCGTAGGAGGTGTTAATGGCGGTTAGACAAGAAAGGTGGCTTGCAAAACTCAAGAAGAAGAAGAAGTAGTAATCTCCTTTACTCATTCAATCATCAGAGTTCATAACATAGAATAAAAAAAAGGAACTACAATGGCTGTCTTTTGATAACACCACCCCAAGAATAAAAGTAAAAAAGCTAGTCAAAGAAATAGAGAAAGGAAAAGAGGAGGCAAGAGGGAAAGGTGAGGGGAACCTCGTGATCTGTGCTTGATAAGCACGGTATCCCTGTCCTGGGATCCGTGCACATGATTCACAATTTTTTTTTCCTAGTGGCCCCCTCCTTTTATATAATGATAGACTCTTAATAAACTTTAAACATGGCCCCCTCTTTTTTAACAGAAGACTTTAAAAAGAATTAAAACATGTGGCCCTTCAACTTTAAAAGATCCTTATTTCAGTCCATGTGACACTTCCTAATGTAGGGCCTTTAATGAAATTGTGTACATGGGGCCTTCATCTCTTCATGTACGTGATCATCCAAAATCCAACTGCCGGATCTCCTTTGGGCGGTAATCCAATGGTGGATTTATGCTTTCCTCACGATCAAAGCTTGGATATTGGTCATCCATTTAGATCATAGCTTGATCCATTGCCCTATGCCTTCTTCTCTGATAAACCTTCTATGAACTAGGGGAAATGGGTATGATGTCCCCATCAGATTAACTTGTCCATAATTATTTTAAAGAGATAAAGGCTTAAAGCTTGGCCTTGATGCACATGTATGGTCATTAGAAACTCTCCTGTCTCTCTACAAGTAGTTTCCACACTCGTTAACGCTCCCTCATACACGTCTTTTCAATTTGATACTTTATAAAATAAAAATTACTTAATAGTTTACTTATTTAATCTAAAAGTTACCGGTGTCCTATTTCAATTAGTAGTTGTATTCTTTCAATTTGTGAATCTGTTTTTTTTTTCTTTTTTTTTTTTGAATGTACGAGTTTCACAAACTCCTATTGTTGAGAAATATGAAGCTTGATTCTCAAGTGTACTTGATATGTACTTCTCTTTTTCAATGTCACGGTCTATCAAATGAAATGATCCTTTGCCATCCACCCACTTTATCATGATGTGTAGCTGCCATTTTATCACATTGAAGCTTTATAGGAAGCGGGACTTTGATACCTAAGTCAATAAGGTTACAACCACTTACGAAGACCATGTGCTGTTCCTTGATATTCTGCCCTTGTACTCAAGTTACCAGCAGTGCAGTTCCTTTTGCTCTGCTTGGTATCCAAGTTACTGCCAATAGGAGTGCTATAACCTAAGAACTATGGTGACTATCTATCTATTCTTGAACTTTCCTAGACTACTACGTCATAGATCCCTTGCCATATAAATGCCCATGGTTAACATCAAGAATGCCGAGACCAAGAGAACTCTTATTATTGTAGAATTCAATCTATCACATTAGATAACCAGAACGATGGGAGTGCATGAGTTGACCGACCTCACTAACAATGTAAGATGTTTGGGCAATACTGGTAGTAAATGAGCTTACTTACTCTATTCAATAGGGCATTGAAAGATAGGGAGTTTTTTGGAATTTTCAGACATTGATCTTCATAGAGATTGGAATGCTTGTGTGGACAACCGATCTATAAGACCTTTATTGTGGTCCAATTATGTTTATCTACCAATTGGAGGCTACAAGTTGAGCAGATGGAAGCCCTAAAGACAACGCAGGCCTTCGGGTGTGGATGGCATTATACAGAACCAAAATGTCTTTGTCAACTCCAGCAGGTTTCAACAATCCTAACAAGGCAGTGATCATGGGTAGTAGGGAACTCAGAATTATAAGTCTTTTCTACACAGTCCAATGCTAATAGAAGGGAACTCAAAGAAGGCATTTGCATGGCTAAAGGAAAATCAAAAGGACCATTGTGTGTTTTCCATGTACTGAATAAAGTGAGATCCTTTGATATCCAGCTATGGATACATATGAACACGGATATGAAATTAAGGATATGACTCTGCACTGCACTTCCGAAAATCTTGAACATGGATAGTGGTGTCTTAATGTTTACTTTAGATCTTTTTTGGATAAATGAAATTATCATTGTTTACGTTCCTTCCAACATTTCTAATGTTGACGATAAAATTAAAAGAACTATATGAAATAATTGTCTTGGTGATTAGTATGTGCTAAACTTGTACCTTATAAGTATCAGTGCAGCACCGGCCTTGGTCTATTTTTAGGATGAGCTTACTAGTTGCATTTTGGTCTAAGATCATCATATTTATTAATTCACTTGTTTTCCCTTTCCTTTTGAGTAGGATGGGATTGATCATACATCTTGGGATTGTAAGTTGAGACGGTACTTTCACCTCATTGATGGATTTATTGCAAAAAGCATACATTGCCTTTATTAGTAAGGTAGCGTTTGAGGTGCCTCAATCAGTAGAGAGGTCCTGCTTGGCTCTCCAGGATGTCCCTGCATTTTCTGAGGAGTTTCAAATGTGTCAATGGAATTGTATTGGAAAGACTTGTAAATAGATTAATATATAGCTGGAGCCCTGATGCAGTCTAGGGTTAGGGCTGCGTGGAGGTGCCTAAGCACGTGTCCAACGACACTTCGAACGGTCACAAAGACTTCAACATACACGAGGACGCACCTCTGTGGGAAAAACCCAAATCTATTAATTAACCAAATCTGAGAAGTTATTCTCTACAAAGCCATATATATAGTAAAACAAACTTAATAAGCAAGAAAACCCTAACTAAAAATGAAAACTTTCCTAATAATAATAATAATAATCCTAATCTAATTTGAAGAGGGCTGCTGGGCCCTGACTGCATCATCCTCCCCGGGTTGAAAGAAGAGTTCGTCCTCGAACTCGAATCTGCTTCGGATTGCCAATGTAAATGTGTTGAACATGAAGGACTTTCTTTGTGGCAGCTTTCCAGGAATTCTTCTTTGGCGGTTGTGGTTTTTCAGGATGAAGAGTAACTTGCTGTCCACCATGCATGAATGTATAGGTGTTGTCGCGCATACCATGAGTTCCATTTTTATCATACATCCAAGGACGGCCCAATAAGATATCACCACTATCCATAAGTAGCACATCACACTGGATTGTATCTGTGTAAGTCTCACCAATAGCAAAAGTAACTTTGCAAGTATGTCAAACATGCGCTTGATCACCATTCATTAGCCACTTGACAAAATAAGGACGGTTATGCTTATATACTTTCAATTGAAGGCGATCAACAAGAGCCTGGGAGATGAGGTTTTCACAACTTCCACTGTCAATAACAACTGTGCAGTTTTGTCCCTGAATTATTCCTGTGGAACGGAAAATATTTTTGCGCAACCACTTATGCTCAACAGTTGGTGAAGCATCCTTGAGGACAATAAGAGCTTCACCTGGGGGCTCTACATCGGTGAATTCAATTTCCCCAGTGTCAATATTCTTGGAATTGTCAATATCCTTAGGATCAGTGTCAGTACCCTTAATATCATCTCGGATATTGTTATCAGCACCTTCAATCTCAATCAAATGTATTCGCTTTGGACAGTCTGCTGCTCGATGCTCGTGTTGATGACAATGAAGACAAACCATCTTATTTTGACCTTCAGTCCTAGCAAAAATCTGTCCATTGGATTTAGCTTCTTATAGAGATGAAGTCTTCGGAGAAACCCATTTGGATTTTTGTACTTGATGATTTGCAATTCCCTCGGCCTTGATAGCATGTTGGATGAGTTCATCGACATTATCAAAATGATGGAAGGCAATGATATGCTGAATCACTAGTCTCAATCCATTGAAAAATCTATCAACTACCACATCATCATCTTCATTCAAGCCACAACGAGCTTGCAGAGTTAAAAATTCCTCAGAATACTCAACAACTGTCTTGGACCGTTGTTTCAAGTTTTGAAAACTGGAACGGAGATCTCTTGCATAGTTGACAGGGAGGAATTTTTGTTTCAAAATATTTTTCATCTCAGTCCATGTATCAACTGGGTCCATGTTTTGATTCCTCCGTTTTCTTTGCATTTCAGCCCACCAAGTTGCGGCATAATTACGAAATCTAGTGGCAACTGGTGTGACTTTATTGTGCTCAGTCATTGGCTTATGTGCGAAAATATTTTCCACGCACACTAACCAATCCATAAATTCAGCGGGCTGTAATTTTCCATCATATTCAGGAATCACAATTTTAATCCCTAAGTCGCGATCAGGATTATGGAATGGTGGATCTCGTGGATTCCGAATATGGGCACCATCTTCACGGTGGTGATGCACACATTGATTATTTTCCAAATTTGTCACTCTAATATCCAATTGTTGCAGTGTGGTGTGCATGCCATCAACTTTAGTAGATAATTCTCTAATGGCACCAACTAAGTCTTCAAGTGAAGAAGATGAAGATTCAACATCCACTTGCTTCTTAGGAGGCATTTTTTTTTTTTTGAATGTAAAATTGAAATTTGACTGACTTGATGTGCAGATCTACTGTTCAAAAGGACAGATTGGAAATCGGAATACTTTTGCAGAAGCTTTTAAGAAGAATTTCGTTTGTGGGCCAGTTAGTATATGGGCTCACAAACCGGAATAACAGGCCAAGTGTACCCGGGTTGAACACGGGCCCAATACTGACCTTAGACTGTCTCGTTCAGCGTGACGGGAAACTGGAGATAAGAACGGGCTGTTGCTGCTTCGTGCTGCGGTGGATTCCAGAGGAGAGGAGGGGGATGGGTGCTCCGCCTTTGGCTAGCGTCCGATGACCGACGACGACGACGAGTCGCTAGCAACAAGGTGCGGCCGGTGATGCAGGGAGATGAACGTTGCTGCGGGGAATGACGGCGTGCTGTGCGGACGTCTGGAGGAGGCCAACTGTGGAAGATGGGTTGATCGGCGATGACGATCAACAACGGCAGGTGGCCAGGTACGTTTCGTCTGTCTCTTGGCTGCGGATCTGCTCTCTGCTGCTGCTTTTTGCCCTTTTTGTATACTCTGGGTGCGGGATTTTCTTTTTTTTTTTTTGTTTTTTTGTTTGTTTTGTGGCTGGGATGAAGGACGAAGGATGTCGGGTTTGGGGACTCTGGATTTTTGTGGAATGGGGAGGGGTTTGGCGGTTATGAAGGAATTAGAGAGGCGGTGTCGGCAGAGGATTGGGTGGCTCCGGTGCCTAAGGCCGAAAGGGAAGGATTAGGGTTTTGGGACGAGTAGGGTTTGGGTCGGAAGGGTTTCAAAAATGGGGGGAGTGCGTTGGTGGTGCTGTCAAACGGCGGGGACTGAATGGACGGGATGGCGTTGTGGTGTCTGTGATGTTGGGATTCGGTGACGGTGACGATGACGGTGACAGTGGAGAGATCGGGGCGTATGTGACAAGGATGGCTGGAGATGAATCGGTGAAGAGTTGGGACAGTAGATGGGGTATCGTGGGGAGAGTAGGTAGCACGCCAACGAGCAAAGATCGTGTGTCTCTGATACCAATCTGCTGCAGCCCAAGGGTTAGGGCTGCGTGGAGGTGCCTAAGCACGTGTCCAACGACACTTCGAACGGTCATAAAGACTTCAACATACACGAGGACGCACTTCTCTGGGAAAAACCCAAATTTATTAATCAACCAAATCTGAGAAGTTCTTCTCTACAAAGCCATATATATAGTAAAACAAACTTAATAAGTAAGAAAACCCTAGCTAAAAATAAAAACTTTCCTAATAATAATAATAATAATCCTAATCTAATTTGAAGAGGGCTGCTGGGCCCTAGACTGCATCAAGCCCTATTTGGTTTTTCCATCCTACTATAGTCATCGCTGCATCGCTCCACATTTTTTCATGTCAATTAAACATATTTATTTCAGATATCACTATCCCAGTTAATAAGCTGGCTTCTTTTAGGTCCATACGGTCTTGCTCTTTTCTTTTTTTCCATTTTTGTTGAAGAGAACACCACCCATATAGTTATCATTTATCAAGGTGGTTAAAATGATCATGTAATCTAATCTCTGTCATGCTTGCAAATTGAGAATGGAGACTGATTTAGGACAAATGTTGGGAATCAGCTCTACTGATATGGCTAACAAAGCCTGTTTAAGGCAGACCACCAATTGATCAGTCTAAGGGCCATCTTATCTTCTGCTTATAATAAACCTTTTCGCTAGTCAAACTTACTAAGGGATGCAATGCAATCATCTTTTCATTTGCTGCTTAATATATTTCTCTAACTTTAAAGTTAATGGTAGTATTGTTTCAGCAGTTAAGAAAGGAAACACTATTTTGTCTACAGGTTCGATGTGCTTGTAGACCATTTTAAAATGGCATTGGATTGCTTCTTTGCTGTGTGGTTTGTGGTGGGCAATGTGTGGATCTTTGGTGGGCATTCATCTTCGTCAGATGCCCCGAACTTGTACAGGTTATGTATAGTGTTTCTTACATTCAGCTGTATTGGATATGCCATGCCATTTATTCTCTGTGCAACAATCTGCTGTTGCCTGCCTTGTATTATATCCATTTTGGGCGTTCGAGAGGACCAGGGTCAGAGTAAGGGAGCTACCCCAGAAACCATTAATGCTCTTCCAACCTACAAGTTCAAGTTGAAGAGAACCCGAAACAGAGAAGAGAGTGACGGCAACTCAGACGACACAGGTGAGGGTGGAATCTTGGCAGCTGGTACTGATAAGGAGCGAATTATTTCTGCAGAGGATGCTGTACGTTTTCTATCCACCTGTAGTTTCTTAGAGGTTTTTTATTTTTTTATTTTTCATGAAGAAAAGGGTATCTACATATCTTTGAGCTCTTTTCCTCTAGGATGCTTCCAATCATGCAACCATAAAAACAGAAGAAAGATTGGTTATACACATGTCATTTTTACTTAAACAATTTATGGAAGATTCTACGTTTCTTTTTTTTGATTGGGCTTATCCATATGAGGTTGCAGATCGGGTGAGGTCTAATTCTGTTATAATAATAATCAGAGATCTAGTTTTTGGGAGTTTCTTGTTTAGAGACAATATCGGAGCTTCTTGTTTAGAGAAAATATCGGGAGATCCCCAATTTTTTTTTATTTTTTTCTTTTGTAAGTTTTTTCCAAGTCTTTTATTTTTTATGATATAAATGGAAAAATCTTTCCAAAATTGGAAAATAGAAAAAACCTAAAATTGATTGAAGGTATATTTCTTTAAAAGTTGATCATAAAATCTAGCAAAACTCTAGAAATATAAAAAATCCAAGATTCTCATCGTGGTCCACAATACTTTCCATATCAATGATAATTATAACACATTATAGTTCAAGTCTCACATTATAGCTCAAGGCTTGATAATTAGTAAAGATGAGGAGATTGAGAAAGATGTCGAACATAGGATAAAAGCGGCATGGTTGAAGTAGAAACTTCCTTGTGGAGTGCTTTATGACAAACAAATGCAAGTAAGATTAAAGGGAAGATTTTATAGAATAATTGTTAGACCAGCTATAACCTATGGATTAGAATATTGGCTAATCAAGAAGCAATATATGTACAAAATGGAGGTAACAGAGATGTGAATGTTGAGGGATGTGTGATAAAACTAGAAAAGATAAAATTAGAAATGAGCAATTTCAAGAGTATTTAGGGATAGTATCAATTTGCTACCGTTTGGGCATGTCTAACACAGGCTAACAGCGGCGCTGGTAAAGAAAAGTTTTGTTGTATAAGTTGATGGCCCACTAAGGGTAAGATATAGGTCAAAGCGGACATGGATGGAGGTAGTTAAAATAGATATGAAGAAGTAGAACTTACATGAGGATTTGGCTTAGTGTAGATAGGAACAGAGAAACATAATTCATGTAGCCAACCTCAACATAGTTGGAACAAGGCTTTGGTGGTGATGGTGATGATAGTTCAAGTCTCGCATGCAAGACACTATATAATATTTTCTATGTTCCATTTTTGTGTTTTTTAATGAACTAATTTCTTGGTTGTTACAATGCATATCGAGGGCATGTTTTCTTTAACACCATTGTGTAGAAAAGCCATAAAAAAAGGATTTTCTTTTTGCATTTGCTGCTTTTTTATGATTTGATGTGACACTTTTCTACTCGTAAAAATGACAAAAGCAGCTATTATTTTATGATTTTCTAGAAAACCATTTCCTGTTTTTTATCTTTTATTTTATTTTTTAATTTGTTTTGTTTTTCATAACTGTGCAGCCTCATATACAAACATATCTTGCATCCATTCAATGTAACCATTTCTTTTATGATTGTTGTAGGTTTCATCTTTCAATAGATGTATCGCATTTCGGTAATGGTTACTTGATTTTGTAGAATCCAGTCATCTTGGAGACAGAACATTTGTCTCTCTGTAATCTATATACTCTAATGCGCAGTGCCATAATTTGTTAGCTGCATTTGCCTTGATATCATCCATAGAGCTTAGGTTGTTTTCCCTTGTATCACTATCCTTTCAACCAGCCATTTGTTATCAACCCTTTCACACAGCAGAACCATCTAGGTGGGATGTTTATCATGCAATGGACACCATAATGATGAATGGTTTGGATCAGTGGACATTGATCTTATTTGGTGGTTGGTTGGACTAAATAATAGTGGGGTCCTTTTTTCCTCTTTTTCTTTTCTTGTTTGTTATACATTTATTAATATAAATGGTGTGTAGTTGGGCTATGTAACTATGACATACCTTTCTAAGTGCAGTGGTTGCCCTTCTGTGCTGATCATGTCATCCACTGAGCTCTTTTGTGGTATTCCCAAGCAGATTGCACTGGTTCAGTAATTGTAATCATTTTATCAAAATACATGAATATAGGCGCCTGTGAGAAGTCTTTGATGTGGACAAGTGGTTAATGTTTTGTTATCCTTCGTCTTCAGCTGGATAGTTAGTCTAGATGGTCAAGACCATATGATCATCATTTTTTAGGCTGCAGGAGTGCCATGGGCACTTCAGCAAGATGAGCATTCCTAATCATACAGATGTCAAGTTGGTTGCAAAGAATCACAATTGTTACCATCTTCTGCTCTTGTTTGGACAGCTGTAATACGTAGGAACCACTAAAACAGATTAGGTGTCTGGTCCACCTGCAGCAGGTGGCACTTGCTGCATTTGACTACCATGCACAATATTGTATCGTTGTTAGCATTGTGTATACTGGAAATCAGGTCAAAGTGATCATACATATGTTCCAATCAATAGTCCATACACACCCGTGTTTTGGATTATGTTATCAAATGCCCAGTGGAGGGGTTATTCAGTTGGTGATTGCATTTGCTTGAATGCAGGTCTGCTGCATTTGCTTGGCTAAGTATGTCGACAATGATGAGCTTCGGGAGTTGCCCTGCACCCATTTCTTCCACATGGAGTGTGTGGACAAATGGCTGAGAATAAATGCATCATGTCCCCTTTGCAAGTCCGAGGTGGGAGAAAGTGTGGCAGATCCAGTTCACGAGGGTGAGAGTAGGGCAGGGAATGGGTCCCACTGAAGAAGCATATAGTAGTGGTGGCATGTTTTAATGAGGGAATTTGACATTATATATTGTGTTTGAATTGTTGTTGTTGCTAGCCTTTCATAATATACATACGGAGCTTTTTTGATATCACCAAATTCTGGTACGGGTTGATCCGTTTTCTTGTTCGTTGTGATGAAAGTTTGTACATGAGATCCAAGTGATGTCTCTATGGGTTGTTAAAGTTTGCATTATTGGAAGTTAATATTTGAGATTGTTTTTGAAAAGGAGAGAAGGATACAAGCCTGTGTCTTTTCAACTAGAGCAAACAGTTAGCATTCAATCGTCAGATCATTGATTGCTAGGTACGAGAACACTCAACTGAACTTTCAGCTTTCTATAATGCATACTGTGAAGTTATTAATTGTCTATGCCTTGTTTCCTTTTTAGTGAGAAACTTCACTTCAGGTCTTGAACTTATGACCTAATATTGCAAGGGAAAAAAGCTTGCCCATGCATCTTTATACAGGGAGATGCTGTAGGTAAATGCAATGTGAAGACTATTGATCGATGATCATATGATCCACTAAGACTCTGCAAGAACATGCTAGCTTCAATTGATGTACAATTTACATGTGGATGAGGTAGGCCATACATGAACGTTGAATTTATTTGGATCATCTGAGGTTGGGTATTACATTTTTTTCAATTACTTTGTATATTTGGGGACACAGGGGCCCCGTTTGGCATCATTTTTTGGGAATAGTTTTCTGTTCCCACGGAACAAAAATTGTAAGAATGTGTTTCCTAACAAATTAAGTGTTGTTTGAAAATATTCTCATGGAAAATCTGTCCACGAGCACAAAAATTTTGGCACAATAAAAAATCGTTTTTCATTGAGAGTGCTTGCGAGTCCCAAAAATCTGAAATGCCCCTATCTCCATGGTCACAGGAAATCTCTCATGGTTTGAGGTCTCTCCCTACACTTTCCTTAAAACGCTTAACCACCTTCTACAACTTAAAAACCAAGCATCATTTCTCCGTTATCGTCTTCTCCTCAAACGGGCAACCTCTTTCTCATGCCCTCATCCCCACCCGACAACTGTCTACCTCTTCTTATCGTCACCTTTTCCCCTGCCTAGCAAGTTCTCCATCTCATCGAATTGGACCCACAAAAAAAAAAAAAAAAAGAAAGGAAACTCAACCCTCTCCGTTTCAATCCGTCTATTTCATTACGTGTAATAGATACAAAATGTCTTTGTTAAATCTACTGAGGTCATATTTTTCATTGAGAATTATGATGCCAAAATCCAGTTATGAAGCTGGAAATGGGGATACGACATTGAATTTTATGAATTCTTAGACATGGATGGTATCTTTTCCTTGACATTTCATATAGAGAGTAACAGTTCTTATAGTCATTTGGGTTCTATTTGGATTGTAGAACTTTTAACAAGGGGAACTCCTCTGTTCTGGGAATCAATGTTTCCTAACCTTTCACTAACAAGAGGAACTCCTCATTTGAAGAGAACTCTGGGGATCGATGGTTCCTAGCCTTTCACTGCTACAATGTCTTGTAATCAATTAAAAAAGAATATTGTCAAACAAGTTTAGCGCAGCTCATTCTCAGAATTAGAACTTTCTCAGCACAACTTTTTCTTAGAATAAATTAATTTTCAGCATAAGAATGATGCCAAACAGGCCCTCAATAGAGGGCTAGTTATTTGGGCTGCGAACAGGGTTAATGGCGCAGGGGGCGTGGATGCATGTCCGAGCAGAAAACATCGGTTTCACCAGCCAGCTTCAAAAGCCCTAAATCCATGAATGACTACCATCCAAATTGTATTGTATTCCAAGGTTTTATTTACCTCTAAAATATCATAAAGTGTGAGTTCCGGAATGAATGAATGCTTTCATTTTACTTCCTTTCTTCTACTTTTAAATTAAATTTCTTCAGAATGAAGAGATGAAATGGACTGTTCTAGTAACGAATCTATGAAAATTAAGAGATTCAAAGGTGGAATATATGAAGTGCAACTTTAATGGATCTGAGAGAGAAGAAAGATATGGTTTGATTTTTTTTTTCTAAGATATACAGATAACATTTTGAATTGAAAGCGACTTTAGTGCCCCAGCATAATTCATTACGTTTTCTGAGATCGTGGTAAAACGAAAAAGAAGGGTTTGAATTGGATTACCCAAATAGGATTAGCATCTTGCAGGCCCGGAGAGATGGTGTGTGGGGGAGTATTATACCGTCCTTGAGTACGTGTCCCCTTAAAAGGGGCATTTTTATAGTATATTCTATATGCTACTGTGTAGAATTGAATGTTAAGGCTGAAAAAATTGAGATGCTAAAGCATGACTACGATGCATATGCTTAGATGAATGGATAAGAGCATAAGAAATTGTGGGATTATATATGAGGAAACACATAGGTAGTGTCAGTACAAGAGAATCAAAGAATGCAATTTGCGATGATTCAGACAACGACATAAAACATCCTTTGGTCAAGATATTGGAGGGTTTGTAGATATAGAATAGGGAGAACAATCGGTCATGTGAAATGAGGTGACCCACCCCCTGGTGGTAGTTTTGGTTTGGGGACGGTATGGTTTTGTGGGCCCACCAAGTCAGGTTCAAGTTTTGGTTACCGCGCCCTGTTTGTAATTAATTTATGTTTTTTCGGGCGAAAACAATTAAGTTTATCAGAAGTTATACACACCTCTCACAGCTCAGTTGGTAATGAGCAGTCGTGATATACTATGAACTTTAATGGTAATGTTTAACATTTTAGAACCAAGGAAAAATAGAAAAGAAGAGGACCACCCATCAAACCCAAACCTGAAAGCTAAACAACTCTTAAATTCTCACTAATTTGGTCCTGGGCCAGCCCTATATATAGTACTCCAACAAATATAGCTCGCCCTGTTTGCTCGCCATGCAAAAAAATCAAGACATAGGATATATGTGGAGGAGTGGGGCTCCACCCGAGGGGGAGTTTTGAAAAGTATTATGCTAGCTCTACTATGGCCTTCATATTTTTTTTTTGGTTGGATATTTCATGTTTTGGTATAAAAGCTAATAGGCTGCAATTCGGCATAAAAAATGACTGTTGCCAAAAGTGCCCATCTGAGTTCCACGTCAAGGGGAGTGTTGAGGAGTGAGTGGTGCTCCCACTATGACTATACATGAGGGGGAGTGTTGAGGAGTCGAGAGATTTTTAAAAAGTATTTATATTACCTCCACTAATGGCTTAGGTTTTGATGCGAATGGTTCACTAAAGAAATTAAATACTGTACACCCACGTCTATAAACATCAGTGGGGTCCAGGCCCCAAGGGTGTACATGTTTTGAATGGGTTGGATGGATCTCTTTTGGAAGTGGTCCATCCACACACGTATAAATATATTTGAATCCGTCTTTAATTCAAAAGCAGGCTGCAGTCAAATTCAGCTTAGGTAATCTTGTTGGAAATTCCTGATCCATCCATTTAAGATTCACAAGCGCTTGATATGATTTTTATTTCTTTCTTAGACGAGCATGACCGGAAACAAACATGACGTGCATGCTACAAATTAGAATTTCACCCCTCATCATCCCAGCCAACCCCATCAACGGACACACAGAAATTAACATCTCTCACTTTCATTCCCATTGACTCTAGACACTGTCTAAAATGCACTTCACTCAGAGATGGAGGTCGGCATTTCAATAGGTTGCTTAGTAGTGTCATCCATCATGCTTCGGTGAAGGCCTCAAAGGAAAGCTTGTCCCCACAGTTGGCATTTGGATAGACTGGGCATTTGATAAGTGTAGCAGCATCCTTGTCTACGCACATCCAGATCTCCAAGAGCTGATACCCGCCATCCATATTGGTGCCGCAGCGGATTCTGGTTATCTCCAACTGCATCGTCCATGGCGGCTTGGAGATATCCCTTGCAGTATTTGTGCCCATCTCAGGGAGGAAAACTTGTACGTTCATGATCAATAACACACATCATTGAGATATTAGCGGCCTAAATCGCATATAAGGATGAGATAGTCCCTCCCTACCAACCCTTTTGAGTCTGGGAAGCAAGTTGATCCTGTTCCTAAGTTGCAGGGATTTGAGGATGTACTGAGTTTCGTTTAGGCCCAAGCACACCTCATAGTTTACCTCAATAAGCAGCTCCTCCCAGCTGGACGTTCCGTTGTTGCTTGGGCACTCGAGGCTGGGGCATTATATGTCCCCACTAAAGTTTGCAACCTGTTTTTAACCACGTGTACGTACATTTCATTCATCAATATTTATTTATAAATAATCAAAACATGTATTTATAGAATCAGATCAATATTAGGGTGACATGAAATGCTGATATGTCAATACCATGATAGACTGGGTATTTATAAAGTGGGAATAGTAGCCCATCATCATGTTAACACATTAGCATATAAATGCTTTATGTCAACATTTCATGTCAACCTAATATTACAGCAAATCAAGACCCCTAAAACTTGATCACTATTGATTGGGTGCATTTGATATAAGTGGCCAGTGGCCTGTTTGTTTGCAACTCAAACGAGTACTACCGCATTGACGAGGGACTTGGCATCTTGTGCGCATCCAGAGAGGATGGATCCAGAGCTATCAGCGGGCGTAGAGGCCCTTCAAGAAGAAATGGAACTCCGGGTTGTCTGTGGTGGGGACACAGCATCCATGTTCACTTTCTCTGCAGTATGATCCTGACCACTGCACCAGATTCGACGTTTTTTAGAATAATCTTCCACCATTGGACGAAAACATTTTAGATGAGAGACTATGATTTTGATGTATGATTGATGATGTGGTTTTTGAGACTTTTGAGAAAGAGAGAGAGAGAGAGAGAGAGAGAGAGAGAGAGAGAGAGTAATTTTGGGTCTGGTCGAATTGTCCGGTTCGAGTCGAGTTGAGAGAGTATCAGCCCCAAATCTTCTAATTTTGGGTCGAGTCGAATTGTCAGATTCGAGTCGAGTTGAGAGGGTTAGATGGATCTTTGATAGGTCATTTTGGAGGTTTTTGGTCTTTGCATGCATGGCTTTCTATGTAGGGCTCATTGGAGATCGGCTGGTTAAACCTTTTTGGACCTTGGATCTAAGCTATACATTGGACCTTTGTGAGCCAAAAGCATTTTTTCTAAATTTTGTAAAACTCACTAAAGAGCAAAGAGCCATTCTTTGCAAATTAGATAAACCTTTACATAAGCCAACCCTAAAAACATCTGATCGTTTTCTTCTCGTACACACTTTTCCTCCGTTCTTCTTCCTTCTCTCTGTAATCAAGTCCTAGCAGCTCTCAGAGGAAATCAAGGCTTGATCCATGTGCTTAAGATAATGCGACCACCTTTATCTTCTTCCTCTCTCTGTGTCTATCTTGATAGTGTCCGTAACTCGAGAAGAACGTGATCAGTAGTTCGTGTTTGGGAGTGAGGTTTTGCGCTCGGTTTCATTTTCAAATATGGATTTGAGCATCGAAATTGAGGTAAGTGGATAACTGTAAATAATATCAATTTATTTAGTCATGGAATGATGTGCTTAAGATTTGGTTTAGATGATTGTATTTGATGTTTCGTTTGGAATCTAGAGTTTTGATTGTGTATGGTTGAGTTTTCGAGAGAAAACCATAAAGGGGTTGAAATTGTTCACACCTACGGCTAAGCCGTAGGTTAGTCTACGGCTCACATTTTAGTGAGTTGTTTTGAGCTATTTGTGCTACGACGAGACTTATGGCTAGCTGTAAGACTGGCTAGCTTAGCCGTAAGTGAACTACTGCTAACTCGTAAAGGCCAGAAATCTTAATTCAATTGGTAATATAATAGGTTAGGATAGATGACCATTTAGCCGTATTGACTGCACTAGAGGTCATCGGAATTGAGGTAAGTGGATAACTGTAAATAATGTCAATTTATTTAGTCATGGAATGATGTGCTTAAGATTTGGTTTAGATGATTGTATTTGATGTTTCGTTTGGAATCTAGAGTTTTGATTGTGTATGGTTGAGTTTTCGAGAGAAAACCATAAAGGGGTTGAAATTGTTCACACCTATGGCTAAGCCGTAGGTTAGTCTACGGCTCACATTTTAGTGAGTTGTTTTGAGCTATTTGTGCTACGGCGAGACTTACGGCTAGCTGTAAGACTGGCTAGCTTAGCCGTAAGTGAACTACTGCTAACTCGTAAAGGCTAGAAATCTTAATTCAATTGGTAATATAATAGGTTAGGATGGATGACCATTTAGCCGCATTGACTGCACTATAGGTAAGTGACCTCTAGTGGGGTAAAATCACTTAACGTTATCATATGCCGAATGAATAATTACTGATTGAATCGATTTAGGAGTTTGGTCCAAAAATATGGATGTAATCCGTTTGTAGGGAAAGTTAGTTAAATGTATGTGGAGAATTGAATTGGATTGGGATGGGAATGTGAGTTACGGAATGCATCACGTGATAGACACCAAAAGTGGATCATTGCCTTCATGAGCTCATATTGTTATTTTGAAGAAAGATTTGATTTACTGTGTACATCTAACTAACTATGACTATTAGGTGGTATAGAGCTTACCTTCAAAATAATATTAGAAAATATCACATGAGCATAAAATACCTTTAAATTATCCAACCTTATCACTTTAATTGTTTACGGTATGGATGTTTGGATTGGGATTTTATATCATGACTTCATTGAGTATCTGTATATGTATGTATACGTATATATATCTGATCGGTTGCAGTTGGAGGTGGTCATACGCCATCAGGTCAGCATGTACTATGAGATATAGTACATAGCTGTGCCATTTGTTATATCTGGCCGGAATACTCGTTTTTGTATATTGTATCTGGTGAAAATATCTGTTTTTGTTCATTGGGTTTGCATTTGGCTTATTTTGGGTAAGAAAAAAAGTATGATTTTAAAAAAAATTCAAACTAACATCATTACTTGTAGTTTACCTCTTGCTAGATTACGTCAATCTGATCTACTATGTTTTGTATCTATGTCTTGTTGTAAGTGCCAAACCAGAGGGTCATGAGATGTAGGAGATTCTGTTAAATGGAGGAGTTGTTGAGTAGAGCGCCGATGACATCGTCTGAGGTCTCTAACTGGTAGTGCTAAGATCGAAATGTTAGACTTTTGTAATAAGGCCATATTTGGGGCTGATGTAGTCACTTAACTTAATTGTCTTGGAATTATAACTTTAATTGTCATGCTTTGAAGTTCTTGCCCATTTATTAATTATTACTGAAATTTGTTCATATGATTTGTATATGATACTCAACAGTGTTTATATGATTTGTATATGATACTCAGCAGTACAAATTATGAATTTTAGTTCCGCACGTAATTATGGTTGCTTGATCAACAAGCATAGCTTTACTATGAATTTCGATCCACTTAGACTTAGGGCCTGTGTTGTACGTTCAATAAAATTTTAAATTGGCCTTAATTCTCATACCCCTAACATTAGGTATGGATATCCAGCCTACTTTTGGGGCGTGAGAGAGTGAGAGATTACGGAAAGGACATAATAGAAGAAACTGAAATCAGTAGGGACCATAGAGCCACGGCAGAAGAACAGAGTTGCAACGAGTGGCAACCCAGCTCCAATGTGTGGGGCCATCTTTCTTTCTTTCTGGCTCACACAGTGGCTAGCTAGATTTTATTTTGTTATATGAGTCTTGCAACCAAAAGTGTCTGGTATGTAGGGACGGGGGCCGCGACCATAGCTCAAGACAAGTATCTCCTTTTCCAGTTTCTGCCACCGTCCACGTGACGCTTCTCCATATTTTATTCCATTCTGAGATAAAATATTAAATCAAAAGGAACGAAAATGGTGCCAAAAAGAAGTTTTATTGTTCCAAAAACACAAAATCTTAACCATCCTATGTTACAAGTTGTTCAAGTTTAAGCCGGTCAATCTCATGTATGCAATATGGGTGGTGAGTTGAAGCCTTACATCAAGAGAGAACAAAATATAATAAAGTTTATTAATTATGATATGATGATTTTTTTTATTTTTAGTGGCTTGGAAAGAAATTTTTTTATTTTTTTGAAAAAAAGTAGATAATATTTTATTATTTAGTGGCTTGAAAATATTATTTATTTTTGACTTTTTTTTTAAAAAAAGAACAAATTTTAAAAATTTCAATTTTGATATAAACCACACCTCTTTTTGTCTCTGGAAAAGAGAATCCACTTCATTTTATTTTATTCTAGAGAGTGACAAACACGCCCGACCTCATCTGGGTCCCACTGATGTGCCGGCCAAGTGCCACGTGTTCAAGGGATGAATGGTTGTTGAATTTTTAGGCCTGTCCATGCAAAATAAAATCCGCTCTAAGTATTTGACATGCCCAATTTCAGAATGAACCCACATGAGTGTTCAGTTTTTTTCAGTGCTCCAATTTTGGAAGGTGGGCCTGCTGTGTGGGGTTCCACTCTTTCCTGTCGCGGGAGGCGCCGGCCATCGACTCATGTATACGAAGGCAATTCTTTAATTATTATTATTATTAGGAATCAATGCACGTGGATTATAATTTATTATATTACATCTTGTGAAGTGAAGTTTATTATATTACCACATGTGAGTCAAATTTAGTATTATAGCTTTTAGAAAAAATATAAAAAAGTTAATGTCTTAGAAGTTTCCACTGCAAAAATCAATTTGTTGAAAATTTGACTACAAAAATCAATTTGAAAAAAAGTCTGATGGAGCTCCATTTGTCCAACTAGCAAATAAATCACTTGTTCCTATGTACCCACAAGAAGATTTATCCATTGACATTCCTCATATTGACTTTATCTTTGAAAATCAATGGCAGCTAGTCAAATATTGTAATTTGATGGTGCAAGTTCTCCAAATAAAGCATCCAAGGGCTCGATCGCGCATCCATATAGACTTTGGCTTTCAAGACAAATGACGCATCAAAAATGCTTCAGGTTGGAAAAAATTATTGTATAGAATTTTTGCAAGATCAAGATCAACCAACTAATCGAAA
The DNA here is from genome assembly GCA_037013555.1 of Sextonia rubra. Lineage (NCBI taxonomy): Eukaryota > Viridiplantae > Streptophyta > Magnoliopsida > Laurales > Lauraceae > Sextonia > Sextonia rubra. Next base: position 21,372,041 of record JASUAD010000001.1, on the reverse strand, counting down.
GTTTGTTTGACTATTCTTTGACCCAGGCGGACTATTACTGAACTCGAGAACAGGTTCTTTCCGAGTAGGGGAGAATGATGTGATGTTGACCTCTATGGCCACGTGTGTAGGCCTCAATTAGATTTAGAATTCCTATTTAATAATTATATATCATTAGATTGCTAATTTTATTTAATGAGTTGTAATTAGGATTCAATTTTCTATATTATGTATTTTCCTAATTATATAATATTTCTTAGGCCTTAAGTTATTTTACTATTTATGTGGCATTGTAATGAATAATTATTCATATTTGATTATTGAATAAAATTATAGGTTTTATCTCTGGAGGTGTGTCCTCATATTTTTAAATCTTTTTGACGATTTGAAGTGTCATTGGATATATGTTTTGGCACCCTATGCAAGCCCTAACCTTAGGGCTGTATCAATCTTTGTCCAATTGGGATATTCAATAGTGCAAGAATTGAACTACGAAACATCTTTATGGCCACTCTATTGACGAAGCTCTAGGAAAGGATGCCATTGAACTCCTACCAAATGCCCAACACCTCACCATGACCAATAGTGTATTGCATTTCGTGACAATGGGAGGGCGGTACAAGGTAGTTCCTTGTCAAGAATATGAGAGGGGATAGGTGAGTGTCAATGTTTACATGTTCTGGTTCTGGTAGGGTTGGTAATCGAGATGAGCCAGCTTAGGCTCGGCTCGAGTTTGTTCGAACTAACGATCCAAGCTTGAGCTTTAAAATGGGCTCTTCATCAGCTCAGGCTCAACTCGAAAGCTCATTAGAGAGAATACATATACACACATACATGCAAAATTCAATAACTAAAGATTTTCTATGTGATTTGAGCATAAATATTTTAGGAAAAACTTTGCCAAGTTTTTTAATTTGGATTTTGGCTTGTTCAAGGATATTATGTAATATGTACTTGATACTCTCGTTTGATGTTGAATGCTCTAGGCATATAGCTCTGACAGTATGGAAGACAACCTGAATGTTGTGATGCACCAGATTTTTAAGTGAAAATCCTAAAATAGGCAATTCATGACCATATAAGAATAGGATCACAGATATTTCTAAAAAGATAGGTTGAATCTATTAGATATGAGATTTTTTTTTCCATGACTTCCCTTGAAATGCTGACATCTCTGATTCTCTATTTTCAAGGCCCCTTACTAGCATAACATTGCTCAAAAGCTAAAACTTTAGGGGTAGTAAACACGTGGAACTAGCATGGCCACTACCATTCATTGCTTCATTTAAACCATTTCCACCGTTCAACATTCAAATCTATTCAACGAAAAATGAAATGAAAATTCCACAATTTCAATGCTCAAACCCATTCAATGGAAAAAACCAAAAAACACAAAAAAAAAAAAAAAAAACTACACCATTTCAACATTCAAACCTATGATCCGTGCATACTTTAAAATGACCAATGTTTTGTTTTCGATACTTCATTTTTTATTTGTAAAATCTGTGTCTTTGTTGTATCCACCACCATTCATTGTTTCATTTAAACCATTTCCACCATTTCAACATTCAAATCCATTCAACAAAAAATAAAATTAAAATTCCACAATTTCAATGCTCAAACCTATTCAATGGAAAAAACCAAAAACACAAAAAAACTACTCCATTTCAACATTCAAACCTATGAAGCGTGGATACTTCAAAATGGTCAATGTATCGTTTTTTATACTTCTTTATTTATTTGTAAAATCCGTGTCTTTGTCGTATCTAAGGTGTTTCCCTTCCATATTCACGCCATATCTAGGGATCATAGATTTAAACCCATTCAATAAAACAATAAAAATTCTACCATTTCAACCTTCAAACCCATTCAATGAGAGAAGAAAAAAAAAACCCTTGTCATTCATTTCAACATCCTCTCCCATCGAACTATATCCTGCACTCTCTCCAAATGCCTACTGCCCCCACCTGCAAAAAATAGCTCTAACCTCAACATGTTGCAACTTGTAGAAAATGATTACTTACTGCAAACTTTGATCAACAAATCTTTTCATATAATCAAATAACTTGAACATGCATTTTAGCAACCTGTACAATGTGTACCAAATTCAAAATTCAATCAAAATTACCAACTACAAACTTATGCAGAATTACAAAACCATTACACATTCAACTTCCATTTCCATTACAAAACCATTTCCATTCATGTACATTAAACCTAACTTACTTTTCTATGTATACCTCCCTTTACAAAAATTTGTATACCCTTCATCCCCATGCACATCATGATTAATCACATCCTAGAAAGAGATGAAATGGACATGTCAAATAAATGATGGATAAACAAAACGTAGAGAGGAAATAACACAATTTCACCCATCATAACCAGCATTTAAATCATTCCACCATTTATACATTCAAACCCATTCAATGAAAAAAATGAAAAAAAAAGGGGAGAGGTGGGGGGCTGGGTGTGATGGAAATGGGTTAGGGTTAGGGTCAGTGAGGGGGGAGGATGGGTCTCTGCTTGCATGTCAGAGAGAGAAGGAAATGGTGCCTGGGAATGGTTTGGGTGAGACAGAGATGGAGGAACGGGGAGGGGGTGTGGGGAGCGAGAGAGAGAGAGAGAGAGGGTGTGGGCGAGACAGAGAGGGGAAGGGGGAGAGGGAGTGGGCATTTTGGCCAACAGGAGGAGGAGGGAGAGGGAAAGACTGAAAAACTCACTCGAATGGGGTTGCTGAAAGGCTTTGGTGCAGGTAAGATTGCATTCTCAAGCAGTGGGAGGGAGAGCTGCAGTTGGAGCATTCTCTTTTCCTTGGAGGGAAATGAAAAGGAGAGGGTTTTTTAATTTTTTTCATTGTAGTTGCATTTTAAATTTTCAAACCCAGCCGTTGGATCCATGCTTTCATCTGGTCCTCCAAAATCTGCATAAGCTTCTAGCATTAATGAAACTTTTAACTTTCAATCATTGGACAATATACCAACAAAATGGAGATGTCCAAGATGAAATTAAAAATTATTCATTAGATTGCCTGCCACAGCAACAAATCAACAAAATCAGTAATTATATCAATAAATTTACTTTAGGCCTTTCAGTCGATGAGATTCATTTAAATATCCGAGTCAAATCGAGATTCGCTACAGCTACAGGGTGTTTGATATCTTATATTTCATGGATCACAATAGGATTAAGCAACAGACTTAAACTTGGATATAGGACAACTAGCTATGATCCTGATCGGATTAATGAACATAATATAAAATATGAGTACAAGAAACATTTATTTTATATACATATATATTAATGTCAGATGAGCCAAAACAGGACAGTAAATACTTCATAATTAGTTGAGCAACTAAGAGATTTTGAGACATGTTCGGTATGTTCCATGAGTAACTTCCTTCTGTAAACATTTCATTGAAAATGGTTTTTAAACATTTCTCCAAACATTTAACTGAAAATGGTTTTTAATGTATCACAAAACTCAATAACACAAAAGAAGCACATGAAGCATGCAAACTCAGACATAAACATATATATAAATATATAAATATATATGGAGAATCTTCGTACGCATCCGTCCCTCACCATTTTTTTGTGAGAACTTTAGGTGGGGCTCATCTATCACTCAATCCAAACTTTACAACACACATGGGACCCCATGATAGCAACCCCCCAACTTTTGGCCGAATTCGAATTTATTGGACCGTTGGATCGACTATACACCAATCTGAACGGAATGAATTTGTGAGCCATGGATGAAGGGGTTAGGGATATGTGATTGGGACCAAATTTGACATGTAGGGTGCTTCCACATAGATCTTTCCAACCCCCCCCCAGTCTCATCCATTGGTGGGGTCCACAGTGGGCCCCGCCAAAGAGTATGCACGAAAAGTCCATGAGGGACGTATGCACATGAAAAGGCCCAAATATATATATAGCCATAGAGATACACGTAGGAACTCCTACCTTCTGACAAAGCCAATAATAACCTCTTTGGGCTTCAATCCAAACCAAAAATTATTTTAGTCCAAGAAAAACTGTCCATGGTAATTACAGGTTGTTAGGTTAGGAATTTTCTTGATCTCCGACAAAAGGCAAGAAACATTATTTATCAAGGGTAGATGAACAGAAGAACAAATTAGTAAACCAGAGATTTTCCCGCCTTGAGATCTCTTCTTGAAACTAGGAAAAAAAAAAAAGATGACACTTCAAACACACATAAAAAAATCATTGAAATAGCTCCCATAACCCTAGTTTCTTTCTTGATCACAATCTACTTGAAATATTTCACTAACTAAAGCTATCCCTACCTTTTCATTAAGCTACGCCTTGCATGAGAGAGAGAGAGAGAGAGAGAGAGAGCCACCTCCCCCACATACGAGCTTTGCAGGTAAATACAAGCAACCAAAGAATTTACTTTAAGCAACCAAAGAATTTACTTTCAATCCAAAATGGTTTGCAGGGGAGTGCAAGCATTCGAAAAATTTAGTTTTATTGGAGAATTGTCTTAGGACTCAGAAGCACTTCAACATTAATGCCCGTGCGCACACACACAGAAAGTGAGAGAGAGATATTGAAGAAGTATAAAATAGAAGAAAAAGAAACCAAAATAGAGAGATATTGAACACGTATAAATAGAAGAAAAAGAAACCAAACTTTTAAAACATTAGAAGCAACCTATCTCTTGGAAGTATGGATGCTTGATCTCAAATAACTAACCTATTCAGGCAATGTAGTTTTTGGCTGTTGGACATATGTGGTCCTCATGACCACATGTCTAATACTTTGGGGCCCACAGCTCTGATACCCACGAGATCTGAAAAGTACTCATCAATTCTCACGCATCTTGGAGTGGGTGATAAGAGAGATAAGAGAAAACCCAATTTGAAAATCAAGATCTACTCATCATCAAGATCATGGCGCAAGGTATGCATTTATTTTATTAAAATCATATATTGCTTAATGCATAAATCTAGATCCTAAGGTTTAATGTTTTATTGCAAACCCTATTAGATCTTACATTGGCTTCTTGGAATCACCCTAGACATATTCTACAGCATGTTCAACATTCTTCTTCAAAGTCTTCACAACTGTCAAGAAAACAAGCACCACATTTGAATGCTCATTCTAATATAGACTGAGAAAGATAATATAATATGCCAAAAGAAATTTGAAATACATACAGCAAAAGCACTTCAATTTTTTTGGGATAGGAAACAACAGTTTTATTAAATAAAATATGGAAAGAGTAAAAAGGAATGGAGAACAAGAAGTCCTCCAAAATCAATTCAAGCTACAATAGTACAAAATACATTGGTATTCAACTCACAACGGCACTCCAATTCGAATGAATCAAAAAGAAAGAAATTCCTCTAAAATGCTTGGACACCGGGGCCTGTAAAAAACCTTCATTAGACTGCAGGCTTAGAAGTTTTATTGCGCATATCAACTACTTGAAGAATAGTTATTATTTAAGACCCGTATAAGAGAAGCATAAATAGTTAGTTTCAACAGTGAGAGCTATCATAGAATCATTTCCATTCACTGCTTGCACAAAATAAGTCAGCCAAAACACCAAAAATGACTTGGTGATAGAGTCAGTAAGAAAAATGCATGAGGCACCGAATCCTGCACTGAATGGTGCACCGACGGTACAAATGTCGGCATTCTCGTAGGTGCACCATTCGGTGCTAAGTGTCGGTGTCCCTAGCATTGTTTAGTCACTTAACCTTCAAGAAAACTCCTATGTGGTAACGAATATTTAAAAACAAATATCACCAAATCATACAAAACTAGAGTCACCTAAAATAACTAAAACAAGTCAAGTCAAATCAGTGTTTTCATTTTAATTTCTACAGCAAAATTACCCATACGTAGAACCCAAAAGGATATGGACCCTTCATTACAGCCACCCCTGCAACGGCCAACCCACCTCTACACAATCCTTTCCTAATGCAGGTGCACATGCCTCACTAGAATCCCCACCACAACACCACCCGACATCTCTAGGATAGTGGAGCCTATTCTTGCATGATTTAACTTATAACTAGTTACGCAAATACCTCGACGAGTCCCGCTTGTTTATACATCGAGTCCAGTAAGAACTTCTTAGGTTGGTACAGAAATGGGATACCCAATAGGCATAGACACAAAATTCATATGAGAAAACATACGTAAACGGGCCTCAAAAAGCTTAAGTTAAGACACCACCTAACCCAAATTAAGAGTCCGAACCAACCACTTAGATTAGTGGCTTGTAAATATGACTAGCATCTCTCATCAACCAGCCCTTCGCCTTACAATGAAGTTTCCATCTCACTCGAGCGATATCCACACGGCGCCCACCAAAAGTAGCTTTTGAAAAACAAACAATTGAATTTTCAGGAGCAAAACTAATTTTCCATTATTGGATAATTTGCGGGAAAAAGATATAGTTCATTTTTCTTTCTATGCATCCTTGGAATTACATGTCTGATAACTTCACCAATCAATACTAAAAGGGGTAATTACTTTTTACTTCAGGAAACACATTACCTCCCTAATAGTTAAAAATATAACTATAACCTCCTCGTATTTGTGGACCATAGTGAAGTGTGTAACTCCACTAATGGACAAATGTCCCTTTATAGAAAGAGAGAGAGAGAGAGAGAGAGAGAGAGAGAGAGAGAGAGAGAGAGAGAGAGAGAGAGAGAGAGAGAGAGAGAGAAGAGAGAGAACAAAAAAAGTACCTCCAAGGGAGAGGAAAAAGTGAAGAATCACAAACATTTTAGATAGAGATAGAGGTTTAGAGAAAGGAAGAGAAATCCGTTGTGAGAGAGAAACTTTCACAAGCGCCACGAATGTACCACTCTAACATAACACCGCAAGAGGTTTCACTTATATAGCTATAGCGGTCAGCGCCACAATGCCACCACAATGGAGAGGCAGTGGTACTTGTGGGCTTGAAGGTGGAGTTGTGGCAGCATCTAAACTGGGTTTGACTTCTTTCCAGCATTTATTACCATTGAAGAGGGAAAATTCAGAGTCATAAGGGTAACAAAGTAGGTGGTGGCCACAACAAAGTTTATCCATCTGTTCACACGGGCTCAATCATTTTCTTGTAGTAGCTTCTTCTTTGATTGATTATTCATTGGGTTACAGTAACATGGAGATTGGTAAAATTGTACATTGGTGGTGCTTCTATCGATTGAGATTGGCCACTGGTTGTGATTAGGAGTTCACCTAACACACATCAGGAGCATAGAGGCTTTCAGGTACATATTGGACTCGGATTTGGATGTTGTGTACTTCAACACTGCGTCTTGTTAAAGATTTAAATCCCAGTCAAGAAAACTTTCACCTTTGTCCAATTGGGATATTTAATAGTGCAGGAATTGAACTGCGAAACGTCTTTATGGCCACTCTGCTGATGAGGCTCTACGGAAGGATGCCATTGAGCTCCTACGAGATGCCCAACACCTCGCCATGGCTAATAGTGTAGTGCATATTGTTACTATGGGAGGGTGGGATAGGGCAGTTCCCTGTTAAGGATATGAGCGGGGATAGGTAAGTGTCACTGTTCACATGCTCTGGTTCTGGTAGGGTTGAAAATCCAGACGAGTTGGCTCAGGTTCGGCTCGAGTTTGTTCGAACTAACGAGCCAAGCTTAAGTTTTAAAACGGGCTCATTATTGGCTCAAGTTCAGCTTGAAAGCTGAATAGAGAGAATACATATACACACACATACATGCAAGGTTCAATAACTAAAGATTGCCTGAGTGATTTGAGTGTAAATATTGTAGGAAAGACTTTGCCAAGTTTTTTAATTTGGTAGTTTTTTGTTGTTCAATTAGATGAAATTAAGCACATATATATGTTCCTGTATATGTATATATATTGTATATCAATGTATTTGTAGTTGAACATGAAATTAGGTGTCAATTAGAAGAAACTATGGTTTATGTTGATTCTTATAGTATGATCAAGGGTTTGAGTTTGGAATTACTTTGATTTGAAGTTTGAATTTTTAATTCAATTTGAAAGCTCGGTTAAGCTCAAGTTGAGCCGGCTCAGGCTCATGACAAGCCAAGCTCAAGTCTATTTTTAAGCGGGTTTTGTTAACATGCCAAGCCTGAGAATCTTGAAGCTTGACTTGTTACTGGCATTCCCACATAATGTATTGCACAACATAATAATTGAATGCTAGACAAACAGCCAAGAAAGTTAGAGAAAATAATACTCTTATATTCAAAATAATAACTTATATAAAATATGAAACTCATTCTAATTTTCTACCGAGCGATCTCACACGGCTTAAGGTTTCTACCAAATTTAAAGTATTTTGTTTAAACTTTGGCCTCTGATACCAAGTTGTCTCGCCCCGAAATCTGAAATCATTGGGACCCTCAAATCACGGGGCACGACGGGTCCACAATAGTTAAAGTAAAAGAAAATTTTTATTAATAAATCACATTAAACAAATATTACATGAACAAACAACTCCGACACATGCTATTAATGTTTAAAACGAATTCTCGCAACTCATTCCTCAATCCTGGTCCTGGATGCAAGCAAAGTGTCCTCTGTGTCGGGCTCAACTGTGAAATCCGGGGAAAAACAAAGGGGGTGAGTACAACTCTACAAATAGACCCACTATGAAACCGTAGCAAACGGGTAACAGTCCAGGTATCAAATTTAGGAGTCACGGTTTCAAACAAATCAACAAGAAGTGAAATATAACAATCTCAAAGGTAATAACATCGATAGTAAGATCAAATCAAATACAAATTTACAAAATCGGATTCCAGCAAAATTTACACAAGACGGAGGTAAACAAGATAATCCATTAATTAATCAAAACATCACAAATTAAGAGTAACATCCTAAAACCAAACTAAGATAGGGCATTTCTGGAGTAAACAAAATAACAAAGTGTGCTTGCAAGATTAAGCCTACACCAAATACAAAGTACCTGCCAAGTACAAACTATTTTCATATCCAAGGTGGCACAAAGCCTAAGATTACGATAATCCCAAAAGCAAAGTAGAAACTAGCTGCAGACTAGCAATGTCGTACAAATGGGTCCCAATCCCAATGTCATACCCAAAAACAGCTAAAATCCGCGGGTGAGTGTCCCCACAGTGCGTTGCTCATTCTTTAAAGAATGCCTTGAGGTCAAAGATGTACGAGCAACAAAATCTAATAATTCATGAATTTTCAATTTACAAGCAGAGGTCAGGTTGGAAACACAAATCAAGCCATACATCATCGAATCTTTAAATAAATCCAACCATCTCAATCAAATATCAATAATTCACTGAGAAATTTAATTCATAACAGAATGGTGTCCAAGGATCAATATCAAATCTAATAATGAATAAATCCAAAACAAATCAAATGACAAATTTCTGATAATAATGACAGCACGATGATGTCAATAAAACATCAAATCCAATGATCATCACATCAAAGGTAACAAAATTCTTCGGAGCTCCATGATTATTTCAACAAATTTCAAAATTACAATTTAAAGCATAATCGAGATAAGGAATAGAAAACGCAAGTATGAGGGTAACATAGTAAGACTACTCGCCTGGATCAACAGTGAATAGCGAATATAACCTGGATCTTTTGGAATCTCAGTGTGAGGCCCTGATAATAATATTTAACAAATAAATTTAGTAATTGGGCCCATTGATTAGGTTCATGCACTAATTATTAGGCTTAGGTCAGGCTTGGATACGAGTCATGATCATGGGCCTATACATCATGAATAAAGCTATGGGTTAGGTTTGAGTATGATTTTTGGATGTAATGATTTAACACATACGGGTTTTGGGCCTGGTTATTAGATAATGCAAGTGGACCTGAGTAGTTTGAATAATGCATGTGTATCACGGGGGCCATGGATAGTGGGTTAAATAGGTTGTGCCTATGGGCTCAGGCCTGCGTTTCAACTTGAATAAAATATGGTTCAATGTGTTTCTGAGTTAGGCCTAAGTTACTAGAACATATTGAAGGGCCTGAACGACCTGAATTAAACATACATGCAAGGTGGGCCAAATCTAGGTCAATTGGGTTAAATAACAAGGAGAAATAGGAGAAGAAGAGAAAGATGGGTTCACTGCTTGTTGTAGATATGGGCACGGTGGCAGCACAATGACGATGATGTAACAGTTATATTTGGAGATGGGTGGAGGGCCACTTAGTCATGACAGAAACTGGAGGAATTGCAGAGTAACAAGAAGGAAGCAGAAAGAGAAAGCAAAGAAGAAGAACAAGAAGAAAATAGTGGAGAAGCAGTGACAACAGCTTGATGAAGAAAATAATAAGAAAGAATAGGGTGTTGCAAGGGAAAGAAGCGAAACTAGAAGAAAGAGGAAAGAAGACGAGGTGCAGAAGAATCAGATAAAAAGAAGAGTAGAAAAGAACAAAAAACAGGAAGAAGAAGATAGATGTAGAGAGAGAGAGAGAGAGAGAGAGAGAGAGAGAGAGAAGAAACGAGGAAATAGATGATGCAAGGAGGGGCTGGGTTCCTCGGCTAGGAACAAGGAGAGAAAAAAGAGGAGAATGGAAGAAAGAAAGAAAGAAAGGAAGAAACAAGAAGAAGAAAGTGGAGGAACAGCAGGTGGGTCTTGGCCAATGCTCGAGCTATGGGTGAACACCAGGTCTGGCCGTAGAAGCTCTAGAATGTGATTGCTGTTTTTGGCTTCTTTGATTCGAGACAAGGAGAAAAGTGAAGACAGCGATGGATAAGGTATATGGGGATTATTTGGTTGCAGGGTAATGGAAGTGTAAGGTATGTAATGTTGGTAAATTCATGGGATGGACATAACTTGGGCTTTAAGAGTTATAATTTTATTTTTTAGATGAACTGAGGCCTCTACAACAGTTACAGATAAAGGTCTTCTACTCCAAAGAATGATTACAGGTGATCTACTTGACCGACCGGTCGGTTTGTCTGGCAGATCGGTCAAATTTAATGCACATAGAAACCTGCAGACAGAATTAAAGACCGACTGGTCAGCTGAGGTGCTCGGTCAGTCGGACCCCATGCCCGATCGGTTGAATAGGGTATCCGATTGGTTGGCTGGGTCGGCTGTCGCGAATAAAAGTACTTTGATTTTTCGGATCTACAGCTTATGCGATCAAATCCTTCCTTATCTTCCCCGAGTCCAGAGCGAAAAGGTCTATATCCTCACTATGTATATAAGGAGCATCTCGTTCTTAAAGAAAACACCTCTCTCTAGATCAAAACCCTAGAAATCTTATTGAGAGATCGTCTTCTCAGAAGCTTCTCTGCTCTATATGTGTTGCAACGTGTGCTTCTGAGCATCAGGTTCATTCACCATCTTTGTGGTTCGTCTTGAGAGGCATCAAGGAGTGAAGATTAAGCCTGAAGAAGGTGAACGACGTGTGCGTCGACAAGAAGGAGTGCTTCTAGTCCCTTAGGTTGTGTTCAACTGGGAAAAGGGTAGTAAGTAGTTCTTGTAACCTCTCTTTAATAGTGTTCGATCATGGTGAACTGGTGGTTGGTCTCGTGGTTTTTCCCGTCTGGGTTTTCCACGTAAAAATCTTGTGCCCATCCTTCTTATGGTGATTGCTTTGTTATTAAATTCACTACTATAGGGATTCTTCATACTTAGATCTGACTGGGACCTAAACCCGTGTTAAGTTTTAAAGTCTTTCAAGAAGGAAGTGAGGAGATAAAGAAGACGATGCAGGAGGGAAGAAAAACGAAATGGAGGGACGGAAGCGCAGGTCTCCACGGTTTCGGTCTTGGCAAGGAGGAGAAGACAGAAGATGGAGAAGAAGAAAAGCTGAAGACAGGAAGAAGAAGAAGAAAGGAAAAGGAAACTAAGATGGGTTCCGACTCCTGGTTCGTCTGGCAAGAACTGAGAAGAAAAGAAAGAAAGAAAAAGAAAAGAGGTAGAAGAGAGATGAGGTAGAGAAGTTACAGCAACGGACAGAGGAAGGAGAAGGAAAAATAAACTGAAACGAGAAGAGGAAGGTTGCAAAGATGACATGAGGAAGAAGAAGAAACAGGGAAGTAAGGGAGAAGAAGAAAAAGTCAGCAAAGGAGAAAGAAAGAAGGAAAACGAAAGGAGGAGGAAAAATAGAGAAGAGAAGAAACGGAAGGAAAAAAATGCAGGGAAGAAGGTGATAAACAATGGAAGAGAAAAAAAGGAGAAGAGATCGACACGGTGGAGAGAGGAGAGGGAGAAAAGATGATACAAAGAAGAAGAAAAATGAGAAATGATGAAGAAAGAATCAGTGAGAAATAAGAGAAACCGAGGAAGAGAGGGAACAAGAGAGAGAGAAGAAGATGAGAAAAAAAATCGGCAGAGAAGATGAACAGTGGAAAAGCAAAAAATAGAGAACAGGAAGAAGAAAACAAAACGAGAAGATGAGAGAGAGAGAGAGAGAGAGAGAACAATGATCTGGGTATGGTGATGATGGTAATCGGGTTGGGGCCTGATGATGTGGTGTGAATGATGAGGGTGACAAATTAACAATCATGTTGACAGAGGTGGAATATGAATACCAAAATTGTAACCATGGAAAAAAAAAGGGTTAAAGGGCTGAGAACACATACCTTAAAAGACAAAGGAAACAGAGCACTTGAGAGGAGAACATGACAAGAGATGAGAGGCATAGTTTCCTTTTATAAGAAAAGAAATGAGAGTCTCCAAGGGAATAAGAGTCCTATACTAAGTTAGCCAAGGAGGACAATTTAAGTGGGACTCTAGAACACAAGGTGGAATTGAACACAAATTTCAAGGTGGAGTTGAGATGAGATTGACATCAACAAGAAACCTAATCAAATTGAATATCTTGGTTGAGCCAGACTCTTAAATATACCAAATTCTAACAAAACATGTGGGGTCAATTATGGATCAAATCAAAGGTCAAGATTAATTTTAATTGAAAATAAAAATTCGAGTCATTACAACTTCATCCACATCGTTCACATCACACGCCTACGCATTGGTAGGCAATATTAAAAGTTTTACCTTTTAAGTATGAAAAATAATCCTATAAGAATTAGTTCTCACAACTTTTTTGTAAGAAGTTTAGGAGGGCCCATCTATTACCGAATCCAAATCTTACAATACATAGAGACCCATCTGATAGTCATACACCCCAAGTTCCAGTCAAATCCGAGTGGATCAACTGTGCACTAATCCGAATGAATTGGATTTGTGGGCCACGAATTAAGGTGTTAGGGACATGTGATTGGGGTCAAACTTGATATTGAGGGTGATCCCACATAGATCTTTCCATCCCACCTGGTCTCATCTCCAAATGGGCCTACAAGTGGGCCCCATAAAAAGTTCTCACGGTAGGTATGTGAGAATACTTCTCAACATATTAAAGTTCCTTAAGTGCCATATGTCTTGGGACAAAAATGTGGGTACATATTTATATTTTTTTAAGTTAATGATTTATCACTCAAATTGGAGATTAATTTGTAACCGTCTATATAGAGATGTGATCTGAGTGACTCATATCCACAAATGGCTACTCCTTAAAAAGCCAAAATGACAACAGCATGCAGGTTCATTGCATCTGGAATCCTGGATCCCTGAGTGTCTCCCAACCTTATGAGAGTGGGATGCGTGGAAAAGGGCCTATCTATTGATAATTTGTGCCGCACAAAAGGAATGGGCTAAAGCTTGCTTCAATTACTTAATCTAATCAGCAGTTATAAACTTATAATAATCCATCACATATCTCCTCGTTTGCATGACGCGCCCGGCTTCGCCCTTTTGGAGAATAACGTTCCCTTCATATTCAACATCTATAGCCCAATGTTTTTAGAACGAAGTGGCAATTGTATCCCCGAATGCTATATTTGGATTCTACCATGACATCAGCATGTCATGATAATTATCTAATATACGAACTAAGATAAAATTTATTCGATCCAAAATATATTGGAAAAATAAAATTTAAAAATTTACTTCTTTTTAACTTTAAAAAAAAGGAATGTGGTTGCTCATACATTTGCTAAATATGCTCGCACGACGTAGGTTACAAAGATGAAGGATCGTGGTTGCTTATACATTTGCTAGATATGCTTGCACAATGGAGGATATGAATGTTTGGTAGTACTCTACCAGGCTTAATTAATCAACATGTAATCCGTGATTCTTTATCTTAAATTTTTTAATCTATTTATTTCGTTTTGATAAAAAAAAGGATGTAATTAATGAAATTTAAAATTTAAGATTTAATTTGCAAAATCGCTTGTCTGAGTTCAATCATTTGAACACCTCAAGTTCAACGGTTGGATCACCTATTTCATATTCTACTAATGCTAAGCAATTGGTTGGTCAGATTGCAAAATCAATTAGCCAAGTTCACTCATTTGGCAACAAGGGGTTGCCTGGTTTGCAACCTCGCATGCCTCTTGATTGCCGGGGGGTCAATCCCCACTACACCACTTTTTTCATGTATATTGGCTATTCCTTCTACTTTGCAGGCTTCTTCCCATTTGTGTAGGCTTTCTCATTCCCACTTTGTTGTTAACTTCCTCTTCTCACTTGTTTGGGCTCTCTTGGGTCCTGGCTGCTCATAGTAAATGGCAGGTACCAAAAACTATAAATAAAACAAAACAAAAAGGTGCAACGGTTGGATGATTTGGTTCATTTTCTACCAACTTCAAGCAATTTCGGTTGAACTGATCTCCAGCATGTAGCAGCTTTGGTTCAACTGAGGTACAAAAGTTGGTTTGACAAAGTATGGCCTTTGCACAAGACATAGGTTCAGGCTCATCTCATATAACTATGGGCATTTCGACCAAAGGTCCCTAGATATTTTTTCAAAATATCAAAGGTCCAACAAAATAATCATTGCTACATTAGGTCCCTAAGTTAAAAAAGGCAATTAAATGTACAAAACAAACCCTCATACTTATTAAGTGCATCGTTTGAAATTCATAGTTTCAAAACCATGCTATTTTCATTTCTTAGCAACTTGAGCTTACAGACGACAAGAATCTCATCGCATCCAGCAAATTCTTCTTCATCAAACCACAAAATTGAGCAACCTAGAGTACAAATCCGAGAATCTTATCCATTATCGTCGTCCAACGATTGCACCATTAAGTAAGTAAAAACTACCCAAATTTAGGATTTGCAAATGTTTGACATGCAGTTATTTGATGATAATGAAACATAAACAGATAATTTTAAATCATTTCAAAACCATGCTCTTTCAATTTTATCCATAAGCCTCTAATGATTTACAATTTTATCTGTTACATGTTCTTACTTTTTTCCTTATATCTTTAAATTATATCTATTTATGTATGATATTTTTCAAATCTATCTGTTAGATGCTTCATGTATCTTTCAATCTCTTTCAATTTTAACTGTTCATTTATGATGTTGATACTGTTACATTTTTTTACGTTTTTATCTCAAATTGAATTCCTTTCTACGTTTAGACTCTTCTATAATTATATTTGTTTTTGTTCTATTTAACTCTTTTCTTCTAAATTTTTATAAGGAAATCAAATATATCTTTTTACAATGTTCATCTATATTTTTATCCGTAAGATGTTTGATCTTTAATTCTGTTTCTTTTCCGTATTTTCCAATTATATCTGTTATCGTTTGATCTTTCTTTCTATTTCTTTTGCATTTTATCTATTAGTTTCTAATGTTCTTCAATTGTATATGTTAGTTGCTTGATCTTTCTTTATATTTCTTTTCATTTTTATCGATTTGCTCATGGTCTAATTCAATTATATCTGCTAGTTGTTTGATCTTTCTTTCTTTCTTTTTCTTCGCATTTTAACTATTAGTTTATCGCGTTGGACAGTTCTATCTGTTAATTGCTTGGTCTTATTAATAATTTCTTTTGAATTTTATCTGTTCATTCATAGTGTATTTCAATTATATATGTTAAATGTTTAATTTTATTTCTATTCCTTTCGCATTTTACCTATTAGTTTATGGTGTATTCCAATGATATCTATTAGTTATTTTTTTTTCTTTCTTTATGTTTCTTGAAAATTTGTTTGTTAGTTTATGGTGTTTTACAATTCTATCTATTAGTTGTTTGATATTTCTTTATGTTTCTTTCCCATTTTATTTGTTAGATTCTGGTGTTTCCAATTGTATTTGTTAGTTGCTTGACATTTCTTTATATTTTTTTCCAATTTGATCTGTTTGCTTACGCTGTGTTCCAATTGTTTCTATTTAATGTTTTAAGATTTCTTTCTGTTTCTTTTAATTTTATCTATTAGTTTATGATGTTTTATGATTGTACCTATTAGTTGTTTGTTCTTTCTTTATGTTTCTTTCAATTCTATTTGTTTGCTGTTTATATTTTTAAATTCTTTTTGTTTGTTGCTTGATCTTTCTTTCTGCTTTATTTCAATTTTACCTATTTGCTTTTCCAATTATATAAATGTTTTTATCTATTTGGTATACTACTCTTGAAAGCAACATATAAAATTCCTACAATTACTTTATCTTTTCTTTATGTTACTATCGATTCTAAACATATAAGATCTCCCAAAGCATATATTATATTCATCTTCGAACAATCATTAGATCCATGATCACAAGCAGATCAAAAACTCAGCCACAATCACAATAAAAATTAAAACACAATGAACAATGAACGAAAACCAATAAAAAACATTATCGTTCACAATCAAAGAAATTAAAAAAAAACAGATTATAAAGAAAGAAAATCATGGAACAATGAAAAAAGAAGAAAATAAAAGACAAAAACAAAGAAGATAAAGAAGAAAGAAAAAGAATATAGTTGCAACTCCAAAAAATATAACTAGATCACCAAGGAGCACACGATTCCAAATTGAAATTGAAGAAATGTGATTCTAGAGCCTAAATCGCCGGAATAATGTCACAAACCCATACAAAGGTATTTTCTGTAAAAAATATCCCAATGCAAAAAGAAAGGACCTCCGCTTAAAATAAAATTCAAATGGAAGGAGTTAATGAATTAAACCTTATTAAGATGGATTTAATATACTAACAACGTAAAAATAGAGACCGACCTCTAAATATCCCTATAACTATATCCCAGAAAATAGGCCCAATCCAGCATACAGATCCAAAAAATCACAGTCCAAATCCCACCCAACGTGCGTTGAGCATTTGTGGGGCCTCGATCTCTCTGATCCATGAACACTCCTCATCCAAGGTTGGTTGATGGGTCCCATTTATTTCACTCATTGAACTACTTTATGGACAGATTTAGAGGCTCAAATAGGACGAGGCTAGCACTAACCCTATATGATTGACCTAAATTACACATATTGTGAGTAGGGGTGTACAAAAAATCCTTTAGTCCGTTAAACCGATTTGATCCGATTCGATTCTCGGTTTTTTAAAGGATCCGATGGTTAATGGATTGGTGACGGATTGGGAAAATCCTAATTCATTTGTAACAAATTGGTGACAGATTTTACCTTTAATTAGTGGCTTTAAACTGATCTAATCTATTGAAGTAAAAAAAAATATTTTTTTATTTTTATATAAAAATGTTAAAAGACAATAATTTCTTTCAAAAGGTTTAAGTGTTTTGTGCGTTTTGTTTCATCCTTCTGTTAAAATTTTCCTAGTGAGTTTTTGTTAGGATCCTTTAAAGACCTTATGGAACTGGTAATACAATTCTCTTTAGGTTAAAAGAGTGGGATTCAATTAAAAAACTGATTTGATAGATGATAGTAAATCATTTATACTTTTAAAGTACTCAAAATTTAGGATTTTTGCTTAAAGATTTTATTTGGAGTATCTACTTGTATATCTTTCTATTATTATTTGTATTCTACATTATATATCTGGTGATGTGGCAGTTATCTTATACCGTAATTACCTTATGGGAGCTTATAGGATGGTTGAATGTATCCTTTTTAAACCTCTTCAAAATTTGATCTCTTCAAGACATTTTATACAATGAACATGTCCAACGTGTTGATCTTAACAATGACTTCATCTAATAATTTGGAAATGGGCACGTACAAAGGATAGAGACGGGCCACCTATAATCATGTTTTACCAATGGGCCCCTCACAACTTTTCCTTTTATTTTTATTTTATTTTATTGCAAAAAAATTCCTTTCATGGGCTCTACCAACAGATTGAACGGTTTTAACCTTTCCGAACCTTTGATTCACGGTTCGGTTCGGATCAGTTTTAAAGGGCAACGGATTGGTGATGGAATATAAAACCATCAATTCGTAGGAAACGGGTTGGTGATGGATTTCACTCAATTCGATTCAATCCAAACCATGTACACCCCTAATTGTGGGTAAACACAAATGCAAAGCCATTGAGAAGAAAGCCTAATACCAAACCTAAGCTGAGCTCAAGCTAATAATCTCAAACAAATTATTAATTTCATCATGCCATGTTCTTGTCGGTTGGATTAGTTAAATTCTATGTCTTGTTGTCTTCAAATATAATAGTCTTAGATTCGTGGTTTAGATGTGTCAAAACAAACTCCCTTACATGGGGTATACACAAATCTTAGTTTGAGAGGAGTTAAATATCCCACCTCAAGATGAACTATTTGATACAATCATATGCTTATTCATTTATCAAGTTATTTTATCAAATGATCAGTCTTTTAGTAAGACCAACTTTTGTTGGAGTAAATTTTGAGAATTTACATCCCTTAAAAGAGGTTTTTTTTATTCTTAATGGCTTTCTTCATGAAACTGGTCGTTCTGATTTTGATGATCATAACCAGTTCAAGGCTAGATTTTTTAGTCATTTGAAATCCCTTTTTTTAGCAATATAAATGGCCCCCACTACGTCATTTGGGTTGGACTTGATAGTTCTTTTAAATGGTTTATTAAAGACATAATTTAAAGAATGTCATGAGGGCAGTTTTGTTATTTCTTATAATTTTTCATAGAAAAGCCTTGAATGAAAGAATTATGAAATTTTCTTGTGTGTTTTTTTTTGAAATACTCAGACTTTCATATGCTCTTTCGAAACTATGCCAAAATATTAATATCTTTTAAAAATTAAAAAAAACTCAAGGCCCGACAATCCGCATAAAGTTTTAGCCAAACACTTACCTATATATTTTTTTCTCAGTGACCAGGAACTGGGAAGAAAAGACTTCCACTAGGTGTGGAAGCCATGGGAGTGGATGCCTAGACCACTAGGACAACTTTAAATTGAATTCAAATTTTCTAATTAATCCCACCACCATCACCATGTGGTTTTTAATGAAAGTATCCGAACTCCATTTAATGAGAGGATCCAGACTCCCTTAAGTTCCCCTACCTATTTCCCTGGAGTCCCGACCTTCCGATTAAAATCCCCATGGGTGGCCACCATATGGGAGTTGCCACTAAGGTTAAAAAAATCGGCCGATACTGGTTCGTATCGGCCGATACGTACCGGTATCAGCCGGTACCGAGACGATAATTTGATGTGTATCGGTCTCAGTACCAGTATCGCAAAATATCGCTAATTTATCGCGATATATCGGCCGAACCCACTACAACAGAAATCATTTTTTGCGGCTAAAATTCAGCGACATATTGAAAATTTGTCGCTAAATGTTACTTTTTTACGACGTAATATTTATGTCGTCGGGTAAAAAAAAATGAATTATTTAGTGATGATAATTTTCAATGGTCGCTAAATATTGTCGAGAAAAGTTTGGCGCCAAAAAAGGAGTTGGCGCCATCAAGGGGAAATGTTTTTGCGACAAAATATTTTATTGGGCGACATATTATTTTCGTCGGTATATCATTAGAACTCTACACCCTTAAACAAATTCGGCGACAAAAAATTTATCGTCATAAAATTACTAAAAATAATCTGCGACGAAACACAAAATTTAGTGAATTGGCACCATTGGGTTGGCGCCCTAACAGATTATTTCCAACAGCATTTGGCGACAAAAAATTTGTCGCCGATTTTCATTATATAAGTACCGGGTTTGAGACAACTCTACCCTAACGAATTGAGCAGCGGCATTCTTCTAAAATCTGAGACAGCCACAGCTTCGCCATTCTTCTTCCAGATTTCACGTCCAGACTTCTTGAGCAGCAGCAGGTATGCTTCTTCCTTCTCTGTCTCCTCTTCCACAACTTCACTTGTTTTTTTTTTTTTTTAGGCGATGTGGGGGTGGGGAGGTTGTTTTGAAGATGGATGGACTCGGTTGATAAGGTTTGAGGGAGTAGCAGGCGTCTTAGGTTGGAGAGTTGAGGGGAGAAAGTAGGCTCATGTTATCTTTGCTCTGTTACTGGAGACATTTGGTTAGGACTTGGGAAGGCAAGATGGAGAGAGAGAGGCGTGGGCGGACCTACATATCCGGGGGTGGGGTTGCTTCGTTAGAAAATGCCCATTGAGGGCCTAATGCTCTTTGGCACAACCCCCAGTTACGTTTCTCTCTCTCTCTCTCTCTCTCTCTCTCTCTCTCCCTCTTACACTTTGCCCCCATTTGATGCAATATACTGCATAAAGTAAAATCATGGAAATCTGCCTGTATCAATGGACTTTGAAAAAGAAACTTGAGAGGGCAATCCCATTTAAGAATGCACTGATAGTCCCATCAGCCATTGATTCATTCACTTACTTTTGTTTGATCACGACAAATACAATCTTGTTTCCTTGTGTATACAGAGGACTCTTGATGAATGATGAAAACCATTAATAAGGATAGGAACCACTGCAGATAAAAGACCGAAATGTGATTGCAAGGGTCTAGGTGGGCCAAAGGGATGGATCTTGATGATGGTTGGGCATTAGGCAAGAGGGTTTGGTCATGATGCCATGCAAATTGGGGGATTGTTGATTAGGATCCGAGAATGAGATAAATCAGTGATTGGAAATTCAGATTGTTACTTAACTTACGAAACTAGGTTTTTTTTTAATCATGCTAACAAGCACATATGTGAGTGGAAGTTGGTATGGCTGGGTGAACCTTTGGAAAGAACTGAGTAGAACTATATGTAATGTTCATACTGTATTCTAGGTGTTTGCTAAAATTCCATGTAATAGTGCTGGATTACTTACCTTTGGTTCTGACACTTAAAATTAATCTAAACATGACGAAATCCATGTACATTGTTGTAGCTGGTGCTAAATTCTAATTATAATTATTTTAAAGGAATTGTAACTAGACCCATACCATTTAATAACAAATTGGAATCAAAGTGGGGCAGTTTAATGTATAGTATTGGGGGTTTTGGGCGATGTGGGGGTGGGGAGGTTGTTCTAGAATTGGGGTGGAAGTGCTGTTTGGGGATGGAGGGGTGTCTTGGCCAGTAGATGGGTTCTCAGGTTTGGGTTTCAGGAGCCAGGCAGGTTTGAGGGTTATTTTTTTTTTAAATTTGGAGTGCTATATTTAATTGGGGTTTTTTTTTAAGAATTGATTGATATTTTGATTAGTGAAGTAAGCTGTATGGCATTTGAGAGGCGTGAGCATCTGTTTAGTGGCTATTTTTGTGGGTTTTAGGTCTGTTGGTGAGTAGTTGAATCTGGTGTGTTTTGCATGATATGCTTTTATATGCAATTTGTGGTGTGTGGGTATCTAATTGCATTTTGGGATTTGCTTTATTGCGTATTCAATCACAATTTATTATTTACTGACGGCATCTGGAATTTCATCACCATGTAGCTGTTGTTTCCCCATGTGATTGGATAAGGCTAAGGTGGTGCTGATGATGCTGATGTAAAAACTCAAAATCATATCTAATTAGTTTTCATTTTGTTGTTTGTGATGGTGATGATTAAGTTATACTTGCTTTGGAAATTTCGATTCATTTTCCATTTAGTGGATGACAGTTCATGAAGGCATTTCCCTATCAAAGTCTTGCTTGAAATTATAAAGTTTTCCTCATTTTGATTTTCTTTTTCTTCTGAAATTAGCTGCATGTGTTCCATAAATGAAATTCTACAATATCTGCAACATTTCTTATTGTAGGTCACCAATTATGGACAAGACTTGGATGTATTGCAGGAATAAACTTCGACATGAGTATACAAATGGGGTTAGGTCATTTATTAAATTTGCCAGTGAACATATGGGAGAGCAAAGTAAGATTTGGTGTTCGTGTTTGAGATGCATGAATGTAGAATTGCATACTTACCCCATCGTCCAAGAACATTTATTGTTTAATGGGATCATGACTTCTTACACGACATGGATACTCTACGGGGAGCCAATGCCAATGAATGTCGGGGGCATACATGACGATAACTCAGACGATGAGGGGGGAAGTGTTCAAGGTGAAATCTCTGACATGAAAGACAACCCTCGTGATGAGTTGCCTGAACTTCTGGAAGACATATATAGGGGAGTTTTTATGGATAATGATTTGGGGGATCTGGGATCTAGTCATGGTTCTAATAATGTTGGGCGAGAGAATGTACATAAATTTGAAAAATTATTGAAAGATGCCCAACGTGAGTTATATCCAGGTTGCACCAAGTTTACATTGTTATCATTTGTCATAAAGATGCTGCATATAAAGGTGTTGAATAACTTGAGCAACAAGGCATTCAACATGGTGATGATGATAATGAAGGATGTTATACCAGAGAGTGAGATGGTTCCAAGTTCCCTTTATGAAGCAAAGAAATTCTTACGTGAACTGGGATTGGGATACAAATCCATTCATGCTTGTAAGAATGATTGTGTGCTTTTTAGGAAAGAAAATGAGAATCTTGAAAATTATCCAGAATGTGGAGAGTTTCGATATAAGCACAATGATGGCAAGGGTAAAAAAATTCCTATTAAGGTGTTGCGACATCTCCCAGTGATCCCAAGGTTACAAAGATTATTTATGTCAAGGAAGATAGCTACAGATATGCGGTGGCACAAGGAGAAGCTTGTGGATGATGGGGAATTCTCGATCCATCCCGCTGACGGTATAGAGTGGAAGGATTTTGATCAGCAATATCCTGCATTTGCCAAGGAGTCCCACAATGTTAGGCTAGGGCTGGCTACGGATGGGTTCAACCTTTTTGGTAATATGAGCAACTCCTATAGTATGTGGCCTGTGATACTCATGCCTTATAACCTGCCACCATGGAAATGTATGAAAGAACCATTTTGTATGATGTCGTTGCTTATTCCTGGACCGCATGTACCTGGAAAAGAGATTGATGTTTACATGCAGCCGTTAATAGATGAGTTAAAAGAGCTTTGGGAAGACGGTGTATTAACTTATGATGTATCTAAAGGGGAGACTTTTCGAATGCATGCGGCTGTTATGTGGACCATAAACGACTTTCCAGCATATGGTAACTTGTTGGGATGGAGCACTAAAGGTTATTTGGCGTGCCCTGTTTGTAACAATGATCCATCATCACAGAGGTTGAAAAGTAAGATAGGGTACACGGGCACTCGTCGTTACTTACCTGAGAACCACTTGGCGAAGGAGTAAGCTTTTTAATGGTAAGTCAGAGAATTGAACAAAGCCGGTGGAATTGTCAGGGGAACAGATACTAGAGCAATTGGATTGCTTGACGAATGTTAAGTTTGGGAAGCACCCACTCAATAAGAAAAGAAAGCGCAACCCGGAGGAATTGAATTGGACAAAGAAAAGCATTTTCTTTGAACTACCTTACTGGAAGAAACTGAAACTCCGACACAATATTGATGTCATGCACGTGGAAAAGAATATATGTGACAACACTCTTGGAACAGTGATGGGCATAGAAGGGAAAAATAAGGACACGGAAAAAGCTCGTATGGATTTAGAGGGTGTGAAAATTAGAAAAGAATTACACCTACGCAAGTGTGCTGATGGGTCCTATGAAAAGCCCTCTGCGATTTACACATTGTCCCTAAAGGAAAGAGAAACTTTCTGTGATTTCTTGAAATCAGTCAGATTTCCTGATGGTTATGCAACAAACATTTCGAGGTGTGTAAGCACCAAGGATGGTAAGGTATCAGGATTGAAAAGCCATGACTGCCATGTTATCTTACAAAGACTTCTACCGATCGGAGTACGTGGGCACCTTCCTAAGGATATCTGTACCACATTGTTTGAGCTAGGCAATTTCTTTGAGCAACTTTGCTCAAAGAGATTAAGATTGAAGGACTTGGAAGCATTACAAGACCGAATTGTTTTGATACTTTGCAAGATGGAAAAAATTTTTCCACCAGTATTCTTTGATGTTATGGTCCATCTAGCCATTCACTTGCCTCGTGAGGCCATGCTTGCCGGGCCAGTGCAATACCGATGGATGTACCCTATTGAAAGGTAGTAACAACCAACTTTCATTTAAATTAAAAGTTATACTTTGCTATAGTTGCATCCTAACAAATATATATATATTTTTAAGGCAACTTGGAAGTTTAAAACGGTTTGTTCGAAATCAAGCTCACCCTGAAGGTTCGATTGTTGAGGCTTACATTGTAAAGGAATGCCTTACTTTCTGTTCAATGTATCTACAAGGGGTAGAAACTGTATTCAATCGGGATGAACGAAATGATGATGGTGTTGAAGGTGGGCCAGGGCTAGGGGTATTCTCACAAAATGTTCGTCCTTTCGGTCAAATAAAAAATGCACCTGCGGTGTCGCAGAAGGAACGTGATATGGCTCAGTGGTTTACATTGTATAACAGCCCAGAGGTGGCACCATATCTAGAGTATGTGATCATATATTACGCATGAGTATTGCATGTAATCGATTGTGTCGATGCTTATAATTTATTACTAACCAATGACATCTTTTCTAATTAGGGAGCACAAGAACCTATTAATGATGCAAAGTAGTTGTGATATTGACCAGCGACAGCAATGAGAATTTCCGATGTGGTTTCAAAAATGCATAAGATATACATAGTTACTTCACGTATACACAATTTAAGCATAATCCATTCATTGTAATATGATTCTCTTTATATATTTTGGTCATGCAGATGAATGAATTGAGAAGTCAACAATTAGCAGAAGCTACAGATGAACTTTGGTCATTGGCAAATGGTCCAAATCAATTAATGAAGTTCTACTTAGGGTGCATGTGTAATGGGGTCCGATTTCACGCTAAAGATCGTGACAACCGACGTAAAAGTCAGAACAGTGGGCTGGTAGTAAACGGGGATCATGAGGGGAAAGCTACTGAGTTTTATGGCTACTTGTGTAAAGTGTGGGAAATGGCTTATATTTTTGGGTATTCCAATGCGAGTGGTTTAACCTTGGCAGTGGGCGAACTGTACAAACTGATGCACATTTTACATCAATCGATGTAAGAGGTCGGTGGTATCAGAATGACCCCTTTGTACTACCTAGTCAAGTGCAACAAGTCTTTTATGTGAATGACCCCAAATTAGGCCCACATTGGCAAATTATCCAGCGGATTCAACATCGAGGAATATGGGATATATCAGAGTTAAATGATGTAGAATCCAGTGATGATGGACCATTTGTTCAAGAGGATGTGTTCCAGCAGGAAAAAACAACTGATGTGGTCCCGATTGTCATTGAAGATCCAGATAGGATGGATCAGCCACGGAATGATAGGTCTGATCTTGATCCAGAGATTATTACGAGTGCAGTACTCATAAAGGAAAACAGTCGAGAAGATATGATGGTTGATGATGACTTTATCTGCGATGATGAAGATGAGACATTAGAGGAGTATTGTGATGAAGTGGAAAAGGATTTACATAGTATAGATGACTCTGATGCATATTTTGATTTTTAATTAATGTTGATTTGTATAAGAATCACTATTTTGTAATCAAAGCTAAGATCATTCTTATTTTGTTTTACCTTTTCTTTTTAACACATGGATGTTGGTAATATTATGTAACAATTCACCATATAATGAATTGTCCTTATATAGTGGTAATCTAACTAAGTTATTATGTTTTAAATAATTTTATTTTAGCAGGTTACACACATGGCACCTTCTTCTCGACTTCGCCCTTGATCTACACCGGTATCTGTATCACTATCTACTGACCTCGCTTTGCCATCAGCTGATGTGATTGCATCACCATGTATACTAACACCTAGTTCTCATATGGATTGCAGCAGTGTTGGTAAGATATCAAATCTAATCATGTAAGCTTCATGTTTTAGTGCATATATTGTTGGTACTAACTACGTTTTATGTGAAATTTGTAGGTTCTACATTTCGACGGGGGCGAGGTCCAACCAAAGGGTTTGGCTCAGAGCATGCAAGGGCCAAGACGGGGGGCAAACTATTGGTTCAGTTCAAGGATAATGTCCCAATAGGGATAAATGCCTCTGACTTTGTGAGTGAGATTGGGTTATAGGTTAGGAACTTCGCCCCAGTTAGGGGCGTGCGGAGATGGAAAGAAGTTCCAGCTGATGTTAGACAAGTTATCAAGGCTCGCGTATTTGTAAGTCTAAACTTGACAACTGTATGATGTATAAAGGGTCTCTAAATAATTATATTAATCTAAATTTCAGACAAAGTATGAGGTCGTGGATTACAGCAGTAATGAAGATGTTCGGGTAGCTGTTGAGCATAAGTTTCAAGCTAGATACAGGGATTGGCGTAATTGGATGCACACTCATTACAAGAATTGTTTGAAGAAGGAGATCGATCCAAAGACTGTACCCTTTTCAGGCATTGACAAGGATGATTGGGTTTGGGTGATAGAAAATGTCTACGAAGATATGAAATTTCTGGTAACAAGCTATGTTTTTAATCCTTACTTCTGATATGTTCTGTTTCTGTTTAGTCAACACGTACAATAACAAAAACGTTCAACTCAATTGTTATTCCTTGTATACAGGATCGCTCTAAAAAGAATACAGAAAGTCGGAAGAGTTTACCTTACAATCATGGCATGGGTTCTAAGTCTTTCAAAGCTGCAATGCATGCTTTGGTGAATTGTTTTAACTTATAGTTTATTAGATTTGTGGCTGTGTAATTTTGATTTTGTTACCACCTATCATGAAATCTTAATTATGTACTAACATTGGAATTTATGTAAGTAGGCAAACCCTGAGACTGGAGAGGAGCCCCACATCGTTGATTTTTATAAGGAGTCGCACTACAATAAAAAGAAAGAGATGTGGATGGATCCAAAATGTTAGGAAATATATGTAAGTACAGCTTTACTCGAGGCCTAACAGGCAAAGTTGGGTTTTGATTTTGTTTTGCTTAACTTAAGTATTTAACTGCAATATGATTTAACTTATTTCCACTCGTAGGAAAAACTTGTAATAGAGTGGGAGAAATGTACAGAGGAGGGTGCAGTGCAATTGACTCAAGAGCAAATAGTAGTCAATGTCCTTGGTACTTGATCCGGATACTTGAGAGGGTTTGGAAACGGGCCAAAGCCCATGTCTATGGCTAGGAGCACCAAGTCCATCTCAGAGGATGCTGAGCGTGAGGCATTGCGGGCTACGGTGGAAAGATTGCAAAATGAAAATACAACTCTATCTCAAGAGATGGAGCAGATGAAGAATAATCAAATAGCCATGCAGCGACAAATGGAGGAGATGATGCGGTTGGTGGCAAGAGTGACGGGATCAGACATGGTGATAGAAAAATGAGTGATTACTTCTTGGTTAGTGTCCCTAATTTCTTCTCTGATTGAATTGAACTGCATTCAATAACTTTAAACCATTTATCTAAGTGCTTTCATAGCAATTTCACACTAATATGTAGCATGCTTGGTAGAAGACACACCAATGATAAGCATGATTAGTTTATCATTATTTTTGCATGATTTACACTCAAAATTAGGAAAAAGAAGTATTGGACTACACCATATATGACCGAAAGAGTACAGAATATTTTAGTTGTATTGTTTACGGTTTGGGCAATGTTTAAGTCTTGTGTTCTTCATTCTTTTCTTTCTTTGTTTTGCTCTTGAAGAGTAGTTTGTCTAATTTGAGAGCATAAAGAGAACTGTGTTTATAAGCTTGTCATGATCAAAGAAAGAAATTGAAAACATTGTACATGTATTTAAATAGCTGACCTGCATAAAATTCAAATAGCTGACCTGCATAAAATTCAACGTTTGGTTAATAAACACCAAAACTAGAAGACAAGAGGGAAATAACAGTAACAAGATCACTATCACAACCCGTTCTTCCTTAGTTTATTGGTGACGTGGGCCCACAAAATCAAATCTATCATAACTCTTCCAGAAGCATTCATCTTGAGACTAGACAAAGATCGTGAAGATCATAAGGTCTAGAAGATGTAAGGATGAGGGAGAATTCTTGGTTTTATTCAGAAGAAAAAATGATGGTGAGATTATTGCAAAAGCATAAGAGCCACAACTATGGCGGTGGGCACGGCTATAATACCATGTCAGGTTTCAAATGGAAGAATACATTGCATAAATGAGGTTGTGATGGAAGACCACTAATAGAGATTCCTTCAAGTTTGTATAAAGCCCAATCCATGCGTACATTCCTTCTACTGCCACCTAGTGCACAATATGTATCAAACAGAGTTTCTCCGAAAATTAGAAATTTTAGATTCTTGAGAGTGTTAGTGCTGAGCTACACTAATATTATGGTTTTGCCAATTTCAATAGCTAACTTGAAGCACATAAGATATCTTGACCTTTCTTACACTTCGATTAGCTACTTACCTGAACCCTTTAACACCCTTCAAAACTTGCAAACTCTCTTACTTGAATGTTGTGAGAACCTTCTAAAATTACCAGAAAGGCTGAGCGAGATCAGCAGCCTCAGACATACCAACATCAACAGATGCAATCTACTGTCTCACATGCCTATGCAATTTGGGAAATTAACTTGCCTTCAAACACTGACTAATATCATTGTGGGAAAGACTAGGGGATCTCACATAGGAGAGTTACAAGGCTTGGACCTAAGAGGAGAACTAGATATAAGACGACTTGAAAATGTAAGTGCTGAAATAGATGCTGGGCATGCCAACTTGGCTTACAAGGGGAACCTTCAGTCCTTGCAGTTATCTTGGAAGGAAGAAGACAGAGCTGACTTAGTAAGAAATGATGAGGAGGTTTTAGCAGCCCTTCAACCCCATGAAAATCTGAAAATGTTTCAATTAAGAGGCTATTGTTATGTTGAAATCCCTTGTTGGATGAAAAGTTCTTCCATCCCAAATCTTGTTGAAATCTCAATAGTCAAATGTAGAAATATCAAGCGTCTCCCAGATCTTGGGAAACTACCCTTCCTCAAGGTTCTTTTCATCGAAGGAATGGATGCTTTGAAGAACATTAACAGTGAATTCTATGGTGATGACATGTTGAGAATTCCATTTCCATCATTGAAAGAATTCACATTAGAAGAATAATTTGGAAGAATGGCTGAGCTGGGACAAAAAGGAACTATTCCCTTGTCTTGCCAATTTGATCATCAGAAAATGCCCAAAGCTGAGGACCATGCCACACATTCCATCCCTCCAAAAAATGGTGTTAAAGGAAAGCAATGAGTTGTTGTTAAGTAAAATCATGGAAATCTGCCTGTATCAATGGACTTTGAAAAAGAAACTTGAGAGGGCAATCCCATTTAAGAATGCACTGATAGTCCCATCAGCCATTGATTCATTCACTTACTTTTGTTTGATCACGACAAATACAATCTTGTTTCCTTGTGTATACAGAGGACTCTTGATGAATGATGAAAACCATTAATAAGGATAGGAACCACTGCAGATAAAAGACCGAAATGTGATTGCAAGGGTCTAGGTGGGCCAAAGGGATGGATCTTGATGATGGTTGGGCATTAGGCAAGAGGGTTTGGTCATGATGCCATGCAAATTGGGGGATTGTTGATTAGGATCCGAGAATGAGATAAATCAGTGATTGGAAATTCAGATTGTTACTTAACTTACGAAACTAGGTTTTTTTTTAATCATGCTAACAAGCACATATGTGAGTGGAAGTTGGTATGGCTGGGTGAACCTTTGGAAAGAACTGAGTAGAACTATATGTAATGTTCATACTGTATTCTAGGTGTTTGCTAAAATTCCATGTAATAGTGCTGGATTACTTACCTTTGGTTCTGACACTTAAAATTAATCTAAACATGACGAAATCCATGTACATTGTTGTAGCTGGTGCTAAATTCTAATTATAATTATTTTAAAGGAATTGTAACTAGACCCATACCATTTAATAACAAATTGGAATCAAAGTGGGGCAGTTTAATGTATAGTATTGGGGGTTTTGGGCGATGTGGGGGTGGGGAGGTTGTTCTAGAATTGGGGTGGAAGTGCTGTTTGGGGATGGAGGGGTGTCTTGGCCAGTAGATGGGTTCTCAGGTTTGGGTTTCAGGAGCCAGGCAGGTTTGAGGGTTATTTTTTTTTTAAATTTGGAGTGCTATATTTAATTGGGGTTTTTTTTTAAGAATTGATTGATATTTTGATTAGTGAAGTAAGCTGTATGGCATTTGAGAGGCGTGAGCATCTGTTTAGTGGCTATTTTTGTGGGTTTTAGGTCTGTTGGTGAGTAGTTGAATCTGGTGTGTTTTGCATGATATGCTTTTATATGCAATTTGTGGTGTGTGGGTATCTAATTGCATTTTGGGATTTGCTTTATTGCGTATTCAATCACAATGTATTATTTACTGACGGCATCTGGAATTTCATCACCATGTAGCTGTTGTTTCCCCATGTGATTGGATAAGGCTAAGGTGGTGCTGATGATGCTGATGTAAAAACTCAAAATCATATCTAATTAGTTTTCATTTTGTTGTTTGTGATGGTGATGATTAAGTTATACTTGCTTTGGAAATTTCGATTCATTTTCCATTTAGTGGATGACAGTTCATGAAGGCATTTCCCTATCAAAGTCTTGCTTGAAATTATAAAGTTTTCCTCATTTTGATTTTCTTTTTCTTCTGAAATTAGCTGCATGTGTTCCATAAATGAAATTCTACAATATCTGCAACATTTCTTATTGTAGGTCACCAATTATGGACAAGACTTGGATGTATTGCAGGAATAAACTTCGACATGAGTATACAAATGGGGTTAGGTCATTTATTAAATTTGCCAGTGAACATATGGGAGAGCAAAGTAAGATTTGGTGTTCGTGTTTGAGATGCATGAATGTAGAATTGCATACTTACCCCATCGTCCAAGAACATTTATTGTTTAATGGGATCATGACTTCTTACACGACATGGATACTCTACGGGGAGCCAATGCCAATGAATGTCGGGGGCATACATGACGATAACTCAGACGATGAGGGGGGAAGTGTTCAAGGTGAAATCTCTGACATGAAAGACAACCCTCGTGATGAGTTGCCTGAACTTCTGGAAGACATATATAGGGGAGTTTTTATGGATAATGATTTGGGGGATCTGGGATCTAGTCATGGTTCTAATAATGTTGGGCGAGAGAATGTACATAAATTTGAAAAATTATTGAAAGATGCCCAACGTGAGTTATATCCAGGTTGCACAAAGTTTACATTGTTATCATTTGTCATAAAGATGCTGCATATAAAGGTGTTGAATAACTTGAGCAACAAGGCATTCAACATGGTGATGATGATAATGAAGGATGTTATACCAGAGAGTGAGATGGTTCCAAGTTCCCTTTATGAAGCAAAGAAATTCTTACGTGAACTGGGATTGGGATACAAATCCATTCATGCTTGTAAGAATGATTGTGTGCTTTTTAGGAAAGAAAATGAGAATCTTGAAAATTATCCAGAATGTGGAGAGTTTCGATATAAGCACAATGATGGCAAGGGTAAAAAAATTCCTATTAAGGTGTTGCGACATCTCCCAGTGATCCCAAGGTTACAAAGATTATTTATGTCAAGGAAGATAGCTACAGATATGCGGTGGCACAAGGAGAAGCTTGTGGATGATGGGGAATTCTCGATCCATCCCGCTGACGGTATAGAGTGGAAGGATTTTGATCAGCAATATCCTGCATTTGCCAAGGAGTCCCACAATGTTAGGCTAGGGCTGGCTACGGATGGGTTCAACCTTTTTGGTAATATGAGCAACTCCTATAGTATGTGGCCTGTGATACTCATGCCTTATAACCTGCCACCATGGAAATGTATGAAAGAACCATTTTGTATGATGTCGTTGCTTATTCCTGGACCGCATGTACCTGGAAAAGAGATTGATGTTTACATGCAGCCGTTAATAGATGAGTTAAAAGAGCTTTGGGAAGACGGTGTATTAACTTATGATGTATCTAAAGGGGAGACTTTCCGAATGCATGCGGCTGTTATGTGGACCATAAACGACTTTCCAGCATATGGTAACTTGTTGGGATGGAGCACTAAAGGTTATTTGGCGTGCCCTGTTTGTAACAATGATCCATCATCACAGAGGTTGAAAAGTAAGATAGGGTACACGGGCACTCGTCGTTACTTACCTGAGAACCACTTGGCGAAGGAGTAAGCTTTTTAATGGTAAGTCAGAGAATTGAACAAAGCCGGTGGAATTGTCAGGGGAACAGATACTAGAGCAATTGGATTGCTTGACGAATGTTAAGTTTGGGAAGCACCCACTCAATAAGAAAAGAAAGCGCAACCCGGAGGAATTGAATTGGACAAAGAAAAGCATTTTCTTTGAACTACCTTACTGGAAGAAACTGAAACTCCGACACAATATTGATGTCATGCACGTGGAAAAGAATATATGTGACAACACTCTTGGAACAGTGATGGGCATAGAAGGGAAAAATAAGGACACGGAAAAAGCTCGTATGGATTTAGAGGGTGTGAAAATTAGAAAAGAATTACACCTACGCAAGTGTGCTGATGGGTCCTATGAAAAGCCCTCTGCGATTTACACATTGTCCCTAAAGGAAAGAGAAACTTTCTGTGATTTCTTGAAATCAGTCAGATTTCCTGATGGTTATGCAACAAACATTTCGAGGTGTGTAAGCACCAAGGATGGTAAGGTATCAGGATTGAAAAGCCATGACTGCCATGTTATCTTACAAAGACTTCTACCGATCGGAGTACGTGGGCACCTTCCTAAGGATATCTGTACCACATTGTTTGAGCTAGGCAATTTCTTTGAGCAACTTTGCTCAAAGAGATTAAGATTGAAGGACTTGGAAGCATTACAAGACCGAATTGTTTTGATACTTTGCAAGATGGAAAAAATTTTTCCACCAGTATTCTTTGATGTTATGGTCCATCTAGCCATTCACTTGCCTCGTGAGGCCATGCTTGCCGGGCCAGTGCAATACCGATGGATGTACCCTATTGAAAGGTAGTAACAACCAACTTTCATTTAAATTAAAAGTTATACTTTGCTATAGTTGCATCCTAACAAATATATATATATTTTTAAGGCAACTTGGAAGTTTAAAACGGTTTGTTCGAAATCAAGCTCACCCTGAAGGTTCGATTGTTGAGGCTTACATTGTAAAGGAATGCCTTACTTTCTGTTCAATGTATCTACAAGGGGTAGAAACTGTATTCAATCGGGATGAACGAAATGATGATGGTGTTGAAGGTGGGCCAGGGCTAGGGGTATTCTCACAAAATGTTCGTCCTTTCGGTCAAATAAAAAATGCACCTGCGGTGTCGCAGAAGGAACGTGATATGGCTCAGTGGTTTACATTGTATAACAGCCCAGAGGTGGCACCATATCTAGAGTATGTGATCATATATTACGCATGAGTATTGCATGTAATCGATTGTGTCGATGCTTATAATTTATTACTAACCAATGACATCTTTTCTAATTAGGGAGCACAAGAACCTATTAATGATGCAAAGTAGTTGTGATATTGACCAGCGACAGCAATGAGAATTTCCGATGTGGTTTCAAAAATGCATAAGATATACATAGTTACTTCACGTATACACAATTTAAGCATAATCCATTCATTGTAATATGATTCTCTTTATATATTTTGGTCATGCAGATGAATGAATTGAGAAGTCAACAATTAGCAGAAGCTACAGATGAACTTTGGTCATTGGCAAATGGTCCAAATCAATTAATGAAGTTCTACTTAGGGTGCATGTGTAATGGGGTCCGATTTCACGCTAAAGATCGTGACAACCGACGTAAAAGTCAGAACAGTGGGCTGGTAGTAAACGGGGATCATGAGGGGAAAGCTACTGAGTTTTATGGCTACTTGTGTAAAGTGTGGGAAATGGCTTATATTTTTGGGTATTCCAATGCGAGTGGTTTAACCTTGGCAGTGGGCGAACTGTACAAACTGATGCACATTTTACATCAATCGATGTAAGAGGTCGGTGGTATCAGAATGACCCCTTTGTACTACCTAGTCAAGTGCAACAAGTCTTTTATGTGAATGACCCCAAATTAGGCCCACATTGGCAAATTATCCAGCGGATTCAACATCGAGGAATATGGGATATATCAGAGTTAAATGATGTAGAATCCAGTGATGATGGACCATTTGTTCAAGAGGATGTGTTCCAGCAGGAAAAAACAACTGATGTGGTCCCGATTGTCATTGAAGATCCAGATAGGATGGATCAGCCACGGAATGATAGGTCTGATCTTGATCCAGAGATTATTACGAGTGCAGTACTCATAAAGGAAAACAGTCGAGAAGATATGATGGTTGATGATGACTTTATCTGCGATGATGAAGATGAGACATTAGAGGAGTATTGTGATGAAGTGGAAAAGGATTTACATAGTATAGATGACTCTGATGCATATTTTGATTTTTAATTAATGTTGATTTGTATAAGAATCACTATTTTGTAATCAAAGCTAAGATCATTCTTATTTTGTTTTACCTTTTCTTTTTAACACATGGATGTTGGTAATATTATGTAACAATTCACCATATAATGAATTGTCCTTATATAGTGGTAATCTAACTAAGTTATTATGTTTTAAATAATTTTATTTTAGCAGGTTACACACATGGCACCTTCTTCTCGACTTCGCCCTTGATCTACACCGGTATCTGTATCACTATCTACTGACCTCGCTTTGCCATCAGCTGATGTGATTGCATCACCATGTATACTAACACCTAGTTCTCATATGGATTGCAGCAGTGTTGGTAAGATATCAAATCTAATCATGTAAGCTTCATGTTTTAGTGCATATATTGTTGGTACTAACTACGTTTTATGTGAAATTTGTAGGTTCTACATTTCGACGGGGGCGAGGTCCAACCAAAGGGTTTGGCTCAGAGCATGCAAGGGCCAAGACGGGGGGCAAACTATTGGTTCAGTTCAAGGATAATGTCCCAATAGGGATAAATGCCTCTGACTTTGTGAGTGAGATTGGGTTATAGGTTAGGAACTTCGCCCCAGTTAGGGGCGTGCGGAGATGGAAAGAAGTTCCAGCTGATGTTAGACAAGTTATCAAGGCTCGCGTATTTGTAAGTCTAAACTTGACAACTGTATGATGTATAAAGGGTCTCTAAATAATTATATTAATCTAAATTTCAGACAAAGTATGAGGTCGTGGATTACAGCAGTAATGAAGATGTTCGGGTAGCTGTTGAGCATAAGTTTCAAGCTAGATACAGGGATTGGCGTAATTGGATGCACACTCATTACAAGAATTGTTTGAAGAAGGAGATCGATCCAAAGACTGTACCCTTTTCAGGCATTGACAAGGATGATTGGGTTTGGGTGATAGAAAATGTCTACGAAGATATGAAATTTCTGGTAACAAGCTATGTTTTTAATCCTTACTTCTGATATGTTCTGTTTCTGTTTAGTCAACACGTACAATAACAAAAACGTTCAACTCAATTGTTATTCCTTGTATACAGGATCGCTCTAAAAAGAATACAGAAAGTCGGAAGAGTTTACCTTACAATCATGGCATGGGTTCTAAGTCTTTCAAAGCTGCAATGCATGCTTTGGTGAATTGTTTTAACTTATAGTTTATTAGATTTGTGGCTGTGTAATTTTGATTTTGTTACCACCTATCATGAAATCTTAATTATGTACTAACATTGGAATTTATGTAAGTAGGCAAACCCTGAGACTGGAGAGGAGCCCCACATCGTTGATTTTTATAAGGAGTCGCACTACAATAAAAAGAAAGAGATGTGGATGGATCCAAAATGTTAGGAAATATATGTAAGTACAGCTTTACTCGAGGCCTAACAGGCAAAGTTGGGTTTTGATTTTGTTTTGCTTAACTTAAGTATTTAACTGCAATATGATTTAACTTATTTCCACTCGTAGGAAAAACTTGTAATAGAGTGGGAGAAATGTACAGAGGAGGGTGCAGTGCAATTGACTCAAGAGCAAATAGTAGTCAATGTCCTTGGTACTTGATCCGGATACTTGAGAGGGTTTGGAAACGGGCCAAAGCCCATGTCTATGGCTAGGAGCACCAAGTCCATCTCAGAGGATGCTGAGCGTGAGGCATTGCGGGCTACGGTGGAAAGATTGCAAAATGAAAATACAACTCTATCTCAAGAGATGGAGCAGATGAAGAATAATCAAATAGCCATGCAGCGACAAATGGAGGAGATGATGCGGTTGGTGGCAAGAGTGACGGGATCAGACATGGTGATAGAAAAATGAGTGATTACTTCTTGGTTAGTGTCCCTAATTTCTTCTCTGATTGAATTGAACTGCATTCAATAACTTTAAACCATTTATCTAAGTGCTTTCATAGCAATTTCACACTAATATGTAGCATGCTTGGTAGAAGACACACCAATGATAAGCATGATTAGTTTATCATTATTTTTGCATGATTTACACTCAAAATTAGGAAAAAGAAGTATTGGACTACACCATATATGACCGAAAGAGTACAGAATATTTTAGTTGTATTGTTTACGGTTTGGGCAATGTTTAAGTCTTGTGTTCTTCATTCTTTTCTTTCTTTGTTTTGCTCTTGAAGAGTAGTTTGTCTAATTTGAGAGCATAAAGAGAACTGTGTTTATAAGCTTGTCATGATCAAAGAAAGAAATTGAAAACATTGTACATGTATTTAAATAGCTGACCTGCATAAAATTCAAATAGCTGACCTGCATAAAATTCAACGTTTGGTTAATAAACACCAAAACTAGAAGACAAGAGGGAAATAACAGTAACAAGATCACTATCACAACCCGTTCTTCCTTAGTTTATTGGTGACGTGGGCCCACAAAATCAAATCTATCATAACTCTTCCAGAAGCATTCATCTTGAGACTAGACAAAGATCGTGAAGATCATAAGGTCTAGAAGATGTAAGGATGAGGGAGAATTCTTGGTTTTATTCAGAAGAAAAAATGATGGTGAGATTATTGCAAAAGCATAAGAGCCACAACTATGGCGGTGGGCACGGCTATAATACCATGTCAGGTTTCAAATGGAAGAATACATTGCATAAATGAGGTTGTGATGGAAGACCACTAATAGAGATTCCTTCAAGTTTGTATAAAGCCCAATCCATGCGTACATTCCTTCTACTGCCACCTAGTGCACAATATGTATCAAACAGAGTTTCTCCGAAAATTAGAAATTTTAGATTCTTGAGAGTGTTAGTGCTGAGCTACACTAATATTATGGTTTTGCCAATTTCAATAGCTAACTTGAAGCACATAAGATATCTTGACCTTTCTTACACTTCGATTAGCTACTTACCTGAACCCTTTAACACCCTTCAAAACTTGCAAACTCTCTTACTTGAATGTTGTGAGAACCTTCTAAAATTACCAGAAAGGCTGAGCGAGATCAGCAGCCTCAGACATACCAACATCAACAGATGCAATCTACTGTCTCACATGCCTATGCAATTTGGGAAATTAACTTGCCTTCAAACACTGACTAATATCATTGTGGGAAAGACTAGGGGATCTCACATAGGAGAGTTACAAGGCTTGGACCTAAGAGGAGAACTAGATATAAGACGACTTGAAAATGTAAGTGCTGAAATAGATGCTGGGCATGCCAACTTGGCTTACAAGGGGAACCTTCAGTCCTTGCAGTTATCTTGGAAGGAAGAAGACAGAGCTGACTTAGTAAGAAATGATGAGGAGGTTTTAGCAGCCCTTCAACCCCATGAAAATCTGAAAATGTTTCAATTAAGAGGCTATTGTTATGTTGAAATCCCTTGTTGGATGAAAAGTTCTTCCATCCCAAATCTTGTTGAAATCTCAATAGTCAAATGTAGAAATATCAAGCGTCTCCCAGATCTTGGGAAACTACCCTTCCTCAAGGTTCTTTTCATCGAAGGAATGGATGCTTTGAAGAACATTAACAGTGAATTCTATGGTGATGACATGTTGAGAATTCCATTTCCATCATTGAAAGAATTCACATTAGAAGAATAATTTGGAAGAATGGCTGAGCTGGGACAAAAAGGAACTATTCCCTTGTCTTGCCAATTTGATCATCAGAAAATGCCCAAAGCTGAGGACCATGCCACACATTCCATCCCTCCAAAAAATGGTGTTAAAGGAAAGCAATGAGTTGTTGTTAAGTAAAATCATGGAAATCTGCCTGTATCAATGGACTTTGAAAAAGAAACTTGAGAGGGCAATCCCATTTAAGAATGCACTGATAGTCCCATCAGCCATTGATTCATTCACTTACTTTTGTTTGATCACGACAAATACAATCTTGTTTCCTTGTGTATACAGAGGACTCTTGATGAATGATGAAAACCATTAATAAGGATAGGAACCACTGCAGATAAAAGACCGAAATGTGATTGCAAGGGTCTAGGTGGGCCAAAGGGATGGATCTTGATGATGGTTGGGCATTAGGCAAGAGGGTTTGGTCATGATGCCATGCAAATTGGGGGATTGTTGATTAGGATCCGAGAATGAGATAAATCAGTGATTGGAAATTCAGATTGTTACTTAACTTACGAAACTAGGTTTTTTTTTAATCATGCTAACAAGCACATATGTGAGTGGAAGTTGGTATGGCTGGGTGAACCTTTGGAAAGAACTGAGTAGAACTATATATAATGTTCATACTGTATTCTAGGTGTTTGCTAAAATTCCATGTAATAGTGCTGGATTACTTACCTTTGGTTCTGACACTTAAAATTAATCTAAACATGACGAAATCCATGTACATTGTTGTAGCTGGTGCTAAATTCTAATTATAATTATTTTAAAGGAATTGTAACTAGACCCATACCATTTAATAACAAATTGGAATCAAAGTGGGGCAGTTTAATGTATAGTATTGGGGGTTTTGGGCGATGTGGGGGTGGGGAGGTTGTTCTAGAATTGGGGTGGAAGTGCTGTTTGGGGATGGAGGGGTGTCTTGGCCAGTAGATGGGTTCTCAGGTTTGGGTTTCAGGAGCCAGGCAGGTTTGAGGGTTATTTTTTTTTTAAATTTGGAGTGCTATATTTAATTGGGGTTTTTTTTTAAGAATTGATTGATATTTTGATTAGTGAAGTAAGCTGTATGGCATTTGAGAGGCGTGAGCATCTGTTTAGTGGCTATTTTTGTGGGTTTTAGGTCTGTTGGTGAGTAGTTGAATCTGGTGTGTTTTGCATGATATGGTTTTATATGCAATTTGTGGTGTGTGGGTATCTAATTGCATTTTGGGATTTGCTTTATTGCGTATTCAATCACAATGTATTATTTACTGACGGCATCTGGAATTTCATCACCATGTAGCTGTTGTTTCCCCATGTGATTGGATAAGGCTAAGGTGGTGCTGATGATGCTGATGTAAAAACTCAAAATCATATCTAATTAGTTTTCATTTTGTTGTTTGTGATGGTGATGATTAAGTTATACTTGCTTTGGAAATTTCGATTCATTTTCCATTTAGTGGATGACAGTTCATGAAGGCATTTCCCTATCAAAGTCTTGCTTGAAATTATAAAGTTTTCCTCATTTTGATTTTCTTTTTCTTCTGAAATTAGCTGCATGTGTTCCATAAATGAAATTCTACAATATCTGCAACATTTCTTATTGTAGGTCACCAATTATGGACAAGACTTGGATGTATTGCAGGAATAAACTTCGACATGAGTATACAAATGGGGTTAGGTCATTTATTAAATTTGCCAGTGAACATATGGGAGAGCAAAGTAAGATTTGGTGTTCGTGTTTGAGATGCATGAATGTAGAATTGCATACTTACCCCATCGTCCAAGAACATTTATTGTTTAATGGGATCATGACTTCTTACACGACATGGATACTCTACGGGGAGCCAATGCCAATGAATGTCGGGGGCATACATGACGATAACTCAGACGATGAGGGGGGAAGTGTTCAAGGTGAAATCTCTGACATGAAAGACAACCCTCGTGATGAGTTGCCTGAACTTCTGGAAGACATATATAGGGGAGTTTTTATGGATAATGATTTGGGGGATCTGGGATCTAGTCATGGTTCTAATAATGTTGGGCGAGAGAATGTACATAAATTTGAAAAATTATTGAAAGATGCCCAACGTGAGTTATATCCAGGTTGCACAAAGTTTACATTGTTATCATTTGTCATAAAGATGCTGCATATAAAGGTGTTGAATAACTTGAGCAACAAGGCATTCAACATGGTGATGATGATAATGAAGGATGTTATACCAGAGAGTGAGATGGTTCCAAGTTCCCTTTATGAAGCAAAGAAATTCTTACGTGAACTGGGATTGGGATACAAATCCATTCATGCTTGTAAGAATGATTGTGTGCTTTTTAGGAAAGAAAATGAGAATCTTGAAAATTATCCAGAATGTGGAGAGTTTCGATATAAGCACAATGATGGCAAGGGTAAAAAAATTCCTATTAAGGTGTTGCGACATCTCCCAGTGATCCCAAGGTTACAAAGATTATTTATGTCAAGGAAGATAGCTACAGATATGCGGTGGCACAAGGAGAAGCTTGTGGATGATGGGGAATTCTCGATCCATCCCGCTGACGGTATAGAGTGGAAGGATTTTGATCAGCAATATCCTGCATTTGCCAAGGAGTCCCACAATGTTAGGCTAGGGCTGGCTACGGATGGGTTCAACCTTTTTGGTAATATGAGCAACTCCTATAGTATGTGGCCTGTGATACTCATGCCTTATAACCTGCCACCATGGAAATGTATGAAAGAACCATTTTGTATGATGTCGTTGCTTATTCCTGGACCGCATGTACCTGGAAAAGAGATTGATGTTTACATGCAGCCGTTAATAGATGAGTTAAAAGAGCTTTGGGAAGACGGTGTATTAACTTATGATGTATCTAAAGGGGAGACTTTCCGAATGCATGCGGCTGTTATGTGGACCATAAACGACTTTCCAGCATATGGTAACTTGTTGGGATGGAGCACTAAAGGTTATTTGGCGTGCCCTGTTTGTAACAATGATCCATCATCACAGAGGTTGAAAAGTAAGATAGGGTACACGGGCACTCGTCGTTACTTACCTGAGAACCACTTGGCGAAGGAGTAAGCTTTTTAATGGTAAGTCAGAGAATTGAACAAAGCCGGTGGAATTGTCAGGGGAACAGATACTAGAGCAATTGGATTGCTTGACGAATGTTAAGTTTGGGAAGCACCCACTCAATAAGAAAAGAAAGCGCAACCCGGAGGAATTGAATTGGACAAAGAAAAGCATTTTCTTTGAACTACCTTACTGGAAGAAACTGAAACTCCGACACAATATTGATGTCATGCACGTGGAAAAGAATATATGTGACAACACTCTTGGAACAGTGATGGGCATAGAAGGGAAAAATAAGGACACGGAAAAAGCTCGTATGGATTTAGAGGGTGTGAAAATTAGAAAAGAATTACACCTACGCAAGTGTGCTGATGGGTCCTATGAAAAGCCCTCTGCGATTTACACATTGTCCCTAAAGGAAAGAGAAACTTTCTGTGATTTCTTGAAATCAGTCAGATTTCCTGATGGTTATGCAACAAACATTTCGAGGTGTGTAAGCACCAAGGATGGTAAGGTATCAGGATTGAAAAGCCATGACTGCCATGTTATCTTACAAAGACTTCTACCGATCGGAGTACGTGGGCACCTTCCTAAGGATATCTGTACCACATTGTTTGAGCTAGGCAATTTCTTTGAGCAACTTTGCTCAAAGAGATTAAGATTGAAGGACTTGGAAGCATTACAAGACCGAATTGTTTTGATACTTTGCAAGATGGAAAAAATTTTTCCACCAGTATTCTTTGATGTTATGGTCCATCTAGCCATTCACTTGCCTCGTGAGGCCATGCTTGCCGGGCCAGTGCAATACCGATGGATGTACCCTATTGAAAGGTAGTAACAACCAACTTTCATTTAAATTAAAAGTTATACTTTGCTATAGTTGCATCCTAACAAATATATATATATTTTTAAGGCAACTTGGAAGTTTAAAACGGTTTGTTCGAAATCAAGCTCACCCTGAAGGTTCGATTGTTGAGGCTTACATTGTAAAGGAATGCCTTACTTTCTGTTCAATGTATCTACAAGGGGTAGAAACTGTATTCAATCGGGATGAACGAAATGATGATGGTGTTGAAGGTGGGCCAGGGCTAGGGGTATTCTCACAAAATGTTCGTCCTTTCGGTCAAATAAAAAATGCACCTGCGGTGTCGCAGAAGGAACGTGATATGGCTCAGTGGTTTACATTGTATAACAGCCCAGAGGTGGCACCATATCTAGAGTATGTGATCATATATTACGCATGAGTATTGCATGTAATCGATTGTGTCGATGCTTATAATTTATTACTAACCAATGACATCTTTTCTAATTAGGGAGCACAAGAACCTATTAATGATGCAAAGTAGTTGTGATATTGACCAGCGACAGCAATGAGAATTTCCGATGTGGTTTCAAAAATGCATAAGATATACATAGTTACTTCACGTATACACAATTTAAGCATA
Organism: Sextonia rubra; assembly: GCA_037013555.1. Taxonomy (NCBI): domain Eukaryota; kingdom Viridiplantae; phylum Streptophyta; class Magnoliopsida; order Laurales; family Lauraceae; genus Sextonia; species Sextonia rubra. The sequence goes on along the minus strand of JASUAD010000001.1, from coordinate 21,329,420 downwards.
ATCCATTCATTGTAATATGATTCTCTTTATATATTTTGGTCATGCAGATGAATGAATTGAGAAGTCAACAATTAGCAGAAGCTACAGATGAACTTTGGTCATTGGCAAATGGTCCAAATCAATTAATGAAGTTCTACTTAGGGTGCATGTGTAATGGGGTCCGATTTCACGCTAAAGATCGTGACAACCGACGTAAAAGTCAGAACAGTGGGCTGGTAGTAAACGGGGATCATGAGGGGAAAGCTACTGAGTTTTATGGCTACTTGTGTAAAGTGTGGGAAATGGCTTATATTTTTGGGTATTCCAATGCGAGTGGTTTAACCTTGGCAGTGGGCGAACTGTACAAACTGATGCACATTTTACATCAATCGATGTAAGAGGTCGGTGGTATCAGAATGACCCCTTTGTACTACCTAGTCAAGTGCAACAAGTCTTTTATGTGAATGACCCCAAATTAGGCCCACATTGGCAAATTATCCAGCGGATTCAACATCGAGGAATATGGGATATATCAGAGTTAAATGATGTAGAATCCAGTGATGATGGACCATTTGTTCAAGAGGATGTGTTCCAGCAGGAAAAAACAACTGATGTGGTCCCGATTGTCATTGAAGATCCAGATAGGATGGATCAGCCACGGAATGATAGGTCTGATCTTGATCCAGAGATTATTACGAGTGCAGTACTCATAAAGGAAAACAGTCGAGAAGATATGATGGTTGATGATGACTTTATCTGCGATGATGAAGATGAGACATTAGAGGAGTATTGTGATGAAGTGGAAAAGGATTTACATAGTATAGATGACTCTGATGCATATTTTGATTTTTAATTAATGTTGATTTGTATAAGAATCACTATTTTGTAATCAAAGCTAAGATCATTCTTATTTTGTTTTACCTTTTCTTTTTAACACATGGATGTTGGTAATATTATGTAACAATTCACCATATAATGAATTGTCCTTATATAGTGGTAATCTAACTAAGTTATTATGTTTTAAATAATTTTATTTTAGCAGGTTACACACATGGCACCTTCTTCTCGACTTCGCCCTTGATCTACACCGGTATCTGTATCACTATCTACTGACCTCGCTTTGCCATCAGCTGATGTGATTGCATCACCATGTATACTAACACCTAGTTCTCATATGGATTGCAGCAGTGTTGGTAAGATATCAAATCTAATCATGTAAGCTTCATGTTTTAGTGCATATATTGTTGGTACTAACTACGTTTTATGTGAAATTTGTAGGTTCTACATTTCGACGGGGGCGAGGTCCAACCAAAGGGTTTGGCTCAGAGCATGCAAGGGCCAAGACGGGGGGCAAACTATTGGTTCAGTTCAAGGATAATGTCCCAATAGGGATAAATGCCTCTGACTTTGTGAGTGAGATTGGGTTATAGGTTAGGAACTTCGCCCCAGTTAGGGGCGTGCGGAGATGGAAAGAAGTTCCAGCTGATGTTAGACAAGTTATCAAGGCTCGCGTATTTGTAAGTCTAAACTTGACAACTGTATGATGTATAAAGGGTCTCTAAATAATTATATTAATCTAAATTTCAGACAAAGTATGAGGTCGTGGATTACAGCAGTAATGAAGATGTTCGGGTAGCTGTTGAGCATAAGTTTCAAGCTAGATACAGGGATTGGCGTAATTGGATGCACACTCATTACAAGAATTGTTTGAAGAAGGAGATCGATCCAAAGACTGTACCCTTTTCAGGCATTGACAAGGATGATTGGGTTTGGGTGATAGAAAATGTCTACGAAGATATGAAATTTCTGGTAACAAGCTATGTTTTTAATCCTTACTTCTGATATGTTCTGTTTCTGTTTAGTCAACACGTACAATAACAAAAACGTTCAACTCAATTGTTATTCCTTGTATACAGGATCGCTCTAAAAAGAATACAGAAAGTCGGAAGAGTTTACCTTACAATCATGGCATGGGTTCTAAGTCTTTCAAAGCTGCAATGCATGCTTTGGTGAATTGTTTTAACTTATAGTTTATTAGATTTGTGGCTGTGTAATTTTGATTTTGTTACCACCTATCATGAAATCTTAATTATGTACTAACATTGGAATTTATGTAAGTAGGCAAACCCTGAGACTGGAGAGGAGCCCCACATCGTTGATTTTTATAAGGAGTCGCACTACAATAAAAAGAAAGAGATGTGGATGGATCCAAAATGTTAGGAAATATATGTAAGTACAGCTTTACTCGAGGCCTAACAGGCAAAGTTGGGTTTTGATTTTGTTTTGCTTAACTTAAGTATTTAACTGCAATATGATTTAACTTATTTCCACTCGTAGGAAAAACTTGTAATAGAGTGGGAGAAATGTACAGAGGAGGGTGCAGTGCAATTGACTCAAGAGCAAATAGTAGTCAATGTCCTTGGTACTTGATCCGGATACTTGAGAGGGTTTGGAAACGGGCCAAAGCCCATGTCTATGGCTAGGAGCACCAAGTCCATCTCAGAGGATGCTGAGCGTGAGGCATTGCGGGCTACGGTGGAAAGATTGCAAAATGAAAATACAACTCGATCTCAAGAGATGGAGCAGATGAAGAATAATCAAATAGCCATGCAGCGACAAATGGAGGAGATGATGCGGTTGGTGGCAAGAGTGACGGGATCAGACATGGTGATAGAAAAATGAGTGATTACTTCTTGGTTAGTGTCCCTAATTTCTTCTCTGATTGAATTGAACTGCATTCAATAACTTTAAACCATTTATCTAAGTGCTTTCATAGCAATTTCACACTAATATGTAGCATGCTTGGTAGAAGACACACCAATGATAAGCATGATTAGTTTATCATTATTTTTGCATGATTTACACTCAAAATTAGGAAAAAGAAGTATTGGACTACACCATATATGACCGAAAGAGTACAGAATATTTTAGTTGTATTGTTTACGGTTTGGGCAATGTTTAAGTCTTGTGTTCTTCATTCTTTTCTTTCTTTGTTTTGCTCTTGAAGAGTAGTTTGTCTAATTTGAGAGCATAAAGAGAACTGTGTTTATAAGCTTGTCATGATCAAAGAAAGAAATTGAAAACATTGTACATGTATTTAAATAGCTGACCTGCATAAAATTCAAATAGCTGACCTGCATAAAATTCAACGTTTGGTTAATAAACACCAAAACTAGAAGACAAGAGGGAAATAACAGTAACAAGATCACTATCACAACCCGTTCTTCCTTAGTTTATTGGTGACGTGGGCCCACAAAATCAAATCTATCATAACTCTTCCAGAAGCATTCATCTTGAGACTAGACAAAGATCGTGAAGATCATAAGGTCTAGAAGATGTAAGGATGAGGGAGAATTCTTGGTTTTATTCAGAAGAAAAAATGATGGTGAGATTATTGCAAAAGCATAAGAGCCACAACTATGGCGGTGGGCACGGCTATAATACCATGTCAGGTTTCAAATGGAAGAATACATTGCATAAATGAGGTTGTGATGGAAGACCACTAATAGAGATTCCTTCAAGTTTGTATAAAGCCCAATCCATGCGTACATTCCTTCTACTGCCACCTAGTGCACAATATGTATCAAACAGAGTTTCTCCGAAAATTAGAAATTTTAGATTCTTGAGAGTGTTAGTGCTGAGCTACACTAATATTATGGTTTTGCCAATTTCAATAGCTAACTTGAAGCACATAAGATATCTTGACCTTTCTTACACTTCGATTAGCTACTTACCTGAACCCTTTAACACCCTTCAAAACTTGCAAACTCTCTTACTTGAATGTTGTGAGAACCTTCTAAAATTACCAGAAAGGCTGAGCGAGATCAGCAGCCTCAGACATACCAACATCAACAGATGCAATCTACTGTCTCACATGCCTATGCAATTTGGGAAATTAACTTGCCTTCAAACACTGACTAATATCATTGTGGGAAAGACTAGGGGATCTCACATAGGAGAGTTACAAGGCTTGGACCTAAGAGGAGAACTAGATATAAGACGACTTGAAAATGTAAGTGCTGAAATAGATGCTGGGCATGCCAACTTGGCTTACAAGGGGAACCTTCAGTCCTTGCAGTTATCTTGGAAGGAAGAAGACAGAGCTGACTTAGTAAGAAATGATGAGGAGGTTTTAGCAGCCCTTCAACCCCATGAAAATCTGAAAATGTTTCAATTAAGAGGCTATTGTTATGTTGAAATCCCTTGTTGGATGAAAAGTTCTTCCATCCCAAATCTTGTTGAAATCTCAATAGTCAAATGTAGAAATATCAAGCGTCTCCCAGATCTTGGGAAACTACCCTTCCTCAAGGTTCTTTTCATCGAAGGAATGGATGCTTTGAAGAACATTAACAGTGAATTCTATGGTGATGACATGTTGAGAATTCCATTTCCATCATTGAAAGAATTCACATTAGAAGAATAATTTGGAAGAATGGCTGAGCTGGGACAAAAAGGAACTATTCCCTTGTCTTGCCAATTTGATCATCAGAAAATGCCCAAAGCTGAGGACCATGCCACACATTCCATCCCTCCAAAAAATGGTGTTAAAGGAAAGCAATGAGTTGTTGTTAAGTTCCGTTGAGAACTTCACTTCACTTTCATCACTACACATTGGTGGATTCCCGGAGATGATATCCCTACCTCAAGGAATGCTGCAAAACCTCAAGCTTCTCCAATCTTTCAAACTTAAAGACTGTCCCAAACTCAGCTCTTTGCCAATGGAACTTGAAAACCAACTCCTCACCTCTAAAACCATTTGGAATTATCCTGGTCTAACGTCTGTCACAGAGGGTTCAAGGCTTGAACACTCTTCAGTTGTTGAGAATCGAAAGGTGTGCAAATTTTCCAAAAAAAGAAAAAGAATGTAAAGGTGTCCTAATCTTTTGTTCCTGTCTAGAGGTATTCTAATTTAAACGGGCCTTTCAAGCTTCGACCCTTCTTTCAAGAGGAGCATAAATGACATAGTAAATAATAACTTTATAAATAACATTATCCTTAAAGAACTGAGACATGAGAGTTAATATAAAGTTGAGATTTGAGAAATGATTAGAGGAATACCTCTACCACCAAAAGTCATATTAATATGAACATAAAAAATTAAATAAATTCAAATAAACAACAAAGAAAGTGTAATTCATGCATGGGATTCATAGATCTAACACTTGGGAGTAATTTTTAAGTGATTTGGTTAGTGTTTCTTAAAGAAAATTTTTTTTTTCAAAAAATAAAAAAATCCGAGAATAAAAGATAAATAATAAATAAATAAATCATAGAAAATAGGGGGTTTGATCTATGAGAAACAAAGATTTATCACTTACAAGCCATTTCCAAAAGATTCATGAAGGAGAAAAGAGGAATAGAGTCATAGATCTAAGAAAATCACATAAAAAATACATTTTGAGAGATGTCTTTTGACTCCAAAGAAGCTGAATGATCTAGATTTATAGATCTTAATGTGTTTTTGGACCCTTGTTGCCCTTAATTTGAAGAAAGAGGGAGGTAGGATTAAAAAACAGTGGACAGGGAAAAGGAAAGATGGAGACAGGAGTAAAAAATGTAGAAGAATGGGTGTCACGGCATTTAAATAGGCCCAGCAGGAAAATAGCGGCAAAATAGCGGCCGTAGTGGCAAAATAGCGGCCCAGCAGAAAAATAGCGGCAAAATAGCGGCCGTAGCGGCCGCTACGGGTGTTAGCGGCGCTAACACCTCCGTAGCGTAGCGGTGCCAGCTGCTACGGCCGCTATTTTATTCTATACTAGAGACACTCTAAGACTGCATAGAGAATTCGATCTCGAACAGCCTGCTGAAGGAGATATTTCCACCGGTATCAATGTTGCCAATGATCAGGATCCAACCTCCCACAGATTCACAAAACACACAATGACAATTAATGATCCTCATCATGTACCTAACTGTGATGATGCAGAGAATAAAATTGGAATTGACATTAAGCATTGGGTACAATATTGATAAGAAGAAACAGAAACACTGATCACATACGAATCTTGAAGTAGGGTGTTCTGAGTTGAACCCTGATGAAACCAGGCAACTGATTCCATCTACGACTATCAGATCAGATCGAGATGAGGGATGCAGTGATGCTTTTGCTTCTGTTGCATTCAAACGAGAAAGAATAGAGTGTCCACAATGGCTTTTTCAGCCTATGAGCTTGAATAAAACTTGAATTCTATTACATTGTAAGTTTTTTATTCCCTACAGTGCCATGTCAAACAATTACAACAATTGTTCTCTATGGATTCATCTTGAAGTCGGGCTTTTCACCTATAAATTGCTGTAATATCAAATCAATTTACTTCTCTAAAATCTCTCTTCCTATCTTATTCAGTAAATCTCACATTCCTTGGGACAATCTAATTGGCAGAAATTTCTTGCCTTTCTTTGGCAAGGGTTGATTGATTATTATCCAATCTAGGCCTTTTACCTTTTTTTTTTTTTTACGTGATTGGGATCCTCTAATTGGCAGAATTTTCTTGCCTTTCTTTGATAGGTTTGATTGATGATTTTCCAATCTAGGGCATTTATTATTTTTGAACTTGATTGGGCTCATCTAATTTGCACAAATTGCTTGCCGATATGCCCTTATTTTATTTTAATCTCAATGCATCTAAGAAAGTAGATATTGAAAGACTACAGAGAACCCAACAATCTGGCTCCGTCTCTATTTCCTCTGAGATTGATTGCAGGGACTCTTACGCATCTGTGGTTGGCTTCCCCTCTTTTTCTCTGATCTTAATCTTATGGATTAATTCCAAATCTTGCTGCGGTTTAAGGGATAGGACCAGATTCGAATAACAAACGGGTTTTAATTACAGCTTTTTTTTCTTTCTGATTTCATTTTATGTATTACGAAACTGGTATTCTCAATTTATGATTTATGCATATATAGAATTTGCATTGAACCAACTTGTGCTCAACCCATGATATGGACGCTATTGAGACTCAGCCATGCAAACATAGATTATATGATTTACGCATATATAGAATTTGCATTCAACGATCTCGTGCTTTTGATTTTTTTTTTTTTTTATTTGGATCTCACCGTTTCCGATGAAGGTCATACTATAAAGAATTTATCTTTGAATTCAAAATTTTTCCTAAAATCTCTCTTTTGATAATTTTTAGGAATGATCGAGATGCTGTTAAGTCTCCTTTTATAAGAAACTCATCATCCCCCAGGGTGGTGTTTTCGTCTAATTCATGCTTCTGTAATGCTTTTTTGTTTCTTGGAAGTCGCCACCAAGCCTGGAATTGGTTCCTATTGTTGCCTTGGTATTGTTCTGTATGTATGCTTCAGAGTGCCCTACTTCTTGTACTTGCTGTGCTTCTAACTGATTCTGGTGCCTCATGCCAATGCTCCAAGAAGATGAAAGCTATTTTGATAATTGATATTTTACGAAAAACCAAGGCCACCGATTCTGGTATCTATTGCCAATGGCTCCGAGGAGATGAAAGCTGTAATGATAACTGATATTTTACGAAAAGCCAAGGCCAATATGGTGGTGGCATCAGTTGAAGATACATAGAAATTGTTGCTTCCAGAAAAGTCAAACTGGTTGCTGATATACTTCTTGATGAGGCTGCAAAGCAGCAATAAGATCTAATAGTTTTGCCGGTAATTACTATAAAATTTCCTGGTCATACGAATGAATTCATTGTCATTAACAATTACTACAATAAAACTTGATTAATGACATTAAAATATATTCAGCTCAAGCGTTCTAAAGATAATTTGACCAAACTTTTGATTTTGAACAAAAGTTATATTGATTCTGTACAACTTATCCCCTTTAACCCCTACTACCAATACTTAACCACTCAGGTAACCACCCAATTTTCTTCTCACTGTTCACTGTTTTACACAACTTCCTTTTTATCCTAAACAACGATGGAGACTCATAGTGATTTTCTATAACTTACCCATCTTCTCCCCCACTTCTAACACCTAATCACTCATGTAACTACCTAATATTCTTATTGCTCTTCACTCTTCTACAAGAACTTGCTCTTTAATCCCAAATCTCATCTAGCCTTTCTTTTTTCTTTTTTTTTTTTTCCCATTTCTCCTAACCTACCTCTACTCTATGGACTTTTGGATTGAGAAAAGAGATGATGTCATAAGCCTCTCTTCTTTTATTCTTTTTTTAAAGTTCTATGCATGATTTACACAAAATCATTTCAGTTAAATATATGAGAATGATTTTGCATATGAGAATGATTTTGTATTATCTGAATTTCTTTTTCTTGAATCATATAACATACTTTTGCATTCATTGGCGAACATGCCCGTCCTAAGCATGGGTTTTTGAATTAAGCTATATTAAAAAGGATCATTCCCAAGTGCTATGATAATTGCTATGGGGTGGTCAATTTCTTCAAAGAAGGATTGATTAAGTTTTTATTATAAAAAAAGGGTCAAAAATTTCAACATGATGGAGAATTCATAAATTCTCCAAATAGAAATCCCTTAAATTAAATAAAGAAACAGACCCTAATTATTGATTTTACTAAAGAATTTATTTGTCTACTATGTATTTCTTGGATTACATCTTTTAGGTTTGATAGAAATTAACTCTAACTGTCTACCTATCTAATGCAATCATTTTTTTTTTCTGACTTGAGGACTCAAAATCCATGTGTGTTAAGTTATTTATATTTCATAATATCACCACCTCCACCAGCATCTTAGACTTGCTCATCAAATCCCAAGTTTTGATGAAACCTAAAATTGAGAGTCATAAATAATTGATCTGTATAATACTTTGCCCACACCTACTCATCGTTGCATCCTTTCATCCGCCCCATCATCCAACAGTGCTATGCAATAAACTTTGCCTTCTTTCTTTTCTATATCTATCTTTTTTTTCTTCTCATCAGATTTTGATACCATCTATAGTAAGTAAAAAAAAAAAATAGATGGTTCAATCCATGAACAGTCTTGTCTTGGATAAATCCAAGTAAGGGTTGTCATCGGGCTGAGCCGGCCCATGAAAACGATGCCCAAGCCAACCCACTGGCTTTGCCTAGTGGGCTTTTTTTTTCTGGAGGGCCTGGTGGGCTGGGCTGGCCGGGCTTTTTTTGAATTTTTTTATCGTTTAATAACATTATTTTAAAAAGAAAAATTAAACACACACTTTATTTAGTTTTTTATCATTGCAAAAATTTGAATACATAGTAAATCAAAAATAAATAAATAAATTGAGTCACAACACTTTGTTGATTGAAAATCCAATAATAATATTTTTACTAGTCAAATAATTATTTATAAACGATTACACAAGTGAGTGAGGGATTGCATCACTAAAAGATATGTACATCCCAACTAGGTTGGCACCTACACACTTGTCAATCATTTGCACTACACAACCTCGATAATTTGTACTTTACAAAATATCAGAAAAGGAAAAAAAATAATTATTCTTCATTAGAGCTATCCTCAATCCAAGATAGTCTTCATATAGATAGACTTTCTAATGGTCTACAAGTTCTTGATTCCGGTCAGCTTGTTGCATTATTGAATCCGCCAATTGCTAATCTTTTAAGTAAATTAATGCTTCAACAGTGTCTAGACTCAAATTGCTCCTCTTTTCAGAAATTAATTGACCACTTGCACTAAAAGCAACTTCAGATGTAACAGTAGAAACTGAAACTATTAGTATATCACGGGCCATTATAGAAAGTAGAGCATACCTAGGCTCTTGTGATTTCCACCATGATAATATATCAAATGAGTCATCATCATCATGTTCAAATATTGGTTGGTCAAGATAACATAATAAATCTGATGTGGAACCACTAGCAGTAGTATTAAAAGATATTCTTCTACTTTTAAGCAATGATATTGCTCCACCTCGAGATGATAATGAGGCGGTACTCGTGGTGTGCACTGTAGGTGTTCTATCTTCACTTATAATAGTTTTATAATAATCATATCAATCAGTTAATTTAGACCTTGTCAACTTAATTGTAAGTCCAAATTTTCAATATCTTCTTCACTAGTATATAATACTTTAAACCATTGTTCTACATCATAAATTTTTAAACAAGGATCTATAACAATAGCAAAACACAAAATAAGTGGTAAAGTTCCAAAATATTTGTCAAATTTTGATCTCATGACAATGAATACATCTATAAAAATATCAAGAAAATAACAAGTTTGAAAAGTCATATAAACATTTACTTTTTGAATAATAACATGGCATATTGTAGGATAATATATTCTACAAAAAATTTTGATTAAGCTATCAAAAACTTCTAAAAAATCTCTAACACCTTCAACAACAGTCCAATTACATTCACTAGGTGTTACAATATTGGAATTTAGTGTAGTATTTTGCAATTACACAGTATAATAATTTAAAACCTTTTAATATTTAGTAGCATTTTTTTAACATTCAAAAGTAGAATTCCACCTACTAGATATGTTTAAATTATTTTTTTTTCTCAAATGCCAAGATGCTTACAACACCTTTTGTTCAATTCATACCTATGTACAGAAGAATTAATATTATGTACAAATTTTTTAATTTTTTCAATTATATATCTAATATAGATAAATCATCTTACATAATCAAATTTAAAATATGAGCACAATAACGTACATGAAATATCTCAGTTTGAATTGAATCAGAAGGTAAATTAAGCATGCTTTTTAAAGTTCGTTCAGCTACATCATTGATTGTAGCATTATCTAATGTTATTGAAAATTTTTTTTTTTTTTGAGATATCCCATGCTATCAATTCATCATGAATTACATTTGCAATAGGAAAACCAGTGTGTGGAGTCTCAATCATTTGGAAAGATATTATTCTTTTGTTCAATCTTTATTCTTCATCTACAAAATATGCAATTAAGGATAAATACCCCATGTGAGCTTTTGAAGTCCATAAATGAGGAGTTAAACAAATTTTTTCATTAAAACTCTGAAAATAGTTTTCAAATTTACACGATATTGGTTAAAACGTTTTATAATATCTCTTTTAGCAGTTAAGGCTGAAAATCCAGTATATTGAGGACTTATTCCTCTTTGTACTATATCCGTAAAATCATGTTTTTTTACAAAAGTAAAAGGATATTCTACTTTAACCATATATTCTACAACTTTATTACGAGTATGTGAGGGATCTGTTGGAAGACGAGAGTGGTGGTCCAAATGACGACCGCTCATGACTGTAACGTCTCTTCTCACCCCTTCACTGCCATTCACTGCCCATGCACGTTTTTTCAGTTTCTCCTCTCTTAAATCTCCATGAATGAAAGCTTGCAACGGTCCATAATGAATGGGAGACGTTGCAGCCATCAGTGATGGTGAGATGGCTATAAAAGCCGGAAAACTCCCTCTTCTTCACACTGACATACACTCATACGGATTCAAATCAAAGGCTGAGCATCACCATCGAGTTGCTGGCATCAAGAGAAGACTGAGGGAGTTGTAAGACCCATTTTGGCATTTATTCCGTCTCCATTAGCGATGGATACAGGTATGCCATGAAAATTTTGAAATCCATTTACGTGTAATCATAACCATTGGTGTGCGAATCTAATCCGTTCAGAGTTCCTAGAATGGGCCATTTTGGCTAACAATTGGTATCAGAGCCTATGGTATTTGTGTTGGACGGGTTAGAATTACAGAAAACTAGACGCTCTGTTGGCAGAATAGTCAAACAGAGCATCCCCGAGAGCAGTGTAAAAAAAAAAAAAAAAAAAGATTGGTCGTCGCCTGAGACGACGGCCGTCACTGGTCACAGCGGCGCACAGCCGCTGCGCAGCACTGCAGGCAGCCTGCGCAGAGCTGCAGAATAAAAAAAAAAAAAATTGGCAGTCGCCGGCCGGCGACGGGAAAGGGCCGGCAGTCCCTGCCGCTGCCGTCGCCGGCCTCGAGAGGGACCCCAGCCGTCGTCCGCAGCCATGCCGGCGTGTTTGGGGACCCCAGCCTGTCATCGTCTCTGTGAAGGAGACGATGAACAGTGCGGGTCGGTCTGCGGGTCATTTGTCAAGTCTGCTGGGTTGCTATGCGGGTCAGGCCGATGACCTGGAAGGTAACCCAATTAAAAATGGGTCTGGGTTTTTTAAGATGGGTCAACCCGTTAAACTGACCCGACCCGCTATTCATGACCCGGACCTTATACAGGCCGGATATTGCAACCCGATTTGGATCCGACCCGATTTGCAGGTCATGCTTGCAGTTTCGGCTTACAGGTCAGACTTGACCCAACTAACCCGTTTCAACTGGAATTAAAGTAGACAGGGCCTCGGTTTCGGGTTTCAGACTGAACCGGGTCGACTGACCTGGCCCAGTCCAACATAACAGAATTTATAAATGACAGGTCAGGTTCGACCCGACCTGACCCAACCTGATCTGAACCCAGCAGAGTTGGGTTTCCAATTATGTCACAGGTCGGTTCCGACCCAGCCCAACCTGTCAAGCCCGACTGGACTGAACAGGTCAATTTATGACCTGGGTCTGACCCGACCCACTGGCCTGGCCTGATTTGAATAAAGTATTATTAATGTTGGTATTATATGTTTTTTGAATAATTGGGTCATTATAAAATTGATCCGTTCCGATCAGAACCGTCCATTTGATATATTTAAATGCTGTAATCATTCTGATGGGACTGGATCATTTAAATGTGATCAGATCAAGGCCAGATCAAGGAAAAATGAACGATCAAAACCTTATTTTGATCATTACGGACACATGATATCGGATTTTCGATCCGTTTCTTTTGTTGTGTTCCTTATGATGAGATCTACCACATTAGTGAATTTAATTCCCGATCCAATGGTTCAATGATAATATCATAAGGTTTTATGCATGTTTAACTCATTTAAATTCATGTTTTCCGCTTATTGTTTACATGATTAATGTTGTTTGAGTTATAATTTGTTACATGCATGAATGTTTGATAAATAAATTAGTGTCATAGGTTTCAATTTGAAATTATGAGTTAACTAGGTAGTCACCAAAGTGGCCCAGTTACGATGAAACTCATATTTTTCATATTGAATAAAAGATACCACATATGACACTTAAATTGCAATTTCACTTAAAGAATAAATAATCGACCCAAAGGAGTTTATCTTTCGATTATTTGAAAATTGGGATAAAAACACATTAAGATATTTTGTGAATTCGTGCTGATCTATGCCCAAAGGTGGGATCTCACTTATTCACTTAATAAATTGTGGTTTTATCAAATAATTGCGAATAATAAAATTAACATGTTGCATTTGACCCAAAGGTTATTTGTAATGATGTCAAATTATTATTTTGTTGTAAGCTTCCCTGTGAATTCAAAGCATTATAGAATTGTGAAAGTAATAGTTTATATCTTCTTTCTTTTACAGCTTCTTCCTCCAGATTATTGACTTTTCCCTCGTGTTTAGGAACCATTCCCTTATTAGATGGATCAAACTACCCCGAATGGTTAGACATGTTAGCATTGACTATAACTTTTCTCGACTTAGAAATGGCCTTAGATGAGCCCATGCCTCCTACCCTCACCGAACAGAGTTCTGCAACTGAAAAGGTCAAACATGAACAGTGGCACAAATGTGATAAGAAATGCTAAAAGATCATAATGACGTCAGTTTCTAAGAGTATTAGGGGATCACTTGATCCAAGAAAACATGCCAATGAACTCTTAGAACAGATCAAGTCACAATTTGAAGTGACTGACAAGGCATTAGGTGCCACATTAATGAACAAATTAACAAACATGCAGTATGATGGGACGAAGGGAGTTAGGGAACATATCCTACTCATGTCTAACCTTGCATCCAAGTTGAAGGATATAGACATGAGTATCTCAGATGGATATTTGATCCAATTCATTCTGGATTCCCTTCCCCCTGCATTTGGCCCGTTTAAGGTAACTTACAATCAGAGCTCTAGTCGGTGGACCATAACTGAACTGATCGCAAGATGTGATCAAGAAGAGAGGGGGCTTAAGGCTGAGGGGCAATTTCAAGTAAACTTAGTCTCCCAAGTTAAGGGCAGGAAAGGTTTTAGAAACCTCAAGAACAATGCCAACACGCCCAAGGTAGATCCGAAAGGTCAGAAACCGATGAAGAGAAAGGGGAAGAAAGGGTCTGAAAAATGTCACTTTTGTGGCAAGAAAGGACATTTCAAGAAGGACTGCCTCAAAAGGAAAATTTGGTTTGAGAAAAGAGGTAAGCAAAGAAATTTATCTCTTGTATGTGAAACCAATATTATTAATGTCCCATCTAATACATGGTGGGTAGACTCTGGTGCAACCGTTCACATTTTTGGTTGTATGCAGGGATTCCTTTCAACCCGGAGGCCAACTGATGGGGAACGAACCATCGTTATGGGGAACCGGAAGGAGTCAAGAGTCAAGGCAGTAGGCACATATAGGCTGGTGCTAGATACCGGATTCGTTTTAGATCTACCGAACACCTTCTACGTTCCGGAGATTTCCCGAAATTTGGTTTCCATTTTTCAATTGGATGTGAAAGGATATGTCTTTAATTTTGATAGAGGATCTTTTAAACTATTTTTCAAGAATATAATGATTGGTAGTGGTTTATTGTGTGATGGTTTATATAAGTTACAGTTAGATATTTTATATACACAATCACTGACTACACACCATGTTTCCTGTGGAATGAATGTTGGCATGAAAAGAGGACTGATAAAAGGGAACTCCTGCATGTTGTGGCATAAACGGTTAGGACACATCTCGAAAGAGAGCATGTTGAGATTAGTGAAGGATGGGTTATTACCAACCCTTGATTTCACTAATTTCGATGTCTGTGTTGACTGTATTAAAGGAAAACAGACACAAACAGTCAAGAAAACTGCCACACGAAGTTCTGAACTCCTGCAGTTAATCCATACGGATGTTTGTGGAAAGATAGATATACCTTGTTTTACAGGAGAACAATATTTCATCACATTTATAGATGATTACTCACGTTTTGGTTTTGTCTATCTTATTAAAGAAAAGTCTGATACTTTAACTATGTTCAAAATATTTAAGGCGGAAGTAGAAAAGCAATTAGATAGGAAGATCAAAATTGTGAGATCGGATCGTGGTGGTGAATACTATGGTAGGTACACTGAAGCGGGCCGTAACCCAGGTCCGTTTGCAAGATTCCTAGAATCCGAAGGTATTGTTGCCCAATACACAATGCTTGGAACTCCTCAGCAGAATGGAATTACTGAAAGAAGGAATAGAACTCTGTTAGATATGGTTAGGAGTATGGTTAGTAATACTTCGTTACCCGAGTCTATGTGGGGTGAAGCACTAAAGATGGCCATATATATTTTAAACAGGGTTCCTAGTAAAGCAGTTCCCAAAACTCCTTTCGAGTTGTGAACTGGAAGGAAACCCAGCTTAAACCATTTCAGAGTTTGGGGATGTCCATCTGAAGTGCGAGTGTATAATCCACAAGAAAAGAAGTTAGACCCTAGAACTGTGAGCGGATATTTTATTGGTTATCCAGAAAGGTCTAAAGGGTATCGATTTTACTGTCCTAATCATTCACTAAGAATAATTGAGTCCCATAATGCTAAGTTTTTGGAGAATCATGACAACAGTGGGAGTAGCGAGGCTAGAAACATTATATATAAGGAGATTAGAGATGGGCCTCAATCCTCTACTCAAGATGGATTAATGATTCCACTCGATCTCGAGACATTCCCAGAACAATCTGTTGATCCAATTCCTCAAGATACACAACCAACTCCTCCAATACAACCAAACATTCCTGAAGAAAATCCGGAAGTATTGAGAAGGTCGACTCGTATGAGAAGGCCTGTTGTTTCGGATGATTATGTTGTATATCTAGAAGAATCGGATATTGGAATTAAAGAAGATCCAAAAACTTTTAATGAAGCTGTACACAATGACAATTCTGATAAATGGTTAGATGCTATGAAAGAAGAATTAGAATCCATGGCTGTAAATGACGTTTGGGATCTCGTTGAACTACCCGAAGGGCCAAGACCGTCGGTTGTAAATGGGTCTTTAAGACCAAAAGGGACTCTAAAGGTAAAGTTGAACGATTTAAAGCCTGACTAGTGGCTAAGGGATTCACTCAGAGAGAAGGTCTCGATTTTCACGAAACCTACTCTCCGGTATCTAAGAAAGACTCATTCAGAATTGTAATGGCTCTAGTAGCTCATTATGACTTAGAGCTATATCAGATGGATGTTAAAACAACATTTTTGAATGGGAATCTTGATGAAGAAGTGTACATGGAACAACCTGAAGGGTTTGTTCAACAAGGTAATAATCGAAGGTTGGTCTGTAAGTTAAAGAAGTCAATATACGGGCTGAAACAAGCTTCCAGACAATGGTACTTAAAGTTCAATCATATTATTACATCTTTCGGTTTTACCGAAAATCCAGTTGACCATTGTATTTACCTTAAGATCAGTGGGAGCAAGTTTACTATTTTAGTCCTATATGTAGATGACATTTTACTAGCCAGCAATGACCTTAGTATGATCTGAGAAACTAAGGTATACCTTGAGAATAATTTTGACATGAAAGATATGGGTGAAGCAACTTTTGTAATAGGAATCGAGATATTCAGAGATCGATCTCGAGGATTACTCGGGTTGTGTCAAGAAGCCTATGTGCAAAGTATTCTCAAACGTTTTCGAATGGAAAGGAGTAAATCACAAATTGCCCCAATGTCTAAGGGAGATAGGTTTAGTAAAGATTAATGCCCCATGACTGACATAGAAAAGTTAGAAATGAATAAATACCCTTATGTGGCAGCAGTAGGAAGTCTAATGTACCTTCAGACATGCACGAGGCCAGATATTAGTTTTGCAGTTGGGATGTTAAGTCGATATCAAAGTAATCCAGGCATACCTCGCTGGGTAGCTGTCAAGAAAGTGATGCGTTATCTCAACGGCACTAGAAGATACATGCACATATATCAGAGATCCAATGCGCTGGAGGTTATTGGATATTCAGATTCTAACTTTGCAGGTTGTCTCGATACTAGAAGGTCAACATCTGGATACATCTTTTTGCTGGCTGGTGGGGCAGTGTCGTGGAGGATTGCAAAGCAAATGCTAGTCACTCCATCCACATTTGATGCAGAATATGTGGCGTGCTTTGAAGCCACGGGTCACGCATTATGGATGCGTAACTTCATCAAGGGACTTACAATTATGGGCAGTGTTTCTGAACCGCTAAAGATTTACTGCGATAACAATGCTGCTCGACTTTTTGAGCAGAATGACAAGTGTTCCAGTAAATCAAAGTTTCTGGAAGTAAAGTACCTTGTTTTGAAGGAAAAGGTGCGAGATCGTTTAGTGTCAATTGTTGGAGCTCCATCGAAGCTCATGGTTGCTGATCCATTAACAAAGGCATTGGCGCCAAATGATTTTAAAGACCATGTATTGAGTATGGGATTGAAAGATATGCCTTGAAGGAATCAATGATGTATGACACTATTCAATGATCAATTAAAGAAACGATTTTGCAACTCTTACTTTGTTATATATTCACATGTGATAATTATGCAATGAAGTAAGAATATAAAAGTATTATGACATTATAGTTCCTATTAAAGTAGTCATATTAAAGTTAAGTTCTTGATTAGGAAAGGATACTGGTGTTGTGATTGTGGAAGGAAATATATCGTAAAGATGTGTAACCGCCACAGTTCGCATTAGTAAACTAACCTAATCTCAGATTAAAGATCTTAGCATTACAGTTTTCATAGATAATCGGTGTTTTTCAAATGATGCACATCAGTTAGAGTCGTTTTCAAAATTCGTTTGCAAAATAAAGTATTTTCTATACACTATATATATACTAAGTGGATGTATAGTGGTCATATGGACCAAGTCAGAGATTGTTGGAAGACGAGAGTGGTGGTCCAAATGACCACCGCTCATGACTGTAACGTCTCTTCTCACCCCTTCACTGCCATTCACTGCCTATGCACGTTTTTTCAGTTTCTCCTCTCTTAAATCTCCATGAATGAAAGCTTGCAACGGTCCATAATGAGTGGGAGACGTTGCAGCCATCAGTGATGGTGAGATGGCTATAAAAGCCGGGAAACTCCCTCTTCTTCACACTGACATACACTCATACGGATTCAAATCAAAGGCTGAGCATCACCATCGAGTTGCTGGCATCAAGAGAAGACTGAGGGAGTTGTAAGACCCATTTTGGCATCTATTCCGTCTCCATTAGCGATGGATACATGTATGCTATGAAATTTTTGAAATCCATTTACGTTTAATCATAACCATTGGTGTGCGAATCTAATCCGTTCAGAGTTCCTAGAATGGGCCATTTTGGCTAACAGGATCATAACTAAAACATGCCAATTTTTCTTGAGAATCTTTATTTAATTGCATTTGAGTTCTAATGTCTACTTGATTTCCATGTTTTTTAAGACATTGTTATGATATTTACTTAAATGATTAGTTCCATCATTCGAAGAATCAGCAAATAGCTTTCCACATAGATAATGTTTTGCTTTTGTAATTTGAACTCCATCAACAACATTATTTATTCTTTCATAAAAATTTCAAATGACATAAGTAGTTTTTCTAGAAAAAGATGATGACGGTGGGGCTGTTGGAGAACTTATGAATTCAACTCTCATATATTCAATCTCTTCATCATCTATAGTTATTGGATATTCATGACTAGCAATGTTCATTCTAAAAATAAACAAAGAATAAAGTAAACTAATAAATTATAAAAATGCAAACAAATATAAATTTAACAAAAGAGAATGATTTTATTAATATTGAAAAAATAGAGCTTAAGTCCCTAAGAGCTTTGAGTGCTTGAGGCTTGAGAGTTGAAACTTAAGAGATTACGAAGTTAAAGAAAAATAAAGGAAAAAAGAGATAAGAGAGCTTGTAAATTAGTGTGGTATTAAGAAAAATGACACATCAATTTATAAATTTGATCATGAATAAATTAATAAAATAAATTAATTATTGCATGCCCAGAAAAAATTAATATCATATAGCCGTTACATGCCTAAAAAATGAAAAGATTTAATGTTCAATTGTCCCCTAGCTATTGCATCGACATGGACTGATCATTGATGAGTTGTATATTCTCAAATTAATATTTATAAATTATGGTTTGGAGTTAAAGTCACTGTACACTTGATCACTACTCATAGACTGATGGTCACATCAGCAGTTGTGTCATACGGTGAAATATACTTTTCGGAAGCTGTTGTCATTTAAAATAAAGACTGGTCCCTGAAAATATATTTGCTGTACTTTGGCTTGGCATGTTGTCTTTATAATTTTTTTGTCCTTTTGGTAGTTGGCAGCTTGGAAGCCTACTGCATAAATGCGCTACGCATGTCCTTTTTCGTAGGCCTTTTACCAGTTGGGAGCCTGGAGCTACGCATGTCCTTTTTCGTAGGCCTTTTACTAGTTGGGAGCCTGGAAGCCTACTACATAAATGCAGCACGCATATCCATATTATCACAGTTTCTTTACAGGTAGCTAGAAGCAAGCCCACATAAATGCATAATAAATGCATTATGTACGTAGTTTGCTAGTTGCTATTGGGCTTATACGCGGGCTAGAGGGCAGGCTGCATTGGTGAGCCGGGTGGGGCTAGAAACTGTAAGCCCAAGTACAGCCCAAATACTATTGGAGTTAGATAAGGCCGCCACACGACTCAGCTTGGGCCAGGCTAAAACTCATTGGGCTGGGCTTGATCCTGTAAAGGGCCCATGTGCCAATTGAAGACCCTTAAATCCAAGGTACTGTTTGTCCCAAGGGAAAATCCAAAAATTCTGTTCTTACCACTTTCCTTCTCATACCCTTTTAAACCAGTGGGCACGAGAGACAGGCAATAGGCATGAAAAAGAGAATCTGGGGAGTGTATATGGATGAGTAATGACCAACAGTTATGGCATCAGGATGGTTAGGATGTGGATCCTTGGTCTACGAGCAAGCAATGTGATGAACATTCTACTTTTGGACAACCATCAACAATGTGTTAACGCGCTTAAGTGAACCCACCAATGAAAAACCATCAGTCAGTCGGACTCAGGCTGTGATCATCATTTCCTAACAGGCTGGCTCATTTTATGCACACATTAGGGGTGCACGAGGTCCGAGGTGACCATCCCAAATGGTAGATCCTTCTCCTTGGCTAACATTTGGTATTCTATCTAAGTACATTAACTATATAAAAATGAGGGAATAATCCTGGGCAATGGACTTAATTTAAGTCATTTATTACTAAATCGGTTCATCATCAATTTTGATTTTTGAGGTCGATTGGATATTCAGACCTACCACGTACTAGCATACGACAAATTTTAAGCCACACAATCTAAGAGTGCAAATATTGCCCGGTTACCCATTATATCATATTGAGGTCAAAGATTTTTCAATCTAATTTGAACTGCTAATTACAATTTAAATGGAAAGTTATTCTTTTTTTTTCCCTTCATTATCTCTTTTAACTACTTTCTTTTGATTTCATGTAACACTTATTTTATCTCATATAACTATCCACTTCTAATCCCCACTTTTTTTTCTTTCTTTTTTTTTTTTTTTGCAAACCTCCTTTATGTTCACATGCCCCATACTATTTTTGCATATTCTTCCAATTTTCTTCTACAGTACTTCTCATCTTTCGTTTCATCTCTACCTACTCTCAATTTTTAAAAAAAATACGGTCATGTATTGTTTTTATGTTTTTTTTAGAAATTTATTGTTATTGTATTGTATTTAGACTGTCATCCAAATTATGGATGCTTATTTTTTAATTGTATGAATACTTAATCTGCATCATATGAATAAACTCATGCTCAGCATGGGTTACGATGCCAGTCTTTTATTATTTTGATTGATGGTTCACGTGTTGGATATGTTACTTGTATGATCCATATGCTCCACTCAAAATATATCTCTGTATTTGTTTTAAATGATCGTAGTTGTTTGATCAATGACTTCATATTTATTTTATGTCCATTCATTTTTGTGAGGTGATTTTCCATTGAGTATAAAAATACTAAGTTCACTCTAAGTTTTTGATGACTATTGGAATAGATTGGATACATCAAAGAATGATGACTTTGTTTTGCACCTTATTTCTTGTGGAAAAGTGAAAACTAATTAAAGGATTTCTTTTTTCTTCCCAATTTTTCTTTTTCTTTTTAAAGAATGCCCACATGATGTTCCTAATGGACTGAGTTCCAGCAATGTATGCATGTATTTGTATGAAAATGGATGCATTTTTTCAATTTACAAATATTTAATAGGTGTGATATTTCAATTGTTTGTATATCAAG
Organism: Sextonia rubra; assembly: GCA_037013555.1. Taxonomy (NCBI): domain Eukaryota; kingdom Viridiplantae; phylum Streptophyta; class Magnoliopsida; order Laurales; family Lauraceae; genus Sextonia; species Sextonia rubra. The sequence goes on along the minus strand of JASUAD010000001.1, from coordinate 21,308,140 downwards.
AGAAATTAAAAAAATATCTAATTTTATTAAATAGGTTTTTTCGTCAGAGCTCTATTTATGATAGTATTTTGGTTACCCAAGCCTAGGAAGCTGTAGACCCAAAAGATGCCACACAAAGAGGAAATCTAAACCATGGAAAGGAGTGATATTTCAATTGTTTGTATATCAAGAGAAATAAAAAATATATAATTTTATTAAATAGTTTTTTTGTCAGAGCTCTATTTATAATAGTATTTGTGGTCTTACACAAGTTGCAAAAAAAAGGCTATGTATTTCTTTCATTCATCTTGTCTATTCTCTCTTATATATTCTTACATAACTAATTTACCAATAATCTTACAAAACTATCAAACAAGCCCACTTTGGTCTTCAATTGGAGAAGACTATTAAATAAGAATGATAATCCTTATTTCCTGAAAGATAGCCAAATAAATTTAGATTCTATGCTTTTATTTTTAAAAAAAAGTATGATGGGCTCAAACATTTTTGTTTATTCACCAATAAGATAGCAATGGCCCAATAATAACATTTATAAAAAATCATCAGGGGTTCTTAAAATATTAAATATCAAATTTTAGTTGAAATGAGAAAAGTTGGCCTTTGTTGCTAGTCTAGACTCTAAGCGCCCAAAAAGCTCGTTTGGATAACATTCTCAAACAGAAATCTTTTTTAGTTTTATTCAATTACAAGAAAAATTTAGATTTGGATAAAAAGAAGAAAATCAAGATAAAATTATTATAATCCTCCCAAACCCTCAAAATCCTTGCTAAAGGTAATTTTCCCGTCTCCACTTCTCCCACCGGATTCTCTCTCTCCTCACAAGTGCAAAAAGTGGTGGAACATAGATGAACAGTATGTTGTGTGGTAGTTTATAGACTAATTGTTTTTGTTATAGGAATCTACTTTATAGGTTTTAAAGTCAAGATCCAAACTATTTATCATGTGTAAAAGGTCCCAAACAGCTACGTAGTCAAATATCAACCATTGATTTATCATATATTTTGAGATATTTTTATAAACGTACAAACTATTGATTATAAATTTTAAATTTTTGTGGGCTACTTTTATAAGAACCAAACTCTATCCAGTCATTTCAAAAGGCCGAAAACTGGAATGAATTCAAATTTGAAGTCCCAATTCATTAGTGAACGGTGGGAAATCGACAAAAGCATTTATTACCATTTATTATTCACAATTCAAATTTGAACCGTGAAAATGGCGCGACTTGAACGAGACAGTACTAATCAATGTACATTTATGTCTGTTGGCAGAGCAGTCAATGAACATTTAGTTTTTTGCTAGAAAAATCAATGTACAGTATGAGTAGAAGTAGGATAAATCCCACACACCTCGTTTCATTTGCCTTCACCCTTCCTGTCTCCGGCTTTGTGCTCCCTGCTCTCTGCTCACTCTTATTCTGACTCACTCTCCCACTGCTCTTTAACTTTCTCACTCAGTACACACGAACGCATGGACGAAAAAACCCCAAAACCCTCAACCGCTGTCTAAGAACCACTGCCGGCACACACTCTCTCGTTCTCTCTCTCAATAGCCATTGACAGAGTTGGCCGCTATTGGAGCCACTGCAACTGCCGCTGCTGAGAACGCTCTCTCTAGCAGGTCAGCTCTCTCTCTCTCTCTCTATGCTTAAACGCTAACCCATTGCTGTTTTTCCTGTTAGAAGCTGCCGTGAAACCCTCTTTCTCGGCTCAGGTCAGCCCTCTCTCTCTTTCGTTGCTGTGAAACCCCTCGCTCTCTCTCGTTCTTTCCTTTCTGTGAAACCCTCTTTCTCGGTCTTTGATGGTCGTGAAACCCTAATCCCCAAACTTCTGGTTTTTTTGTTTTTTTCAGGTTCCCCCTCTCTCTATGCTTAAGCACTAACCCATCGCTGTTTTTCAGGCTAGCAGCTGCCGTGAACCCATTACTGTTTTTCAGGTTAGAAGTTGCCGTGAACCCATTATTGTTTTTCAGGTTAGAAGCTGCCGTGAAACCCTCTCTCTCAGTTCATCTCTCTGTGTCTTTCCTTGCCGTAAAACCATCTCTTTCTCTGTCTGTCTTTTATGGTCATGAAACCCTAATCCCCAAACCTTTGTTTTGTTTTGTGTGTTTTTTTGGGTTTTAGTTTTTTTCTGTTTCCCCTCCCTCTCTCTCTCTGTCTCTCTCTCTGTAGGGCCTGTTTGTTTGTAATTTTTTGTAATTGACTTCAGCGAGTTTCAATTCTTGGTAGTACAATTAACCTTTTTTTTTTTTACAAATGCAGTCGTCCGGAGGAATATTTTCCACAATGCAACGGCCTTCAACAACTCATTCACTGAAGAAAATTGTATGTGTCATTTCATTCTTTTTTAACATTTTAAAAATGAGTTATCCATATTGTTATTTAGTTGAATTCACTCTGTGCTAACTGTTTTTTATTTATGCTTGTTTTTTTTAATTTAATGCCTTTAGAAAGGTGGGACTTTTGAAGTGACTTTTTCTAAAGGCAAACCTATTCTGGGAACCAATGATTTATACAGTGGACGACTCGGAGATAATAAAATTCCTGCAGTTTATCACCTCCTCGGGACTTTTGAAGTGACTTTTTCTAAAGGCAGACTTATTCTGGGAACCAATGATTTATACAGTGGACGACTCGGAGATAATAAAATTCCTGCAGTTTATCACCTCCTCGGGACTTTTGAAGTGACTTTTTCTAAAGGCAGACCTATTCTGGGAGCCAATGATTTATACAGTGGACGACTCGGAGATAATAAAATTCCTGCAGTTTATCACCTCCTCTCAGATAGTTCTGCCGTAGATTATTGGTACAACTTTGCAATGGAGCACACTAGCCCGCATTTGCTCCGAGTGTTAGGAAAGTCTACAGAAGCAGTTCTTGGGAAAGTGATAATATTCACTGAAGTTGTAGAAGGAACAATTGTAGACTGGGTGAGGAAAAATCCTCTCACAGATTCACTTGGGCGCTTGACGACGCCTTGTATAAACATTTTCTTGTGAGTACAACTCTCTCTCCGCTGTCTCTTTTGTTAATTTTGTAATATGTTCATTAATTTCCATTTTGCTTTCTAATCTGTAGGAGTTTACTGCAAGGTATGATTTATTTTGAAGAGCAATTGAAACGTGCACATGGAGTTATACGTGCAGAATTCATCTTTGTGGTTGAAGGCAAAGCAAAATTGGCCAATGTGAGAGCTCTGGACTTCAATCCAATTTATAAGGATGATGCAAAAAAATTTTGCAGGATGGTAGAATCACTGTTCATGACAAAAAATGTCCAGCTTCCTTTTGAGTTAGAGTGTCTTTTAAAAAGCTTGAAGCAAGGACCTCGGTGAGTTGCTTGTTTAGTTAATATTGTCCATTCATATTATTATTTTTGGATTTTAATGATCTCATCATTTGTTTTTGGTACAGTTTTTTGCATAGCTCTGTTAGTCACCCGGTGTTTTTGAGTCCAACTCAAAGATGCATGTATATAGTTCAAGCTAAGTTAAGGATTACGGATCCTTATACTCGGTTGAACGTAGAACAATATGTGTCTCTAAAGTACGTTAAACTGAAAGGACAACCGCTTTCTTGGATTGCGAGAGTTCAACACAAAGATTTTATGCGAGTGTTGCAGCACCGGAAGACGCCACCTGCACCGGCATACAACGATAACGGATTAGAATTTCTATGATTCTGCCAAAACGTGATTGTACGCCTTTAGAAGGGTGGGACATTTGAAGTGTCTAAAGGCATACCTATTCCGGGAACCATTGATTTATACAGTGGAGTACTCCTAAAGATTAAAATTTTTACAGTTTATCACCTTCTCCCGGACACTCCTGACATAGAGTATTGGCATGATTTTACAATGGAGCACAGTAGCTCGCATTTTCTTAAGAGTGTTAGGGAGGTTTACAGAAGCAGTTTCTGGTAAAGTGATACTATTCACTGAAGTTGTGAATGTAGCAATTGAAGATTAGGCAAGGAAAAATCCTCTCACAAATTTGCTCAGTCGCTTGACTGAGCATTTTATTAACATTTTCTTGTAAGTACAACTCTCTCTCTCTCTCTCTGTTGTCTCTTTTGTTAATTTTTCAATATGTTAATTAATTTCTTTTTTGTTTTCTAATTTGTAGGAGAGTAATGCAAGGGATGATTTATTTTAATGGAAAATTGAAATGTGCACATGGAGATATATGCATACAATCCATCTTTGTGATTGAAGGGAAAGCAAAATTGGCCAATGTGCTAACTCCGTCCTTCAAACCAACTTATCAGGATGATATAAATAGTTTTTGCTGGATGGTAGAGTCACTATTTAATATTAGAAATGTCCAGCTTCCTTTTGAGTTGAAACATCTTTTAAAAGGCTTGAAGAACGGAACTTGGTGAGTTGCTTGTTTAGTTGATATTGTCCATTCGTATTATTATTTTCAGATTTTAATAATCTCATCATTTGTTTTTGGTACAGGTTTTGCATAACTCTGTTAATCACCCAGTGTTATTGAGTCCAACTCAAAGATGCATGTATATAAATAAAACTTATTTGAGGCTTGCGAATTTTGGTATTTATATGAAAGTAGAACGTTTTGTCTATGGCTTACACAACCGAGACGAAATGATATTTTTCTTGGATTGCAAGAGTTAAAGATAAAGATTTTAAGCAAGTGTTGCAATACCAAACATTACCACCTTCACTGGCATACAATGATACTGAATTTGAATTTCTATGTTTTTGCTGAAATGTGGTTGTACGCATCCGAGAACATGTATGTATGTCAATTATAGTATTCGAATGGTGTATACTATGGTCTATTGTGTACTGGATGTAGGTAATAAACATGTTATGTGGAAAGATTTCTATATTGCGATGATGGTGTTCACGTTTCAATGTGTGGTTTTGTGTGGATCTTGTATGTAGAAACTCATGGCATGTTATATTCATTATGGTATTCTTGATCTTGTCCTTGCGTGGAAGGTTATATGACCACGAGCTATTACAGACATTTGAATGCCCCTCCACGGGTGTTGCATGTTGATTTTGATATTAAAGTAGGCATTTACTAGCTTCATTATTGATAGTGGCCATTGCAAACCCAAATTGCCTATTGTCTTTTTGCCTGAGGATGTTGGATGGGTTGTATCTGCCATGTATTGAATTTGAATGACCAACATTAGGGTATTGTTTCTTTTGAAACTTAAAATGACGATGGTGTGTTTGATGTGAAAAGTTGACTTTAAGGGCCTGTTTAGTAACAGAATCATTAGGGGAAGTCATTCCGCTTTCGATAATTTTATTAAACAACCATGTTTGGTAATGGCAAATACCTAATGATTTTGGCCGCAAGAGATCTTCGATGGTGATGATCCTCACGTTTGAAGCCACCCCTTCAGATTTGTAAATCCAGGAGTCAAAGTGTGTAGGTATGAAGATGGAAATCCGAAGTCTTGATTTTCGTCATGCTCGTCTCCCGTTCTTGGCTCTTCTGCAAACATTCCCATACGATGCGATCTTCGCTACTCCTTTGAGGTAAGCCTCTCTCTCTCCACCTCTCTATCTCTCTTTACACCTCCTTTTCCTCCCAACTCTGTCTTCCCTCTCTATCCCTCTCCAAAATTGCCCCATTGCCATCACTCCCTACTGCCCTCCCCTAATTTAGTAATATTTAGATGCCATAGTTGACGCCAAACCTCCAAATGCAAATATTGATCCTTCGTTGCCTTCTTTTGTTTCAAAATCTCTCTCTCAAATTTCCTATGCCACCTTCGTACTCGTTCTCAAACCCTAGCCTCAAAACCATGCAATGTAATAAGCTCTTCTTATTGTTTCTTTTGATGGGTTGTATTGTGCGCAAAATACCTTCACCTCTCAAAACGACCCAACCTAGTAACGTGTTCCCCTCTCAAGGAGAAAAGTTAATTGTCATATTAAGTCTCACAAGGTCCAACAGGGTGAGGATGGTGAAACTGTTTTTGAGTGTTCATCTCCTCCTCCATTGTACTCTTTGATTGGAAAACATTACAAAATATGATATTTGATGAAACAAAAAGAAAGGAGAAGGCAAGAAGATGGTCACTTGCACAATGAGTGTAAGGGTCACTTGCTCAGGTTAGAAGAAGTTCATCAAGGAAGAAGATGGTCTCTATTGTGTGTGGGCAGGAGAATGCTCTCTAAAAAGAAATAGAGGAGAAGATGGGTATGTGTTTATTAAAAGAAATTATGAATTTGAGTTTTCACAATGGGCTTTTTTGGTCCTTTGAAGCAGGGCAAAATTGTAATATTTTTTTAAAAATCTATTGTCTAAACTGAGTTAAAAGTGGTGTTAAAATAGTAGCTCTCTTATTTTTTCATGCCACCTCCCTCCATTTGAAAAAAATTCAGGCCTTAACTTGGAACCAATGCACAAATGGAATGGCTCTATTTATACGCAATACTTTTTGAAGCACACACTTTCTAAGTACACTCACTAGGCCCCCACCCGCCCCTTAATAATTTTAACTATGCTTTACACACCCCCATAATATCCAACATAATCCCATCCTCAATCTGTACCTCCTGGTTACACTCACCATTAATCCCGCTGGCCCCCATTGCCGGCCCACTCCCACCCTTACCCACCCTCCTTGACATTCTCTAGCCGTGTTTTTTAAAATTTGGTTTGACTTTTGTTCGGTAAACTAGGGTAAATGTGGATGGTTCAACTATAAGCGGTCGAACAGACTTGGTTGGTTCGGACATAAGCGATTGGAGCTAATGAACCATGCTTTTGTGTTGATGCAGTTAAAGACTAGATTATCCCTATCTTGCCTCACAAGACGATCTTATCTAACAGTATTTTTGTCTAAGTTAGGGGATTGTGCTAATGCCACCTTGAAGTAGGGGACATTGGCACTCACCAAATTTAGATGTTCTTGCCATGGATGGTCCATCCACCCTAGAGTTCCATGCTTTTCATGCAGTCAATTACCGAGAACCTGATAAGCATTGGAGAATTTATGAAGAATTAAAGAGTCTTTTAGAAATTTTTTATAATACAACATTATATTTTTCTGGGGTGTATTATCTCATTGCTAATAAAGTACTTAATCATGTTTTTGCAATATGAAATACTTGCACCATTTGTGAAAAGATGGAGAAAATTTTAACAAGTATTGGAGTGAGGCCCTTGACATTTTGTTTAACAGTTGTATTAGATCCTATGATTAAGTTGAAAGGTGTTAATATTTTTTTAATGAAATAAATGATAACTTACAAACTAAAAATATAAACAGTGTTAATAATAAAACTTTATGCTTAGATTCAGTATTTCAATTATATTGCCTAAGGATGGGCACGTAAGGGGCTAGCATGGAGCCTAATTTGCCAAGATGGGCACATCAGGGCTAGTAAGTTTTGACATCCTTTTTTCCAAAATGGGTATGTCCCCTACCTCAAGTAATGTTCTAATGGAGTTATTGTCATATCTTGATGTAGGTCTAATAATGGAGATGTAGCCAAATATTACGTATATCTTTGACATTTTAGCCCGATGAAAAGCATTTGAAAGCACATATGTATATTTTTTTTTTATCATGGCTCGTTATTTATTAACAATTTCAATGTCTTCTGTAGCATCAAAACATGCTTTTGGTGAAGGATGACGAGTTTTACCGCATTAAACAGTGGAGTGTTGTGTCTATCTATAAGATTAGTATTTGGAGGATTAGAGAAAACAACAATTGACTGAATTAGAAGATTATGATCTAACTGATAACATCACCGGACTACAAATATAGTTATATCTTTTACTTGATGTAAACATAAAATGTATTTTAGTTTTACTTTTTTATATTTTTTTATTATCTAAAATGGCTTGTGGGTAGTTGTGTCCAAAGAGGGATCAACGGGTTTCTTAGTTTCAAATAAAAATAAATGTAAAAGATTTGAAGATTCCTATTTAAAATCATACAAGTGGAAAAGATCCAAATGAATTTTCTCTCAAGTGAATATAGGTCGAGTTTGACCGAGCCACTGTAATTTATATATCATCTCGTTCACTTTTTTATGTCTATGTTGTGTGCATCATACTATTAAAAAAAAGAAGAAAAATCAGAAGAAAAATAAAAGAAGGGGGGGGGGGGGGGGGGGGGGCATAACATACGGCACAGCATGGCCCGGCCCAAGCCATGCCATGCCTTTGTGTTGTAATGAGCCGACCTCTTGTCCATTCATGCCGTGCCAGCACACGAATTACTGTGAGTGCTGTGGGCACATCAGGGGCTAGTGGGTTTTGATATTATTTATTTCAAAATGGGTATGTCCTCTGCTCCAAGTCATGTTTTGACGGAGTTATCGTCATATCCTGCCGTAGGTATTATAATGAAGATGTACCTAAATATTACATTTACTTTTGACATTTTACCATGGTGGAAAGCGTATGACAGTAGATATCCTGTGCTTTCTATCATTGTTCATTATTTACTAACAATTTCAATGTCTTCTGTTGCATTAGAACATGCTTTTGGTGTAGGTGGACGATTTTACCACATTAAATGGTGGAGTGTTGTGTCTATCTATGAGATTGGTATTTGGTAGATAAGAGCAAACAACAATTGACTGAATCATTAAGGCACCAACCAAAGTGGGTGCAACTGCAACATGATGTAGCGGAGAAGATAATAACAAAAAAAATAAAAAGCTTGCCCTTTCAGCTACTCATGGTCTTCTAATCTAGGCATTCCCATAAATATTAAGGAGAATGACTCAAACAATTATGCTTACGATCACATGACAAGACCACCCGCCGACCTCTATTTCTTTGAATTGTTAGGGCTTATTTGGTAGGTCTGCTCTTTTTCTTATAAACCTTCCAAAATAGGGCTATTAAAAAAGTGCCATAAGACAATGAGGCTAGAGTAAAAGTATGTGTTTGGTAATACGATGATCAATTTTAAATAGACGTTTTGACCAATGGTTGAAAGCTTTTCACAAATTTTCTTGATATTTACAAGGTATTAAGCGTTGAAATTTAACTTCTTAGCCATGTTCATCCTTTCAAAGAGATCAATAGTTTGGATCTTGTGTTTGGGGCCCATAACATCTATTCAAATTTGATATTCATGGGCATTTTCATGATTTAATATCTTCATTGAGACATTATGAACCATAAAATAGCTTGTCCCATTTTCATTAGTCTTCAGTTGTTTAGAAAATTGCTGACTTTCTATTTACAGATTAATCATTGCATGGACATGAAAAGCTCTTCAATGGAGTGTTACAATATTACTCCAGAACACCATACCTTCATACTTCATGCTAACATTACCCTTCTTGCAATTTTTGTTTTATCAAACTTATATAGGAAGGTATGATTTTATACAAGTACGTTGATGAGAAAGAAAATTGTACATTGGGGATTGCATAGTGATGCCTTTTTTTTTTATGACACCTATACAGTAAGGTATGATACACAAGTACGTTGATGATAAAGACAATTGTACACTGGGGATTGCATAGTGATGTCGTATCATTCGAACATGAACAATGGGTGTTTTAAATTGATGCACTGTTAGCCTCTGCATGAAAAATAGAGGGAAAAATACATAAACAAACATTAAGCACTTGGCTTTTGTGAAGAGATAACCTCCTGAAATGGAAATTTTAAATAACCAACAATGTAGTGTTGCTTGAAGCTAAAAAAGTTTTGCAATAGGAAGCCCACAGGAAGGAAACTTCATCTCAATAGGAAAGTGGCTCATGATTTTGAAAGGTCCAGATTATGATCAGGCCAGCAAATATGCTTGCATGCTAGTATGCAAGATAGAATCCAAAAAAGCCTTTTAGGAAGTATAGCCTTGCTGGAGGTCTATATGTATTTAACCGTATAAACTAAAATTAGATGTTTTTATACATGCTTGCCTTATTTGCTTGCATTATTTTTATAGGCTTTTATTTTGTCTCACTTAATTTGCTTTTAATTTCCACATTTAATTCCTGACATCTTTTTTTTGCCACAGATTGGGACTACAGGCTTTTATTTTTCTTGAAGATCATTTTGTTTCTCAGAAAAATATTGTACTTACACCATTTTGAATGCCACATTTTTACTTAAATTAGTAATGACAACGTGGCTAAATTTGTTGGCTGGATTTGATAGTTATATGTTTTATACTATGTTGAATGAGCAGGTTTTGTACATTTTATTTTAGTTAAATGAGCAAAATTTATTATACATTTTATTATAGTTGAATGGGCAGGTTTTATTATACATTTTATTTGAGTTGAATGGACAAGTTTTACTATACATTTTATTTGAGTTCATGAATGGGCATGTTTTGCTGTACATTTTATTTTTGTTAAATGAACAGGTGTTTTTGTATATTTTATTTTAGTTGAATGGGCAGGTTTTATTATATTCAAAATACAAGAGGCTTTTGAGGTGGCAGGCAATGATTTATCAAATTAATATATTTGTTTTAGTGATGAATTTTATTTGTCACCTAACAAGAATAAATATTTTTCGATATATTATCTCTGACATAAATAATTTGCCGCCTAAGAGAATTTGTGGTAAGGTTTAATATTGGGCGACAAAACTAATTTGTAGCCCAGTGTCTACAAACTATGTGTGACGAAACTAATTTGTCGCCTATTAAATCTCATGGCAATTTATACACTATTTAGCGACGATATAATTTTGTCGAAAAAACAATTCAGCAACGACTTCATTTTGTCGCCCAAATTTCATTTCACCATTTTTTATCAGTTCTTTTGTGACAACTTAGAGACATTTGGCGACAAAACGTTTCTCTTTACCGATGATATTATTTGTCGCAGAAAATTGATATTTGGCGACTCGTAAGTGTATTCGTCGGTAAAACTATTCACTGGCGCTTAATAGGCGACGTTATGGCGACGAATTTGACGTCGTCGCAAAATTCATTTGGCGACGAGTTTGTGAGTTTTTGCGACAAATCATTGCGTCGCAAAAAATGATTTTTGTTGTAGTGACCGATATATCGGCCGATATTTTGAAAATATCGGCCGATATTATATAAAGAGGGGTCTTCATGTGCATATGTCCATCACCATTTTGGTGAGGGATACTTCCTTTTTTGGACTTTTCAAGCTTAAAAAGGCATGAAGTTTTGTCCTCTTGCATATTAATGTTTTCCAAAAAAGGAGTCCTTCACCAAAATGGTGAGGGACGTATGCACATGAATATTCTCCTTATATAAAAGCCCTCTAACCCTAATTTTTTCCATCTTTATCCCCCTCTACTCATCCTCCTCTACCCAAAGACGGTCATGTTGCTGCTCCTCCTCCATTAGCTTCCAAAAGCATCATAAAATCTTTTTTTTTTTTACGTGGATTTGGCTTATAAAAGTAAAAAAAATACATTTATAAGGTAAGTATATTAAATTTCTTTTATTTTTTTTAAATATTTATTTAGTAGGAGCTTAGAAGTGATCCATGATGATGATTCCACTTATTTTAGGTTATGGATTTACATGTTTTGATTTATGAGTGTGGATCTATTATTTGGTTTTTTAAAATATTAAGATTTTAACTTTTGTTAAGATTTAGAGTCTTTTAACGTTAAGTATTATTTTTAATTTTATTAGTATGTAAAAACATGATTTTATGAAGTAAGTTTGATAGATGTAGTAGTAGAAGACATAGATCTACAAGATGTGGACATTTTATGTTTATTTATTCTTGAATTTTTAAATATTTTAATATTAAAATAAGATTTTTGGAGGATTTAATCACAAATTTGTTATTTTGTTGTATACTTAATATATGATATGAATATGGTAAGTTTTCATTTTTTTTCAAAACATTATGTAAATACTAAATAGTTTTATATTTTTAAAATTTATTTTCTTATATGAAATAATAATTTAATATTTAAAACGAATATTTTGAGGATTTCACTATAATTTTTTTAAAGTAAGCATAATCTTTGTAAACTTCATGTGGGATTACTTTTTTTTTTATTGTTCTTTAGTATAATTAGTTTTATATTTTTTAATTTATTTTCAGATTTTTTAATTTTAGATTAAACTATTATATATATATTTAGATTTTCATTATAAGTATGATTTCCTAATTTTATATAATCATTGTATACTTCACATATGCTAATTTTTTTATGGTTGTCTCATCATTTATGTGAATATATAACATGTCAATATTTTTTATATTTCTGAATTTATTTTTGAATTGTTAGAACATGGAATTAGAAAAATTAAATAATTAATGTATCATTTAAAATGTACCCTTTTGAGATTCCAATTACTTTTATATGAATGTATTAATTTCTTTGTTTTTATTATATTTTGGATCTTAGTTTAAATGTTATAAATTGTGCCAATGTGTTCTTTTGTTTTGAATAAGCAAGATTAAAATGGCGCGTGACATTGATCCAGCATGGAACCATTGTGAAGAAGTTGGAAGCAAACATAAGATTAAATGTAATTATTGCAAAAAAATCATAAATGGAGGGAGAACTAGATTGAAGCAACACTTGGCTCATAGGCAAGGCCAAGTAGCAAAGTGTCCTCATGTACCACCTAATGTGAAAAAAGAAATGCAAGAGTTGTTGAATGCAGGAAAACAGAAAATGGTTGTCAGAGAGAAAAGAAAAGAGGAGGAATTTGAAGCATGTAGGGAAGAAGTTTTTGGGTCTAGGGAGGGAGATTATTTCCTCCGATGATGATGAGGATCCAAATTTGCAGGGCTAGAAAAGAAAGTTTGAGGTCACTTCAGGAGAAAGAAGAAAAAAGAAGAATACAGTATGAGGCAGCTATGAGAGGTGGCCAATATGATGAGGGTGGCTCATCTGAATCCAGGGGAGGGGGTTTGCGTCGAGCATTTAGTCAAAGACAACCCCGCCCAGTAGATATTGAGGAAGATGATAAACCTCCTACACAGGTACCTCGTAGGCCAAGTGTGGTGGGTCCAACGGACCCATTTGCATATAGAAAATCAACAGCCAAGTAACCCAGCATTGTAAAAGCACTGAAGAGAAAATTTAATAAAGCAAGAGATAATTTGATAAGAGCTACTGAAAAGTTTTTTTTAGATGCATATATTCCACCACATAAGGCAAACTCTCCTTATTTTACCACTATGTTAGATGCAACAGCGGAACATGGTCCCGGTATAAAAGCACCCACCCCATATGAGATTGGTCATCTCTGTGTTAAAAAAGAATATGAGGAGTTACAGCTCTGGGTGAAAACTTTTAAGAGGATTTGGAGAGAAAGGGGTTGCACACTAATGTGTGATGGGTGGACGACCTGTCACAACCCGAGCCCAGGGACCGGGGGTCGGAGGGAGTCTAACCAATGACACACGTACTCCCGTGCATGCACACCTAGACCCCGTCTAAGCATACACACACAAGGGATCATTCACACGTGCAAACAACTGTACGTGGAAGCTATACATATCAAGGCATATTACAACTCACCAAGAGACATAGTGGATTACAAAAACATTAAACTGATGACAAGAACAATTTACAAGAACGTATGACAATAGAGCGGGCTCACAACAATCAAAAATCAAAATACAGATATCACTCAAAGCCCACGTTACAAGTACAGAAAAAATCCCCTCAATAGACTCGGCCTCAAATGAATGGGGAGAACAAAATGATGCAAACCGTACTCTGGAGGATGGATCAAGTCCACTCCTCTAGGCCGGAGGGGGCCTCGCGAGCCTCTCCTGGAGTGGTTTGCTTTTTGAAATGTACCCTTTGTTCAGGATGCGTGAATGAGGACTTAGTAGTCTGCAAAGCCTCCTGTTGTGAACCAACGGGTATCTCTGTTTTGTTGTTCGTAAACCGAACCTGCCTTGCCCCCAGTCGAGGCTTGGTGATCTGAAAATTACTGCCTTCCGACCTCACTTTGTGTTTTAAGTCATTGTGACCTTTGTGAAAGACTCCAAAGGGGTTTTGGGCATATTTGGAGACCCAAGTTTGAGGAATCTTTGCCTTCTTGACGGGCTTCAAGGTTTCTGATGACCCATCGTGGGTTGAGGTCATGTAGCTTGAAGGAGTAGAAAGCCTTTGAAAGACCGAGATCCTTGATGCAGGAGCATTGGTGTTCATTCGGCCCCTTTTGGGTGCCCTTGTGGTCTGAGCCATGGAGATTTTGAACAATCTCTCTTTAGCTTCGTCAAAAGTGATTATCAAAGAACCCATGCTGTTTCCTGCAAAAAGTTAGCCGATGAGACTATATTAGTAGTATGACCAACATGGCTGCCTCTTGGGCTAGCCGGAATGGTTTTTAGATGCCATCTAAACCAACATGGTTTTTGAACCGAAATGGTTAGATATAGGCATAAATCCCATCTCATTATGCTTTGCTGACTATCCCTACTGTCAGAATTTCTGCAGCATTTCGGGTTTATCGAGTCAGGCTTAAAAGCACGCTATGCTGACTAGTCCTTGCTACCAAAATTTCAGCAGCATGTCTAGACTATCTGTGTCAGACTTATAAGCAAGAGAGGGTTGGATCAATCAAAGGGATAGGGCTCACAGGATCAAGCCTGCACCACTATCACAATGATCACACAAGATCCATCAGTGGTTGACGCCGGACAATGCATAATTACAATGTCGTTGGTCTTATCACTGATTTAATAAATATTTTATATGGGTCAAAAGCCCTTTGAATTGAATCATCACTCTTTTAAAGTGAAAAGGGTGATGATTTGGTCCATGCACATCAAGGTGCGAATTCATTCAATCAAGTTATGCACATCAAAGTGCAAATTCTTCCAATTAAACGGCAAGTGTACGCACATCAAGGTGCCCAATGCCTTCATTTGTATGAACAATATGCACTTCAAGGTGCAAAAGTCCTTTAATGATATTTTCAAACCCATTGCAGACATCAAAGGTCTTGTATGGGTGTAATTGGAGGTTAAATAAGCCTTTGTCATCATAAAAATAGGTAAGTGACCGTGTGCCCCGGTCACAGGCTTTTAGCAGCAGTTTTCAATGAAACAGCAGCAGTTTCCAGCACAACAGCGGCAGTTTCTAGTGCAATAGCAGCAGTTACAGTGCAATAGCAGCAGTTTCAGTGAAACAGCAGCACTCTCAGTGCAACAGTAGCAGTTTCAGTGAAACAGCAGCACTCTTCAACACAACAGCAGCACTTTTAGAGAAATAGCAACAGTTACAGTGCAACAGCGGCACTTTCAGTGCAACAGTAACACTTCAGTGCAATAGCAGCAATTTTCACGGCAACAGCAGTACTTTCAGTGCAACAGCAGCAGTCACAATGCAACAGCGGCACTTTCAGTGCAACAGCAGCTGTTACAGTGCAACAGCGGCAGTTTTCAGGGCAACAGCAGCACTTTCAGTGCAACAGCAGCAGTTACAGTGCAACAGCGGCACTTTCAGTGCAACAGCAGTAGTTACAGTGCAACAGCGGCAGTTTTCAGGGCAATAGCAGCACTTTCAGTGCAACAGCAGCAGTTACAGTGCAACAGCGGCACTTTCAGTGCAACAGCAGCAGTTACAGTGCAACAGCGGCAGTTTTCAGGGCAACAGCAGCACTTTCAGCAATTTTCAGCACTTTCATGCATTTTCCATCAAATTTGATCACAAATTAGGGCATATAATTTCCCACAGACGGCGCCAATCTTCTGATCGCGCTTAAAAAATGTAAGCGTGGAAATGAATGACGGAATCAAGGTCCGACATTCACGCACTTTAAGCGTTAAGAAGAATGAGAAATAATTACAGTTCATCATTAATTTCCCTTTTGTTTACATGGGTTCAAGTGCCCTGACCGCGGGGATGCAGGTTGTTTACATACATTTTGAAAGTTTACAACCCCTCCCTCAAGTCTCAGATGTGATCTCAATTTGGAAAATACAAGAAAATGTACATAAGGTGGAAGAAAATGTGGAAAAAGGGAAAAAAATGGGGGGGTGACCGTGACCCGCGGTCACTGCCCTGTTCCAGTGACCGTGACTCACCCGCGGTCACCGGGGCCTTCCAGTGACCGTGACTCACTCGCGGTCACTGGAACCTGCCAGTGACCGGGGATCACGGTCACTGACAGACAATGGCCCTGTGCCTCCGTTTTTTGTGCTGTTCGCGCTGGTTCTTTCTTAGAATTTCTTTCAAGTGTTGGAACTCCATTCTCATGACTTTGGAGCGGTGGACAACCATCAAGAAGATCACTTTTTATCATGGAATCAAGTGAAACCGCTGTAACTCATCATTCGTGCTTACGGACTGCATTTTTGTTTCAAGTCCGAAATGAGCAAATTTGAAGTCGGAGTTGTGTCATTTGAACCTATCATTTTCAAGGAACAAAATGAGGCCTAGAGAGGCTTCTTTCACAACTCTTGTAATGGCTAAGAAGCCCTACGAATGAGAGAAACAAAGGTGACAATGTCATTCTCTCAAAAATTGGCGTCGTACAAACATGGTATGGTCTTTGGCCATTCCACTTCCTTCTCTCCTTCTGAATTTTCTTGCTCACCTTCAAAATTAAGAAAAGAAGGTGGGAATGGTCGTGGAAGTGCTGCTGGAGTTTGCTTCTTGTTGCCTTAGGTGGTGCCTTTCTTCAATTTCTTCACTTTTCTTCCTTATGTGTGTGTGTCTTCCCTTTGTTTCTTCCCAATTCTCTCTTTTTATAGACTCCCCAATCAGTTTTGTGCAGTTTTGGGGAGTTAATAGCAGTTGTGGGGAGTTGGATTTCGAAGAGGAGTGGAGGGAAACCACCCAAAATCGTGGGAAACCTCTTTTGAAGCTCCGTGACCGCAGACTGGGCCACGGACGAGGCCCAATTTCAGGTTTTTCGCGTATGTGGCCCATTTTCATCTGTTTTGGGCTCAAACGAAGTCCGATTGCCACCAAATTTGGAGGGATGCTTCTCAACACTATTTTCTACATGCCATAAAAATTTCAGCCCATTTTGACTTCAGGAAGTTGGTCAACTTTTTCATTAATTGGGCCCCGGTCACGGACAAGGCCCACTTTTGGAACATTGCATATGCGGTCTATTTTCCATTGTTTGAGGCGCGAATGATGTCCAATCATCACGAAACTTGGAGAGATGTTGCTTGACACCATCTTAAGTGTTTCATAGAAATTTCAGCTCTGTTTGACCACCTGAACATGGTCAACTCCTTTTGTTTGTGGGCCCCGGTCACTCCCAAGGCCCATTTTTGGAATTTTGCATATGTGGCTTGGCTCCGCCTGTTCGGGGCCCAAACGGTGTCCAATCGCCACGAAACTTGGAGGGATACTCCTTGACACTATTTTGAGTGTGTCACAGAAGTTTCAGCTCTGTTTGACCACCTGAACATGGTCAACTCCTTTTGTTTGTGGGCCCCCGGTCACTCCCAATGCCCATTCTTGGAATTTTGCATATGTGGCTTGTTTCTGCCTGTTCGGGGCCCAAACGGTGTTCAATCGCCACGAAACTTGGAGGGATGCTTCTTGACACTATTTTGAGTGTGTCACAGAAGTTTCAGTCTGTTTGACCACCTGAACATGGTCAACTCCTTTTGTTTGTGGGCCCCCGGTCACTCCCAAGGCCCATTTTTGGAATTTTGCATATATGGCTTGTTTCCGCCTGTTCGGGGCCCAAACGGTGTCCAATCGCCATGAAACTTGGAGGGATGCTTCTTGACACTATTTTGAGTGTGTCACAGAAGTTTCAGCTCTGTTTGACCACCTGAACATGGTCAACTCCTTTTGTTTGTGGGCCCCCGGTCACTCCCAAGGCCCATTCTTGGAATTTTGCATATGTGGCTTGTTTCCGCCTGTTCGGGGCCCAAACGGTGTCCAA
The DNA here is from genome assembly GCA_037013555.1 of Sextonia rubra. Classification (NCBI taxonomy): domain Eukaryota; kingdom Viridiplantae; phylum Streptophyta; class Magnoliopsida; order Laurales; family Lauraceae; genus Sextonia; species Sextonia rubra. The sequence goes on along the minus strand of JASUAD010000001.1, from coordinate 21,290,350 downwards.
TCGCCACGAAACTTGGAGGGATGCTTCTTGACACTATTTTGAGTGTGTCACAAAAGTTTCAGCTCTGTTTGACCACCTGAACATGGTCAACTCCTTTTGTTTGTGGGCCCCCGGTCACTCCCAAGGCCCATTCTTGGAATTTTGCATATGTGGCTTGTTTCCGCCTGTTCGGGGCCCAAACGGTGTCCAATCGCCACGAAACCTGGAGGGCTACTTCTTGACACTATTTTAAGTGTGTCACAGAAGTTTCAGCTTTGTTTGACCATCTGAACTTGGTCAACTCTCCAGTTGACTTTTTATGGCAGTGGGCCCTTGTTTCAGCTGTTTGAAGCCCAAATGACCCCGGTTTGATTTGAAACTCGGAGGGACTGACGTCAAGAACATCTTGGAGTATTCATCCAAATCTCATGCAGTTTGGATTCGAGGAAGTAGGATTTCGAACAGTAACCTATTTATTGCATGTGTTAGGTCACAATTCACTCCACATTGAGATAGTTAGCTTGTTTTCCATCCGAACAGCCTCCCCTTGACTTGAAACTTTGGAAGAATAACTTGGGGCATTCTTTGAGCATTTGTTTCAAATTTTATTTGCTTTGGCCTTCTGGAAGTAAGATCTTAGCCGATGATCCCCAAATTCAGGATTACTGTCCTCTAAGCTGACATGTAATGAAATTTAGGCCAAACAGAGTCTTTTCATTTTGAAAATTTGCAAAGTATCTTCTGAGCATGACTGAAGCTTTGCGTCTAAATTTTCATTAATTTTGGACATCGGGAAGCAGGACTTTGGTCAGTGACCCCCTGGCTTGGGGGAAATTGACTTCAGGCTGACATGCTTGTGGCTTTTGAGTTTGATGATCTCTGTTCGACCCGAAATTTGAACTTCCTCTGAGAGTTCCAGCTACCTTGACCTTCATGGAATGCCGGTTCTCACAGTGATTCCCCATGATCTGCAAATAACCTCTGTAGCCTAAATTAAGCTGGGATGAGGTGTCTTCGCTGCAGTATTTGCAATTTTTTATAGGTCAACAAGTGCCCCCTCGAGGTGCAATGATTATGGTATAATAATCATTGTGCCTCGAAATAGCCAATCTGTGGGAATGATGGATGGCTTGATGAAAAGACAGTTTGTCAAGGTAGGTTGTAGGCCTAAACTTTGGGATTTGAAAATTTTGATAAAAAACCATGAAGGGTTTGATGACGGAATTTTGGAAAGACATAAGAAATCCGAATTTCTTTGCCCTATTTTCACGGATATTAAAAGTAGCATCTCCGTGGGGACTGTGGGAAACACCCACAAAGGAATCCCTTAGGTATTTAGAAAATTCAGAAGTTTATGAATTTTGTTTGGATTTTGGAAATGAGTTTGATTTTCTTTTGACCTATTTTTCACAGATATCCAAAGTGGTATCTCTGTGGGGATGTGGGGAACACTCACAAAAAGGATTCCCTGAGGTTTTAAGAAATTCAAAAGTTTTAGAGAAAATGAATTTGGGTTTGGATCTTCATGGATTTTTGGTTCATTTTCAAAAATCAAAGTTTGGGTTTTGACTTGGCTTGACATGATTTAAAATGAGATGCAATTTTGACAAAATGAGATGTAATTTTGAAAGAGATTAGCTTTTATGAGTTTTGATGAAAAACAATTTGAAATCAAATTTTGACCTAAAGTTGATTTGGAAAGAAACTCAGCATCTTTTTTTTTTTGGTATAATTTCCTTCGAAATACCCTAAAAAAAATAGGATTATTTCTTTTGTAAATTACTCCAAGTGGACCCATCATAAGAATTTCAAACAAAAGATGATCATGTTATGGATTCCATTGCTTAAAATCAAGGGACCGTAGATGAAGAGGGACGAATCCATCGAGACTTGATCAAGGTTTAGATTCCACTGATTTTCACCAAATTGTATTTGTGAGAAGGAGGGTGACGCGTCAACTACCTGAACTTGAGGGGATTCGGCAATGTGCTTCACTAATTCAAGTTTGCAATAATCGTGGGAGGAATGATCAACAGTAATTGAGGGGGAATTCCTTTTTTTTTTTTTTTTGAAAAAAACTGAGAAGAAGGGGGAATTCCTTTTTTTTTTTTTGGGCTCAAGCCAACAAAGAGAAAGGGAGACTGAGCTTTTTTTTTTTTTTTTGAAAAAAACTGAGAAGAAGGGGGAGAGACCGCGAGAAAGAGGGAGGGAGAGAGAAAAAAGTGGGGAGAGAGAAACCGAGCGAAGAGGAGAGACCGAGAGGAGAGAGAAAAAGAGAAACCGAGAGGAGAGAGAAAAGAGCGGGAGAGAAAGAAACCGAGCGGGAGAGAGAAAAAGAGAGAAACCGAGAGGAGAGAGAAAAGAGAGAGAGAAGAGCGGGAGAGAGAAAAGAGCAGGAGAGAGAGAAACCGAGAGGGAGAGAGAGAGAGAAACCGAGAGGGAGAGAGAGAGAGAAACCGAGAGGAGATAGAAAAGAGCGGGAGAGAGAGAGAAACCGAGAGGAGAGAGAAAAAGAGAAACCGAGAGGAGAGAAAAAGAGAAACCGAGAGGAGAGAGAAAGAGAAACCAAGAGGAGAGAGAAAAGAGCGGGAGAGAGAGAAACCGAGCGGGAGAGAGAAACCGTGAGAGAGAAAAGAGAGAGAGACCGAGAGAGAGAAATTTGGAGAGAGAGAGAAAAGAGCGGGAGAGAGAGAAACCGAAAGAGAAAACAGAGAGACTGGGAGAGAGAGAAACCGTGAGGGAGAGAAAAGAGAGAGAGACCGAGAGAGAGAGAAATTAAGAGAAAAAAAGGGAGAGAGAGACCGAGAGAAAAAAATAGAGAGACTGGGAGAGAGAGAGAAACCGTGAGGGAGAGAGAGACCGAGAGAAACAGAGTGGGAGAGAGAGAGAAAACTGAGAGAGAGGGATATACCGGGAGAGAGAGAAAAGAGAGAGAAGAGAGAAAATCGGGAGAGAAGAGGGAGAACGGGAGAGACAGAGAGTGGGAGAAAGAGACCGTGAGGGAGAGAGAAAATTGAGAGAGAGGGAGAGACCGGGAGAGAGAGAAAAGAGAGAGAAGAAAGAAAATCGGGAGAGAAGAGAGAGAACGGGAGAGACAGAGAGTGGGAGAGAGAGACCGTGAGGGAGAGAAAAGACTGAGAGAGGGAGAGACCGGGAGAGAGAGAAAAGAGAGAGAAGAGAGAAAATCGGGAGAGACAGAGAGTGGGAGAGAGAGACCGTGAGGGAGAGAAAAGAGAGAAGAGAGAGAAAGAGAGAGAGACCGAGAGAGAGAAAACTGAGAGAGAGGGAGAGACCGGGAGAGAGAGAAAAGAGAGAAACGGTGAGTGGGAGAGAGAGAGAAAACTGAGAGAGAGGGAGAAAACTGAGAGAGAGGGAGAGACCGGGAGAGAGAGAAAAGAGAGAGAAGAGAGAAAATCGGGAGAGAAGAGAGAGAACCGGAGAGACAGAGAGTGGGAGAGAGACCGTGAGAGAGAGAGAGAAAAGAGATAGAGACCGAAAGAAAGGGTGGAAGCAGAGAGGTGCTGGGTGCATCTTCCTCTTAGTTACCAAGCAGGGCTCGGGTTTCTTTCATCATCTCAAGCACAAACTATGACTGGTAAGAATTTCCTTTTCATCTTCTCTTGTATTTGTTCATGACTGAATCCAAGCCTGGATTTCTGGATCCTTTTTTTTTTTTTTTTTTACAGCCATATCCGGTTGAGAAGAACCCTTGTGTCTTAAATTCTATCAGAACTTCTTCATATCACGGTCAATCTTGACTGTCTAGCACTTGTTGCTGTTGTAACATATATATTACTGAACACGCATCTAACTTTCTGTGATCAGAGCCTCTTTGGGAATTATCGAATGCCATTTTCGTGCTTGAACACGAACCTGCTGCCCCTTGAAAAGGTCTTAAGGTGCTTTGAACATCTGTTTGGACCGGGAGCCTCGGTTCTGAGACTTAAGTGTGCCTTTGATGCCAATTCTTGGTCTCAGAATTGAGTATTGCCTTTTGCTTTTGGTCTTATACTAAGGGGAGATGCTGCCGATTTTTTTTTTTTTTTAAGAATTTCCATATCATTGTTACTGATATCCATCTTTTCTTTTTTTTGATCTGTTTTGCAGATAGAAGAGGTAAAGCACCTGTAACTGCAACTGCTGGGGCACCTAAAAGTCGTGCCAAGGGTAAGACCACAAGAGGGCCTGATCCGAAAGACCCAAATGAAGCATCTGATGTTAAATTGTGGTTCCAGAGGGCTAAAGCTTTATCAACGAGAAACTGGTATTCATATTGGTGTTTGGCAAATAATACCAATTGGGAGAATAATGACAAGGTGGTTTTCCCAAAACCACAATATATATTTGGAGATGCCACAAAGGAGACCGCAAAGCAACCCACTGATCATATGCGGTATCGTTACACAAATTCGGCAGGAGTTGTGCGTGAATTAACCACAGTTCGATCAGTTCGACGGCATCCAACTATTATGTCACTATCTCCAACAATCCCAGCAAGGCGTGATCCTTTTTCATGGATAAGACATCATATCCATTTCAAGACTGGGAAATTCATGCGTCCGCCTCCATACTACTTCATAGAATACCCAAGGTCTGAAATAGAGACCCTCGAAACGTGCACTCTAAACTTGGAAGTAGGCACTGTAATTTCACAGCTCAGAACGGTCGGTCTTGGTATTCATTCCGGCGACGGGAGTGCTTGGCTAGGTGAGAGGCACCAATCTCGCGGGTGGTTTAATTGCATCGGGGATTGGTCAAGCTGGGTGACTGCAATCAAGTATCATTATGCGGAAGATTTGAAAGCAATTGGGATTTTTGACGCTGTAAATGCTACCACACAAAGAGTCCCTTGTGAGAACAAGAATGTCTGTAGGGCCATTCTGGAATTATTCTGCCCAGCGACTGGTACTTTCATTACTCCAAACATGGAGCTAGGATTTTCTCTATGGGAAGTAAAGAAAATTTTTGGTTTGGCACCTTACGGTGAAATCTATGATGAGACCGTTTTACCCGATGAAGAATTAGCCACTATGGATGACGAATTTCAAGCGGCATATTACCTCCTTTTTGCACTTGAAGATTCTATTCAGACAACTAGCCGAAGCCGAGGCAAAGTTTTTCAATGGATGAGTCAAGTGAAGGAAATCATAGATCCTTTCTTCGTTAATGAAGGCGGGTTCTTTAAGCGGAAGAGGGTAATCCCGAGCGAAGATCCCAAGAAAGGTCCAACAATTATCTTTCATGAAGACACGGACTTTCAGCCTTATATTTTTGCCAAATATCCAGATTTGAAAAGGAAATGCTGGCTTGCTTCATTCTTGACAGCATGGTTGTCCGAGGTTCTTTTTCCGAGCTCAGGAAATGACCTTAGGCCCGGTTGCATATATCCAGCCCTCAAGATGGCCTTTGGACATAGCCTCACTTTGGGTCCTGCTTTTGTAGCTTATATGCTGACAGAGTTGAAGCTTTCAGGATTCACTGTCAGAGAAGGAAAACCGTTCAATCGATGTTATGCTGAATATCTACTGTACACCTGGTTCACCTACCATTGCAATGATCTTCATTCGCATAGCGGTGCACCGGGGAACATTTTCATGGAGGGTGTGGTTGGTGGTAGTTGCTTAATTAACAACTATTCCATGACCGATTTGCACAAACATTTGCGCAACTTTAACAATTATGTTGCTTCCCGGGATGCTATACCGAATATTGAAGTTCCAACTCAGATGAGGAATGCTGTGGAGCCATCAATAGACAAGGTTGGGGAAGGTGGTCGGGATATCGGCTTGTCAGATGAAGAAAAGAGCTGGCTTCTGAGTTTAAGGCCTGCAGATCTGGTGTATAGAAAAAATACATACATCAATATTCAACCTTATATACCTGCCAGATTCTGCAGACAGTTCGACTTCTATCAGGCCGTCGTGGGAGCACCGGGCCGAATTCGAGGCACTATCGGCTCTTTGCAGGATGCCCGTAATGCTTGGGAATTTTACCAAGCGTTTGACACTGAGGCTCGTTTTGGATACCCTCATCTTCCGAATCCTGGATATACGAGTGGCTTCGCCCAGTGGTTTGCTAAAAGCACCCTCGCCATTGTGCAGGCATACACAAGTAACCCTCGAGCTAAATGTCGTGTTTTGCCTGCTTCTAAGAAGAAGGAAAAAGGGGAAAAGGGAGAAAGAGATCGTTTCATCCCAGAGAATTTTGAAAGTTGGCTACATGATGGGGACCAATGGCGAATTGGTTTGACAGCTGGATCCGATATCTGTCGAGGTCACCGTGATTTGAGAGGTGAAGAAGATGAAAACTTCATGCCTCCGCCTAATGTACCTGCAACGAGAATGCGACGAGCCATGGAAGAAAATTTACAAGAGAGCATTAGCCTTGCTGAAACCAGGGAAACGGGCAGGGCTGCTTTGGATTTTGCTTATAAATTAAAAATTGCTGCTGATACTCCTGTATTGCCAGAGACACGTGTTGATCAAAGTCAAGTAGAGGGGATCCAATCTGCGGAAGGGACTACGAGGGCAAGGCCTTCCATCATAATGCCGGTGAACCCTCCAACGGATTTGGGTTTGCATAAGAAAATCAGAGCCACTCGTTCAAAATTGGTAACTCAAGTTCGAGCTTCAGCTACCCAAGAGACACCTTCTAGGAAGAGAAAAGCTGAAAGTCCACCTGTACGTCGTTCTCGGCGGCTAAAAACTGGTAACATACATATAATTGCTTATGATCATATCTTCATTGATTCTGTATCTCTTGCTTTAACATTGATACTCTTTTTTTTTTTTTTTTTTTTTGCGATTGTATTAGCTCATCCTTCAATTGCTGGAGAGTCTGCGAGGCAAATGGCCAGAGTGACTGAAAATTATGCCTCTGATGAGAGGAGTGGGGGAGAAAGCAGTTTTGATAGCCTTACAACTGGAGAGCGAACTGATAGTGATATTCACATTGAGTTTGATTTTGAAAAAGATATATTTAATCAAGCACAGATGCCTGAATTTGAGATAAAAGTAGCGGCAGATGTACCGACAGGATCCATCATTGCGGATAAACCTATTGATGACGTTGGTACTGCTACCATTACAGAGGCTGTTCTCCAGGTTGAGCAACAGAAGCCTCCCTCTGAGATTGTCAAGGAATCTGGGATCAGAGTCTCCAGGGATATCGAAGAAACTCCAATTGTTGCTGAAGGTAAACTTCACATTGGCTTGATTAACGTTTCAGCATTCGTGCTCTAATTTCTGCTCATTCCGCTTTTTCAGGTGGTCAAGTGGAAGAGGGTATTTCTGATACACTTGCTAAAACAGTTTCTACTATTCCCAGGAGATCTTTCGGATCCCCTATCGAGGAGCAAGTGGAGAAAGAGCATGCTGAAGCTTCGATTGACTTGGATGATGTCTCAATTCATAGTGGATACTTAGAGGCATCACCAGGCAGCCCTCTGGGGAGTGATCTGCAACGCTTTGTAGAAAATTTATCATCAGGTTCACTAACCCAAAGTATAAATGGTGGTGCGGGATTGTCGCCAGCCAATACCACCTTGCCAGTCACTAATGAGCCAAGGGCTGATGAGGCTGAGGATGTTCAGATGGAGCAACATATTGAACCTGTTAGCGGTGTAGAAAAGAAAACAGACAGTGTTATGGGTCCAGTCACAGAAGCTCCTGTAAAGGATATTGTTGTGATCAGAGCGGGCTCTTTTGTTCAACAGACAATGATTTTAGAAGGTACAAATCTCCCGGTAGAGGATACTCCTGTAACACTTGTCACTAGTAGTGTACCTCCAGTTGCTGGCAGCTTTACGCCTCCCAAGGCCATGACACCTCCAAGAGTCCACTTTAGGGTGGATCAGTCATCGCCTTTAAAGGTTATTGAAGACCCTGTTGTTCAGAAGATATCAGATGAGGCTTCTACTGCTGAAGGTGGAGGGGCCCGAAAAGCTTTACTGCATGTGACAGTCACACCTCATGCCATTAGGGATCCTTTGACTACCTTGTCTTCACAAGGGTCACATGATTCGCCTTCTGTTCGTGAAGAAACATTGGCGATTCCTGAGGGCGGAGTAAATATCGAGAGAGAAAGGGATAATCGCTCAAGTTCTCAAATCCAGTCAAATTCACAAGAGCGAGAATCAAACCTTTCTATCCCTAAAGAACTCAGCTTCTTCGGGGACAACCCAAAGCCTCAATCTGCTATTAATTTTGCCACAAAGATAATCATTCGCAGCATTTTGGCTACTGTTTTTCAAGGAGAGCTTTCTTCAGAGAAGATTCAAGGTGCCAAGGCTTTAGCAGACATGTTGATATTTTCTGGTACCGACTTGAGTTGTCTTCGCGATGCCCTTGCCCTTCTTTTTAACAAACTCGAAGAAAAAAACTCTTGGGATAAGAGTGTTGATCATGCCAAAGCTTTCCAAGATGAGATCTTAAGGCACAAAATTCAGTTGACCGGTGAGATTGAAAGTGGTGAGGAGGAGATACAGGTAATAAATGCAGAAGAGGCCAAACTGACACAGGAATTGGCTGTGCATGTGGGCCAACGTGCACATATTCAACAACAGATTGTTGTATTGCAACATCAATTATCTTCCGTGGAAAATATTATGGAAAATTTGCAGATGTCTGTTTCGGAGAGAATTCGTCACCGAGATGATCTTTTCATGCATACAGAAGCGAAACGCACAGCCTTGAACGACTTCGTTCAGTCCTTGGAGATTGAATTGAATATTAAGCTGGACGAGATTGACATTAATACTGCTATTCCAGCTTATGCAAGCTACAAAGGGCGTATCCTCATGGCAGAAGTACTGAATGCAAAGGGGCAACTGGAGAAGTTCCTGGACTGAGATTCTCTGCTGCAACTCTCATTTTTTTTTTATTATTAGGCCTAAGGGCCATGTGTACATTGACTTTACTGCTTGTATTCAAACTTTAAAATGGATATCAATGGAAAATGTTTTTCCTTTCTATTTTTGTCATTGGTATGGTGTTTGGTTTGATTTTCTGTGGATGTTTGATGTGGTTTATGTGGATGGTTTGTTTGGTTTGTATGGATGGTTTATTTGGTTTGGTTTTCTCAGACTTGTATGAGGGTGTGATTTGCGATCATTTGGATCCACAAATCGAAAATAAGGAAGTCATACAGGTGGACGTTATCCGGTGCCTATGTTTGAGGCTTTCTCCAGGGTCCATGACTTGATCCTTTTGGTGTCGAAAGGGGTCAAACGAAGTGGATGTTGTTCGGTGCCCATGTGTGAGGCTTTCCCCGGGATCCATGACTTATTCCTTAGGACAAAAATTTGGTTTTGGTTTTTTTTTTTTATTTTAGTTATACAGGGTCTGCAAAAAGACTTGTTCTATATAACCGAAGGTAGTCATATAGGGTCTACAAAAGACTTGTTCTATACAACTAAGGATTAGCTATATGGGGTCTAAAAAAAAAACTTATTCCACACAGCTGAGTTTTGCTATACAGGGTCTGCAAAAAGACTTAATCTATATAGCAGGGTGTTACAAGGGGTCTTGTAAGGACATTATCCGAGTAACAAAGGTTTGACTAGAGGGGTCCAAGGACTTGATCCTCGCAGTCATTTTATACAAATCTGAGGGATTTTGGTTACGAGTCATAGTTGTAAGGCTCGAAACCAAAAGATTTTGATTTTGGTTAGGAGTGAGAATGTACACTGTACATGGTTTGGGTACATTGTACATGGTTTGGGTGTACCAATGACATTCAGGTATAGTATTTCTTGAGAAGTTTTCCATTGATAGGCATCATGCACCTGTCCCCTTCAAGTGTGAGGAGCGCATATGCGCCATTGGAGTAAACCTTGTCGACAACAAAAGGTCCTTCCCATTTAGGTTCGAACTTGCCTCCCGACAAGTGCGTGGAAAACATAGGTCTTCTAACTGCAAGGACTAGATCTCCTTTCTTGTAAGCTCTATACTTGACCTTTTTGTTGAAAGATGCAGCCATACGAGCTTGATACAACTTAATACTTTGTCGAGCGGCAAGTCTTTTCTCATCAAGGTTTTCTAGCTCTTGCAATCTGAGGTTGGCATTCTTTTCTTCAGTATATTTGTTCTTGATCGTCACTTTGTTCAATCGCCGGTAATCTATACACATTCGTAGGGTACCGTCCTTCTTCTTCACAAACAGCACTGGCGCTCCCCACGGTGACACACTCGGCCGTACGAAACCCTTCTCCAAAAGATCTTGCAATTGTGTCTTCAATTCGAGCAACTCAGCAGGGGCCATACGATAAGGAGCTAAACTAATGGGTGCTGTACCGGGCACTAGATCGATCGCAAACTCTACATCTCGAACAGGGGCAACTCGGGTACTTCCTCCGGAAATACAGCCGGGAACTCACGTACTACCGAAATCTCGTTCAACTGCTTCACCTCCTTCTTCTCCTAGATGAAAGCAAGAAATCCCGCACAACCTCTGCGTATCAAACGATCCGCCTTGCATGCGGAGATGACACGCCTCGGGCATCTCTCCTGATTGCCCTCGAAACGAAACCCCTTCTCAAAAGCGAAGTAAATCGTCCTGTTGTAACAGTTAACACAGGCACGATACCGCGCTAGCCAGTCCATTCCAAGGATCACATCGAAATCCAACATGGACAACAAGATCAGATCAACTGGCAGCTGGCAACCTTCAATCACCACGTCGCACAGAGGGTAGTATACACTACACTCTACTCTCTTGCCCACAGGAGTGGACACCACTAACAAATAAGGTAGCGGCTGAGGGGATTGCGGTAACTGTTCCGCAAAACGAGGTGCAACATACGAACGCGTAGATCCCGAATCAAATAGTGTATGTGCTTCAGCTCGGGCAATGAGAACTTTACCTTCCACCACTTTTGCATCTTCTGCATGATCATGGGAGGCTGCGTACACGCGAGCAGTCTGTCGCTGTGGCTTCTGGCTCTGGCGAGACGGCTGGGGGCTATTCGAAGCTGCAGAACTCAAAGACTTGGATGACCCCATAGATCGAGACGACTGGAAAGTCCTGGTTTTCGGGCACTGAGCTATCTTATGCTCCATAGATCCGCAACTCAAACAAGCTCCGGACTTCTTCCAACACCTCTCCGTCGGATGTCCCAATCCACAAAACTCGCATCTACTCCCAGAGAAACTCGAAGTTCCTTGCTTCCCTTTCCATTTCTTCTGAATCTGTCCCTTGGACCCCACTGGTGCACTCCTCTTGAAGTCCATAGCTCTCTCTGCTAGGTGGTTGGCTTCCGCAGCATGTGCTCTGTCAACCGCATCATCGAAAGTAGCTGGTCTCTGAAAAGCGGTCACAAAATTCGCGTATCTCGGATGCAGACCAGAAATAAAACGATTCACCTTCTTCTCCTCGGTATTTATCATGTCCTCAGCAAAATGGGACAACTGGGTAAATCGGTGAATGTACTCTGAAACGGTCAGCTGCTGCTGCTGTAAGGCCAGAAACTCAACCTCCTTCACACGCTGAACATGAGCAGGAATGAACTTTCTTCTAAACTGTTTCTGGAACGTCTCCCACACTGTATCACCGGGCATAGTCAGATAGGCTGCACTAACACTCTTCCACCATGTCCTTGCTACCTCTCGGAACATCGAGGCCGTAAGCATAACCTTCTGCCGGTCATCACAGATAATGGTCGAGAAGAGATCTCCGGTATGCTCTAGCCACTGATCAGCCTTCAACGCATCTTCGTTGCCGTAGAATTCTGTGGCTCCACGTTTCCTGAATTTATCGTACAATGCATTTGGATCGCTCTCCTTAGGTTGGATAACCACTTGCTGCTCTACAGGCCGCTGAATTGGCACTTGGCTCTGTCGGTCTACTAACGAAACGACCTGTGCCTGCAAAGAATGGATCGCCTGCAGCATAGTCAAGAAGCGCTCGTCAAAATTCACAAGTGGCTGTGGGGCGGCTGACCCACTCTCATTATCTCCCTGGTTATTGGTGTCGTGTGTTCCAGATCCCGATGCCATAGCCTGCAAAACACAAAAGTCAATCTGCTATCACACTCCGTAACTCACACAGACTCACAAGACAAGGGGACCACACACAACAGTCAAAAACTGGACTACGGAATCTCACCACGTCCTATATGCCTACATGCTTACAAACTAAGATAGAGACAATGCTCATAGAGACAATGCTCTGATACCATACAATACGTATGTCACAACCCGAGCCCAGGGACCGGGGGTCAGAGAAAGTCTAACCAATGACACACGTACTCCCGTGCATGCACACCTAGACCCCGTCCAAGCATACACACACAAGGGATCAATCACACGTGCAAACAACTGTACGCGGAAGCTGTACGTATCAAGGCATATAGCAACACACCAAGATGTCACAACCCGGGCCCAGAAATCGGGGGTTAGCGAAAAGCTAAACCGGTGACACACGTACTCCCGTGCACGTGCATCTAAACCCAGTCCAGATGCACACACACAAGGGATCTAACACGTGCGAAACAGACGAACGCGGAAGCTGTAGATATCATAGCAAGCAACAAAGGAAAATAGCGGAAGCCAAAACAAATACAAATACGGAAACGACAAAGACAACTACACTGATAGAAAACCGAATACACACCAAAACCAATATATACAAAATATACAGAATACAAGTCCAAAGTCCAAAGTCCAAATACAATTCCCAAAAACCAAAACTCGAAATAAAAGCCACTGGTATGCATGCACGCACTTGGCAGTAGTGATCAGGCCCACTCTGCCAGACTTGAGGGTGCCTCTACACTCGCCCCTGCAGCCTCCTCGACCGCCGGGGAGCTGGGCAAGGTATCTGTGCCTGCAACACCACAGACAACACAAATGAATACAACGATCCAGCAAATACAAGTAACAGGGGTGAAACACGCATAGTATCAAAGTGAATATAATAATGACAGAAGATTAAATATAGAGTTCCATATAAGGAAACTAAGCCAATAGTGCATAGAAGTAAAACATGATATGTGAATCAAGACATAGAATACTGAACTAGTTGGCTACTACGTTAACCATGTTCTCTCCAATAGAGAGCAGAGCAGAGCAGAGGAGAACACCGCTGTCCAGGCCAAAGGTACAAGCGGGTCTCGGTTTCCTGGGTTCCGGGGTCCCAAGACAAAGCAACACTGCAGTTATACAGAGATACAGAGATCTAAGCCAAAGGTAACCCCGTCGGGCATCCTAGGGCTGAGGCTGAGTAGAGCCAGACCAATACCAATCAAACCAAATCCATAGGAAGGGAGATTATCCGCTTTGGACTCACCGATGACAAGGACCGGATCTTATCCTCACGTATTAACCTCTGGGCAGAGCCACCAGGGAATACCCAAACTCAGAGATAAACAAAGCCAGCAGAGCATAGATATAAATTCAAAGCACAGCATAGATCAAAGCATAGTGCGGAACGAAGCATAGAACAGATATACAGGACGAAAACAAAAATGACTACGGAATGCATAAACATAGATTAACAGAACAGAGGGCAAAACCATAAACAATATGCAATGCATCTCAGATTAATACGGAATCAAGGTTCGTTACGAGCCAACCCTAATCTAATTGTTCACTGTCACTAACCGTGCATGTTGATGTAGTTTTAAGTCACTCGATGCACCGTTGCCATCCTAGTGTTGCAATGAAATCCTTATGTGCATCGAAGTCCCTTAAACCAACACCCATGGGGAGGTGCTTAACAGTAAATCAACACCCACATGAATAAGTCACAGCCCAACAGACCATTCATGCGATCCAAGGGAATCCATTGGGCCGGTTTACACGGGTGGTTAACCTGTATTTGAGCCCTATAAGTCTCACCATCATCCTAAGTTATATTTCAAAATTGCCATGCCTAACGGTTTAGCCATGAGGGACCTATGGTTAAGCCGAAGACATCTTACGCACTCGTCGTAATATGCACTACGGCTTCTCCTTGGTTCCATTAAAATACAGCTAAACTGATCATCTTTCACCTCTGATCTGATGCCTCTTTCGGCTGAGCTACAGTCAGTATACGGCTTAGCCGTAGCCCAATCCACGGCTTGGCCGTAGCATTCCACGGCTTAGCCGTAGTCCACACCGTAGGAGTCCTGTGTTGGAAAAGTTTCGACTGATCAGAGAGTTAATTCGCGGCTGAGTTACGGTTTGGGTCACGGCTAGCTTACGGCTCAGCCGTAGAACAAATTACGGCTTAGCCGTAGCCTAGCCGTAGAACAAAACTCAAAATTGAAGTCTCTGGAAATCAAACCGTAGAAGTTCACGGCTTAGCCGTGCAATACAGATCCGAAAATGGGTTGAGTACAGAAACGAAAATTTGATACAGAAACTGCACAAAATGAGTTACAGAGGTTCCATTTTACCAAATGTGGCTGTAAAACATCAGATGCACTAAAGGAGATGGAAATCAAAGCATTCAAATAGAGCACCCATGTGTGTTATAACAGTCTGTACTTATACTTGCCTCAAAGCTCTATCAATCCACAACCTCAAGCTCCAAATCCACTAAAAATCAAAGCAAATCAAAGCAACACACCATGCATGAGATGAAGACACATCAACAAGGAAAAGAGCTGCAATTGGAGAAGAAGAAGGGAGAGTTGGGAGAGAACCCACTTACCACCAAAGCCACAGACAGAGACTAAGCACAGAGATGAGAGAAGAAGAAAAGAACCCAATCCAAAACAAGGAATCCAAAGCTTAATCGATCAAGAGAAGGAAAGAAGAGAGAGAGAGAGAACGTGGAGGGAGCTTCTCCTGGAATTTGCATGCAGTCGATGAAGACAAATGGGTGAGGAGATAGACACCTGGAAGCATGACTCATTTATATAGGGTTTGAAAGTTAAGTCAAAGTCCGGAGAGTTTATACTAATTACAGTTTAAGTCACACGAAGGTCCATCTTCCCCAATTGACTCCAAATGGTTCTGAGACAGTTACGGAAATTGTCGAGCTCAACGAAATACGCGTGCTGACACCAAGATGATGCAAAGATGATATGAGCAAAACAAAAGCAAAATTACGAAAAAGGGCTTAGAACTACCTATTCCAGGTCAAAGGTCACTCAACTACCTATTCAAGGCCCAAAACCAAATCCGAAAGAGTTAATCAAAGCAAAACACACTAATGAGCCACTAATCCGGCTCAAAGGGGATCGGAGTGTTACACAAGAAACATAGGAGATTACAAAACAACTTTAACTGATGACAAGAATAATTACAAGAACGTATGACAATATAGCGGGCGTACAATAATCAAAACTCAAAATACAGATATCACTCAGGCCCGCGGTACAAGTACAGAAAAATCCCCTCAATAGACTCGGACGCAAAGAATGGGGAGAACAAAATGATGCAAACCGTACTCTGGAGGATGGATCAAGTCCACTCCTCTAGGCCGGAGGGGGCCTCGCGAGCCTCTCCTGAAGTCGGGTCGACCGACGCAGGATCGGGAGAGGGATCTGAGCCTGCAACACACAAAGACAACTAATAAGTACAACGACTTAGCAAAGTATAAGCAACAAGACGATAACACGAATTGTGTCTAATCATGAGTAATAGTCAGAATGCAAAATCCATAGAAATCATGTTCGTATACTAAGCAAAGATGCAATGAATAAGCATGCTATCGGAATCATAAACAGATAACAATCAAAGTGGCTACTACATTGGCCATTTTCTCCCTTATGAGAGCGGACAGAATGAGAACACCAGCGACCGGGCCAGGGTACGCATGGGTCTCTAGTTCCCGGGGTCCGGAGTCCCAGGACAGAACACTCTGCAGAGGCAAACACATAAACTAAACCAAAGTTAACCCCGTCGGGTATCCTAAGGCTGAGGCTCAGTAGTGCCAATACCAATCACAATCAAATCAGATGATGCACCTCAATCAATCAATCATGTCATCTCACATACCACAAACAGATCTCACATATCACGCTGAACAAACAATAAGAAGTGCATCGCATATACTGATACTGAATGTACATAAACTGATACTGATACTGAATGTATATAAGCAATTACGCAAATACAAGAAGTGCTAACAATGCGTATCGATCACAAGTACTGACTCATAACTGATGTAAGTACTCCAGTGGAGCAATAGTAAAACACAATACACAATACACAATAATAGAATGGTCCCGCCCGGGCTTCGCTCTGGGGTTGCTGCATTTCCCACAGAATCGAGAGGTCCAGCGCAGAACACATAAGAGGGCATAACCGAAATCAATATGCTGTACAAATCAAACAAATCGAGTACGTATACGAATCAAGGATCAATTACAAGCCAATCCTACACTAATTATCCAGTGTTTCTAACCGTGCATGTTGATGTAGTTTTAAGTTGTCCGATGCACCATTGTCTAGTGTTGCAGTGTCTGGAGTGTGCACCCAAGTCCCTTAAACCAACACCCATGGTGAGGTGCTAAACAACTGGATAACAATCATGAATGATTCACAGCCCATGAGATCATTCATGTCATGCAAATATTCCATTGGCAGGTTCAGGTTAGCAACATTCTAATATGAAAGTCATATCCGGTCTTTGCTTAACCTAATCCTTTTCATTCAATTCTCGGGGTCTCACGGTGTAGCCGTAGGTAACCTTACGGCTTAGCCGAGGCATCTTACGGCTTAGCCGTAATATACACTGCGGCTGAGCTGAGGTTCCCCAAATATCCATCCGGATTTACGGCTCAACCGTATTTTGCTCTACGGCTCAGCCGTATCCTGGTCCACGGCTTAGCCGTAAGACAATGTACGGCTTAGATCAGGCTGGGCCGTAGAAGGATGGCAATTTGCCAACTCTCAGTTAATTGCAGATAACAGTCTGTACTGTTCTACGGTTAGGGTTACGGCTGGGTCTCGGCTTAGCCGTAAGCCATTTTACGGCTTAGCCGTAGCACATTTCACGGCTTAGCCGTGCGTGCACGGAGTCATTTTCCAGAAACTGTCACAGTCATATAGAAAGTGTGCAAAACGGCTGGAAACAGAAACAAAACAGCAAAAGGAGCTTAATAGGGCTGTCTAATACTGGGAAACACAATGAAGAACAAGAACACAACAATCAAATCCATATCAATCCGTGTTCATGCAACTTGAGCTTATACTTGCCTCACAAATGGAAATCACTTCGTTGCTTGGCTCAGTCCATCGGAAAACACACACAAACGAGCTCCTTTCTTCCTCCCTGAAGCAATAGACACAGAGATGGAGAAGGAGAGAAAGAGAGCTGACGAGGGAGAGACGAGCTGGAGAGAGAGTGAGAGAGCTGAGAGACGATCGAGAGAAACAAGAGGGTTGGTGGGGATATTTATACTCAAATGAGTCCAGAATTACGGATAAGTCCAAGTCACTTATACAAATGTCAGTTTGAGTCAAATGACGATCCAAAGAGAACAAACGAAATCATTCGGATCCAAGACAGTTACGAAAATCGACAAGCTTAACCAAATACACGCGATGACGTCCGAACAACGCAAGACTGACAAGGTCAATCAAAAACCAAAATTACGAAAAAGGGCTCGATCTGCCTAGACCAAGTCAACTCAACTCAAATGAACTCTCCAAGACTCAAAACCAAATAAAACAAAAGCCAAAACACTCTTAACGCTTAAATCACACACCATTACTCACTAATCTGGATCAACTCGGGTCGGAGTGTTACAGTCATGATACAGACGTTTGGGCACCCCAAAACGGCAAATGACATGAGTTTTCAGGAAGCTAAGGACTGTATCAGTTTTGACTTCTGTGAGAGGTACTGCTTCTGCCCATTTGGAGAAGTAATCGGTTGCAGCCAAAATGAATTGATGTCCACGTTCTGAGGGTGGACTGATCTTCCCCACTATATCCATTCCCCAAGATTCAAACGGCCAAGAAGTGGTCGTAGGGTGCAAATGTTCAGGAGGCTGGTGGATGTAATCACCATGAATTTGGCACTCATTGCATCTTTTAGCAAAATTAATAGCGTCGGACACCATGGTAGGCCAATAGTAGCCTAATCTTCGAATTTGATCATGAAGTTTTGGTCCAGCTTGGTGAGCACCACATAGGCCCGCATGAACTTCTTGAGAACTTGTTCAGCTTCTTTCGGGGACAAACATCGAAGTAGAACTCCATCGTATGATTTGCGATAGAGAGTTTTTGAGGGCAAATCAAAATGGAATTTGAGAGCTCGCCTTTGAATACTGGTTCTATCTTTAGGATTCTCTGGTAATACTCCATGCAGAATGTAATCAATAAAAGGATCTCTCCAATCCCTGAATGAGTTTTGGAAATATGAAATTCGATTTTTGATTACAGTGAAGCTATCTTCTACTGCCTTGTAAGTATCGAGTGGGGGTAGAAGTCTTCTCTCAACAACTTCCAATATCATCTTGTCATTCTCAGGGATTGCCATTGAAGCTGCCAAGCTTGCTAAGGCGTCTGCTTTGACATTCTGGCATCTCGGAACATGATGAAACTCAATCGATTTAAACCTTTGTTTGAGTTCATATGCCCTATTGAAAAGGGGAATTAGGTCTGGCTTCTTTACTTCATACTCGTGATTCATTTGCTTAATCACAAGTTGTGAATCTCCATAGACCCCTAGCATGTTAATGCCAGCATCTAAAGCTAACTCAAGCCCCATAATTAATGCCATGTATTCTGCCACATTGTTCGAGCATGGCTTGATCAATGAAAAGGAGTGAGGAACATAAAATCTTCCTGGACTGCAGAAAATAATTCCAACCCCTGATACTGGCATTCCTCGTTCATTAGTCCTGGAAGCTCTATCAAAATGCATGGTCCAATGTAGATCTGAATCAATGGTGGATTTCCGTGTTTGTTCAGTGAAGAAGACTGACTCATCAGGGAGATTATCTGTGAACTCAGAATCTTCTGACAGTGGATGTTCTGCTAGAAAATCTGCAAGAGCTTGTCCTTTTACTGCTTTCGCAGGAGTGTATCTGATGTCATATTGAGAAAGAAGGATGGACCATTTGGCCAGACGTTCACTCAACGCCCCGGCTTTTGTCACTAATACCTTTAATGGATTAATATTGGAAACCAGATACACCACATTAGAGAGGATGTAATGCCGCAGCTTTTGTATTGCAAACATAAGCGCTAGACATTCTTTTTCTATTGGGTGATAATTGTGCTCAGCACCAACTAGCATCCTTGACAGGTAATAGAGTGCCACCTCCTTTCCTTCATCATTCTTTTGAGCTAACAATGCTCCCAAGGAATGATCAAGAGCTCTTGTATAAAGAATGAAAGGCTTGCCCGGAATTGGAGCTGAAAGAACTGGCGGGTTTGTAAGATATTGTTTGATATCCTGAAAAGCATTTTCACAAGCTTTGTCCCATACAAAGTCTACTCCTTTCTTCATCAATTTGGAGAATGGTCTGCACTTTCCAGACAAGTTGGAAATGAACCGTCGAATGTAGGCGAGTCTTCCCTGCAATCCTTTCAATTCTCTCAAATTTCTCGGCGAAGGCATTTCCAATATAGCTTTGATTTTGACGGGATCTATTTCAATGCCCCCTTTTCGCACCACAAATCCTAGAAACTTTCTGGAAGAAACTCCGAAAAAACATTTCAGGGGATTCATTCGAAGATTGAATTTCCGTAATCTCTCAAAGACAGTGCGAAGATCGGCGAGATGGTCTGATTTATGCTTGCTCTTGATTGCCAAATCATCAACATAACATTCAACAGATTTATGTTGTAAGTCCTTGAATATTTTCATCATTGCTCTTTGGTACGTGGCTCCAGCATTTTTGAGACCAAATGGCATGACAGTATAGCAGTATATGCCGAATGGAGTTCTGAAGGAAGTGTGTTTCTCATCCTCTTTGAACATTTTGATCTGATTATACCCCGAGAAGCCATCCATGAATGACATTCTTTCGAACCCAAAAGTATTGTCAATCATTATTTCTGGTATAGGTAATGGAAAATCATCTTTGGGGCAGGCTTTATTCAAATCTCTGAAGTCAATACAGATTCTGATTTGTCCATTCTTTTTAGTAACTGGGACTATATTAGCCAACCAGTCTGGATGCTGTTCTTCACGGATGAAATTAACGCCTTTGAGTTTTTGAACTTCTGCTTCTATCTTCTCCATGATTTCAGGCTTAGTCCTCCTTTGGTCTTGTTTTACAGGTTTAGCATCATCTGCTATATTTAATTTGTGTATGGAGATTTCTGGATCTAAGCCCGGCATTTCTGCATAAGTCCATGCAAAGCAATCTATGAACTCTCGCAAGAATCCCACATACAAATCAAGTTCACTTCCTTTAATTTGAGAGCTTACAAAGGTAGGTCGGGGATTTTCTGGGGTTCCCAAGTTTATTTCTTGTACTTGGTCCTCAGTTGGAGGATTAGGAGGAAGTGTTTCTACATTGTTATTGGAAGTTTCTAACTCTGTGAAACCCTCTGGGGTTTCAGTTGGGGGTTTTAGCCAAGGCCTGATCCCTTTCCAAGGATTTGGTTTTTTAGGCTCTTTGGCTTTTACATCAAGGGCTAAGCATTCCCAGCGGACATGTTGGGACGGGCTTATTTCCTCGTTGAGTTCAGGTGGCCAATAGTCAGTGATTTGTGATGCCGCATCATCTTCATCACTTGCCCCCTCAGGATGCTGAAAAATGGCCCAATCAACGGGATCTTGAAGCACAGGAAGTTCATGAGAGTCATCCGAGTCATATTCTTCAGTGAAGACTACCGATCTGGCTTTAACACTTTGTTTAAATTTAGGAATGTTACTGTAAGGAACATATCCTATGCAATGACGCAGCTGCTCAATTCTGCCCCCTGTCTGGAGATCTTCTTTCATCTCTGGAGTAAAGACATCCAAAGGAGCCCGTATGCCATTTGCAGTTAATCCAAGACCCATAGGTTTTTTGAGATTATACCCCATATTTTTCATCATGTTACAGACCACAGGATTATAAATATCGAGCCGGATTTTTCCCTCATTACTGATTTTGTCAATGATATCTGGTGGAGAAGTATCTTCAGCCCGATGAAAAATAATCGGATGATTATACTGCTTAGATGAAGGTACCAAAAAGCAAGAACCTTCGAATTCATAAATGTGAGAGGGAGTAGGCCATGGCATAAGCGGAAGATTGCAGTCTACCATAGAATGCACGAAGGTGCTCATTTCTTCAGCGTCTTCAGAATCCAACTCAGAATCTGTATCTCTGATCATTGAAATGACATGTATTGGACGCATTCTTCTAGACCTCCTGCGCAGCCGGTGGAGTGCCACTTCGAGAGATGATACAATTCGAGACATCTCATCAAAGGTTTGAAATTCCATCGCCATGGTTAAGCTGCGAAGAGCTGGCCGAAAACCTACCCAGCATAAGTGAATCCATGCGGAGTAGTGTGGAGGATTTTCACATCTTTCAGCCAAACGGAGCCATCTATCAATGTACCTGTCGGCTAATTCTCCCCTCTGCTGTGATGTCAATATCAATTGACTAAAAGTGATGGGAGAATTAGGCTTTATAGGCGATATTCCCCTATTAGGGGGAGGTATATCATTGCTTTCTTGATTAGAGCTCGAGGATACCATGTTGGCCGAAAATGAAAACTTCTGATGTTCAGCATCTTTTACTTTTGATAGCTTTGTGGATATGATTAAAGGTGGATCTGGCTTTTTGATTTCAGATTTCACCTTAATTATCAAAGGAGCTTTGATATCCACGCATTTTGCCGCAGATTTTCCTGCACATTCCAACTTTATGGAGAGATTAGATTTTTGACCAACTTTCTTTGCTGAAATAGTGAAAGGTTCTGCAGGATTATCATTCACAGGAGCATTCTTTGTATTTGAGTTGGATTTTGTAGGCTTTTCTTGATACATTGCTGCGTCTGTGAAATAAACCTCCTTTCCTTTGAATGGCTTTTCCTCTGCAAAGACTCGATGTACTTTCCCCTCATTGTCAATGTATTTAAGGCATTGATGAAGAGTAGAAGGTACTATGGCATAATCATGAAGCCATCGTCTCCCTAAGAGGATGTTATAGCAAGCACGAGTTTTTACTACGTGCAGAGTAGCCTCTGAGACTAAATCTCCCAACTGGAATCGAATTCTGATTTTACCAATCGGATCCTGGACTTCCCCATCATAACCTTGAATAGAAGTCTTTGTAGCAGACAGCTTGCTCACTGGAATACCGAGCTCTTGAAGGGCCGTGATTGTGATGAGATTTAGAGCTGACCCTGGGTCAACTTGAACTCTTGGAACAGGCATATCTTTGATGTAGGCCGTGAAATAAAGTGGCCTCGTATGCTTCATATTTCCCAAGAGGAGATCCTCTTTGGTGAAAGAGATAGTAGCTTTAGAAGCATTGTGAGTTAAGAGACACTCCTTGCATTGCTTTTGAGGCTTCTTGGATTTCGCCTTCAAATAATTCTTTTCTATTTGATGCACTTGTGCTATATGAGTATGATTCTCAATATTCAAGGCATGTAGTGCTTGTATGAAGTTGTCACGAGTCTCCTTGGACATCTGCAAGAGATCAAAAATGTGGAGTCGTGCAGGTATGTGCTTAAGGTGTTCAACAACATCATACGTGAATGGCTCTGGTGGCCTTGCATTATCATTTACTTCTGGAGAAGTTACATTTACATTGGTATTGCCTCCCGAAGGGTTTACATAAGAAGAGGAAGGAACAGAGGATTTATCATAGTTGACCCTATAGTTACGACCAGAGCGAGTGCCATCATTAAGCATGTTGCTTCTGTCAATTTCTGGTCGTGTGTCTCTTCTTATGGCATTGACTTCTTCTGGTTCGATGAAAAGCTGGTTGACCTCTTCCAGGCCTACTTCTTGGTTTACACCATTAGGAATAGCCTGCGATGTTTGGGGTTCTATGGCAGCATTCAAAACCACCAGGGAAGGAGCCGTTGACAGTTCCTCTTCAAAGTCAGAGATATTCTCGACAATATTACTCATACTAGGGTTATTATGTCTCTTCGGTAACCCAAGTTCCCTGACAAACTGATTACTTAATTCAGAATTTTCATTTGAAAAGATCAACTCTGAATTAGATGTGGAAGAAGCATCTGGCGTAGAAGGAGGAAAAACCGTCTGCTGATCCTGAACTTCATCGTGCCCGACTAATGGTAGTGGATCCGGATGAACTTCTGGAGGTAGTGGAAAAAGAGGAGGATCATTCAGCCACTTGAACTTGGCCTGTGTATGTCATACAAGGTCACTGATAGTGTATTTAGACCGTGCTTGATATTAAGCGTTCCCGTTTCGAGGTCAAAGGCTTGTTCGAAATCCTCATCTTCATCAGAAGGGTATTCATCAGCCAAATAATCATCGATCCATTGATCGTCTTCAAGATCAGAGTAATCCGACCATTGATTTTCATCATCGGAGTTAGGGGGTGTACCATCCCATGATATTCGATTGCAGCTGGATATTGCTGGTTCTTCCTCATCTTTTGGAATTGGAATGATGTAGTCAGCTAGAGTAAAATAACCTCTGGCTGATCTGGGAGGATTTTCTAAGACTGGGGCCTCGACCGCCTTGTCTTTCTTCTGCTTAAACTGTTGTTCTTGTTTCTTTTGAGCAGTTTTCTGGAGACCTTTAATTTGCCTTTTGATCTTTCTTCTTTCCACAGGTGTGGGTTTAATTTTCACTTTTTCCCATCCTTCATCATTTATTAAGTCCGGGTGAACCCACATTTCCTGCCCTGAAGAATCTTTGATAAATATCAACCCCTGTTCATTATGCAGTGCATTGATGACCCGGAATTCAACCATTGGTGGCCTTGATGGAGTGGGTATTGCCACAGGTGCAAATTGTCCGAAGGAAATCATATTGACTGGGGCCGTATCATATTTTCGGTCAAATATTATTACTCCATTTTTCCACATCTCATTGACCTTTTCTTTTAGGATAAAACAGTCTTTCAAAGGATGAGATACCATCCGATGGTATGCACAATAGTTTGGATCATTAACACGACCCGCTTGCTCTGACTTTTTCATGGGTGGAAGATCGAGCTTGTTGTTCTCCATCAATGCTTGGAAAATGACTTCAATGTCCCCATCAAAAGGGTACTTAGTTTGCTTCCTCTTTCCATATTCTTCCTTTTTATTTTGCTCCGTCTTACCATTATGTGGTTTTTGAGGAACTGGTTTGGAGGTTTGTACATTAAATACCTCCTGCTTCTTTTGGGGTTTCGGCACAGTTGGTTTTGGAGCAGAAGATGATGATGATTCCATTTTTCGGAAACTTGCTTTCTTCTGGCTAATTTCTTTCAGGGTTAACTCCGCATCAGTGGCTACTTCAACCAATCTGGCCAAAGACTTAGTTTTATGACTAAGTATGATAGCCTTAATTTCTGGTCGTAAATTGGTTTTGCACATTTCAATTGTCGCCTTTGGAGATGGTTGTTCTAGGCATCTGTAAGACAATGCTCTCCATCTATTGATAAAGGCTTGTGCAGTTTCATTATCCCCTTGCTTTGTACTACTGAGCATAGCGAAGGTGACCGTTTGATCTTCTTCCTGAAAGTGAAGTAGAAACTTTTCTTCTGTAACTGGTCATGTAGTGAAAGAGAGTTCTGGCAATTGTTTGTACCAATCGAAAGCAACTCCCTTCAATGTACCAACAAACAGCCTTATTTTTAGTGCATCCAATTCGGGTAAACTGCCAAGGAGCGACTTAAAATGCACTATATGCTGATAGGCTGACCCTTTTCCAAGGTAAGGCTGGAAAGTTGGAAGTTTGTAATCTGGCGGAAATGGAACCAAATCAAACTCCGGAGGGTATTTAGATGTAATACCCTTTTTCTTCATCCTGGTTTCCACTTTTGATTTGTTTAAAATTTCCTCCACTTCTTTAAAAGTTACAGGTTTTTCAGGATCTGTGTGGAAACCAAGGATTGAGGAGTGATTACCTCGAGTTGAACCTGAGGCGATTACTTTATCTGTTAGTGCCTTGATTTGTGCTGTAAGTAGGTCAATTTTGGTGGCATTCCTCCTGATCATTGCCTGTTCTCTTCTATCAGCAAATAAGGGGTTAACAGGAGCTTCAGCTGGACTACCCAGTTTGTCTGCTAAGATTTTCAATTGAGCCGTCAGGTGGTCAATTTTAGCTCCTTGTTGCTTGACAACATCACTGACGTCATTCTCTTGATTTTCGTCAGCATTTTCTTCGCTAACATCTTTGCCTCTACCGGCATCCTCTTCATTACCAGTCCCACTCCCTTCAGCCATAAATACGGTGTACTAACGGGGGTAAGAGGATGTAGGAAGAGTGGATTGACTATCTTCGGTATCCAGGAGAGTTATTGAGTCCTTATCAGAACCATGATCGTCAGAGATTCTATTTGAATGAGAGTTCGAATCAGAATCTTGGGACTGAGTTCGAGCCATACTCCGAGTAACTCTCCTGGTTGAGCCAGGTCCGACCATACATGAGGAGGTTAGATTTGGCTCATCTTCTTTAATCACCCATTTTTGAGTGATTTTATGCTGTGACTGCTTCCAAGCATGTCTTTTGGAGCGAGACAAAGCCCTCTTCTTTATTTGCTGGGCCAATCTGGCTGCTAGAGTTTGATCTCTGAATCTAGCAACTAATGGCCTAGAAGTGCTAGCAACTTGCTCCCAATCTATAGGGTCGGAAGTGGGAAGTGAGAGGATGTTAACAGCATTTCTTTCAATTTTCTTCTTCTGCTCCTTCTTTTGTTGAAGCAGATTTTTAAATTGAACGAGATCAGTCGAATTTTTGATGATCAATCGTTCAGCATATTTCTTGTTTTTACTGCCATATGACGGGCGCTGGGTTGAAAGTGATGGTGATGGTGCCACAATCACAGAAGGTAAGCGCCTCCTGCCGAACCTCCGTCCCTCCTTCTGGGTCAAAGGGTAAAAGACATTCTTTTCAAGTGGGGCCAAGGGTTTCTCCTCAGCTTTTCTGGACTTCTGCATACGTGGCTGTGGTGACCACATACGGCAATTCGGAATAACAACATCCCTCTGGCCCTTTTCATGGGCTAGGGCTTGCTTGCGAGTGGTTTGCTTTTTGAAATGTACCCTTTGTTCAGGATGCGTGAATGAGGACTTAGTAGTCTGCAAAGCCTCCTGTTGTGAACCAACGGGTATCTCTGTTTTGTTGTTCGTAAACCGAACCTGCCTTGCCCCCAGTTGAGGCTTGGTGATCTGAAAATTACTGCCTTCCGACCTCACTTTGTGTTTTAAGTCATTGTGACCTTTGTGAAAGACTCCAAAGGGGTTTTGGGCATATTTGGAGACCCAAGTTTGAGGAATCTTTGCCTTCTTGACGGGCTTCAAGGTTTCTGATGACCCATCGTGGGTTGAGGTCATGTAGCTTGAAGGAGTAGAAAGCCTTTGAAAGACCGAGATCCTTGATGCAGGAGCATTGGTGTTCATTCGGCCCCTTTTGGGTGCCCTTGTGGTCTGAGCCATGGAGATTTTGAACAATCTCTCTTTAGCTTCGTCAAAAGTGATTATCAAAGAACCCATGCTGTTTCCTGCAAAAAGTTAGCCGATGAGACTATATTAGTAGTATGACCAACATGGCTGCCTCTTGGGCTAGCCGGAATGGTTTTTAGATGCCATCTAAACCAACATGGTTTTTGAACCGAAATGGTTAGATATAGGCATAAATCCCATCTCATTATGCTTTGCTGACTATCCCTACTGTCAGAATTTCTGCAGCATTTCGGGTTTATCGAGTCAGGCTTAAAAGCACGCTATGCTGACTAGTCCTTGCTACCAAAATTTCAGCAGCATGTCTAGACTATCTGTGTCAGACTTATAAGCAAGAGAGGGTTGGATCAATCAAAGGGATAGGGCTCACAGGATCAAGCCTGCACCACTATCACAATGATCACACAAGATCCATCAGTGGTTGACGCCGGACAATGCATAATTACAATGTCGTTGGTCTTATCACTGATTTAATAAATATTTTATATGGGTCAAAAGCCCTTTGAACTGAATCATCACTCTTTTAAAGTGAAAAGGGTGATGATTTGGTCCATGCACATCAAGGTGCGAATTCATTCAATCAAGTTATGCACATCAAAGTGCAAATTCTTCCAATTAAACGGCAAGTGTACGCACATCAAGGTGCCCAATGCCTTCATTTGTATGAACAATATGCACTTCAAGGTGCAAAAGTCCTTTAATGATATTTTCAAACTCATTGCAGACATCAAAGGTCTTGTATGGGTGTAATTGGAGGTTAAATAAGCCTTTGTCATCATAAAAATAGGTAAGTGACCGTGTGCCCCGGTCACAGGCTTTTAGCAGCAGTTTTCAATGAAACAGCAGCAGTTTCCAGCACAACAGCGGCAGTTTCTAGTGCAATAGCAGCAGTTACAGTGCAATAGCAGCAGTTTCAGTGAAACAGCAGCACTCTCAGTGCAACAGCAGCAGTTTCAGTGAAACAGCAGCACTCTTCAACACAACAGCAGCACTTTTAGAGAAATAGCAACAATTACAGTGCAACAGCGGCACTTTCAGTGCAACAGTAACACTTCAGTGCAATAGCAGCAATTTTCAGGGCAACAGCAGTACTTTCAATGCAACAGCAGCAGTCACAATGCAACAGCGGCACTTTCAGTGCAACAGCAGCTGTTACAGTGCAACAGCGGCAGTTTTCAGGGCAACAGCAGCACTTTCAGTGCAACAGCAGCAGTTACAGTGCAACAGCGGCACTTTCAGTGCAACAGCAGTAGTTACAGTGCAACAGCGGCAGTTTTCAGGGCAATAGCAGCACTTTCAGTGCAACAGCAGCAGTTACAGTGCAACAGCGGCACTTTCAGTGCAACAGCAGCAGTTACAGTGCAACAGCGGCAGTTTTCAGGGCAACAGCAGCACTTTTCAGCAATTTTCAGCACTTTCATGCATTTTTCATCAAATTTGATCACAAATTAGGGCATATAATTTCCCACAGACGGCGCCAATCTTCTGATCGCGCTTAAAAAATGTAAGCGTGGAAATAAATGACGGAATCAAGGTCCGACATTCACGCACTTTAAACGTTAAGAAGAATGAGAAATAATTACAGTTCATCATTAATTTCCCTTTTGTTTACATGGGTTCAAGTGCCCTGACCGCGGGGATGCAGGTTGTTTACATACATTTTGAAAGTTTACAACCCCTCCCTCAAGTCTCAGATGTGATCTCAATTTGGAAAATACAAGAAAATGTACATAAGGTGGAAGAAAATGTGGAAAAAGGGGAAAAAATGGGGGGGTGACCGTGACCCGCGGTCACTGCCCTGTTCCAGTGACCGTGACTCACCCGCGGTCACTGGGGCCTTCCAGTGACCGTGACTCACCCGCGGTCACCGGGGCCTTCCAGTGACCGTGACTCACTCGCGGTCACTGGAACCTGCCAGTGACCGGGGATCACGGTCACTGACAGACAATGGCCCTGTGCCTCCGTTTTTTGTGCTGTTCGCGCTGGTTCTTTCTTAGAACTTCTTTCAAGTGTTGGAACTCCATTCTCATGACTTTGGAGCGGTGGACAACCATCAAGAAGATCACTTTTTATCATGGAATCAAGTGAAACCGCTGTAACTCATCATTCGTGCTTACGGACTGCATTTTTGTTTCAAGTCTGAAATGAGCAAATTTGAAGCCGGAGTTGTGTCATTTGAACCTATCATTTTCAAGGAACAAAATGACGCCTAGAGAGGCTTCTTTCACAACTCTTGTAATGGCTAAGAAGCCCTACGAATGAGAGAAACAGAGGTGACAATGTCATCCTCTCAAAAATTGGCGTCGTACGAACATGGTATGGTCTTTGGCCATTCCACTTCCTTCTCTCCTTCTGAATTTTCTTGCTCACCTTCAAAATTAAGAAAAGAAGGTGGGAATGGTCGTGGAAGTGCTGCTGGAGTTTGCTTCTTGTTGCCTTAGGTGGTGCCTTTCTTCAATTTCTTCACTTTTCTTCCTTATGTGTGTGTGTCTTCCCTTTGTTTCTTCCCAATTCTCTCTTTTTATAGACTCCCCAATCAGTTTTGTGCAGTTTTGGGGAGTTAATAGCAGTTGTGGGGAGTTGGATTTCGAAGAGGAGTGGAGGGAAACCACCCAAAATCGTGGGAAACCTCTTTTGAAGCTCCGTGACCGCAGACTGGGCCACGGACGAGGCCCAATTTCAGGTTTTTCGCGTATGTGGCCCATTTTCATCTGTTTTGGGCTCAAACGAAGTCCGATTGCCACCAAATTTGGAGGGATGCTTCTCAACACTATTTTCTACATGTCATAAAAATTGCAGCCCATTTTGACTTCAGGAAGTTGGTCAACTTTTTCATTAATTGGGCCCCGGTCACGGACAAGGCCCACTTTTGGAACATTGCATATGCCGTCTATTTTCCATTGTTTGAGGCCCGAATGATGTCCAATCATCACGAAACTTGGAGAGATGTTTCTTGACACCATCTTAAGTGTTTCATAGAAATTTCAGCTCTGTTTGACCACCTGAACATGGTCAACTCCTTTTGTTTGTGGGCCCCGGTCACTCCCAAGGCCCATTTTTGGAATTTTGCATATGTGGCTTGTCTCCGCCTGTTCGGGGCCCAAACGGTGTCCAATCGCCACGAAACTTGGAGGGATACTTCTTGATACTATTTTGAGTGTGTCGCAGAAGTTTCAGCTCTGTTTGACCACCTGAACATGGTCAACTCCTTTTGTTTGTGGGCCCCCGGTCACTCCCAAGGCCCATTCTTGGAATTTTGCATATGTGGCTTGTTTCCGCCTGTTCGGGGCCCAAACGGTGTCCAATCGCCACGAAACTTGGAGGGATACTTCTTGATACTATTTTGAGTGTGTCGCAGAAGTTTCAGCTCTGTTTGACCACCTGAACATGGTCAACTCCTTTTGTTTGTGGGCCCCCGGTCACTCCCAAGGCCCATTCTTGGAATTTTGCATATGTGGCTTGTTTCCGCCTGTTCGGGGCCCAAACGGTGTTCAATCGCCACGAAACTTGGAGGGATACTTCTTGATACTATTTTGAGTGTGTCGCAGAAGTTTCAGCTCTGTTTGACCACCTGAACATGGTCAACTCCTTTTGTTTGTGGGCCCCCGGTCACTCCCAAGGCCCATTCTTGGAATTTTGCATATGTGGCTTGTTTCCGCCTGTTCGGGGCCCAAACGGTGTTCAATCGCCACGAAACTTGGAGGGATGCTTCTTGACACTATTTTGAGTGTGTCACAGAAGTTTCAGCTCTGTTTGACCACCTGAACATGGTCAACTCCTTTTGTTTGTGGGCCCCCGGTCACTCCCAAGGCCCATTCTTGGAATTTTGCATATGTGGCTTGTTTCCGCCTGTTCGGGGCCCAAACGGTGTCCAATCGCCACGAAACTTGGAGGGATGCTTCTTGACACTATTTTGAGTGTGTCACAGAAGTTTCAGCTCTGTTTGACCACCTGAACATGGTCAACTCCTTTTGTTTGTGGGCCCCCGGTCACTCCCAAGGCCCATTCTTGGAATTTTGCATATGTGGCTTGTTTCCGCCTGTTCGGGGCCCAAACGGTGTCCAATCGCCACGAAACTTGGAGGGATGCTTCTTGACACTATTTTGAGTGTGTCACAGAAGTTTCAGCTCTGTTTGACCACCTGAACATGGTCAACTCCTTTTGTTTGTGGGCCCCCGGTCACTCCCAAGGCCCATTCTTGGAATTTTGCATATGTGGCTTGTTTCCGCCTGTTCGGGGCCCAAACGGTGTCCAATCGCCACGAAACCTGGAGGGATACTTCTTGACACTATTTTAAGTGTGTCACAGAAGTTTCAGCTTTGTTTGACCATCTGAACTTGGTCAACTCTCCAGTTGACTTTTTATGGCAGTGGGCCCTTGTTTCAGCTGTTTGAAGCCCAAATGACCCCGGTTTGATTTGAAACTCGGAGGGACTGACGTCAAGAACATCTTGGAGTATTCATCCAAATTTCATGCAGTTTGGATTCGAGGAAGTAGGATTTCGAACAGTAACCTATTTATTGCATGTGTTAGGTCACAATTCACTCCACATTGAGATAGTTAGCCTGTTTTCCATCCGAACAGCCTCCCCTTGACTTGAAACTTTGGAAGAATAACTTGGGGCATTCTTTGAGCATTTGTTCCAAATTTTATTTGCTTTGGCCTTCTGGAAGTAAGATCTTAGCCGATGATCCCCAAATTCAGGATTACTGTCCTCTAAGCTGACATGTAATGAAATTTAGGCCAAACAGAGTCTTTTCATTTTGAAAATTTGGAAAGTATCTTCTGAGCATGACTGAAGCTTTGCGTCTAAATTTTCATTAATTTTGGACATCGGGAAGCAGGACTTTGGTCAGTGACCCCCTGGCTTGGGGGAAATTGACTTCAGGCTGACATGCTTGTGGCTTTTGAGTTTGATGATCTCTGTTCGACCCGAAATTTGAACTTCCTCTGAGAGTTCCAGCTACCTTGACCTTCATGGAATGCCGGTTCTCACAGTGATTCCCCATGATCTGCAAATAACCTCTGTAGCCTAAATTAAGCTGGGATGAGGTGTCTTCGCTGCAATATTTGCAATTTTTTATAGGTCAACAAGTGCCCCCTCGAGGTGCAATGATTATGGTATAATAATCATTGTGCCTCGAAATAGCCAATCTGTGGGAATGATGGATGGCTTGATGAAAAGACAGTTTGTCAAGGTAGGTTGTAGGCCTAAACTTTGGGATTTGAAAATTTTGATAAAAAACCATGAAGGGTTTGATGACGCAATTTTGAAAAGACATAAGAAATCCGAATTTCTTTGCCCTATTTTCACGGATATCAAAAGTAGCATCTCCGTGGGGACTGTGGGAAACGCCCACAAAGGAATCCCTTAGGTATTTAGAAAATTCAGAAGTTTATGAATTTTGTTTGGATTTTGGAAATGAGTTTGATTTTCTTTTGACCTATTTTTCACAGATATCCAAAGTGGTATCTCTGTGGGGATGTGGGGAACACTCACAAAAAGGATTCCTTGAGGTTTTAAGAAATTCAAAAGTTTTAGAGAAAATGAATTTGGGTTTGGATCTTCATGGATTTTTGGTTCATTTTCAAAAATCAAAGTTTGGGTTTTGAATTGGCTTGACATGATTTAAAATGAGATGCAATTTTGACAAAATGAGATGTAATTTTGAAAGAGATTAGCTTTTATGAGTTTTGATGAAAAACAATTTGAAATCAAATTTTGACCTAAAGTTGATTTGGAAAGAAACTCAGCATCCTTTTTTTTTTTTTGTATAATTTCCCTCGAAATACCCTAAAAAAAATAGGATTATTTCTTTTGTAAATTACTCCAAGTGGACCCATCATAAGAATTTCAAACAAAAGATGATCATGTTATGGATTCCATTGCTTAAAATCAAGGGACCGTAGATGAAGAGGGACGAATCCATCGAGACTTGATCAAGGTTTAGACTCCACTGATTTTCACCAAATTGTATTTGTGAGAAGGAGGGTGACGCGTCAACTACCTGAACTTGAGGGGATTCGGCAATGGGCTTCACTAATTCAAGTTTGCAATAATCGTGGGAGGAATGATCAACAGTAATTGAGGGGGAATTCCTTTTTTTTTTTTTTTTTTTTTTTGAAAAAAACTGAGAAGAAGGGGGAATTCCTTTTTTTTTTTTTTTTTTTTGGGCTCAAGCCAACAAAGAGAAAGGGAGACTGAGCTTTTTTTTAAAAAAATATTAAAAAAAAGGAAAAAAAAAGCTAATAGATAATAGTGATCCACATTGATTAATGTCTGCATCATTTCCATACAGTAAATTATGGCATGTAATCATGAAAAGATAAGCCAAGTAATGGATAAATTATGAATAATACTAGTCACAATCCAATCTTATTATAACTCATCTCATAAATATCTTATGTGGTAGGCCTAATTCATTGGTTTAGTTTTTATTATTATAGAGATAAGGGAGAGTAAAAATGACATATAGGATAATTATGAGATTAGTTGTAAGATGGGGAGTCATGTAGCTAGCATGACTCATAAATTATAGTTCATAAATAAAACATAGGTACCCTAATTGGTTAGGACACTCGAATGGGAGACTCTTGAATTTTTTAAATTATAAAATAATATTTTTTATTATCAAAGCAGGTGGACAACTCATGCAGATATATTTAGAGTAAAATGATTAAAAAAAAGAAAGACTACTCAAAATTAGGGTCGAGCCTTTTTAATTGTATAATCGTGAGTAAAGCAAGATTGTAGTACTGATGAAAGTTTTTATTATTATTATTATTTTTTTTTTTGGGAGCTATGCCAACGAGGTTGTGATTATTCTTGGAATTGAAATATAATGCAGCTTCATAAGGCATATAAAAAATCCAGATAAGAAAAAAGGAGTCTTGATAACACTGACTGTTTAAGCTGAATAAAACTTCTTTCTTTCTTTTTTTTTTTTTTTTTTGCACTGTTGAACTGTCTTCCTTTTGTTGTCACTAAGTGGAGCTCATCACATGGAATCCACAGGTGAAAACGGATTGTGTATCTGAGTCCAGATGGCTTAGATATCACGAGTAAAAATTGTAAGCCGTTATGTTATTGGATTTTGGCAATATGTGGTTAGGCATTTGAATAAAGCCATTTGCTTTTATTTACTTATTAATGAAAAAAATATGAAAATGGTAAAAATAAAAGAAGGAAAATATAGTTCTAAGGCTTGCTATGCTTCATTTATGAATAACGGATTCAAGCAATTATAGCTACCCACAAAACACACACTACATACTATATATTTAATTTAGTTGGATGGATAGTACCACATGTTCAAAGACGTGGATAGTAAGAAAACATTTTTTATATTCTAGAACAATGCAAAATGTTCCTAAAAAAGGCTCCCATATTTTTTTACAGTGGAAAAAGAAACTAGAAAACAAATGCATTTAGTGCTCAAAATGCTGGGACCTGGGTACTTAGGGACTTGACTTGCTACCTGCCAAGCTCAGTTTACTCGGCCTATTTTTTTAACCATGTGCATAGGTGAACCCAGTGCATGCGTGTGAGCGGTGTGTTCTTGTCACCTTTGATCCATGAATTTCACCAGAAATCTTATTACTCCCTCCAAGAAAGTTTCCCCCAACTTCCATAAGTTCTTGTGGAAATTTGAAGATATGATATCAGTTAACTTTTAAAGGAACTGAAGAAAATGACCAAATCCTAAAAAACACATGAAACTTTGATAATTCTAATAATTTACTTCACTCTAAAGTGTTTATCAAATATTCTTTGAAAATCTTAAGGGATTATTTGTTTGGTTAAGATACATAGGAATTGGCATTGTTGCTCAAATGGGTTTTATGAAAGTTTTATTAAAGAGAGAGTGGGTGAAGGATATGAGGTGCATAGTGAAAAAAACATGTTGGAGATGTAGGCATCTTTGCTTTCTTCGATTATCATTGGGCTGCTAGTTTTGTTTCCATTCAAATGTTGTTTGTTTTGATGGTTGTTTCCGATCTTTTATGTTATTTGGTGTTGTAAGCTGTCAGTATAAATCTCTTGTAATGCAAGTTTTCTATAATAAATGTAATCATTCAAAAAAAAATAAATAAAAAGGTTATTTGGTGGAGTTCTTCTAACCACTAGCATAAATACAATCTCAACAATCTAATTACACGATACAAATAGCTCCTACGTGCTTAATTATTTGATGTAGAAAATTTGGCATGAAAGCTATCAATGCTTTTGTGGGCTCCATTTTTAGAGACATTTCAACAATTGAGTTTGAGAGAGTTTAGTGCCCTTAATAGAATTTATAAACTAGAAGAATAGATCCAGGAAAAGCTCATGCCCAAAAGAAAAATATGTAAGTTGTTAATTTCAAAATCAGTGCCACTTTAATGTCATGAAAATGGATAAGATTGTTTAAAATTATTAACAAATTTCACTTTCACAACTTCTTTAACATCATGAAAATCACTAAGAAAACCTAACACCTGTGTATTTTCTTAATTTCTTGTTCAAGCTTGGTGAATTTCAACTTTTTCAAATTCAAATGGAAAGCTTCCTTGATTTGAAAACAATATTCAACTGAACACATAATAATAGGTTGATGTGGAGTCCAATGAAAACCAAAACCTATAGATATTGGTTAAAATTGAATTAAAAACATTTTGCCAGGGTATATAATCTAAGTTGATGTAAGATCCAATGAGGGTCAACTTAAAATGGAGAGTTTAAAATTGAATTAAAAAACTGAATTGGACAGCTTGACAAATTTCTCAGAGTTCAAGCGTTCGAGGATCTATGCTTCAAGTTCATCTGTAGTAAAAATTTTCTGGAATCTGAAAAGCTGATAAGGCTGTATATCACAATATAAAAAATTATTTTGTAAAATCGAGATAAAGAAAAAAAAAATGTTGAAAACAATTGTTACAATGCTTTAATTCTTTTCTACTCCCCCCTCCCCACCCGATACGACAATATAAAAAGTTATTTTGGAAACTCATGATAAAATTAAATTGTTGGGAACGGCAGTTACAATACTAACACACACACACAGCCACACCACTACATCATCATTTGTTGCAACATTTTAGGTTTTTTGCTTTTTTTTATGCACGGGGTAAATAAATGAATTTTACATACATACATGTTTCATATGCGAATATTATACATATGTAACACATTTCTGTCTTTTTAAAAACCAATATATAGTCAAAATGATTACATTAAACAATTTATATGTGTTTGCATTTTTTTTAAGTTTTCCAAAAATTTTCCAAATTCAAGGAAGATTTTAGATGCAAAAGTAAATGTCTTGATTCTTATTATTAATATGAAAATATTATATGGCTTTGATCATAATTGGAGCCTACAAAAGTGTAAAAAATTAGATGCATAGGAAGAAACTTATTAGACATTTTTCAAAAATCAATCCAAGCCTAAGAAGTTTAATTATGATGCTAAACGTTAAAGGTGTGCTAGGTTAATAAACGAATAGAACGATTTGTATTTCAAATATGTAGCCTAAAGAAATGGGATAAAATAAAGTAGTTGACAAAATTAAATTTCGTGACCAATTGCTTAAACCAAATATTGTCAAAGTGCAAAAATCTGTTCCACCCACCATGTTCAAGCGAGAGACGTGATACTGTTATAAACACATATGTTTACTATGTCGGAATGTGAATGATCTCATTTACACGTACTTTCCACACCTTTCCTTCGCATCACCTGCAAATGAGTGTAACAATTGTGGGTAACCGTTTTGCAAGTGAATCTTTTAT
Organism: Sextonia rubra; assembly: GCA_037013555.1. Taxonomy (NCBI): domain Eukaryota; kingdom Viridiplantae; phylum Streptophyta; class Magnoliopsida; order Laurales; family Lauraceae; genus Sextonia; species Sextonia rubra. The sequence continues at coordinate 21,254,114 of JASUAD010000001.1, read as the reverse complement.
ATATGTAATTTATTGCAAACAAGTGACCCCTTGATAACTTCTGATAGATAATCATAAAACATTAAAGGACTAAGATCATTGGAATATATTGTACTCTTTTAAGCTCATACATACTTATTGATCGTAAATGCGTTGTCATTTCTTTTATACCGAAGTGCCTAAACTTTATCCAAAGACTTGGAAGGAATCGTTGGTTACCAAACAGGCCCTACACAAATAAAGTCCTTGAGGCTTGTTCTTTTTGTAGAATTCTTGACAAGTTTTTCTGTTGTCTGGAAATTTTGAAAAACTTCCCAAAAATCCAGCGTTTCTTTGCTAGAATTTGGTGGATTTCCAAATTCTTACATTCCAGAATTCCAAAAAGGTAGGGTTTTGAAATTCCTCTCCACAACCGAGCATTTGAGAAAACTCTCTTCTCATGAGGGATTCCAAGTAAACTCAAGACCATCTTGGGCTTCTCCAACGGTCATCGTCGTTTTTGCTTCTTAGAGCATGACGACAATATCTAAAGGTATGGTTTTTCTTCTCTTCTTCTCCTCTATTGAGTACTGGAATTTTTTCTCAATTATCTTGCTACTGCATATAATTTTTGGATGGATATTTAGGATGGGTTCTATGAAAAAGGAACCGATCTCCCCTTTTTTTTTTCTGTGTTTTTTTTTTTCTGTCTTTTTTTGTGTTCTCTAAAAGAAGGAATTGATCTCCCCATTAGCCATTTGAAGAAAATGCTGGGTTTATGTCTTGTATTCTAGTTTAGCCGATGAGTCCACTAAGTTAGCCAAGAACTGGTTTAAAGTTAAGGGTGTTTTGATAATTGTACCGAGAGCTTTCTTGGTAGCCAAGAAAGCAGAGATTATGTATGTGTATAATCTGTAACCTTAGATTTTGCAGCTGAAAAGAGGTGAGAGCTCTTTTGCCCGTGGTGTTCTCACACCACGTAAGAGAGAAGATGTGAGAGAGTGAGAGTCTCTATATGATTTACTTCTCATAGTGAAGATAATCGTCTCTGCGCCTGTGGATGTAGTCTTGTTTGGGTGAACTACGTAAATCTCTGTGTCTCTTCTTGAGTATGGTTGGTTCTTTGTTGATCTTATGATTGCTGTATGTGCACAACGAGTGATGTCAAAATCACAACAAATGGTATCAGAGCTGAGGTGGTGTTCCTCGGGTTTTTGAGAGAGGTAGAGATCACTTGGCGATCATAATTCAATGTTTGGATTTTCCGGGGCCAGATTGTGCATGAAGATTGACGAAGTGAAATCTTTGTCAAAGGATTTGGATCTTTGTTTTCGAAACAAAGAAGAAGAGAGATCAGTTTCGTGATCTCTGGTTGGGCGACCATCAGAGGAGAAGAAGACAAGATTGGGTTCTCCGGTTTGGCTAGGATCGGAGGAAAAATGATTCACATGTTTCATTCAGATCTTGGAGTTAGATCGCTGCAGTTGTGATCTAAGGATCAACAAATCGGATCTTGTTTGGGTTCGGATCACTGTTCTTGTAAAACAGAGGATCGGAGAATTCGCTGGCTGCAACTCGTTGCATATGATTGGATCTCTGTTACTGAAAACAGTGCCGAAGGGGATTGAACCCAAGAGGATCGAAAAAGGCTCAATTTGAATTCTCAAGGGATAAAGAAGTGACGATCATATATATGATGTAATATGTAACCTTAGATACATGCTGAGATTTCAAGGCTGTAGTTTCACATATTGGAAGAGAACCTAGTGAAAATTAATTTTCCATGAACGTAGGCATCTTTGTTGAACCACGTAAATCTCTTGTCTTTTTGTGTGGTTGATTGTTGATCTTGGTTGCTTACACACACAAGCGCACAACAAGTGGTATCATTGCATGAGGAAAAAACTCTCTTCTCATGAGGGATTCCAAGTAAAACCAAAACCATCTTGGGCTTCTCCAACGGTCACAGTCATTTTTGCTTCTCAGAGCACGACGACAGTATCTAAAGGTATGGTTCTTCTTCTCTTCTTCTCCTATACTCAACACTGGAATTTTTTCTCTATTATCTTGCTACTGCATATGATTTTTGGATGAATATTTAGGATGAGTTTTGTATAAAAGGAACCGATCTCCCCTTTTTTTTTCTATGTTTTTTTTTTGTCTTTTTTTTTGTGTTCTATAAAAGAAGGAACCGATCTCCCCATTAGCCATTTAAGGAAAACGGATGGTGCGGCTGTAGTGGAAGATTTTGTGTTATGGATGGATTGAAGGTGAAGTTTTAAGGAGTTGTGTGTGGATTTGCTTGAGCTTGGGCATGCCCTTCATATGTATGAGGAAATGCCTCGGGTTGTTGGCATGATAAGGAGGAAGAGAGTGAGGCTGGAGGAGAAATTCATGTAGAAGAAGTTAAAATGTTTAGGCTAGCCTGATCCCCTATGTAGCATGACCATGTATGTGTTGGATCTAGATCTAGGCTAAGCACATCAAGCATACACCATATAAGAAGAAGAACAAGCAATTATACATAAAAGACACAAAGATTTATGTGGTTTTGCCAGATTGTCTACATCTACGGGCACAAAGATTTCACTATGAAGAACTGTCTCTCAACCCCCCTTACAAGATCTCTCTTTGTGTTCCCTTTCCCTTCGGCTTTCTTGCTTGGTTACAAAAGAATACACCATGAAAGAGTACGTAAGATTAGCCCTAATTAACTGGGACCTAATGTAAACAACTCATAGGCCCAATAAGGACCTTTTGAGCCAAACCCAATAAAATAACTTAATTAAACACAAGAAGAATGGAAACAGAACATGAACTGGAAGTGCTAAATTCCTTTTATGAAGCAAGCCCATCTTGGAACTCAGTGTCCATGCAAGCAAGCATGATTTTAGAAACCATGGACCTGGCAAATAGAGGTGTCATGTTCTCTCTTTTTTTTTTTTTTTTTTTTTTTTTTTTTTTTTTTTTTTGAACTCATAGCATTACATTTTACTGGTGTTAACATTCAAAATAAATAAGTAAAAAAATGCTGCTTTTATATATTGCTTTCTAAATTGCTGTTGTCACTGCTTTTCTTCATTTTCATTTAACCTCGTTAAATCATCCAAACTCAAACCCAGGTCTTGATCAACTATTCCTAACTGATTTAGTAACATTATGCTTGCTGCCTCCTAACAGAAATAGGCGCAAGAAAGGTCCACCTGCAATCACAAGCTTACTTCCTATTAAATCCAATCAAACCTGCTTGGATCCCATTGGATGAAGCTCAGTCTAACCATCGTTGAACCTAAAAACAGTTTCACCTGCAGGATGACTTTGATGTTGTCTATCTAGTATTGCTTCAGAGAAGCTCATATATCGCATCCACTTGCTTACATAAAGGATCCACTTGCTTACATAGAGCATGAATATACCCATTATTCCTAATTTACAGGTGGGTTCAGGTTTTAGACTTCAAATTTAAAGCAATGATATGATTAACTAATGTCACAACCTAATTAATTTTCAATATGAACATTAAATTAGCATAGGGCATCAAACACGATTTAATCGTGTCATAACACCAACACTCAATCCTAATTGTAGTTTTAGTGTTAGGGGCCACAATAGTGAATGAGATTGCTGTGATTATCCTATCTTGAGCATGCTTCCTTGAGCTTGAAAATAATGACCCTACATCATTTGAGTAGTTCTTCCTTGTTCTTTTCATTACTTGGCTTGATCATTTGTGGTCAAAGAAAATTTTGACCATTGTAAACCACGTCTGTGGCCTAACTGCTAGAATTTAATTTTTTTGTGCAAACATAGAAATTTTCTTTGGAGCTTCTAATTTTTCATTAATGAGATCTAATCCCTATCCTCTAATATTCATGTTTTGTTAAGTATGTACAGTTGGAGAATCAATAATAAGGTCAGATCCTAGCTTTGATAGCTGATGGACTAAAGTACATCCAGATAACTAGCTTTGATAGCTGATGGACTAAAGTACATCCAGCTAACTAACATAAGAGAAAAAAAAAATTTTGGGTCAAGTCTCTCCTTTCTTTCCAATCTATGATCTGAAGAGGCCTTTAATTTATCAAGAATGATCTAGTGTGAGGAGGGCTCCACTGCTCTTTTGCTTTTCCATTTTCCTGTAGAGCTGCCATCTACATATTACTTGTAGACAATTGCATGTCCATATTTCACATCTATTTCTTCCTAACTTCTGTTCAATTGCTGAGTATCCTTTTTAAGTCCCAGTGACACCTTTCCTAAATTGGTGGAAAGAGATGAAGCTTGCATGTATATGTGTTTATCTATAAGTGTGTAATCATTTTAAGATGGAAGACTCCATTTCTCCATTGAGGTTATCCGATCACCAGTTGAAACAACAACTGGTTCTTCTCACCTATTTGTGCATCACCAAAGCGTCTCACTAAGCAAAGTCTACTTTAAAATGTATACCCAATGCAATGGAGATCCTCTCTTTGAGTCAAACAAAGATAAAAAATCTTGGCCTTTGTATGTGTATTAATTTCTTCTCTTAAGAATTCAAATATTATTGGTGGGCTTCTCTATATTACTGGTGTTTTTTTTTTATGCAGGATTGGACCAAAGAAAGTTGGTTTATTCAAAGCATTAGGTTTTAACACTCAATGGCAGGTATTAGTGTAGCTTCAACTCTTTCCTTGAATTTAATATGATGCTAATGCCTCCATAAAATATTTTGAATTTGTAATATTGATCATTTAATTTTTTTTTCTTACTTTTATTTAACTTGTATCACTTTAACGTACTTATACATAATTAGTCATTCAAATGCATTATGATAAAATCACAGAAAAGACAGGTTATCTCTGCTGTTGTTGCTTCTGTAGTCATATGTTGTCAATTGGCTAAATTTTTGTTAACTTTAGAAGAAGAGCAACCTAAAAGGCAACATCATATTTTATCTTTGTTGGGTAAAGAATGGGTAAAAGAGCTATTGTTTAGTATAGGACCCCAGTGCCATGAGAACCTACGTATGAATCCTGATTGTTTTATCAATTTACGTGACACACTAATGCAATGAAGGCTTCTTGAAAACACACATTTGATGTTCGTGGATGAACAATTAGCAATGTTTCTACGTACTTTGACACTTAATGTTACCAATAGAGTCATTGCTAATCAGTTCAACCATTCAGGAGCTACTATTAGTCGATATTTCCATAAGGTATTAGATGCAATCTGCAAGCTCTACCCCTATTATGTCCAAGTTCCAAAAAATGCTTCAACTCTATTGCAAATTAAGATAAATAATAAATTCTATCCATATTTTAAGGTTAGTTCATTCAATAGTTTTCATTCCTTTTTTCATATCAAAATAAGAGTAGGTTCTTCAGAGATTTTTACTATCCATAGCTTGTTCATTCACTAAATACGATTGCATAGGCGCAATAGATGGTACACATGTACCCGCACATGTGCTATTTGCAAAGCAAGCCAAATATTAAGATAGGCATGGTCAACTATCTCAAAATTGTCTGATGGCAAGCAGATTCAACATGTTATTTCATTATGTACTTGCGGGATGAGAAGGATATACAACAGATACTATTGTACTTTTTTCTGCACTAAACAAAGGTGATAGACTAGCAGTGCCAGATAATAATAAAACCAAATAAATAGTTTTTATATACATAATTTATATGTATGTGTACTTAATTGAATTCTAATTTAGTTGTACTTCATTATCTTGCAAATGAAGATAAATATTATTTAATGGATGGTGGTTATGGTAATGCCCTAGGATTCTTGACACCGTATAGAAGTGTATGTTACCATTTGAGAGAATTTTAGGAATGCCCTTCAATGAATTCTAAAGAGCTTTTTAATTTACGATACTCCTCATTGGAAACCACCATAAAACGCGTATTTGAAATTGTAAAAAATCGATTGTCAATGTTATGCATGCCACACGGGTATTCATTGGCCACTCAACAAGATATTGTCATTGTGTCTTGTGTTCTCCACAATTACATAGTTATGCATAGTATAAGAGATCAAGCGCTTAAAACTATCTTCACAACGACGACAATTAGAGCTGATCCACCCTTGACAAGGAGAAAAAATTCAAAAACAGTCTCAAGTTCAAATAAAGATTCATAGCATGCTTTTCGGGACTCCATATATAGCTGAGCAAATGTGGAATGATTATGAGCAACAACTACAAGAAAGTAATCAACATTGGTAATTTATATTACTTAAAAGAGAATTTCGATCACCTAAATGGCCTACAGTTTATGTTCTTTTTGTCACTGACTCTAACATTGGTGATTTCCATGGCATTTAGTTGTTTTTTGACATGGGCTACATGTTTCTTTTTATGCATTGAAGTTGTTATCTCCTAATGTATAATTGTTATGAAAGAAAAAAAAATAGTTTTTTGTGCAGAATTTTCTTAGCATTTTTAATAACATATAAGATGATATGTTATCGATCAATTTCTTATTCAAATAGTAAAATAGTTGCATTTATATATGAATAGTGTTGCAAAGAAAAGATAATTTTAAATGGAATGCAAGAGCTAAAAGAGTTTTAATGGATACGCTTCTAGAAATGAAGTTTGTTGGAAAAAAATTGAAAAAAACTTCAATAATGCTTATTGGTCTAAAGCTATAGCAAACACAAAAGACAAAACTGAACTAGAACCCACTATAAACAATATAAAGAACAAGTAAAACAATTGGCGGACACGATATAGAGAAATTAAACCACTTCTTGGTATGTCTGGATTCAGATGAGATCAAATACTAAAGATAGTAACTGCCTCAAATGACGTTTGAGATACCTTGAAGCAGGTAAATTATCATATATCCTGCACTTAACTATATATTTTTTTCATCATTTTCTCCTTTAATAAATTATATTCTGACTAATTGAGCTTGGTACAGGCCAAGAATAAGTTTGCTAAATACTGGCATATAGCTGTAAGGTTCTATGAGGAAATCCATGATCTTATTTCTGATGATATTGCTAATGATGATATAGCTTTTATTGGAACTAAAAGGGGCCAAATAAATGTTCAAGAAATGACCGCTGATGAAGAAACCTCCAATGAAAATCAAGCACATGGGCTGGATGATACGAATGAGACTAACTTCCCTCAGCCTAGTGTAAATTCACCAAGGCGTGCATCCACCTCAGCAGAATAAACTAGCATAAGTAGAGTAAGCAAGAAGAGGAAATCTCTTATAGTTGATAAAGCATTTGAAAAATTGTATAATGTTGCAAATGCTGTTTATGCACTGGCAGATCAAATGAATCCATATGATAACATAATTCCAAAGATTACATCAGTTGTTATATCGCTTGCAACTATACTATGACATTTGAAAATGCCAGTAATTGACTTCCTTACTCATGATCGCATAAAGGCGGGGATTTTCATCAGGTTTGAATGATGAATTTAAGCTGGAGTAGTTGGAGAGTCATTTTACTCAATGATCATCTAGTGGATACCCTTGAATCTCGTGTAGAACTCTTCTCTTTTAATTTTACTAATTATGAATGGTAGTATAACACATAATTATGGATGACTGTAGTACTACTTATTTTGTTCTTATGGTTGAATGTAGGAAAACTTTGTATTTTTGGATGACTAAATTGCTACTTTAGATGTGGATAGATATATACAACTTTTTTATCCGTGGATGATTATAATAAATTTATATTATGTTTATGTGGTTTAATGTGGTTGTATATACATTGGTAGATAAGGAGAAATGGAATGTGTACTACTTGGAGATAGAATGTTAGGATGCCAGCTTATTACATTCATTTTGTGATCCTCTATGTTCATTTGGAATGTATATATTTTTGTTGTTTAATTAAAGTTAGAAAGGCATGAATCTTTATATAGCTATGAAACAATAAATTTAGAAAATTCAGGAATTCCGAAATTGTGAAGCATGAATCTAGACATGAAAGTAATAAAAAATTTAAAAATGATAGAATTCAATAATATTTCAAAATTTTAGCATTTAAAAATTTCAATCAGCTACTAAACATGAATTCTAAAAATTCTTGTAAACAGAAAGGCATTGAAACTTTATAAAGATAGAAGTTAAAAGGTGAGAACCCCGGAAAAACCTGTCTACACCTTTATCTCAAACCGAGTGCGCTGTGCATGTGCGAGGACAGGTGGTGTTGTAGCCTTATCTGTAGCTGATAAAGTTAAATTAGCAAATTGTCCCTTTGTCCCATGACAATCAGTACAAATTACATCCACCGTCTATAAATACGTAAACAGATTGCCAATAAACGCATTCCGCTTACAAGTCACAACCATGGCTCGTCAGGCTGCATTAGCAGTTCTACTTTCCCTTCTGTTCTGCGCCCAAAACATTGCTTATGCGGACTTTGATTTCTACTATTTGGTCCTTGAGGTTTATTTTCTTCTGTTTCTACTCTCTGTCTCTCTCACTCACGAGCTTTGATGATGACCATTCACGCATGGAAAGAACAAGATTACAAGACACAATTGTCTAACATAGATTTGGGTTTGTACTGCAGTGGCCCGGTTCGTATTGCAGAGATCGGTCGGTCAATGGATGTTGCAAGCCTACAACATTCGAAAACTATCCTCTTAAAGAGGACTTCCTGATCAAGGGATTGTACACCTACAAAGCCTCTGGCCAACCCGTCACAAAGTGCAACACCACCAAGTTCTATGTCAATGCGGTCATCTCTCTCTCTCTCTCTTAATACTTTTTACGGTGTTTGATGTTTTATTTTTGTTGTTCTTTCTGGGTCTATTAATTCTATTCACTCTTAATACTTTTTTATGGTGTTTGATGATTTATTGTTGTTGTTCTTTCTGGGTCTATTACATATGAAACAGCTAAGAGACTTGATTGGTGACTTGTATGTTCACTGGACTAGCATTAAGTGCCCAAGCAATAATGGGGTGTCCCTATGGAGGGATGCCTGGACAAACTACGGGGTGTGTTCGAGTTCGAATCAAACGTACTACTTTGAAAAGGCACTGCAGCTGAAAAAGAAGATCAAGATGCTCAACGTCCTCAGGTGGAACCGTAAGTATTTTGATCTACAAATCTCATGTAAAGACTTTATCGAGTCCAATATTTCACCTTGACCATCAAACTTGGCCCATTTATGTATGATGATGTTTGTATGAAATCATGTAGGTGTTTTTCCATCGGACGACATCGTCTACAGCCCCTCTTTTGTGAGGTCAGCCATTAGATTTGGACTGGGAGTGAATGCTGGGATCAGATGCAGCAAGAATAAGTTCGGGGGATATGATCTGGTTGATGAGATATATGTGTGTGTGGATAAGACAGCTTCCAAAGCAATTGACTGCCCTGTTTTGCCCAAATCCTTTTGTGGCCCATCTGTCTACTTCCCCACCTTCTCCACTTCCATGCTCAAAGGCAGTTCTTCGTCATCGTTTGACCCTCTGAAAATGATCACTTCCCAGTGATTTCTCCTTCTATCGTTCCTTCAGTGGGAGTGAGATCTATTGTCACATGGATCATGTAGTAACCTAGTAAGCGTAATGTAGACCATGTAGTAAATAAATGTATCAAATAATGGAGATGTTGGTCCTACATGGTTGAATGAAATCCTTTTAATTTAGCTCTTGCTTTCTATTGGAATATGATGATGGATTTCTGGTGTGGATTGAATGAAATCTTCTTTTGCTTTTCCTAAGCTTAGGCCTAATCCTGAAAGAGGACATGATTTGGGTTGTATTTTCCGGGCAAATTTGTGTATCACAAATAAGAGAAAATGGTCAAATGAGATAAATCCGTAAAGATGAGATGTCTTCAAGATGCATTAGTCTAATCATCTCAATTCAATATCAATCAAAAAATAAATAAATAAATAAAATCGATCCAGGCTCAATGTTAAGGGATCCAAAACAGTCATGTGATGAATTCGATTGGATCTAGTTAAAACTGCGCTAGGCACGCACTACAATCCATTTTGTTAACATTGTCCTTGGGCTTATCATAAGATCGTAGCTAGATTAATTGCACAATAAGCTCTAAGTGATAGGCATTTCTTTCACAAGTTAAATCTTGGTGCCTGGGATTCAACCCAAAGATTTATTTTTTGAAATTTCTTTTAAAATTATTTGAAAGGTTTCTAAAAATTTAAAACAAAATATTTGCAATTCCCCTAAACCGTGGCTCTGATGTTTAATTTAAGTAGTGTTTCTTAGGTTTAAACAAAATATTTATTTTTTGAAGCTATGTTGATTTATAAGCTACAGTTTATAATAATAATAAAAAATCAATCCACAACAGTCCATACAAGTTCAATGGGTTTCAAATTGAGTTTAGTGCGAACTTAACATATAAAGGCGATCTTTTAAGGTCCATATAGGAAAGTGGAGCTTCCATTTGAGAGATGTGAAAAGATTTAGGGTTTATATTAAAATTTTAAAATTTCTTTAAAAAAGTAATAAAACAACATCCTTAAGCCACTGAATGATAAAAAAATTGTCTACTTTTTATAAAAGAAAGTTAAAAAGTTATCCTTATGAAGTTATTAAAGACATAAAAAAAAACATCACATTATGATCAAACCCATTATATTTTATTCTGATTAATATATTTTTTCCTATCAATCATTAAGTAGGTTGTTGCTTTCGATACTATGTGTGCGGCCATATATATACCTCGTATGGATTAATCCTTGATCATTAGAATTAAAAAACCCCTTAGCAGGAAGCCAAAGGCTCAAAAGGTAGGCTAACGACGAATACCCTAGATCATAAAAAAAAAAAAAAAAAAGAGTTCACTGCTGCTCCTTCCATTAAGTATATTACTACTCTTTTGGGACCCAAGCAAAATGTCCGACCTGTTTGTTTATGGAGTAAAGTAGAGTAAATCTAAAATTAAGAAAGAATAAAATATGATTAGGTGATTATGGCTTTTATTTTTAGTTGTTTGATAAGGAATCTTTTTTACTTTTTTATGTAAAAAGTCAATGTTTTTTATAATTTAGTAGGTTCTTTTTTATTTTTTTTAAAAGGAGGAAATTTTAAATTTTTTTAAAAAAAAGGGGCGAATTTTGAATTTTAAATATTTAACTTCACTCTACTGTATTCTACCCCATAAATAAATAGGCCCTAAAGCGTGTCTACTTCTAGAAAATGCAAGGAATTGAAAATGATAGGCTCAAATATCACGGTTAGACCAACACTTTGTTTTGTGGGAATCCCTGTGCAAATGAAGAGCCTCCATCTTTTGAGCTGCTTTGATTTTGAAAAGTGGGCCTTTCTGTGGAGTGGAGTTTCTCTTCTGCGATGCTAGAGTAGTGCGAGGAAGATCCAAATTTGTAGGAAATGTATCACAAAGGCATGTTTCTTTTTTAGAATTTATAATAGGTTTTTAAGATGTTGACATTTTTGAAATATGACGTTGTTTGTTGTCTCCTAGCATTTTCAAATTCCATTTTTCTTTCCTGAAATCTTTGAATTTTTATCAGCCGAAAAGACTCAAAAGCCCATGGGGATTCTAAAACTCCATCTCTTTTACCTTTGGGTAGAATTTTTGGATGCTCAAATACAAGAGAGCTTTCAGGAATTCCGCAATGTCTAAGAATCTAAAAATTCGAAATCCATTGAATTCCAATAACGAAAAGGCCCTAAGTCTTATGTTTGATTTTTGTTTGAAAATTTTCAAATAAGGCCCTAAGAAAAAGAAACAAGTTTTAAAACTTTTCAAATTAGTTCCTAAGTTTTTCAAGAAATTTTCAATTAAATACATCTGTCCATTTAAAGGTATTTCCTGATGACTTTTTCTCTTAATTCTTTTTTAATATCAAATTACCGATCATTTAAAGCCATGACATAGTTTCAGCAACCCTATATGCAGTTGATCACCATGGAAACACTAATTGCCTTTGATCATCATAAAGATGTCGAAGAAGAAAATGATGAGAATATAGAGTAACTAAATAATGAATTTATTTCAATAAAGAGTAATTTATGTATTTTTAAAACTTTGAGGAAAAAATTTTAAAAAAATGGCTTTAAATAAACAGATGTCCTTAATTAAAAATTTCTTGGAAAACTTAGGAATTAATTTTAAAAGTTTTAAAACCTGTATCCTTTTTTTAAAATAAAACAAAACATTAGAATCTTATTTGAAAATTTCCCTTTTTTAATTCCTCCATTCCTTTGAATGCATTTGAATTTTGAAGTCATGAGACATTGATTACTTTATAAGATTGCCCTTTACTTTTGTTGTCTCCTCTTGATTTATCAGCCTTTATTAATGTGTGGTTAGAAAGCTGACAAAGGAAAATAGGCCCTCTTGATTTATCAGCCTTTATTAATGTATGGTTAGAAAGCTGACAAAGGAAAATGCCCATCATCACCGTCCTCTCTGTCCACATTTTAAGAATTGTTTTTTCAAACCTTGGGACCACATTGTATTGATGCTCACCATCACCGTCCTCTCTGTCCACATTTTAAGAATTGTTTTTTCAAACATTTGGACCACATTTGTATTAATGCTCATTTCAAACCTTGGAACCGCATTGTAATGATCATTTCAAACATACGGACCGCTTACAAATAGTGGTCATTTCAAACCTTGTGATCTTCTCATCGATCATCTCATAATATTGGCGACATGCAAAACACGAGTTTACGAACACCGAAATTAAAAGTATTTTCGTGGCAGGTTTATGTAAGAATGGCTGGAAAGAAAATTTAATACTTAATAGGGCATTTAAACCAAATTGACAATATATTTGAATTTAATGAAAAATGCTTCAACATTTAAAAAACAAAATTACATGTTGCTAAATGTGCACCAACTGCGGATCCACTCAAGGGGGTGTTGAAAAGTATATCAGCCATCACATAACATTAAAACTTAAATGAAAGAAAGACAACCACATAACTAAGGACTTGTTTAGTAGGTCTAGTCTTATTTTTATAGACCATCTAAAATATAGCTATTAAATAAAGAGCTATAAAAAAAAGAGGCTAGATTTAAAATATGTGTTTGGCAATGAAAGCATCTATTTTAAATAGACCATTTTAAATCAATAGTTGAAAATTTTTCACAAATATATTGAGATCTAGTAAGTATTAAGCCTTGAAATTTTACTTCATAACCACGTTTGGCCTCCCAAAGAGATCTAACAGTTTGGATTTTGTGTTTGAGGCCCCCAATTTTTAAAAAAAAATATTAATAATTCACGTTTTTACATAAATATCTCAAGTTTGGTGATGATCCAACGGCTGAAATTTGGTCTCATAATGGTCATTGACCTTCTACACATTTTCAATGGTTTGGATTGTTATTTACTGTCCCAAAAATAATAATAAAAAATAAAAAAAGGGGCTGCCTGTGGACTAGTACAAATTCAGCATATTAAATTCAATGGTTGAAAGTCTTTTACAAATATCTTGAGATCCACAAGGAATCAATCCTTGAAAATTGACCCCATAGCCGTTTTTAGTCTTCCCAACATTTCCAATGGTTTGGATCTTGTGTTTGGGCCCCACAAAATTCAAAAACTAGTATCCAATGGCTCACTCTTTCTTGCACATATCTCGAGATTTCGGATGAATTAACGGTTGAAATTTGGATGGGTGGCCGTAATTGATCATGTGAACATTTTCAACGGTTTGGATGTAGATTTAGGGGCTCGGATTTTGAGAGAAATCGAAAAAATGTACTGGGCGTGATCCCTCAAAATACTGTAGCTGGGCGCCTCTTTTTTTTTCCCTCTGATTTGGAAATGCATCACAGCCCCTCATCTTCAAAATAGAGCTTTTACCTCTTATTGTCTAAATTAAATAGAGCTAAAAATGCATGCCAAACGCCTCTATTTTGTTAACTCTATAAATTTTAGACATTTAGACAATAAGAGGGGAAATTTTAGACTTACCAAACATGCACTAACACTGCTCATAAAAAGCAACCAAAAACAGCAAAGCTAATAACGTAAGGAATTAAACAAAATTGTTCCCTGTGCAAAACACAACCTAATTTAGCCATGCTATAAGAAATTATGTTAACACATTGAGTTAAATATGTGGGCTCCATATATTAAAAATTTATACTATTCAATTAAATGCCCTTCTGATGTTTATGGCATACCCCAAATTATATATATAGGGCTTTAATCTTGTGAAAACTGTTCTCAAGCATCTACTGTGAAAACTTTTTATGGGGCCCACTTGTGAGTTCCATTTGGGGATGGGACAAGGGGGAATGAAAGATCTATGTGGGACCACCTTACAAATTAAGTTTGGCCCTAATCACATGTCCTTAATCCCTTCATCCGTGGCCCAGAAATTCAGTCCATTCAATTGGTGTACAGTCGATCCAATGGTGCAATAAATTTGGATTTGACCGAGATTTAGGGCGAGTGACTATCAGGGGCTTCCCTGTGTATTGTAAGGTTTGGATTGGAAGATAGATGGGCCCCATTAGAATTCTCGCAAAAAATGGTAAGAACTAGTTCTCATAAGATTTTTTCCGTTACATATATGTATATATATATGTAGCAATCCTCTTCACGTGAACACGACACATGGCATCTTTTAATTTTAAAAAGTCTTCAACACTCTCCAACAAACCTCTTTAATTAAGTTTGAGTTTTCCTAAATTCTCTTAATACTTATCATGCTTGTGGCTCCCCTATAAAAGGGTGTTGGGTCTAGAGAGCAATTGCCCAGAGAGAAGGGTGAGGGAAACTCTTAAGTAATGGGCATGCTGTGGTGCATACATTCCATATCAGAAATATCCAAGACCTAATCATGGGTATATAGGTGAGTCAAAGCAGAAAATATCGTGTGAGTAGTAGGCCTAAGTTGTTACAGTTTTAATCCCTTTTTATCTAATCTTGCTCCCTAATTTATCTCTCATTACAGTCCTTCTTCTAAACTTTTTAATCATAGTAGTTTTATACTTTCAATTTTTTCCATTTCATCATCCATGTGCCCTATTTATAAAAGTAGTAGCCCTCTGCGTGAAAGAGCGACATGTAGCGTTTTCCAATTTCAAAAAGTCTTCAACACTCTTTAACAAGCCTCCTTTAATTAAGTTTGAGTTTTCCTAAAATCTCTCACTACTAATCCCTTCTTTATCTAATTTCTCTCTCAGTAGAATTCCTCTTCTAAACTTTTCTATTATAGGAGTATTATACTTTTCGATTTTGTTTCCTATTTCATTATCCATGGGCCCACTAGGCATATGACTTTAGCATGTAAAACATCAACCACCAAATTGATTTTTTTTATTTTTATTATCAATTGGACCACTATGTATTTGATTAGTTTGGATTTGAGAGGTGGGCTTGTTGATGAATTCCCATAAGGTTTTTTATTGCCATTCTTTCCTTTTGTTCATCCTTTAATGAAGCCATCATTGATTTTTACAATAGGTGGGCATGTATAAGACCTTCATGTTAGTCAAGCTGTGAAAATTATAGTTGGCTTCTTCTTTGTTGTTTTTATCAACATGGGGACCTACTATCAAATCCAATTTTTTTATTTTTTATTCCATATTCAAAATAATTTGTGGTTCCTATTGTGAAAGTCAATTTTTTTTCTTTCTAATCTTACAATTTATGGGGGCCACTTGCATATTACTCTTTAATTTTTTTACATTTCTAGCCCATTATTTCATGCAATTCAGTCATTTCTCTAACACCACATAACTAGATAAATTGATTTTTTGAAATTTAATTTTTATTGTGTTTGTATTATGAATTGTATAATAATATTTATTTAAATATTTATAAATATTTACTAATAAATTTAGTTTGTTTATCATGCCCCACATTGGGCGTGGGGCTTTAACACTGATTTTGTCTTAAGAAGCGTTGGTCCCTCCTAAAATTTACCTTTGACAAAAATATAATTAAGTTTATTAATAACTTTTTAAAAATGAAAATCATAGACAGGTTATAAGCAGAACTTATTGTAGTTTGGCAGAAAAAATAAAGAATTATTCTTCCATTAATCTGTTTATATTAGAATAGAAAACAGAAGAATAGAGGGAGGGAGAGAGATTCTTATTCATTAGATCTGTGTGTACATCATGGGGGAGGAGGATCTTATTTATAGAATAAGATTGCTTCCTCCCCAAGCAACCTAATAGGGAAAAACCCTAACCCTTAGTAATCTTTTTATCTCATGTGGGTCCCAATGTGGGCATCCACTTATGATAATACATCTTATAACACTCCCCCTTGGATGACCACCATTTAATGACAGTTGCCTCATTAAAACCTTGCAAAGGAAAAACCCAGTGGGATAAAAACCAAAGCGAAGGAAAAAGAGTACAACGTTCTACAAGATCATTGACTTGGTGTTGGACGTGCATAATGCTGCCTCGTTAAAACCTTAACTAGAAAAACCCAGTGGGACAAAACCTAGAGAAGGAAAAAGAGTACAGCGCACATATATCCTGGGTAGCATACTTCAGGATGCCTCCCCCTGATTGACTACTCCCCCTGATGATAACATCTTTGTACATAATTAAGCATGTCAATCTCGTATACAATTTCTAAAATACTGATTTTTTGGCAAAAACTTCGTAAACTGATCAGCCAAGTTGTTGCTTGAACGAATTTGCTTGACTTTAATTTTGCTAATCTCTTGAAGCTCATGAGTGAAGAAGAGCTTTAGTGTAATGTGCTCCGTCTTTTCATCTTTAATGTATCATTCTTTAATCTGTTGAATACATGTCCCATTGTCTTCGAAAATAATGCTCGAGGTACCTGTACTAAGAGGTAATTGACAAGAACTACATACATGTTGAGTTAAAGATTTTAGCCATACACATTCCCCACTGGCTTAGAATCTCAGCATAGTTAGAATAAGTAGCTACCAATAGTCAATTTAGTAGAATACCAAAAATAATGATGTTGACATGAAGAAACATATAACATGTCTATAATTGACCCTTATGAGGATCAGGGATATATCCTAAATCTGTATATCCTACAAAATTTGATTTCAACAATAAAACAGACATAAATATCATAGCATTTGTTTAATAACAATCCAAAGCCTTGGTGCAAAACTATATATATGGGAAGCATATTTATAAAGAGTGAAAATCCCATTAGAACTTCTCTCGATCTGCAGGCCGAGATAAAATAGTCAATAGTTTTCTCGAACTCTTTTGGAGTCTCGATTAGATATATAAACTTCTACTATTATAAATCCATTTAAGGATTGTATAAACAGGAACAGGCAAATGGGATTGTTTTCATACTCTTCCTTCACTAAGACGATTGTACCATATTCTTCTGGAATGCTTCAGGCTATACAATGAACGTCTTACTTATATTGAGTACGTACTCTCTTACTTTGCTTCAGGCAAAGTAAATCCTTCTGGGATTTTCATATATATATGACTGTGTATGTTTTCAATCCCAAGTTTCTACAGGAAACCTTGTATCACAAGTTTGCCTTTTGTTCATTTTCCTTATAAACACCCATTTGTAACCTACAGGGTTAACACCGTTTGGGGTTTGTACTATAGGTTCATATATATACCACGTCTATTTAGAGATTGTAATTCCTTAATGGTATCTCTTTATTTTGGCCAATATATTCTTTGTCGACATTCATTTATAGAACATGGTTTTATATCCCAATCATCATTCTCAATTATTTGTGTAGCTACTGCATATACAAATGCGTCATCGATGATAATTTCATTTCTATCTCATCTCTCTCTTGAATAATTATAAAGTATAGAGATCTCTTTATTTATTTGGGTACCCATTGCCTCTTCAGGGGCTTCCAGAGTCTCTTCCGGGACTTGTGTCTCTTCCGGGACATTAATTTCTTTAGGAAATTTAGAGAGAGTGGATTTTGTCATAAACTCTTCGAGAGTATACCTCTTCTGGAGTATGATTGGGATATAATTGCTCATTTCTCCTCTTCTGGGGAGCTGAGTCCTTGAAACCTATAGTTCTACCACGCTTCAGGCGTGTATAGACTCATTTGTTGCCATATTTGGACTTTGTTCTTCAAGAACACTAATTCGTACTTGTCCTACAGGGACATTAATTCGTGCTTGTGTATACATAGCCGATACATGTGACCTAGTCACTTTTACTGCATCATTAAAAGCATCAAGGAATTCGTTTGTAATTAAGTGCACAATTCTCCGTACTTCATTCTCACATTGTAAAGTACATAAATCAAGATGAGATTGAGTGGAAGTATTCCACATTAATTCTCGCCGTTCTTCAGGAACGGATTGTTCTTCAGAAACAAGGTGTTCTTCAGGAACTCTTTTATCTCCCCCTAACGGCGAGAAGACTATCTCATTAAGATGACAATCAGTAAAAATGAACAATGAATATATCTCTTGTCATTGGGTCTAGATATCCAATAATTGAGGTGAAGTATAACTAACATAGAGTCCACATTCTGAGTTCATGCAGGTCACAAACCTACGCTATCAAGTCTTATAAGAAAAAAACATGCCCAAGGAAGTGTACCCTAAGTTTGATAATTTGTGCTAATAGGCAGGGTTTGATGGGTTCACTAATGTCACACTATATCCTTTGCGAAAAGGATGGTCAATAGATGGTACTCTTAGGAGTACGTAACAGAATTATCAATAATTTGCCAGAGCATAGTACTCTTAAGATAACCTAATCTATCCTGCCAAAGCATTAAAGCCTGATGGTCACTAAGTTGAAGGCTCGCTGTAAGCTTCTGGCTTAACTTTGTCGTTTTGCTCATAATAGAATATGATTTGATTTTAGAGATTGTCTTATAATATAGCCCATAGATTGAAGGAGAATGCACTTAACTTTTCTAGTATCGGCTTCTGGCTGTCAATACTAGTAATGGTATACAAATATTATGTGCGGACTCTTCTGGAGCATTCAAGTATTTGTACAAATCCAGCTATGATCGATATCGTGTACGAATTAAACACTACTTCTGAGAAAAACTTCTGGTTTTTTCAATGTAGTGTGTTTTGTTGCACTGTCTACTGGACAGATATTATCCTCGGTTTCATGCATTCTATGATCCATATAGCTTAATAAACTCACATAACTAGTTAATCACATCATCAAAAATAAAATTTGAGAACAGCGAAACAATTTACCATTCAAGGCAAATATAGTGGGTAAACACAAAAGACGGGGGATAAAAGAATAAGTTAACATCAAAAAAAATATTGAAAATTGAACTCAAAGTTAAACTCATAAAAGTAGTTGTAGGTCTTCTAGACCATGCTTGGTGGTTTGTCCAATTTCCAAACAAAATGCCTTGTTAATCACTTCTCCTGGGGTGGTTATTTTCATCTTTACTGAAGAACATATTATATTTACCTCTTCTGGAGGAATTTTAATTGACTAATCTAGTATTTATTTCAAGCATTAGGTGTATGACATCTGCTGGTGATCATCACTGTCTAATGGGGATATAATGGCGCGGAAAATAAGAGCGTATGCCATATCCTTCAGGGATATTTTATTTTCGACTTTGATAGTATCACCAAGTCTTTTAGAGTGTGTAAAGGTCGATTTACCAATAATAATCAAACAAAAATAGAACTTCGGGTTCTCAATATCCGATGACAAAATATAATGAAGAATTGGCCAATCAGAAAGTTAGAACTTCGGGTTCTTAACTGATGAATCAGAACTTCTAGTTCTGTCAATACTTCAGACTAGTGATAGAACTTCAGGTTCTTAGAACTACTGGTTCTATCAAAGCTTTTTGTTTGAATCACAACTTCTGGTTCTATCAAAACTTCAGGTTTGATTTCATGGCCTTCCTATCGATCTACACTACTGTGAATCTTTAGAAATCAAAGCTCCAAGTTTAATTATGAATATGAATCTTCGGGTTCATATTCCAAATCTTAGAACTTCTGGTTCCAGATAATGGATGGATCTTTGGGTCCAGGTTATTCATTGGATATAGAACTTCAGGTTCTATTATTTGTAACTACTGCTTCTGGCAATAATAAATTCATCAAAACTAAAGTTTCAGATAACCATTAGTAATAATTATACCGAAGTAATTATATCAAGCATGCAGTATAATGTTATAGAATATAAAAAATAAATGTGTGTGAAAAACAGAAATAAAAGGTAGAACTTCAGGTTCTTAGCATCCAATCAAAGATAATAATAAAAATGTGATGAAGAATTTAGAAATTGAAGTTTAGAACATTGGGTTCTCAACTTAAGAATCAGAACTTCTGGTTCTAAATTATAATAGTTCATGGATCTTTCAATATGAGTTAGAACTTCAGGTTCTAGATTAGGATAATTCATGGATCTTCAGGTCCGAGTTAGAACTTCTGGTTCTAAGTTAAAATAACAAACAGAACTGTAAGTTCAGGTTATTTATTTGATATAGAACTTCTAGTTCTAAGTATCATATGAAACTTCAAGTACATATTATGGATTTGAAACTTTTGGTTTCAGAGTAAAATAACCAATGAATCTTCTGGTCTGAATTCGAAAGAAATTTTAATTCTGAATATCGTATGGAACTTCGGGTTCCAATTACTTGTATAGAACTTCTGGTTCTATTTATAATTCATGATTTTTAATTATATCATAATCTCTTTTCGATAAAAGAAAATGAATCATCATCACAAGAATTAAAATAATAAATACTTGCAGATCTAAAAGGAATAAAGATAAATGCAGGTATATAATTATCAAACTAAGAAAAGATCATAAAATAATGAGAAATTACTTAACCTTTGAATCGTCCTCCTTTTGGTGCCAATGTGTAGATCTGCTCGAGAGCTTTCCGTAGGTACAAACGGATCTCAAATTAGACTCCGGGTCGTCAAGATATCGCAGAAACAAGTTTCTACCATTGATTCGGTCAAATCTACCTTTGACCGTACGGTAAGCCGACGTATGCTGACATCAGCAACTGATTCATGGGCTGGACTGCTGCAAACGGATTTAGGTCGACCTGACCCCCTGAGCAACACTCCTTGAACTATTGGGTTCTGCAAAGCAGGTCAGGTCTGAACTGACCCGAACTTGACCTGTATCCGACCTGGCCAACCAGGTCGAGGTTGACTTCTTCTTCCTCTGTTTGGGTCTGGTTCCTTCAACCAGACCCTGCAGAACTCTGCACTCCATCTGCAGCAGCGAGACGAGGGACGACCTGAGCGATCCGGTTGCGGCTGGCGTTTGTGCCACTTCTGGCCGTTGTAGTGGAGAATGGCGGTACGTGTGCCTAATCGTCTCTGTTCTGTATCAGGGACAGTGATGATCTCCTCCTCTTCTCTTTTCATCTCCCACATGTAATGATTCGCCTCGCTCTTAGCCGCAAGGTATCCGCCGAGACCCATGGAGATAGCGCCGGCGGCGACTTCTACAAGGCCAGCGTTGAGGATGATGGAGGAGGAGGCGTTGGCGCCGGATAGGCCGGCTGCAAGGGCGAAGGGGGACCGTGAGGCCGTCAGAGACGACGACGATGATGTCTCTCGCCACCTCTCCTGCCGTGAACTGCTTCTCTGTGTAAGATAACAGAGGCTTCATTTCGTTTAACATTCCCTCCTCCGCCATCCTCTCTCCCTGTCTCTGATCTAAAGGTGCTTCATAAAGTAGGCAAGCGAAGATGCAGCAACAGAAGAAAGACCATTGAACATAAAGTAGCTCCGGCCGCTGGCGATGACTGCGGTGATTCTCTCCAGTCACGGCACTGGCCACGGAGAGTTTAGGTGGCTTCGATCAGACGGAGGATGCTAGGAAAGGGTAAGGTATCGGTGTTTTCGCAGTTGGGTGATCAGGCCGTGATCATGACCGTTGCATAGATTGGAGGGTGGGGATGTTGAGGATGGTGATCGTGTGGCCAGTTCTTTGCTCTAGGAGCCTGGCCAAGGCCACAAAAGGGATAAAATGGCCATGGGCCATGAAGATGATGAAAAAATGCCATTAGGAAAAGACGATGAACAGAGTGACATTTCATCCATCGAATCGCCAAGATCGGTAGCTGGAAGAGACGGAAAGGTGGAATTCTCCAGATCTGTGATGTTTCATTTTGATGCTCGTTGAAATCTCATTTTTTTTCGTGTTTTGATTCGATCTGAGCTATAAATCCATCAAATCGCGGGATTGAAAAGAAATTGGGTGAGATCTGCAACGTTTCGTTTGATTTTCAAGAAAATCTTGTTTTGTTTCGAGTTTTGATTCCATCATATCGTATAGAACGAATTGCAGAGATAAGAAGGAATCAAACAGAGATCCTTCGAAATACCCCGGATCTGAAAGCGTTTCGTGCTGATAACGTATTAGAATAGAGAATAGAAGAATAGAGGGAGGGAGAAAGATTCTTATTCATTAGATTTGTGTATACATCATGGAGGAGGAGGATCTTATTTATAGAATGAGATTGCTTCCTCCCCAAGCAACCTAATAGGAAAAAACTCTAATCCTTGGTAATTTTTTAATCTCTCTCAATGTGAGCATTCATTTATAGTAATACATCTTATAACAGTTTAATCATTGTTTAAGCTTTTTTTTTATTAATACAATCACAGTCATTCCTGTAAAAGTTGCCCACGTCCTTCACGTGGGATTAAGTACTTCCCTAACTATTTACAAACGGATGATGTACGAATAAAATTTAGTGATCCGAGGTCTACAGAATGAGGTGCGTCACCTCCTTTCTGCTAAATGGAGTAATGAAGTGATGGGTCTTTCCCAATTTTCATTTAAACAATTGATTAATCACAACCAAATTCTCAGCTCTTTTAATTAGTAAGTCGGGGTTGAATTATCTAAATTAGGCAGAGTTCAAATTATGTTTGCAAATAAAGGCCAGTAACTTAAGCCTACTCAATTTGCCAACTAAATTAGCAGCTAGTGTAAACCGGAACCTCGAATTTTCCAGTGGAATTGAGGTCGATGGGGCCTACCTATTGAACGGTTCTGATCATCTCCATTCTCCAGAATTCCTAATCCCATACAGCAGGAGATGAGCTCACAAACTTGTGGTAGTCCCAATGACTACTTAATAAGCGTTGTTTGGTAATGAGTGATTTGCCTGGATTGACTCATGGGAACCTTTGCACGTTGAGAGTCTATGTAAGTTTTTTAAGGACACGATTGGTAAACCATTGGTAAACTTAATCGCCCCATATTTTCAGCTGAAGATTCATGTCGTGGATATACCACATTTAGCAAGAGGATGGAAAGGGGAAAGCGGATTTTCACTTTCCATCAATTCTCAGATTTCTACGGTAGGCCCCCCATTGGATCCTGCATTTTTGTACGCACGGAAAGACAGATGAATAGTAATTCAGGTGGTAAATTTTACCATACACCTTTTTTTTTCATCAAATTAATGGGTGAGCCTTCCTTTAATGATCTAGACTAGTAGATGTGAGGATGACCCCAAAAATAGCTATGGGACTAAGTTTTAGCTATTAATTCTTCTTAAATGTGATAATATTTTACAAAAAGTGATCAACATTTTATGTGTAGATTTGGACCATTGTGGGCCTCTTTTGAATAATTTAAATCCTTAAATCTAATTTAGAGGATAATGACAATAAAGAATTCAAATTTTATAACGTGGAACCTTATGAACTATGATATATTGGTTAAAATATTTAAAATTATTAACTTTTTAAAGGTCTGTTTCCTAAAATTATTTTTTATCAAATCTTAATTTTGTAAGAGAGGAGTGATTGATTCGAAACTTCACGAGCAATTCTTTAAAGAGGAGTCTTGATATGCATATGTCCCTCATTATTTTGGTGAGAAACATTTCTTTTTTTGAACTTTTTAAGCATAAAAAAATATAAAATTTTGTCATCTTATTTATTAATATTTTTTTAAAAAAAGTATTTCTTATTAAAATAATAAAAAATATATGCACATGGATATTCTCTTTGTTTGAAACCGTAAATCCTCTCTCTCACATGTACAGTTGCCAAAGTTGCACTAAAAAGTTCGTCGCTTCTTTCACGTGGATAATTCCAAGAGCACTAAATGGGTGCAGGAAATTAATGGAAAGATGATATACGGTCTCTCTTGGATTGAATGTTAGTGAGGACGTGACTGCAGCTTTTTGTGGCCTGTGGGTCATCATCTCGTCAGTGATGGAATGTTTTCAGGAGCTATTTTCAGTACTTCGGAGTAGAGTACCGGATAATTTTTCATGTTTCAAGGTGGTGGTTTTAAGGCTCTTAATATAAAATTTAGAATGAAAATGGACTCATAAGTCCTAACTTCACTAATTTTGTCCTTGATTAACATATCTAACTTTGTCAATCTGTTTCTTTAATAGAAAATGTCACACAAAAAATTACCATGCTTACCAGTGGACAGTGGAATTAGACCTTAGTGAGCAACCGGATGCAATTAAATTCGGAGAACTTAGTTTTAGAAAAGAGGAAAAAAAATTTGATTCATTTTTCAAAAAGTAAATAAATAATTAATGAGTTTAGATGTAAAAGTTTTCTATAA
This sequence comes from Sextonia rubra, assembly GCA_037013555.1. Lineage (NCBI taxonomy): Eukaryota > Viridiplantae > Streptophyta > Magnoliopsida > Laurales > Lauraceae > Sextonia > Sextonia rubra. The sequence continues at coordinate 21,229,700 of JASUAD010000001.1, read as the reverse complement.
TTCGGTCCATCAAGCACCTCCATCAATTTTTTTGGAGAAATGACTAAAATATTCTGATGTCATTTTTTGAAAATCTTTCCTAAAATCATTTAAGAGAAATGACTAAAGTTCAACGGAAATAATCTAGTGGGGCCAACTACAGCTACTTTTGATGCAAGGATAGTTAAAAATGGTAATGCCAAATGACTAAAAAGCTAATTTAATTGAATGGTTATATCATTAAAATCAAAATCAAAATGACCAATATGGAGAAAAGAGGTTGAAAAAAGACAAAAAACTGTACATAAGGGAAGGGTATTTTTAGCATTCTAAGAAGAAAAAAAATTATGGAAAAGACCTAATTAAAAGAATTGTGAAAAAATTATTTATTAAAATATTTAAATCATCATGTACTCTTTACGGAAAGAAACCAACTTTTATACTATTTTTGAAGAATCCATTGTATCATTTCTTTCGTACCATATGTGAATGGGTTTTAAAGTATGACATATGAAGATCATTGCTTAAAAGGCAAATACATTAAAAAACAAAAAAGATGAGAACCACCATTTCAAAGTTGCCCTTGTCTTAAAAGTGAGATCCCATGGGTGTTTGCCCCGTGATAATTGTTGGTGGACCACACATGATCTCCCATGTTACCATATTCAGCTATGTTTGACTAGAGTAAGGTGATAAGATGAGTCAGAGCTATAACATAGTGAACCATGGTTAATTCATTCGTGGTCATCGTAAGGTAAATAATTAGATGGTTTTGACTTCTTATCCCATTCAATCAAGCACCTCGGAGGGACCTACCAGTGGGCACGCCACGCCACCTTACTTACAGCTTTCACAGATTGCCAGAAGCGCATTTCGCTCAACAATCGTGGCACCTCACTTTGCATTGGCATTTTTACCCTCCCTTTTGTTCTGCACCCAGAACATTGTTTCTGCGCATCACTTCGATTTCTACTATTTGGTGCTTGAGGTATACATTCTTTCGTTTCTATTCTCTGTGTTTCTCATTCATGACTTTTTACGACCATTCATGCATGCAAATTAGAACAAGAGTATGAAGATTCAAGACACAACTGTGTAACATAGATTTGGATTTGAACTGCAGTGGCCCGGTTCGCGTTGCAGAGATAGCACGGTCAATTGGTGTTGCAAGCCTACAACAGTCGAAAAGTACCCGTTTAAAGAGGACTTCCTGATCAAGGGATTGTACACCTACAGTGACTCTGGCCAACCCGTTACAGAGTGCAACACCACCAAGTTCTACGTCAATGCGGTCAGCTCTCTCTCTCTCTCTCTCTCTCTCTCTCAAACTAATTAATCGCTCCCCTACTTATTTTCATAAAGGATGGCTTCCCTACTTACTTTCATAAAGGATGGCTCGGTAAATGGCCGTAGTTCTTACCTGCTTATGGTTATCCAGGGTTAAGAGTCTTGGATACTTCACTTGTTGTCGCTGCATTTGTAGGCTTTCTTCTCGTGTTCTCGTGTCTGCAGGTGCCTTCCCACTTCTGTAAGGTGCCAACCAACAAAAAAAAAACTCCTTTTCACAGTAGTTTGGCAACCTAGGCCATGGATTTATCATGGTTTTCACAAAGTCGAAAACCCATAATTTGACAATTGTAAATCTTCACATGGTTGTATAATCTCCATATTTAACAATTGTAAACCAATAAGATTTGGCCATTGGAAATCATCATTTTCTAAGACTCAGGTCCAACCCGATAGGATGTAAATTCTTCAGCCGTTTCCATTTTTTTTCTTTTAGGGTTTTTTTTTTAAAATTAAAGGTCCGACCGACCCATAGAATTTGCAAATCTATGCATTGATATTAATTATTTTCTCAATCAAATATATTGATATGCATTGATTATCGATGTGAGATCCTCCTAAGTGTATCAAGGAATCCTCATATTTGCGGATTCCTTAACCGATTACCAAATGTTCTCTAAACATATTATAGGGGCATGTTTGTTCATAAGAATTTGGGATGTTGGATTTTTTATTATTATTTTTTTTGGAGATGGTGTCATTTGAAATGTTATATTTCTTTTTCCAAAATTACAAATTCTGTACTCCTTTTTTTAATGCATTTCTTATATATTGTCTAAAGGGGGTGGCTATGGTTTGTTTTTATTATTTTCATTAGCTCACATATGAAATAGCTAAGAGACTTGATTGGCGACTTGTATGTGCAATGGCCTAGCATTAAGTGCCCAAGCAACAATGGGGTGTCCCTGTGGAGGGATGCCTGGACAAACTACGGGGTGTGTGAGGGATGCCTGGACAAACTACTTTGAGAAGGCACTACAGTTATAGAAGAAGGTCAACCTGCTTTCCGTCCTCAAGTGGAAGGGTAAGTTTTTTTTTTTTTTTTAATCTACAACTCCCTCCATCTAATTATTCATCTTGACCATCAAATTTGGCTCATTCATGGATGATAAGGTTTGTGTCAAATGCAGGTATTATTCGATCGAACTTTATCTTCTACAGCCCTCTCCACATTAAGACAGCAATTAAATTTGGACTGGGAGCAGAAGTTGGCATTAAATGCAGCACGAAGAAGTGGGGGAAATATTAGATTGATGAGATATATATGTGTGTGGATAAGACTGCTTCCAAAGTAACTAACTGCCCTGTTTTGCCCAAATCAGTTGTGGCCTAATTGCCTACCTTCCCACTTCTGCAACTCTATGCTGAAAGACACATCTTCATCCATTGACCCTCTTCAAATGGTCACCTCCTAATGAGTTCTGTATTTCTACTTTCTCTATGGCGGTGAGATCCTCTATTGTTTGATGGGTAATAATGTAGTAAAGAAGTATTTGTCGTATGGGTAATGTAGTAAAATAGTACAGGATGGAGATGTTGATCCTACATGGTAGTAAAAGCTATTTAGCTCTTTTCTTTTTTGATTGAATTTAGCTCATGTTTGCTATTGAAATATGGGATTTCTGGTGTGGATTGAATGAGTTACTTTTCAGCTTTGTCAAGCTTTGGGCCGTCTCTGATTTGAGTTGTAATTGTCCATGCAGGGGATGAACCCATATTGATTTCCGGAGTAATACATTTATCACAAACGCCATAAAAACTTTGGAATTAGATTCATCCGAAAAGAGCATTGGATGTCCGCAAGATGTGATGTCCATTCATCTCATTTAAGCTTTAGGCCGAAGATGTAAAATTGGGCCCAGATCACTATGGCCTGATCCAAAATAGCCATCTTGATTATCTCTAAACCCAAGGGTCAGGTTTGGTTCCACAGCTACCTTGCTGCATCAAGAATTGCTTCGACTGATTATCTTTAGAATATCGTCATAATACATTGGGGACCTCTCCCAAATAGAGAAATAGAGAGAGAGAGAGAGAGAGAGAGAGAGAGACTTTGTCTGACCTGAATCTAGCTATATCTGACCAAAAAAAAAAAAAAAAAACAAATTGTGTCTAAACTTAGAGCTCGTGGGCCTAGTTTGGGTCCAAGCCCAAAAACCACTAACCTACAGATATACTATCAACCAACTTAAATTGAAATATTAAAAGTCAAACATATGATTTTTATTCACCTCCATAATATTTTAACTTTTATTAGGTTACTTAAACATTACCAGACCTATATGTGTGTAATTAAAATAAATTTAAACTACGTGTAGCAACTTCCTGTACAAGCCCACCAGTCAGGGGGGATCAAGGGGTCCGAACGGTCTTTAAGATTAGGGTAAAAAGAAGCTAATCAAAGAATCCAATCTCTCGATGCAATTGTCTGCAAAGATTGCTGACTTCTTAAGCTACAGTCGATAAAAATTGTATAAGATTAGATTAGACTTGTGCGTGCCCCCTTTGAGTTCCTTCACAAATGTGGCTTTGACGGTGGCGCCCCCATGAGGCCGGGGCAATTTGATTCATTGTTGTTTGATGATATGGTCAACATAGTGCTGACGGCATTTGGTCGTTGAATTTAAGTACAATTTGCCGCAGCTATGCCCAACTCAGCATGAGATATCTCGTTTTTGCTTTAGTCCACGTACTGCGAAATTCTTATGGCCCAGAACTGAAGAAATTATTAGTTGTTGCTTTGGCCTTGGTTTGTCAGCCAGCCGCAAGAGAAATTGCTAATCGGTTGGAAAAGGTGTTCACAGTCACTCTCCGACCACTCCAAGGAAGGTTCGTGTAGGCCTCGTGCCATATGCAAGAAATGCCCTTGGAAACTTTAGCCTCAAAGAAAAACGCATTCAATCAGAGGCAAGAGCATATGAGAACTTTATTGATGGGAATAAGTGTGATAATGAGGTGACTTTTATTATTAACTCCATAGTAAAAGACGAGCTATTACAAGGAAATAGTCTCTGCTGGGTGTCTAATCTTGACATAGAGTGGGGTGCCAAGGAAAGGGTGAATGGTGACCCAAAAAGACTCATTGATGGATCAAGAAATTATAGATGTAATATCCAAGCCTCAAATCTAGGGTTTATTTGCTAATCTTTATGTTTTTTTGCTAATTAATAGCATTTTAATTTTAATTACGCAATTTATAAGTAGATTGGTAGGACCCTACTATTGATTAGATAGTTTTGAGGACCAATTTTTAATCTAACTAGTTTGACTTTGCATTATCTCATCATCTCGTTAATCATATCGTGTTCATTAGTCATGATTATCATAATACACTAGTGGACTCATTTCATTTATACTTAAGTCACATATGTGGTACCTTTTGTAATCTCTTTCATAAATAACATAAGCTTAATGGATTTATTAGTAAATACCCAAAGTTCTAACAATCTGTCACAACCCGAGCCCAGAAATCGATATTAGTGCAAACCTAATCAGTGACACACGTACTCCCGTGCACGTACACTTATACCTTATCCAAAAGTACGTACACAAGGGAATTCACACGTGCAAACCCGGTGTACGCGGAAGTAGTAGGCATCATTGCATAAAAGAAAACACACACGACTAGAAACTGTAACTGCAAAAGATTATATTAAAATACAGAATGTACAGAACAAAATGGGGATACAACTACTTAGAGACACAAATACAAGGTATACATGTTACATCAAAATCTTAGGTACAAAACCCAACTTCAGACCCCACATCATCATACAAGGGACTGATGCAAATGCAAGTGCAAGGCTGCTGTCCATTGGAGGGATCACATCCACTCCGCCAGCCCGGACTGAGCCTCATGAGTCACTCCCGAAGCCGGGCCGACTGGCGAGCGGTCAGTAGAGGGATTTGGGCCTACAACACCAAGAACAACTCATGAATACAACGATTCAGCAAAACATAAGCAACAAGAAGTTAACACGCATTGTGTCTAGCAGCATGGTTAACAGATAACAATGCATAGAGGTCATGTTCGTATACTAGGCAAGTCATGCATATGAATAAGCATACAATCAGAATCATAAAACAGATAAACTTGTTAGGCAGCTACTACATTTGCCATATTCTTTCAATCGAGAGCAAGCAGAATGAGAACACCATCGATCGGGCCAGGGTACGAATGGGTCTCTGGTTCCTGGGGTCCGGAATCCTAGGACAAGAGCACATTGCAGAGACAACAAGCAAGCTACGCCAAAGTCAACCCCGTCGGGTATCCTGAGGCTGAGGCTAGGGCTGAGTAGAGCCAAACCAAATCAGTCATGTCAATGATGCACATCAATTCGATGTCACATTCAGGCAATAAAAAATAGTATATGGATCATGTCATATCACAAGTAAGCAATACAGTGCGTGCATCACCCGAGAATCAAACACCAAACTCAAGTCTTGCAATACCGTTACAAATGAACAATTACAAGTTAAGCGAACAATTACAAGTCGAAATGAGAATAAGAGTATGGAAGGCAACAATCGAAGTCAATATGCAATGCAAGTCAAGTTAGTATGAAGAATCATGATTGTTTACTAGCCAATCCTAAGCTAGTTGCCCAATGTTTCTAACCGTGCATGATGATGTAGTTTTAAGTTATTCAATACACAATTATTCCTTCTGTGGGTGTTGCAATGTACCAATAAACGTGTATCGAAGTCCCTTAAACCAACACCCATGGGAAGGTGCTTAACAAGTGGATAACATACATGAATGAGTCACAGCCCTTAAGACCATTCATGCTTTTCAGGTAATCCGTTGGGCGAGTGATGTGGTTGAGAAGTCCATCTGAAGGCCCTATCAAGTCTCCTCCTTAACCCTATCCTTTTCTCCAATTCATTACAGAACAAAAAGACCAAACGGTAACATAAAAAGGTCCTTTAGTGTTAAAGAAGCAGGGAAAGAATATTGAGTAAGAATAAGAATCAGTTGGATACTGAATCTCTCGGAGCAAAAGTGCTCTAGGGCCGACCGGTCGGCTCTGAAGCCCAATCGATAGGATTTTGGTTCTGGGAGTGTCCGATCGATTGAACCCCAGGCCTGATCAATCGAGCAACAGAACTCTGTACATAACAGAATGACTGTTCTAAAATCTTTACACTCACGAAGACGACATATCTCAAAGTTATACAATCCAAAAGGGGCTATCAAGAACAACACACTTGAGAAACAGAGTAGAAGTAACAATAACAATCTACGTGTACCAATATGTGTTCATCCATACTATACTTATACTTACATTAAGCGAGCTTTTTCCGTTACTTCGTTGTTCTTTGGCCCAATTGACCTCGGAAATGCAAGCCTAACACCATGCATGCCAACAGCGAACAGAAGAAATAGTATGCATGCAGTGCAATCACAATCAAGAATCTTAACGAAGACCATGACTCAACTTCTCACCTTAAATGAACCGTGAAGATAGTGCTCGAAGCTTGTCAACGATGAAAAGAAGAATCAATCGAAGGAGAGTGCAGTGAACGTGGAAAGGCTTCGAGTAGAGAAGAATAGACCTACACTCTTACCTTCAAATCCACAAGAAGATGACGAGCAGCTGATACACAAAAATTTCCTCCTCTCTTATATTGTGAGAAAAAGAAGAAAAGGAAACTAAGAATGAAGAGCAAAGAAGAGATAGAGGGAAGGAGACATTGGAGATGGAGATAGGGTGAAGATGAAGTCGGTGCCTACCTTCTTATATAAGATAAGAATGGAAGAATTTATAAATAAGTCCAACAGTTCAGGATAATTACAATTTGAGTCAAACAATGGTCCAACGGAAATAAACGACGTCGTTCACATATGAGTCAATTACAGAAGTTGACGAGTTCGACGAAAGACACATGTTAACACCAAGATGAGGCATGAATGACGAACTCATACAAAATCAAAAATTACGAAAAGGGCCTCAAGTCTACCTATTCTAGGTTAAACTCAATCCACTACCTATCCATGACCCAAAACGAATCTCAAAAGGACAAAACAACAAGCCTAACACAAATTCGCTATAAATGGACCCAAGACCACATTCATTAGTCGCTAAACCAGATTAAGCTGGGCCGGAGTGTTGCATAACCCTAGTTCTATACATGGACATACTCTCCAAAGCAAAAGCTTCCTTGTGCCCACTAGCTAAAACCCTAGCCCTATCTCTATCTTTTTTCCTTCTTCAAGCCTAAAGTGTGTGAGAAAGAGATTCTAGCTCCATTAGAAAATAGTTTCATCTCCTTCTCCATATTCTCTTTTAACCACGGAGTTTGTTTGGAGGGAAAAAGGACATCTGCACCTTTTACACAACTTTTAAGGTAAAAAAACCAACCCATTTTGATATTGTGCATATTTGAATAGTGCAGTGTTTCTCTAACTTAAGCACACATTAAATCATCTCCTTATGGCATTTATCTCATTTATTTAATTCTTTTTTCATATCATTCCATGATTAGGAGTTTACTTGAGCTAGAGTCTTACGGGTTTACACTTTAAAGAGTTTTGCATTTTGATTTTTAGAGCACCCAAGGCAAGTTTAAATAAATAGTAACATGTATGATTGTATTTGTGACTTATTCTTTAAAATTTATATGCTTTCCTATGTTGGTACAGCTCATCATCTTCTTGTTTTCATAAATGAGGATGTGATGAAAATGGTTTTTAAATGAGTAAAATGAGGGCTTGGATTTATTGCAATAGAACGGAAGTCAATGGCTTTTATTATGCTAGGTTAGACGTGTGAAATAATGGATTTTCGTATAGAGAACGAATGTGACTGATTGTGATGAAGTTTGGACTAAAAAAGAGTCAGATTTGAAATCCCATCCCAGACCTAATCAATCGAATGGGGTGTTTCGTGAATTTCATTAAAAATCCTTTATAATCCAACTCAATTTGAATTGATTAAGTCAAATATACTTTAGGAACATTAAACTTGGTCGTAGGGTCAAGTAACACACTAGAATATTAAAGGGAACTATTCTACTTTTATTTTATGGTAAACATATTTTTAATTATAAAAGAAATACAAAAAAAAACTTCTTTTTCAGTCTCTTCAACCTTTTTAATTGTAGTGTCAGCACATATAAAGAAAGCTCTTTTTTTTTCTAAGAACTAAAGAAAACTTTTAAATGGCTGATTCAAAATAATCCGACACCTAGGCAGCTAGGCTCTGTAAATAATAGAGGCATCCTTATACAACTCCAGTATTCTAAAATCTAATGACAAACCAGCCTGTTGGCATTCTCATTAATCTGAAAGCCCTACATAATACTCTCCATAAAAAAAGGGTCCATTAGGTTAGCTAAAAGAAAGCCTCATTGATCATTACTGTCTATCAGATGAAGGTAAACGTGAGCGAGCTTAAACATGAAAATAAATGTTTCAAAAGGGCTTGTTGATATTGTATTATTGAATACATTGGAATTGTAAGATCTTTATCACTCAAAAAGGTTTTGAAGTATCAAATGTGGATTTTAAAAAGATAACCATTGAATTGTCATCCTATATATGTAAATACACCAAATTGAGCACTTATCAATTACACTCTAATTACTTACCCAAGCAAGTACTTTGCAATTTCAGTGTCTAACTTAAGCTAACCTCTCATGGTAAAATGATTCAAACTTTTCAAATTGAAGGGATAGTTGACTTTACCTTCTCACCATAACTCTGTACTTACCCTTACAAAAAATTATAACAACCATCGACCGAAGGTTTCCTAATTTATGTTTTTCCTTCCTCACGCTCACCGTATTCCACTAATCTCATCAGTTTTCACAGATTACTTTTGCTTTAAGAGAAAGAAATTCTAACAATACTTACAACTAAATTTGCTCTTAAAACTTTTATAATCAAAATTCATTCGCATTTTATATGAACAACCATTTTCGAAGTCATTATGTTCGTTCTCAGTTGGACCGCTAATTGCAAATTCATCAAACCGTATTTTACCCAAGAATTTTCCAGAAGTTAAACTGCCTACTCAAGGCTATGTGGAAAAAATAAACATAAGCTCTCGGTGGAACACCATGTTTCCTCGTCCTCAATAGCATCCCACGTGAATCATATGTATTCTTCGTAACAGTTTCATCAAACCTTATTTTAATAACGTGGGTACACCGTTTCCGGTGATTGTTAGGAAAAGAGTGGATGTCTTGTCGTCAATAGCATTCCCACGTGAATCATATGTTTGTTTGGTAACAGTTTCAGCAAACCTTATTTTAATAACGTGGGTACACCGTTTCCCGTGGTTGTTAGGAAGAGAGTGAATGTCCTTCGCCCACGTCCTTCACGTGGGACTCTATTTTCGGAACTATTTATTAAGGACTACTGAGTGACGTGGGCAGCCACTTACGAGCTAAATTGAGTCTCGAAGTTATATGATTTGACTCAATTTAGATTAACCCATTTATTGATCACAACCATTGGCAAGCTTAACAGGTAGTTGAGTTTTACATGTAAATCCCAATATTTTATGTGAGTTTTGAGGGTGATTCTAGAGTTTCAGTATAGGTTTTAAAACAAATCCAAAGTTCTCCGGTAATTTGGAGGCATGCTCAATAAGGGCAACTAGCAACTGCCTTCACATACTTATATACGGCCAGGGGTGGACCAATGTACAACAATGTTGGGGTGGTTGCCCCCGATTGCTTCAGTCTGTTTTTTAAATTAAATGAAAACCTTATCTATATTTTAAAATTTTATATTAAAATCCTACATCTGCACCTACACGCTACATGAAAATTATAAGTTTAATTGGAAAATCCAATTGCCTAATTAGGTCCGCACCCATTAAATGAAATTTTTGAGTCCGCCACTGTATGCTCTAAGCACTACAAAAAAATTTTAACCCCATGGCATGCTTGAGTAGCAAGAAGATTTTGCTTTGCACACATTTTTATTTTAAAGAGAGAGAGAGAGAGAGAGAGAGAGAGAGAGAAGAATCCTTTATTCCACCTTATCATATAGAAAATCAAAATCCAATCTATGGAGAAAAAATTCAATCTATGGAGAAAAAAATAGTTTTAATTTTTTTCTTCTCCACTTGAAAAATGTGTTCCCAAAAACCACTAGAAAAAGTGCTGTATGGAAAATCCAAATAATTTTTATGTGAAAAATATAAATAATCTTCCTCTTTAATGTGGATTTTTCTCATCTTACAAATGAACCCTTCATTAATAAGTCATGTTTGGGTTGAACTCAACAATCATAATGAAGTTAGCCAAGTTCGGCTGGGTTCATATTGAGTCTACAAATCAAATATCAATTACTTACTCAACTCAAACCCATTCAATTAACCCGCAAGATTAGCAGTGTAAAGTGGAACCTCGATTGAATTATCCAGGCAGATTTGGGATCTTTGAACGGTTGTGGTAGTCCATGTAGACATCTTTTGAATAGTGGTCGGAGAAGACTCGTGAGAGAATTTGAGAATCTCAACATTAAAAAAGATTATCGTTTTCCCTCACGTGGATGATTTAAAATAAAAGAAAAATGTTAAGCTTTTCAAACGACATGATATAGTATGTTTTGCATTAAAATAATGTGAGCAGCTCGTGATGTCAGCTTTACTGTTATTATTATTTTTTTCAAAGCTATTGGAAAGTGTGCTGACTAGTTTAATTAAGAGATAAAAATGAATAAGAGGTGTAAAATAAAAAAATAATAGCATTTTGTCATTTAGTAAAAAGAAAAGATTACTTTTATATCTTTTTTTTTAATGTAGATTTTTTTTCAATTTTACAGGAAAAAGCCCTACAGATTTGTATTAAACACAATTAGGCCTAAATTTTCAAAATTCATGGATTGGGTCATTTGGACTCGAATTTGTATAAATACATATATATATTTGCATTTGTGATGTCACTTAGTTATACAAAGAAAAAGAAAAAAAACGTTGAGAAGAAAGGAAGAAGAAAAAAGAAAGAAAAAAGGAGGAAGAAGAGAGGAGAAAGAAGAGAGAAAAAAGAAGAAGAAGAGAGAAGAAAGGAAGGAAAAGAAGAAAGAGAAGAAAGGAAAAAAGGAAGAAGAAGAGAGAAGAAAGGAAAGAAAAAAAGAAAAAGAAGAGATGAAGAAAGGAAGAAGAAGAGAGGAAGAAATGAAGAAAAGAGAGGAGAAAGATGAGAAGAAAGGAAATATTGCTTTTTTCCTTTCTTCTTCTCTCTCTTTTTCTTCCTTTCTCCCATCTTCTTCATTTCTCTTTTGCATTTTTTTTCCCAGGGTTGAGTTTTTTTTTTTTCTATAGGGCTTCAAAACAAAAAAAAAACTGAAGAGAAGAAATGAAAAATATAGGAGAAAGAAGAAAGGAGGAAGAAGAGAGGAGAAAAGAAGAAGAAAAGAGGAGGAAGGAAAGCAAGAAAAAGAGGAGAGGAAGAAAGAAAGGGAAAGAAGAAGATGAGGAGAGGAATATCGGAAGGGATTAATATTAAGGATTTTTTTTTCTTTGTTTCTTTTCTTCTTAGTCTTCTCTTCTTCTTTCCTTCTTCTTTCTCATCTCTTTTTCTTCCTTTCTTCCTCTCTTCTTCTCCTTTTCCTTTCTTTCTTCTCTCTTCTTCTTCCTTTTTTCTCTCTTCTTACTCCTCTCTTCTTCTTCCTTTCTTCCTCTCTGCTTCCTTTCTTCTTTCTTCTCTCTTCTTCTTTTATTCTCTACATTTTTTTTCTATGTACAGCTAAATGACTAAATCACACATGCAAAATGAAAAACCTTTCGTACGAATTAGAGCCCAATTGACCCAATCCATAGATATTGAAAAATTGGGCCTAATCGTATTTAATGAAAATCTAAAAGGGCTTTTTCCCTTAAAACCTCTTTTTTTTTAATTGAGTGATATGAAAAAGTAGCTTTTCAATTTTTTTGTTTAAAAGGTCAAAGAATATTTTCAAATATAATACTTTGGATTTAACATATTTTAGTTTTTGATTCTAGAGTAACATAACATTTCACTCAACTTACTAGTGAAGTGAGTTTACCAAACATCCCCAGGGCCTATTTAGATATATGGTTTAATGAAGTGTGATCAGGTGAAATCTTAAATCCAGAGAAAAAAAATATGATAGTTCAAATCATAATATGAAGACCTTTTGTTTTTAATTGCTTGAGAATGAATATTTTTTACTTTTTGTGTAAAAAATAGATAGTTTTTTGGTCATTTAGTAGATTATGATTTTTTTTTACTTTTTTTTTATAACAAAGACAAGTGGATTTTGAATTTTTGTACTTTTGATATGATTTGAAAAAAAAAGGAAATTATGAATTCTTGTACTTTTAATATGATGGGCACATCAAATCATGTCAATGAATAGAATAATTAGATTAAAAAAATTAGAATTGAGATTCAATGACAAAAAACCTCACAGTAACCATGGCAAGACCACATAACAACTTGGCAGCTTGACATGCACTACCCACGTGCATGGCAAGCTGCCTGCTGGTGACATGGCAGAATAGTCACTATCAAATTTTTGGAGAGAGAGGATCCAGACTCAAAATTTTAATATGTATCTAAGCTAATTGGTGGTGGATGCAAGTCCCAAGAGGAATGACTCAATGTTAAAATATGCATATCACATTATATGGGTCTATTGCGAGGGAGAATGTTAATAAATAAGTAAATAAATTTGGGTTTCACTTGAAGGGGAATATTTTTCATTGTCTTTAGATTTTTTTTTTAACACGGGAACCTATTGACCCCATTAACATTGATCATTGGAAAAACCTCAAATATACACACAACCACTCATAAGCCATATATATTGGGTAAGTCCTTCTAGAGGTTCAAACTTGGGACCTCCAGGTTACTCCATGACCTCCCCACGACTCGAACATTTTAAGTGTGGGTTCATCTTCAGGTTTTATAGTAGAAATAGTTAGCTAAAAACTTTAATAACCAGGATTAATTATCTTCCTCCTTTCATAGATGGTTAATGACTATTAAATTTTAATCTAGAATGACAAACATAACCTTAATTTAACTGACATGACTTTGATTAACCGGTATAACTTTCATTAATCTGTTGCGTTACATGAGAAAACTCATGTTACTAGTACACAGAGGAAGTCGATTTTAGCGATCACATGGATGCAGTTAAAATATGGTTTACGGTTTTTCTCAACATTTAATTATATTTGATGTCGTCATTTTAAAGGTTATAGCAACATGATCAGCGAACAATGGGACAAGTAGTGGATAAATTAAGATTTCACTACCGCAGAATTAGGACGGCCCAATATCTCATATATACTATAAAATCCTTTGTTTATTTTATTTTATGTTTCAAGAATTTGTCGATCGTAAGTTTGTATTTATCGTAGAATTGAATAATGATACCGTCAAATAAAATGATCAACAAGCTACATAAATCACACAGAGATTTTACGTTTTTAGGTAAACTAACCTATATTCACAAAAAAGATACTATATTTTCTCTATTTCTCTCAGTTTTCTTCTTAGCATTCCTACTTAGGCCTAAGGTTACAGATATGTTGTGATTTTCTGACAATCACCCGTTGTACATATCCACAGAATCACAAGATCAACAATTAGCCACCCACCAGAAGAGACACGAGATTTACGTGGTTCACCCAAATAGGGCTACATCCACGGGCACAGGAGGACGAACATCTTCACTATGACAAGAGATTCCCACACTCTCACCTCATCTCTCCTACGTGGTGTGGGAACACCACGGGCAACTGCCGCCGCCGCCGCCGCCGCAAGGTCTAGGGTTACAGACTATACAATATATAATCTCCGCTTTCTTGGCCACCAAGAAAGCCCCGGTACAATTACCAAAATACCCTTGACCTTAAACTAGTCCCTGGCTAACCCAGTGGACTCATCCGGCTAAACCGGAATACAAGACATAAACCTAACAATCTCCACCTTGGCTTGAATTCCGTACAACTCCGTACAACTCGAGCTACTAGGAGATAAAACCGGCAATGTCTTCACGTACCCTGCTGAATGGCACATCACTGCACTAGGGATGCAGTCTTCTTCAACACTTTGACATGTTGAACCAGCACATGAACTTTGAGCAAAGTTCATCTCGTCAAACTCCACCTCGAACTAAAAGCTCGAAACCATTGACGAATCTGAGTGATATCTGAATCACTCACCATCTTGCCCCATCTTCAACATCACTTTGAAGATCCAATCACCACAAGCATGCAAGCAAACAGATCGGGAATATAAGTCCAGATGACTCCATTGCAGAACAACCTCTGCCTCCAAGCGGTCAAAAAACTCCATTTGACCTGGCCTCCGATCAACTGCTGATACATCAGCTCCTCCTTGCTGCTTTTTCGGCTTGGCTTTGGCAAGATGAATATCATCACATGCGATCATGTGAACCCCAAACGAACAACTTCGTTTGAATCAGCAAACCCTTTGCAACTAGGCCAGCGACTCCTATTATTGGGTTTGCAACAACAACCAGGTCGAGTAGACCTGATTCTAGCCTCAATCCACATCTGTTCATATCTCCTCCCAATTTCTGCATCAAACCATAGATCTTGTTGACACGAGCACGCTGGAAGAAACGGATCTGAAATCCGACTCAGGATAGCTCCGATAACGTAGAAACAAGTTTCTACGCTCCAATCTATCAAACCTCCTCCTTGACTGTCAAACAGCCAATTAACCTCTTCCATTGCGTAGATCTGCTCGAAACAAGTCTGTAGGCGCAAACGGATCTCCGATCGGACATCGGACGATCAAGATATCGCAGAAACAATTTCAGCCGCAAATCTGGTCAAACCTGCCTGTTGACCGATGCTGACATCACTGCTGACGTCACTGCACTGTCTGCTGGGCTTCTGGAGCGGACCCGGGTCGGGTTCACCTGACCCGGAACTGAACTGCAATATGTGCTAGGCTGGACCGTCTGCAAACAGGTTGGGTCGAACCTGACCTGACCCGGCCTGAACCTGCTGACTGGGCTGGACCTTGCGATAACGGGTCGGGTCGGACCTGACCTAACCGGAAACCAAACCGGCTCTGAACTGCTGGGCTTTGATGCTAGCGGGTCGGGTCGAACCTGACCTGACCTGGAACTGAACTTGCAGCCAGTCGACTGGGCTTGTACCACGGGTTTGGTCTGACCCAACCCGAAACCCGGAACCCGAACTGTTACCTGTTCTTCTGGGCTCATTCATCATGGGTCAGGTTAAACTGACCCAACCCGACACCGACAGTCATCCCCTTCCTCTGTCTCTGTTCTGGTTTGGGTCTGCAATCAAACGGCGCCTAGCCGTTTTCCTCGGCTGCAGCGGACAGGGACTGACGGTGGTTAATGGCAGCGGGGGGTGCACTCTCTGGCGACGGCCGGCCCTAAACGAACGTTGATGGCGCAACAGCGGTGCTTCAAGCGATCTGGTTCTGCAACCCAGTTGCAGACGGCAGAGATGCAGCGGATCTCTGCTGCGGCTCCGGCTGCTTGGTCCGGCGACCAGCGGCAGGCGCGGCGACTGCACGGCAGCCTGGAAGTCCGGCGAACGCGGTGGAGATGGCGAGAATCCCGGCGAACGTTCCGGTGATTTTTGTTTTCTCTTCTCCTTCGCAGCGGGGAAACCTCAAGAAACCCGGCAGGCCAAGAGGCTTTTCTCTTCTCCTTCGCAGCGGGGAAACCTCAAGAAACCCGGCAGGCCAAGAGGCACGGCTGATTTCTTCTGATCTGTGTGGCCCACCTTCCGGTCTTCTCCTATCAGATCTGGAAAACCAGATCCAGATCCTCTGTGTCCATGACGATCGATCTTCATGAGTATCTCTACGAGCAATCTCCTATAACGATGCAGCCTTCGATTTTTCCCCGATTCTCTGTTCCACTGTTCTCCGATCCGAACCCAACAAGATCTGATCACAACTGCAGCGATTTACTCCGAGATCTGAACAATATGTGAATCCTTTTTCCTCCGATCCAGCAAAACCGGAGAATCCAATCTCGTCTTCTTCTTTTCCGATGGTGGCCTAACCAGGATGCGTACAACCTCCACGTCACTGAGCGATCTCCACCTCGCTCAGAAAACCTGAGGAACACCACCTCGGCTCTGATACCAATTGTTGTGATTTTCTGACAATCACCCGTTGTGCACATTCACGGAATCACAAGATCAACAATTAACCACCCACAAGAAGAGACACGAGATTTACGTGGTTCACCCAAATAGGGCTACATCCACGGGTACAGGAGGACGAACATCTTCACTATGACAAGAGATTCCCACACTCTCACCTCATCTCTCCTACGTGGTGTGGGAACACCACGGGCAACTGCCGCCGCCGTCGCCGCCGCAAGGTCTAGGGTTACAGACTATACAATATATAATCTCCGCTTTCTTGGCCACCAAGAAAGCCCCGGTACAATTACTAAAATACCCTTGACCTTAAACTAGTCCCTGGCTAACCCAGTGGACTCATCCGGCTAAACCGGAATACAAGACATAAACCTAACAAGATATTACTTCAATACAATCTATTTTTTCTTGAGCTCTAAGGTTCTCATCTTATAACAATAAAGTCATAGTACAAGTACTAAAATATTGACTTTGAATCCACTTAGTCTTAGTCTGAATCCACTTGGCCAACAACCAAGTGGATATATAGCTCATGATAGATATTTTTTCTTATTATGTGTGCGGTACAAACTTTGTAAAACTACCTACTTGCCGAGGAATCGATTCTGAGCAATTGTACAAGATGGGACATGGTTTCCACTGTCCTATCCCAAGTTTCTAAACTCATATAAGTATTTTTAAGTACGGTGGAAAGAAAACTTTTCAAGATTTGGTCAGAGATTGACTCTATTTTTTTGTGAGAGATTGACCTAAAAATCTTTTTTTTTCCGTGTAGTTTATTCACATGAAAAGCAAGAATTTAGTTAAAAAAAAAAAACAAAAAGCAAACAGGCCCTCTAGAGTTTACGAGAAATCTGATTATTCTCTCCAACAAAATATGCCCAACTTTTGAAAATGCATGTGGAATTCTGAAATTTTAATATGCGGTGACTATTGACGAAATTGATGAAAATAACCAAATCCTCAAAACCATGAAGTTTTCCTAATCACAGTTACGTACTATGTAACTTTGACTTGATCGTCAGGATCATTTTAAAGAAGAGCCTCAAAAGTTTAGCATTTTCATAAAAAAGCAGGATCATTTTGAGAGAAAACTCCACAGTGACTTTAGGTGGACCTATTAGGGTCCGCCGTATCACTACAGGTAGCCCCTGCATTGGATGGGGCAGCAGTCCGGTGTACATATAACAGGCCGCCCACAGTGATATGGTAGAACCTAATAGGGGCCCAGTCACGGTTACCGTGGGCTTTTCCCTCACGGAATATGGACTCTCTTTGCAATGGCTAAGTCACGATTAAAGCTCAGGTCTCTTTATAAATGATGAGATTATCGCACCAAATACCAATTCCATATCCCTTATCCTAGTTCAGATCTTGTTAATTTGTTCGATTTGAATTCGTAGGATTGTATCTCCATATAAGTGGTTAACAATCAAGAGAGGCAAATATCCAAATAAAAAAAAACCATCAAATTAATACCCTCCCCTTTTACTGGTATAAAATAAAGGGAGATGGGGAAATGAAAACCCGACATCTTCCTAGTAATTAATATCCTAGGATTAAAGTCAAGATCCTGCGTAATACCTTTCCCTCCTCAGCTTTTTAACAATTCTCAATTAAGCTCATTTCACCATAGATTCCCTGTATTCAATCCTTATGTATTATATACAAACAGGTTATATTTAAATAAATTTACTAGTAGAATAATGTAAAGTAATTATAAAGTGAATCCAATTTAAGGCAAGGGAAGAAAATTGTTCTTGAGTAGGCTACTAAAAAGAATCCGAGGGGTTACTTAAAAAGTACATGCAACTTTCATTTATTTTTCCTTTATTTTTCCATTCCTTGCACAACTCCCCCTACCCCCCACCCACTTTTTTTTTTCAACGGAGGGTATCCCAATCCTTTTGGGTCGAATTAATCCTTTCGGGCTCAGGGATAGCAGCATAAAATCTCCTATAACCCCAATGTGGTAGTGTAGCTAAAACCCCAACCTCCAGGAGCAAATCCTGAGAACAATCATGAAAAATCATAGATCTACACTCAAAATTCACATAAAAATACTTAATTTGCCCTCCAAACCAAACTACCAAATGGAGTCCGCACCCTTTAAAAGAAAATTCTAAGTCCACAACTACACACGGCATTTCATCACTATCTTGGTTAGATGATCATGAAAACTTTGAAGCGCTGAAATCAAATGCTGGAATCATAGAAATATATTGGATTCTTTCTTTCAGGTCCCACCTACTCCATGCGCTACCCATATATGATAATATATTTTGACACCCATGTGCTGCTTTCAGCTTAAAGCAGAGTCTTTTTTTTTTTTTTTTGGGCAAAGAGGTAGAGAGGCTCTTTGAAAATTCACAAATTCCTGCCATTATCCTATCCTATTGCTCAATGCTGGATATGTGTCTGAAAAAGTTGAAACTAAAGAACTCTCTCTCAGTCCCATGCCACTGATTACAGATTCTATCCTTTGTCTATAAATACAAAACAAATTGCCAATACGTGCATTCCACTCAGCAACCATGGCTCGTCACATTGCGATGGCACTGCTTCTCTCTCTTTTGGTCTGTGGCCAGAACATCGCTTTTGCAGACTTTGATTTTTACTATTTAGTCCTTCAGGTATACTTTTCTGCGTTTCTACTGTTTGTAGTCTCTCTCTCACTAGTTTTGACGACCATTCATGGATGCAAAGAACAAGAGTACAATGTACAACTGAGTAACGTAGATTTGAATTTGCACTGCAGTGGCCTGGTTCCTATTGCAAAGATAGCTCGGTTAAAGGATGTTGTAAGCCTACTACGTATGATGCCTACCCTCTTGATGTGGACTTCATTGTGAAGGGATTGTATACCTACAGTGCCTCTGGCCAACCCGTCACAAAGTGCAACACCACCAAGTTCTATGTCAATGCGGTCAGTTCTCCCTCTCTCTCTCTCTCTCTCTCTCTCAAAAAAGGTCCTCAAACTATCAATGCACTCAAAAAGTCATCTTAATTCTTCTTTTCCTACTAATTTCTTTGAGGATTCCTTAACAGGTCTTTGACCATATTTAGAAAATTTAAACCATATTTGACAATCCTAAATCATTGAAGATATGGGCCAATGGATATCTTCCTTTTTAAAGATCTCTAGATCTAATCCCATAGATTCGGAAACCTCATTTTTTAGGACTTCCAGATCTGACCCATGAGATTTGTAGGTCACCTGTCACTAAAATGTGCCCTAACACTTGAGGGCAACCATTTCTCTTATATTGGTCTAAAGGGCTTGCATGTTACTTTATTTTATTTTGATTTTCTGATCTCTTAACATTTGAAACAGCTAAGAGACTTGATTGGTGACATGTATGTGCACTGGCCTAGCATTGAGTGCCCAAGCAATAATGGGGTGTCCCTATGGAGGGATGCCTGGACAAACTATGGGGTGTGTTCTAGTTCCAGTCCGAATCAAACCTACTACTTTGAAAAGGCACTGCAGCTACGAAACAAGGTCAACATGCTCTCCGTTCTCAAGTGGAAGGGTAATTTTTATCCAATCCAATCATTCATCTTGACCATCTGATTTTTATTGGCTCATTTAGGGACGATGATATATTTCCGTGAAATGCAGGTATTGTGCCATCGGACATACTTTTCTACAGCCCCCTCTATGTGAAGACAGCAATTAAATTAGGACTGGGAGCGGACGTTGGGCTCAAATGCAGCAAGAACAAGTTCGGAGCATATCAGATTGATGAAATATATGTCTGTGTGGACAAGACAGCTTCCAAAGTGATCAATTGCCCTGTTCTGCCCAAATTCAGTTGTGGGATAGCTGCCTACTTTCCCACCTACTCCAATTCCATGCTCAAAGACACTTCTTCATCATCGTTTGACCCTCTGAAGATGGTCACCTCCCAATGATTTCTAAGTCCATAGTTGCGTCAATGGCAGTGAGATCTACTGTCATATGGGTAATGTAGTAGAGGTGTGTGTTTTGTGTATGATCCTTGTCTTACCGCTTACTGCTGCTTGGAATGTTGATAAAAAGGGGAGGATGGAGATGTTGATCTAATTCCTAAATGGTTGAATGAAATCCTTAGTAGCCGTTATTTTCTATTGAAATATGATGATGGGTTTCTGGTGTGGATTGAATGAACTCGTCTTCTGCTTTTCCAATCTTTGGCCCGGCCCTAAAACAGACCTGATTTGGGCTGTATCCATGGGTGCTGGGGATGAACCCAGCTCCAACCCGGTCCAATATACTTATCGTGAAAAATATAAAGACAGTGGAATTACATAAATCCGAAAAGATGATCAGGGAATGTCTTCAGGATATATTTGTCCGTTCCTCTTAATTAATATCGGGCACAAAATAGAAAATTGGGCCTTGTTCAATGTGGCTTGATCCTAAGCAGCCATCTGAATTCTTGACCCCAGTGAAAATTTCCTCAATTCTTTACTTTTATAAAAGTTTATTATTTTGTATAAACGAAACTTAATTAAAACAATCCGAACCGAGCACACAAATTTGATGGGCTCTATAATTTGGCAAGCGCCACTGCAGTTTGAGAGGGTTGGACTTTGGTACAAAAATGCCCACCTAAATCAGTTGCTTCATACGCATTTTAATTCCATGCAAATCAACATGCCCATTGTGAAAAGTTATTTATATTTATTCCACTTCCATGTGATCAAATAGGCCAATCCATCAATGAATTCTTTCGTGTATGTATGACCAAGCTCATGCAGGCTGGGCAAGGACTTAGCCTGACCTAAGCCCAGCCGGCATATGTGAGAGTAGGGTAAGGCAGACCCCCCAGCCCTTTGACAGCCCTCCTGTGGAAACCCAGAGTGATTTGGATATGAATTCTAGCTATTCGTAATCCGGGTATTGGGTCCAGCCTGACCCATACCATACCTCTTTCACTTGTCATATACAGACACGGAGAGAGACAGGGTATGCATATGTAGCTTGTGCCTTACCCTTCTCCTCTGACATTTCTAGTGACACCCTGCTAGCAATCATTCTATGGTAATGGCAAGATCTAAGTAGTCAAGGAAGAGCAGTAAGAAAGTGCTGATAACCAACAAGGCTTTCGGGGATCTTACACTGATTTTAGAAGATTAAAACCACATTTTATGCAAGATCTAAGTATTCAATGACCAGATGCACTATTTATTCAATGGAATGAAATTATTGCACCTATTCATACCTGAATTTGTTCATATACTTAAACATGATCATTCTTAAAATTCTTCAATTTATATAGCATTATTTTTCAAATTTTTAGAATTTTCATCATATTTTTCAATTACTTTCAAAGGATTTTGATCTCTAGGGCCCAGACCAGTGTGACTCAGCCAACTTTAACAGGATCGAGGAGAGTCCAAGTTGCCCCCAAATTCCAATTTTTAAACCGTTTCGACGAAATGAAAGCATCATCAACATGATGCATGGGAAGTCAGCTAAAAAGTGAAAGGGCAGTTTCATTATTTTCAAAATTCTACAATTAGTTATGGGCATCACTTACTAGAAGCAGCATCAAGATCAACCAGAACTGTTACAAGCAGTTTGTGGACTGCAATACAGTCTTTGAGTTTCCATTGTTTAACAGGTCCCAGTGCTCCGTTCCTGAATTGCACAGACATGAAGACAATCAATTTTTTGGGTAAAGGATATATATTTATATAGCATATTAACTAAGAAAATTACATTGAAACAGGATGATTAGTTGATTCCTCAATTAGCTTGATTGCCTCGAGCTTCTTCTCAGGTTCCAAAACATACATCATTTCAGCAGCTGCTGCTCTATGCATCAACGAATCTTCGCATGATCCACAAAATCAGTGTCAGCAACACAATGCCACTATAATAATGTGGAAATGGCTTTTGCTATATATCCTAGCATTAAAATGTTGAGCTAGAAGCTGAATATTATAATATGTCAAAAGAGCAGTGATGGTCCAATATCAACCTTCAACCAAATGGCTTAAACCTGGATAGAGAATATAGCTACAGACCTGTAAATTTCTCAAGGAAGGATCTGTTCACTTCAATCAGCGACTTCTCATGCAACTGACTGAAGAAGAACATTAGCATTAAAGAAATTATAAATTCCTCAGATTAAAAGAAATTTTGAACTCTTCACAAGAGTGCCACTAATACCTCAGAGAAGGCCGCTCTGCTTCTATGACACTCCAAACAAGTTTCTCTGAATCAGTCGCTGGAGCTGAAAGGCTGCTCACTCTATGAAAGAATCTTATCTGCAAATACAAGTTCAAAGAGTTCCATGTTATGAGCTGATTTAAATTAAAGGATTCTCACTATATGACAATATCGCCATTTCAATTATCAACAATGGCACTAAACGTGAAGAAAATGCCTCTGGTACGCCCTAGGTACAATGCTAATATAGAGAAATTCCAGATCCTATAGCATAAATAGAAAGTCTTTTGACGTGCTTAGATGCATGCAAATTTGCAAAAATAAGTTCAAAGATCACGTTTCAAGCTGGTTCAAGTAAAAGGAATCTCATCAAATGACAATATTGTCA
Source organism: Sextonia rubra (assembly GCA_037013555.1). Classification (NCBI taxonomy): domain Eukaryota; kingdom Viridiplantae; phylum Streptophyta; class Magnoliopsida; order Laurales; family Lauraceae; genus Sextonia; species Sextonia rubra. Next base: position 21,206,719 of record JASUAD010000001.1, on the reverse strand, counting down.
TTTCAATTATAAATAATGACATTAAATATGAAGAAAATGGCTTTGGTACGACCAAGTTACATGCTGATACTGAATTTTTGGATCCTATAGCATATATAAAATATGCTTTTGGTATTCGCATCAAGAATTTGCATTTTTGGACAGCCAAAAAATTTTGAGGAAAAAACTAGAAAACTGTTAAGATATAATATTGATGTCAATATCCACAACAAAACAGAGCCCATAGTACAAGTAAATTTGTTCCATATTATGATCGCCAAGTTTACAATAAAATAATTAAAGAAGACTTAGCTCTGCTGAACACCACCCCCCGCCCCACAAAAAAAAAAAAAAAAAAACAAAACCCTCCACAAAAGAAAGAAAAAAAAAAGGAAAAAAGAAAAGAAAAAGAAGACCACAGCCAAAAGAAACAGGAAAAAAAGAATGGAAATGGTGGAAGATTGTTTTAGTTGTGATCGAACTATTGAGAACAAAAGCCTGATACCAATAAAACTCGTCTAGGTTATTCTTAGTTGGAATCTAGTTGGCTCATACATAGAAGCATTATTTACTTGAAGGTATTTGAACGTATCAGATTATCTTAGCAATAGAGAAGAAAGTGTTGGGAAAAGCAGCGTAACGGAAACAACCCGCGATCAACGGATCTACCACGATCTACGCAAGCAAATACATCATCAAGCAATCACACACATGACACAGCAGTTTTACGTGGTTCGGCAACTTGCCTACGTACACGGGAGGAGAGAACTCATCTACTATGATCCCATCTCAATCCCCTCGGGATCTGGGGTTACAGTACATTAATATATATAGTTCCCGCTTTCTTGGCCACCAAGAAAACTCATACATAATGACTAAAATACCCCTAACCCTGAGCCTCGGTTCTGGCTAAACCAGACGACCGATCCGGCTAAACCGGAATACAAGACAAAACCCAACAATCTCCACCTTGGCTTGGATTCCGCAAATCCTCAGAGCCACCTTGAGATTTCCGGTAATGTCTTCATGCACCTTGATGAAAGGTACGCCTCCGCACACGCTATGACCTAGCGTAGCCACAGTTGCCTCTTTTGACCTCAACACCACTGTCTTGAATCTCCGAAGCACTCTCCATTTGTTGCCACATGCATGCATCCTTGCAACACAATGAACCTAACTTCCATCCGTCAAGACAAAACTGAAGACCTCCCCGAATCCGGATCTCATTGGTACCTTGTGAATCCTTCCTTCTGTCTCCATCCCGGTGTTCTTTCCGTCAAACCTGCAACTGTCCTGTTCTAGCCTGTTCTGGTGGGTTGGGCACAGTACATGCGGGTTAGGTATGACCTGATGCTTAAACCGGCTTACTCCGACCTGAACAAAACTACCTTTTCCCGAGAAAATCATCTCCGTTCAGGGCTTCCTGGATTTCCGCTAGATGATATCATCGAAGATCCATCAATCCATCTTCCGATGATCCGTCGCATCTAACTCCACCTGAACCATAGATTTCCTCCCCTGTTAGTTGATGTCTCCTTCACTGCTCCACCTGAAAAAGCATCCCCTATCAACCTGTAGTGACCAAAACTGATTCCTTTCAACCGAATCCGAGCTTTCTTGCACACTACCTCCTTCCGATTTTGCTTTTTCCTTCCGCTTTGGCATGTCACTCCTTTCCAATCCCTTCGACACGGATCTGAGCTTTCATCAAAGTTCTGGAGCAATCTACCATTCTTGACATCAAGTAACACTTTTCAATCATTGTTATGTCACGGAGTCTAACACTCTTCCCTGCCAAACCCTGAAGTCGTTTCTCAATCAAACACTTCAATCTGGCCCGTGATGCTTGGATCCATTGCTATCATCGTGAATCTGTCAGTTTCTTCAATCCCTCAATTTTCTACTCATCAAACTGCCAATATCTTTTACTAGCCTCGTAGATCTCGTCACCGTGAGCACGCTGGAAGAAATGGATCTGAAATCCAACTCCGGATGGCTTCGATATCGCAGAATTAATTCTCTACACTCCATTGGTCAAACATCCATGTTGACCGTTGACCAGCCCATCTTCTTCCATATACGCGTAGATTTGCTCATAACGAGTCCGTAGGAGCAAACGGATCTCCGATCGGACTTCGGACGATCAAGATATCGCAGAAACAATTTCAGCCACAAATCTGGTCAAACCTGCCTGTTGACCGAGCTGACGTCACGGATTGCTGGCAAACTGGGCTTCTGAAATGGATCCGGGTCGGGTTCACCTGACCCGGAATTGAACTGAACTGCTCGCTCTGCTGGGCTTCTCTGATGTACCGAGTTTGGGTCCGACCTGAACTGGAACCCGGAACTGCTTTATTGGGCTTGTTGCATAAACAGGCTCGGGTCCGAACCTGACCTGAACTGAACCTTCGACGCTCTCTGGGCTTTCTGGAAGAACAGGTCGGGTCTGAACCTAACCCATCTGACCCGCCCAACTCGTGCTGCTTGACTGATCTGCACCGCGGTCAGGTCAAACTGACCCGACCCGAACCCGGACGGATTGGGGAGTCGTCTTCAACCCGTGGTTCTGCAACAGAAGAATCCGGACACCTGCTCTTCGTCCTCGGCTACGGCCCGGCGACCAGAGGCGTGGGACCAGCGACAGCGTACAGAAGCGGCGACGGCGACTGATGCGCGTCTGGCGGCTGCGACCGGCAGCCTTTTTCTTGCAGACGGTCCTTTTCTTCCTCCGATCCGGCAGCGGGCGGAAGAAGCAGAGAGAAACGGCGACCGCTACCGGCGGCCTGTGCACCGCGGCAGCAACCGGCAGACTGCGCACGGCGTTTTGGAAACGGCACTTTTCTTCTCAAGCATCGGCGAAACCCATACCTGATCCGGATTGCCCCTCTGTGCAACGACGACCCTTCTGTCCACGGCGAAGGCCGGTGTGACAGAACAGCGCATGCACCAACCAGTGTGGGGCCCACCTCTCGATTTCCACCGATCAAAGCCCTATCTTTCTCTGCAGCAAAGAAGCTGTGGATCCTCATCTACAAGACAGATCCGATCCATCAATCGCAATGCCTCGAGCGATTTCAACCTCGCTCTGATACCACTTGTTGGGAAAAGCAGCGCAACGGAAACAACCCGCGATCAACGGATCTACCACGATCTATGCAAGCAAATACACCATCAAGCAATCATACACATGAACACAGCAAGTTTTACGTGGTTCGGCAATCTTGCCTACGTCCACGGGAGGAGAGAACTCATCTACTATGATCCATCTCGATCCCCTCAGGATCTAGGATTACAGTACATCAATATATATAGTTCCCGCTTTCTTGGCCACCAAGAAAACCCATACATAATGACTAAAATACCCCTAACCCTGAGCCTCGGTTCTGGCTAAACCAGATGACCGATCCGGCTAAACCGGAATACAAGAGAAAACCCAACAGAAAGGAGCTCAGTTATGTATCTCTATGACACCCAGATAATTCAAAATTGACAATGTAACTCTATCGTTTTGTATCCAAAGCTTCATTTATGTATAAAACCCTTGTCCTTGTCGTACTCATGGTATGTCCCTGATGTATACCTAATCTAGATATCATAGCACACCTCCCATACTTCTAATAAGATTACTTTATTGAGGGAACACTAATAAGAAAACTTTATGGAGGAACACACAGCATATCATACATTTATTGTTGCTCAACCAGAGAAAAGATTTATCAGTTCTAAGAGAATGTGAAGTACGTATGAAAAAGAGTAGTAGTTTCTCACCATTGTGGAAAATCAATAAATTCCCTATCTCCATCTTATGGCTACTTCATACATAAGCAGAGTCATTATTAACAATTAGTGGGTACACATATACACAGCCTTTTTTGTCTTTTCGAAAGATATATACACAGCCATTTCACTTTAAAAAAAAATGAAGCAATACCCGAATTCACCAAATCAAAGGTAAAAATTTCCCATCCAAGGAAAGTCCAAAGAAAGGAATGTTAAAAAAGCAATCTTAATTTAATTCTTTTATGAGTGAAAATTTATCATAAGCACCCTATGCATCCTGTGCTGCCCAAATACAGAGTGGATACAACAGGGACATGGACTTGCACATAAAAACAAGTTGTCTATGGTACAATATGTAGCCGGTTATGAAGATTTCAGGTAAGATACGAAGCTACTCCATGCTTCACTATGATCTGACTGACTGACACCGTCCAACTGAACCACAGAAAAACACGTCATGCCAAGCCATCACTTAATCCTGTGTTCTGCAAACTGTCCAATCCAAAGGTCATCTCTAACCAAAGTGAAATACTCTTTTTTTTAAATTTTTTTTCTTCTTTTTGAGAGAGAGAGGGAGAGAGAGTTGTTTGCCCTTGTTGATATATGTACAACGAGTCAACAACAATCAGCTGTTGGGAACCCAAACCAATAAAAGGAGTCACCCAGGGCCCTAGACACATCCATGCATACATACCTAAACTGCATAGAAAACAGAAGCAATTCCAACTAACACTAGGATAAGGGAAAGTCACAAAATCAGTTTAACATATAATGAGCAACTAGAACTCTTTCAGATCATATGAAGAGCAGATAGCCATTACAAGTACAAACAAACATTAGTAAATGGATACCATGATGGGTACATCAAAACAAAAATGGAAGCTGGCTAAACTGTGAGGTGTAATTGTAAAGACATACCAAACAGCGATGAGAATCAGGGTTCTCTGCATCCAGTTTAAGCAGTTGCTTTACAGCCTGAAACAAGAGAAGGTGTAATTACTAGGGACCAAATAGCTTAAAACAACTTAGAAATAAATAAATAAAAAGCTTAGAGAGAGAGATTGCTGTTTAGCCAATATGATAAAAAATAATAATAATAACCATGAGATGTGCATGTCTCTATATTGTGAACCAAAGAAAGTCCACTAGATGGTAAACCAACTGGAACCTGACTGTATCATGATTGCAACAGTTTTTTGTGTGTATGCACAATGGCAGTAGGAGTTCTGGGCAGTGTTGTTAAAGGTGCGCACCTAGGCGCGAGCGAGGTGCCTTCAACTAGGGGAAGCTGGAGCATGCAAGGCACGCGACTTTTGTTGAGGCGCACCATGGCTGCTTTTTTTCCCCCCCTTTCCCTACGCTGTTTTGCTGCTGGGCTGAGTTAGCTCTCTATTTTTTTCCTGGTTTCCTTCTTTGTTTGTTTTTTATAACTACTGGCTGCCCCATACTTTTTACAACTGCCTGTTAGTTTTCTTTTTCTTATTTTATTTCTGCATTCCCGCAATTTTTCATGTACATTTAATGTTGAACTTATTTGGTTGAATTTCTTTTATGTGTTGATTTAGAAGAATAAACTAAAACCATGAAACCATGTTTTTAATTTTAATATTACTCATATTTTGCTTTGGAATTGCAGTAATTGTTTTAGATGTCATTTGAAGGTAGTATTAGTAAAAAAAAACCCAGCATGGCATTATGCACACTTGACCATGTTGAATTTGAATTATTTGTATATGCTAAAATATCTATTTTTTTTTTTCTACATTGTGTGCCTCGCTTCAATGAAGCCTGTGCCTCGCTTCGCACCTAAGCCCCAGGATACCTTGGCGCCTCAATGCACCTTTCACCTTTAACAACAATGGTTGTGGGAAGGTAGGTTGATTTGGGTTAGGTTGGATCGGGTTGTAATTTGAAATTAGAGTCCCCAACATATCACTGCAGTGCCTTTAAAAAAAATATATATCACTGCAGTGGTTATTTTAGAAACTATTCTTCTTTTTAGATATGCCAGAATATTTAAATAGCTATGCAGTTAATTTCATTTGCATCATTTCCTGAACACAAGATTAAAGTACTCCACAGTAACTGTGGCACACCTAAATTATAAAATTTGTAAATATGTTTGGATATTAAAACAAAGAATTACCTGAAATGCAAGCAAAATCTTCTGCTTTCTCATATTGATTTCAAAGGAGAGCAAATGTGTCTCCAAGGACTTCGATGAGTTCCTTTTAAGCAGCTTTAAGTATTTGGTACCTTCTGCCAGGGGATCTTCAACCTGCATTAGCACAAATCACACCCCATACAGGAATCGCATCCATTCACTGCTCACAGTGTCAAGTATTCATAATGCAACACAGTATTCAAGAGAAAGAGAATTGTTAGAATTCAAAATCTACCTGCAATAATTTCTCCCCATGAGGGTCCAAATCAACTGGTTTGGCCTGTTGTCTCTTGCCAGTTTTGGATACCCCAGAAGCACTTGTTTCCTCATTTTTTTCTTCAGCCTCCTAGAAAAATTCAACTCATCAGAACACAGTGCCCAAAGCAAATTCAATAACAAAAGCATAAGTTGAACATACTTTCTTTGCACGAGCTTCAGCCTTTTTCTGTTTCTGTCTCAATTTCTTTTTCTGTGAAGGAAGCAGTCTCGACATTTCGTCATCGTCTTCAGTTTTTGATTTTGGAGGAGAATCATATAACTTTATATAGCACCTGCACCACAGACACACGATAAGCAGAGATGAATTGAAGTCAAAACTCGAACACATAACTAGAAGAGGAAGATAATGATATGCTGAAATGGATGTGCAAAAAACAAAAAATGAAACTATAACTAAAACAAATAAAACTTTGCGAAATACGAAATAAAGAAGTATGAAGAAAGATAATCAGTCCAAATAAAATTGTGACTAAATGGGTCACAGAAAATTATTCTTGTCATTATTACCCTAACCTTACCTCCCAAGTATAATTTGCACGTACAAGAGATCATCAACACCGTCCCACTATCTGTATCCGGTAACCCATATCTCATCTATTTAAGGTTGTCTTTTTTGTATTCTGATTTCCAATTTGACCCTACATCATCATTATTGTTTTGCTGTACCAATGCCAGACAATGCAGAATGGGTACTCAGTTTGGGGTGACAAGTTTTAGCCAGCTGCCTGCGTGGCACCAAACTTCGAGCTATCACTTGGCAAAGGGCCTTCCAATTTCCAAAGCAAGACAATCGAATTGGATTTAGAAAACAGCACAAGGATATGAGGTACCAATGAGATGCCTCAAAAAGTGTTTGCTCAGAGAATGAGACTGCTGAATGAGCGACCATCAAAGGAGAGGCTATCTCTAAAGTGGCTAAGTGAATGGATTAAGCTTTCAAAGGGACCATCAACCACTAAATAAGCGGCCATTGCAATGCTCTAATAGAACACATAATTAGTGTTGTTTATAGCAAACACAACAGATTTTTCAGATACAATGCATCCGATTAAAAATTAAAAAAAAATTCCATCTGTTCAGTCACCTTGTCTAAGTTTAATGTTGATGGACAAGAGCCCGTGGCACAATGGAAGTACTCACTATTTTAACCTTGAGGTTGTGGGTTCAAGTCACATTGATTAAAAAAAAGTTCAACTTAAAACATTCTATTTCTCTACTTTCCAGCCAGCAATCCATGCGATGTAATCACTTTATTTGTCTACTTCTCAACCAGCGACCATGTTATCAACTCGCTTCAATTGTTAGGCATGCAAGTACCTTTAAAATACAATACTCATAATGGATACTGCAATAGTACTTGCAGTGTACAGTCTTGAAAATGTCTCAGTTTTACTAGATCAGTAACATAAATTGAGCAAAAACCATGAACTAAAAGACAGAGGAAACACATACAGATACAATCAAGATATAGAGCTGCATACAGTCACATAGAGCTCTAAAATCCTCATTAAGATTCCTTCGATCTTTTAAGATGACCTATGATGCACGAATACTTCAAAATCGCCAACGTATCGAGTCATATCGTATCCAATACTTAACTTTTTATGTGTAAAATCCATGTCCCTGCCGTATCCATAGCATGCCTTTGTCATATCTATGCCGTATCTGGGCATCATAAAAGATGATTATATGTAGCCCAGAGGCTACAAAACATTATGGTACAACTAATGTTACAATAGTCTTCATGTTCATGGAACAAAAATGTTTAACTATCTTCCTCAACTGCAAACTAATGGTGCATGGACTGAATGCAATTAGAATTTGATAACAGCTGTAGATATTGATGAACAGAGTGAGACGTGTCAAGAAGTCCAGTCTGTTCTAAACTGAGGATGCATGGAGGAGATGGCATGCTAAGCTACTCACTTTATTCAAAGTCAGGCTCTCTGTGGTTCCATGCTCCATAGGCTACCATGTCTTTCCACACTACTTTATTAAATGTCTTTATCGGTCTCCCTCTGAGTACATTGCATTGTAACCCTTGAACTTGTTCATATGGGCTGATCATGACCAGATTGTCAACATTACCAAACCATCTAAAAGAATATATATCATATCTATTCTTGATTTTTTTACCCTAATACGTCATGACTGGATTTCTTCCCCTTGTAGATACTTTCATCTCTTTGACATCTATATTAGCAAGCGCATCTTAGCCACGTGTATTTTAGCTTCTGACTTATTAGTCACCAACATTGAGCTCCATACAATATAGCAGGACCAACTGCTGTTGTAAAAACGACACTTTCATTCAGGCACTCGACAATTGCATAGCACTCCATTAGCATGTGTCCGCCACTTTGTCCATATTACATTGATCATGTTCACCATAACCAACTCAAACCCTCTATTTTGGTCTGACTGTAGATACCGAGATCTATCACATTGAGGTACTAAGTAAAGTTCATTTTTGACAATCTCATCTTTGATCTGCTGATTTTCAACCCATTTAACTCGAGCACCTTTCTCCTAGCTAATTGTTTATTGTTTTGCAGTCCGGTTAATTAGCACCACTATTTAATAGCGTGGTGTTGTTCAATATGGATTAATGATGGATGATGACATGTGAACACATTTTATAAAAAGGTGAGCAAATACAGTATGCATTTTAAAGTCTGGAAAGTACACTAGCAAGACCAAGAACCTCACTAGTCCAGAGCAATAGAAGGAGCCTACATAAATCATATGAGGTCTGCACTAGGTATTGAAATGTCCCATACTGACCAAAGCATGAGTAAAACCCGATGAAAAAGGTAAAGTAATGCAACAAAGCATCAAAGTACTACTTCAAATGATGACCAGTATTAATACAAATACAGAACTGGCACCTTATAGCTCCAGCTGCTGCTTTGTGGAAGTATGCATGTGAATGTAATCGATCTTGAAATTTCAGCATTTCTACATAAGCACGCAGAGTCATTTTTCGTAAGCAATAAGAATGGAAGTCTAATTGATCCTCGGTCATATCTGCATAGTGCTTTTCAACAGCCAAGAATTTTTTCAAAGCCCTCCCAAGATCGCCTTGACGAAAGTAACTTTCCCCAGAAGCAAGTTCATACCTTGTCAGAAATCACAACACAAAGCAAATAAAGTTATAAGGGAAAATTATCATAAGCATTTGCAAACAATTATTCAGAAACCAAAAAGGTAATGAAAGCCCACCACATGCACTGCATGTCATGCAGGTTATTGTGCTGGTCCCCATCCTTTGTGAACAACACCGCTGTCTTTTCTGCTAATCCCACCTTGAAAAACAAAGAAATTCCAAACGTATCAGAATAACATAGAAGCATTTTCTATTACATAAAGATGGAACACATGTAATGCAGGCCAGACCAATGGGCCACGTTTGAAAGTTTATACCTGCAGGCCCAAGTCTAATTAATAGTTTGCTTTATTAGTAATAGTTGCTTTCTTAAGTTTTAGAAATTGCTTTTATATTTTAATTAGGACTCCTTATTTGGATTGAACTAGTTTATTTCTTTATTTAGAAAGTAATTTAGTTATAAATAGATGTAATCCCTTTTCATGGGATAGACTACGTCAGTACTGAATTAAGATTTTAGTTTTCTTCTCCCTGTGGGTTGAATTCCTGCCTTTGGTGTGAGACCTACACAGATATCTTAAACCTTTTGGCTTGGAGAATAGCTCGTTGGCTGTTCTTTTTTTTCATGCTGCTTCAATTAGTATCAGAGCTTCGATTCATTCTCCGGTCACCACTTCAATCGCCGATCAGGGGTAATTCAGGTTCCCATCTCCTTCTTTTGTTACTCCCATCCATCCTCTCTTCATTCATCGTCATCCATCCAATACCCACCCCATCACACCACTGACCAACCCCAACCACATAAACCAAAACCCCTACCCACCAAACCCATCGACCTTCTTCCCCAAACCCTAATAACTCCCCACCCCACCTAAGCCTTCTTCTCCAAAATCTCGAGATCCTAGAACCCCTCACCTGGAACTATCAAACCCTAATTCGACCCCCATACCCATCCGCCCACCGACCCACCAAAACCGATCAACAACCCTAACCGACCACCCAACACACCTCTCCATCTCAAATCCGAACCCCCCCTCCCTCTCTTCCGGACCCTAAACCCCAATGCACCCTTCCACAAACTCTCCAACACCATCCCAGACACAACTGGACCATCTACCGCCAACCCCCTCTCGTCGAACCACCCCCCCCCCCCCCCCCCCCGCAACACGCACACCACCCGAAACCCTAACCCCCTACACCACCAAGCCCGATCTTGCCGCTTCCCGTATTCAACCACGCCCACCGAACCCACAAACAAAAACCTAGATCTTCGCCCCCCTCCGCCTTCCGATCCCCGCACCAGGAAAAAAAAAAGCAACAAAAAAAAAAAAGAGAAAGCAGAGGCGGCACACGTCAGAGAAGACAGAGGATAGATCACAATTAGTGGCCGTACCGTGCACCAACAATCGCCTGCCTACCGTCAAGCACCGCCACTGCAGAAAGCACCCCCTTGCTTCCTCCTTCTTCTTGCTGCAGCCACGCAATCACTGCGACAAGGGTTTTGAAACCCCTTTTTGTTCCTTCCATTGTTCTCGGGTCTATCTTGGGCCCACGAATCCGGTTTTAAAGAAGCAGTAGTCAGGCCCACTTTTGGAGCTTACTTCGGGTCAGGTCTAAACGGCTTTGAGTTAGGTCTAACCCGTTTAGTTGATAGGAAAAAAAAAAAAACAGCACGCCTTAGCAACTAGCACCATGTCTACTCACAACGACGCAAATTTTAGAAGCAAATTCATTGACCGTCTACGGGATACTTATATCACAGAGTTGCTGGACATAGTGGATCGACTTGAAAGGATTATTGATGTCAGACAACAGACTCCAGCTTCACAAGGCAACAAAACCCTACCATAGTTAGAGCATTCTATTATTGGTGAGCTTCAAGAGACTTGTTGACAATTTATAGAACACATGATGGAAGACTGCCTACGATGACTATCCTGGCCGCTGGGATGACATCGCCAAAAAGGTACGTGTCGATGTCCCTGAATTTTACGGGCGCACGAACATCAAGGTCTTCACCGATTGGATTACAGCACTTAAAAGATTATTTTGAGTGGTACAATATGGATGAAGACAAGCATGTTCCCTTTGTGAAAATGAAGTTGAAAGGTGCAGCATGCGTTTAGTTGCGAAGTATAAATGAGAGGAATGCCACTCATGGGAGACACCCTATTAACACCTGGGATGAAATGAAAGAGAAGCTTAAAGATAAATATCTACCAATTGATTATGTTGATTCCCTTTGGAATCAACTAGTTGATTGTAGGCAAGGGAACTCCACCGTCGATGAATTCACAGAGTGGTTCTATGATCTCATGGTACGATGCAAGGTGTCCGAACAAGATCGCCAAGCAATTACAAGGTATAAGAAAGGCCTTCGTCAAGATATTCAGAGAGAATTGACTACCCTGAATTTCCACAACATTGAGGAAGTTCATCGTATGGCCCTTCGCATCGAAGAAAAGTTACGATCTCCCTACTCACGGCATTTTGGAGAGCCTCTTCAGAGGAGAAACTTTGATATGATCTATCAGTGGGTTGCTCCTTCAAAAAGTTCCAACAGGCAAGCTCCACAGCACAATTTTAATAGCCAAGCACAGCCTCAAAATCAAGTACGAACTCCTCCAAACAATGCAAATAAAGGAAAGAATGTTAGTACTTCTCAGCCAAAGTAAGACATCACTTGTTTTCAATGCAAAGGCAAAGGTCATTATGCTTCGGAATGCCCAGGTACAAAACATCTTCATTATGCCCAAAATGCTGAAGAAGGCTATGAATCAGAGCCTGTTGATGAAGCATATGATGTTGAACCCACCTAAGCAAGAAGATCATTCTTTTTATCAAGATGACATAGAAGGTCAAGTTTTATTTATTCGTCGCCTCTTTGTCACAACCAAACAGCAAGTGGAAGATTGGAGACGAACCACCATATTTCGCACCACAACAACATGTTGTGACAGACTATGCAATCTGGTCATTCATGGTAGAAATGAAATGAATGTGGTATCCCAAAAAGTAACTAATAAACTAAAACTTTCGACAGAAACACATCCGAAGCCGTACAAAGTCTCTTGGGTAAATAACACAGCAATACTAGTGGTGAAAAGGTGTCAGGTAACATTTAAAATTGGTAGTTATAACGATTCTATTTGGTGTGACATTATTCCTATGAATGTTACTCATATTTTGTTAGGAAGACCTTGGTTCTATGATAATAAGGTACAAAGTGATGGAGAAGTTAATACTCATACTCATACTTTCAAGTATCAGGGCAGAAAAGTCACTCTTCTCCCACATAAACCACGAACCGCTTCAGATAAGCGAGCCTCCTCCACCCCGGCAAAGAAACCAGCACTAAATTCCGATTCTCGCATTTTGTCTATGTGCAAATTTGAGTCAAAAAGCCAAGAACAAGGAGTTGTTTATGCTCTTGCTCCAAAAGAATTCAAGGAGGTAGCTGACACAAAATAGGTTTTTACATCACCAAAGATCCAAGTCCTTGCTTCATGATTTTTCAGACTTGATTCCAGCAAAGCTTCCTAAAGAGCTGCAACCTATGAGGGACATTCAGCATGCTATTGAGTTAGTCCTAGGTGCTTCCTTCCCTAATCTACCTGCTTATCGCATGAGTCCAATTGAACATGCTGAATTGCGACAATAGGTTGAAGATTTACTCCAGAAGGATTATATCTGAGAAAGCATGAGTCCTTGTGCAATTCCAGCTCTCTTAATACCAAAGAAAAACAGTTCCTTACGAATATGTGTTCATAGCCGAGTAATCAACAAGATCACCATCAAGTATCGGTTTCCGAATCCCCGAGTGGACGACATGCTTGATATGATAGCTGGTTCATCCGTCTTCTCCAAGATTGATCTTAGAAGTGGATATCATCAAATTCGTGTCCGGCCAGGAAATGAATGGAAAACATCATTTAAAACTAAAGATGGATTATACAAATAGTTAGTTATGCCATTCGGTTTATCCAATGCTTCAAGCACTTTTATGATAATGATGACTCAGCTTTTACGGCCTTTTCTTGGCATATTTGTTGTAGTATATTTCGATGATATCGTGATCTTCAACAAATCTAAAGAAGCTCATCTCGACCATCTGAGCTATGTCCTATGTATACTTCGTAAAGAAAAATTTTACATTAATTTGAAGAAGTGTACATTTTTTAGTTCCAAAGTTCTATTTTTGGGCTTTGTTGTACTGGCCCAAAGGGTAGAAGCTGATTTAGAAAAAATCAAAGCGATCATTGATTGGCCTTTTCCTAAAAGTATTCAAGAAGTTCGGAGCTTTCATGGATTGGCCACTTTCTACAAGAGATTTATTCGTATTTTCAATTCAATCAAGGCTCCTATTACTGATTGCATGAAGATAGGAGATTTCACTTGGACAGAAGCAGCCTCTTGAACTTTTGAACAGATTAAGAAGAAAATAACCGAAGCACCTGTTTTAAAACTTCCCGACTTTGATAAAGTTTTCGAAGTCAATTGTGATGCTTCACAAGTAGGTGTTGGCGGAGTTTTGAGTTAAGATGATCATCCAGTTGCCTACTTTAGTGAGAAATTGAATGATTCTCGCAAAAAGTATTCGCCCTATAATCTAGAATATTATGCTGTTGTCCAAGCTCTACGTTATTGGTGCCATTATTTGATTGGACGAGAGTTTGTCTTGTATTTTGATTACGAAGCTTTGCAACATCTAAATTCTCAAAAGAAGATGAGCGCCAATCGTGTCAAATGGAGCGCATATTTACATGAGTTCTCATTTGTTCCGCGCCATAAATCTGGAACGGAAAATAAAGTTGCCGATGTATTAAGTCGTCAATCTCACATTCTCACAACCGTTTTTATTACAGTTCCAGGCTTCGAAGAAATACGCAAAGAATATAAAACTGATCACGACTTTGGTTGGATTTACACAGATCTTCTAAACGGTGAGTTTTTTGAACATCCGAAAATTTCTATTCATGATGGTTATCTATTTCGTGAAAATTAATTATGTCTGCCAGTTACATCTATTCGAAAGTTTGTCCTAAGTGAATTACATAATAGTGGATGTAGTGGACATCTCAAATGTGATAAAACATTGGCTATTGTGGAAGATCGCTCCTTTTGGCCACGTTTGAAAATAGATGTTGCTCGAATTTGTGACTTATGTAGAGTATGCCAGCTTGCAAAAGGGCAAAAGAAGAACATTGGTTTATATTAGCCCCTTCCTATTCCACATGAACCATGGCAAGATCTAAGCATGGATTTTGTCTTGGGTTTACCTAAAGCAACAAGGTGGACTCGATATTTATTGTTGTTGATCGTTTTTCCAAAATGACACATTTTACTCCATGTTCTCACACATTAGATGCGAAGAAAATTGCTACTGTTTTCTTAAAGAGGTAGATCGTCTGCATGGTCTTCCCAAGACAATTATATTTTACAGAGATACAAAATTCATGAGTTTCCTTTGATAAACTTTATGGTACATGACGTACACAAAGCTCCAATATTCCAGTCCATACCATCCACAAACTGATGGCCAAACAAAGGTTGTCAATAGGATTTTGGGAAATATTCTTCGATGTCTTATTTGAGATCATATTACTTCGAGGGCTCTTATTTTACCCATAGCAGAGTTCGCTTACAATAATTTTGTCAACAGAACCACTGGAAGAGCGCTATTTGAAGTTGTTAATAGTGTCAAGTCATGTACTCCTATTGACTTAAGCATTACTAGTTGATGCCAGGGCTAGTCAAGAAGCTGAACAATTTGCACAACACATGAAGCAAGTCCATGATGAAGTTCGTTAACAGATTGCTATACATACCGAGACTTACAAGAAGCATGTCGATTCACGGCGACGTCATATTGAATTTGATGAAGGAGACATTGTCATGGTACGTTTGAAGCCGGAACGATTTCTCGCCGGAAAATCCAAGAAGTTACACCAAAAAAGTGTAGGACCATTCAAAATTCTGAAGAAAATCAATTCCAACGCATATGTTCTAAGCCTTCCTTCGGACATGCATATCAGCTCCACATTTAATATTTAAGATTTGACAATTTATCATGGCCATCATGCAAATGAATCTTTTGAAGAACAAGCTCCCCGGCTTCCCATCAATCCATATACTCTAGAAGAAATTGAAGATGTTTCTTATGATCAACTTGTTTCTACGAAGAATGGTGGATTGCACAAGATCTTGGTCAAGTGGAAAGGAAAACCATTCTCCAAAGCGATATGGATTACAGCTACCGACTTTCAGTGACTCAATTCAGATCTATATGAAAAGTAACAAGCTAACAACTCGCCGGAGTCAAGTTTTTCCAAGTCGGGGCGAGCTGATGCAGGCCAGACCAATAAGCCACGTTTGAAACTTAATACCCGCAGGACCAAATCTAATTAATAGTTTGCTTTATTATTAATAGTTGTTTTCTTAAATTTTAGAAATTGCTATTATATTTTAATTAGAACTCCTTATTTGGATTGAACTAATTTATTTCTTTATTTGGAAAGTAGTTTAGTTATAAATAGCTATAATCCCTTCTCATGGGATAGACTACATCATTATTGAATTAAGATTTCAGTTCTCCTTATGGGTTGAATTCTTGTTTTTGGTGTGAAACCTAGATAGATTATTCTAAGCCTTTTGGCTTGGAGAATAGCCCATTGGCTGTTGTTCTTTTTCGTGCTGCTTCAACATGAGTGATAGCAACCACTGTGATTATATTCAAAACAAAAATTTTTTTAAAAATCAAAGGAAGAATACACTTTCATTACAGTAACACACACCTGATCAACAGAAGCATGCGCTTAACACATTCATTGTTTATGAAGCGATCAGCAAGATCCATTGTCCTTGCTTCATCAGCTAAAGCAGCAGCAGCTACCAAGTCACCTGCATGCTTCAATATTCTAGCCTGTTATGAAGGAGACATGTGTCAAAAACTGCCAAGAGGCAGCACAGAAGATGACAAAGTAATAAAAGTCTGAAACATTTATGATTAATACAACTGAATATCACAAAAAACAGAATATTGCCAAAAATAAAAAATTAATATACCGTTCAAATCAAACAAGTTCTTTTTCAAATTGAAACTCATAACAAAACTTAATGCACCATAAAAGTATAGTCTTGCAGCACAGAAGACGAAAATAAAAGTCCGAAACGTTTATGATTAATACCACTGAATATCAGAAAAAATAGAAGATTGCTAAAAATTAAAAAAAATCAATATACTGTTCAAATCAAACAAGTTCCTTTTCAAAGCGAAACTCATAAAAAACCTTATGCACCATAAAAGCATAGTCGTGACATACAGTCACTCCCAAAATCCTACAGCCTTGAGGTATAAAAAATAAAAATAAAAATAAAAATACAATCATCTACCAATTTAGTAGCTGAATGCTACAATCTTCATATTTTTATGTTGCCAATAAAAAAAACTTAATTAGTGCCACAAAAAAAAGATAGTGGTAAATACAGAAGTTTTTTATGTTACCAAAAAAGCATATTCTTGTCATACAGTCACTCCCTAAATCCTACAGCCTTGAGGTATAAAAAATAAAAATAGAAATGAAATCATCCACCAATTTAGTAGCTGAATGCTACAATCTTCATACGTTTATGTTACCATTCAAAAAAAATAAAAAAATTAATTAGTGCCACAAAAAATAGATAGTAGTAAATACATAAGTTTTTTCATTCTCTAATCATATTTAATCTAAATACTCCTCTAAGATAATCAAAATTGATTTCTTTTATGTGCGCAACATAATTATGCAGTCATGAGCCCCAGGGAATACATCCAAATGCATTAATATTCCAATGTTTCCAAGGAGTTCAAATGTGAGATGGCATAAATGACAGTTTGAACACTTGAGGGCACCATCAACCCCCTCCCCCCGCCCCCCCCCCCCCCCCCCCCCCCCCCCGCTCTCTTTCTTTTTTCTGGACCCTTTCTGTTCTTTATTTATCTGATACGGCTCCCAATCAAGGGCTATAACATCCTTCCAACAGAGTATTTTAGGCAATGCACAACTATGTCATGGCTTTTCATGTGCACTACCATACCCATGGATGATAGGCCCCAGCCTATATACATGTCATTTCTTGTATATATAAAAGGATCAAAATAACGGTAGTGGTGGGTGTAGCAACCGGTGGCCAAAACACAACGTAGAGGGTGATACATAGTGGTGTGATTTGAAAAAGTCATCAAAAATCCAAACAACAACAACAACAATAATAATAATAAGAAAATCAAGAATATTGAAAAATGCTAGAATATATGTGTGTGTGCAACGCCGAGCAGGCTATAATGAAAGGTCGGCAAGAGCTACAGCAACATTCTGGACTAGTACAGCTAATGAAGTTAGTCTAGGCTGTCCAACATCAGAAGAAAAGGAAGATTTAACTTACTACTTAGAATATAGGAACCTTGATAGCCAAGAGCATAGAGTTGGTCAATATAATGATAAAAAGAAGAGTTAGGGTAGTTGGTCGACAAAAGTAGAAAGGATATAAAGCTAAGAAGCTCGCCGATTGTTATAAATTTTTTTTTATTCAGGAAAAAACATTATAAAAAATGGAGTAGATATAGTTATAGATAAGGATTTGAAAGAGAAAATTGCAGGCAAAGAGGTTGGGTGATAGAATTATTACAATTAAACTAATGTTAAAGGAAGACATAATTCATCTTATTAGTGCATATGCTCCCTAAAACAGGATTAGATGAAATTGCCAAACAACAATTTTGGGAGGATATGGATGGTTTACTACGAGAAATCATAACTAATGAAAATATCTTCTTTGGAAGGGACTTAAATGGGCATGTTGGAAAGGATAATAGAGTGTTTGATAGTACATGGAAGACGATTTAGAGAAAAGAACGAGTGAGGAGACACTATCTTGGACTTTGTGTAACACTCCGACCCAGCTTGACCTCGTTTAGCAGCTAGTTAATCTTGTTTTCGTTGCTAATCGTGTTTTGTTCGTGTTTTATTTTCGTTACGGGTCATGGATAGGTAGTTGGGTTGAGTTTGACCTGGATTAAGTAGACCAAGCCCTTTTTCGTAATTTTAGCTTTTCTAAGACATGGTCATTTTTGCATCATCTTGATGTCAACACGTGTCTTTCGTTAAGCTCGTTAACTTTCGTAACTACGTCAATTGCAACCGATGTCGTGTGATTCGATTGGACCCAGATTTGACTCAAACTGAAATTTCACTTCTAACTTGGCCTTCATTGTAATTTGGACACCACTTTAACTTATATAACCTCATATGCTCGACAAGTTTGCTCTCTCTCTCGTTTTCTCTCAACTTCCTCACTGCACGTGGAGCTCTCTCTCTTCTCTCTTGAATTCTCTTCTCTAATTTCTCTCCTCCATCGATCAAGAGGAAGGTGGGTCTTTGCATGTGAGGTGAGTGGATTTCTTCCATTCTTCTCATCTCCTTTCTCTATCTCTTTTCCTTCTTGATTCTCATTTGCATGTTGTGTCTGTGTTGTGGATTTCATTCCAATCCTCATGCATGCATGTGGTTTGATGTGTGTTAGGTTGTGTTTGGATCCAAGAACTTCAGTTGGGCAATTGAATTTCAATTAAGGCAAGTATAACCATAACTTGGAGAACCCATGTTGGTATGCTTTTGATTTTGGTTAATTTACTTGAATTTGCTATGGAAACATGTGTTTACAGCCTTTTGATACTCATTGAGTCAGTACTCGTCTATTCCCATTGATAAATTGCAATTCTGATGCTTCCCAGACATTCTGTATGGGTTTCAGGAAATTTGAATTCGTGCAGCTACGGCTAAGCCGTATAGCACCTACGGCTCACAATCCAGAGAGGAGAAAAACCCAGTTTTCCTCTACGGCTAGGGCACGGCTAAGCCGTGGATTGCCCTACGGCTAAGCCGAAGCTCAGCCGTGGCCCAGCCGTAGATCAATACAGGGTGCATTTTCTGGAATAACTGAGAGTCAGCAACTGACCAACCTTCTACGGCCCAGCCACGGCTAAGCCGTAGACCACACACGGCTAAGCCGTAGCACACACACGGCTAAGCCGTATTCACACTAGACTAATGAAAGAAAAACAAGGATAGGTGTAAAGAAAAGACCGATATGGCCTTCATGATAGAATGTAGAGCACCAGACCTGCCCAATGGAATATGATAAAACTCGTGAATGATCTCGAGGGCTGCGAATCATTCATGTTCGTTATCCGGATGTTAAGCACCTCCCCATGGGTGTTGGTTTAAGGGACTTCGTGCACCACCCGATTCAATACAACACTAGACAACGGTGCATCGAATAACTTAAAACTACATCATCATGCACGGTTAGAAACACTGGGTAATTAGATTAGAATTGGCTCGTAAATACAGATATTTCGATTTTGCATGATTTGTTGCACAACATATTGCATTCGATCAGTGATCTCAACTCTTTAACATGTTTACTGTGTTCAGTTATATTCACATTGTGATTACTTACCTTGAGTATGCATGTATGATATGTTCACTCTCAGATATGCACGTACGATCTGTTGTCACGATCTACTCAGGGTTTTCATGATTGATTCTGTATGGTCAGGCACTACTTAGCCTCAGCCTTAGGATCCCGACGGGGTGAATTTGGTATAGTTTATATGGCCTGCTGCAGTATGGATATGTCTTGGGGAACCGGACCCCAGGAAACCGAGACCCATTGTGCCCTGGCCCAGACAATGGTGTTCTTTGCATGTTACAAGATCCCTCTTTTGCGAGCATATGGTAATGTAGTAGCCACTAGTCATGTACACAGCATGTATTCATTGATTCACTCAGCATATTTCTTTCTTGCATGACAGCCTAGTATACGAAAATGTCTTCTTTAATCACATGACGTTCTTATTCTGTTAGACACAGCGTGTGTTAACTTGCTATGGTTTATACTTTGCTGAATCTTCGTATTCACAGTTGTTTTTGGTGTTGCAGGCCCAGATCCCCCTGCCGAACCCCCGCAGGTCGGCCAGGCTCCAGATGAGACCCCCGGGGCCCCATCAGGCCTAGAGGAGTGGATGTGATCACTCCACGGGAGAGCGTTCTTGGCATGCATCATTGGAGTCTCGTTTTGCGGATTTTCAGACTTGTATTTGGCATGACATGTCATTGGTGTAGATATTATTTTGTTCTTTTTGTAAGACTTTCATATGTAATTATGTCAGTTTGTTCTTGGTATCCTTTTCTTGCACTGTTAGTTTAATGTTTCTGATATTTACAGCTTCCGCGTACTTGCTTGGCACGTGTGAATGTTCCCTTGTGCGTGTGCATTTAGACTCGATCTACGTGTGCATGCACGGGAGTACGTGTGTCATTAGGTTTGGCTGTTGCTAACCCCCCGAACCCTGGGCTCAGGTTGTGACACTTTGCATTAGCTTTTGACCTTGTAATAACAAGCAAATGCTTTAAAAAGAGAGATGGGCATTTAGTTACCGATAAAAGTGGAACTAGCAAGAGCCAAATAAACTTTTTCTAGTTAGAAAACATGATTGATTGGCTTATAAAAGACTGTAAGGTTATTCTAGGAGAGAGTTTGACCACAGCATGCAATAGCAATTTTAGATATTTGCATAGAAACAGAGCGCTAGTAAATAAAATGTGCCTTAAAATAAGGTGGAGGGATTTGAAAGAAGAAAGAGCAATAATATTTTAAGGATAAACTGATTGAAGAGGGGGGAGAATGGAATATTGAGAGAGAAACTGTAGTGATGTGGAATCAAATGGCTAACTGTATTTGGAAGGTTATTGGTTGAGATTATGTCTCGTATTCCGAGTTCATCAAATGAGTCCATTAGGTTAGCTATGGACCGGGCTTTGCATCAGGAGTATTTTGATGTTTGTACTGAGCTTTCTTAGAGGCTAAGAAAGAGTGCTATATATATCATATAACCTGTAACGCTAGCTCTAAACAGAAGAGTGCAGTAAAAGAGTGGAATTCTCTTTTGACCATGGAAATACATACATCGTCGAACCACGTAAATCTCTCGTGTGTGCTTGTGTGCTTGTTTCTCTTCTTGTGTGTGGCTTGATTGTCGATCGCAGGTTATGCGCTTCTGCACATGCACAACAAGTGATATCAAAGCCTAAGTTGTGTGGAGTGTGATCAACGGTTGAATCCTCTCTTGAGGGTACAGATTTTCTATTTCATCAGGGAAAACAGAGGAAGAGTTCGGATTTGGGATATCCGTGGGCCATAGTTTTATTTTGCAAAGGGGACAAGAAAAAGAAGGCAGGTATTCTATGATGAGAGGAGTTGCATAATAGAATCTGGAGTCCTCGGATTGGGTTTCTATGACTGACAGAGACCAGAAACGATCCGGGTTGGGTTCGTTTAGTGCCTGTTGCAAACTGGAGAAGAGAAACAATAGTTGTTGCTCTGTTTATTGCCGATTTTGGTATAGAGAGATAGAGAGGGAGAGAGAGAGAACTCAAAGGGGGCTGCCGACTATCAAAGTGCATCGTTGCCGTTGCTGGAACCTCCCCTTCCCGCTGCGGAAGGAGAAAGGGGGGCGCAAGTTCTAGATTCCAGAAACCAAAAGTGGAAGGGGAAGATGAAAAGGCCTGGTCTCAGCCCAAGTCGGATTGGGTTTAGTTCAGATTAAGTTGACCCATACATAGCAGCTCAAAAAACAAGCACGGTACAAGCCCAATCAGTGTAGTAGTACTAACATTAGCAAGGTAACACCAACAGGCGGAGGTCAACGTCACGTTAACAGGTATAGCCAAACCAGTTTGACTAGAATCGATGGCTGAAATGTTTTGTACAATATCTTGATCATCTGATATCTAATTAGAGATTTGTTTGCACCTACGGACTCGTTTTGAGTAGATCTACATAGTGGAAGAGGTAGATTGGCTGTTTGTCGATCAATGAGGATGTTTGACCAATTGGAGCATAGAAACTTATTTTTGCAATATCGAAGCCATCCGAACTCAGATTTCAGATCTGATTCTTCCGGCGTGCTCGTAGTTACGAGATCTACATTGTAGAGCAAAAATTTTGTAGGAATTGAAGCAAAATTTTAAGTTAAAAAATTCAACGGCAAAAATGGCTTCAACATGTCACATGAAGATGAATGCTTTACTGGTTCAAAAAAGATTGAAGAAAGCACTGAACGGAAAGAATGAACATCTTGCGACGATGTCAAAAGACAAGGAAGATATGCTGGAGAAGGCATATGGAGCAATTTTGTTATATTTGAGCGACGGAGTGCTGCGAAAGGTTGCTCAAGATAAAATTGTTGCTAGGTTGTGGCTGAGATTAGAGAATCTATACAGGACCAAGTCTTTGACGAACTGTTTATACCTGAATAAACGGATGTTCACTCTCTAAATATATGAAGGTATGTCCCTTGATACCCATCTTGATGCATTTGATAAAGCTATCATGGATCTTGAAAACATTGATATTTGAATTGATGATGAAGACCAAGCTATTATGCTGTTATATTCTTTACCACCCTCATATGAGAATTTTGTTGATACCATGATGTATTGTAGAGATACTCTTTTAAAGGAGAATGTAAAGGCAGCCTTGAACTCTAAGAAGTTGAAGAAAAATGTTGTGTCTAAAAACCATGATAACTCAAGTGAGGATTTGGTTGTAAGACGAAGAACAAAAGGCTCCAGTAGCATGGGCAAATATAGATCTAAGTCTAGATCCAACAGAAAAAACATTGAATGTTATTATTACCATAAGAAAACAGAGCAAAGGAAAAGAAATAGAAGATCCATCTTCTGATGATTCAATCAGTATTGCAGAAGGAAAATCAGATTTTGATGCCGATAAGGCATTCGCTATGATTACAAATGGTATTCATTGTCAGGACGAATGGATTCTTGATTCTGAATGTTCCTGCCATATGTGTCCCAATAAGGACTGAGTTACCACTTATAGAGAAATCAACGGTGGTAGTGTCCTGATAGGCAACGATGTTGCAAGTAAGAAGGTTGGAACTGAAACAATTAGAATCAATATGTATGATGGAATAGCCAGAACATTGGCAGCGATTCGACATGTCCCTGATTTGAAAAAAAATCTTATTTCTTTGGGTGCCTTGGACTCCAACTGTCTTAAATTATTAGATGAAGGTGGATTCATGAAGGCAGTAAAGGGTGCAATGGTTCTTATGAGAGGCAATAAAGTTGAAAACTTGCATATTTTGTCCGGGAATACTTGTTTAGGTGGAGATATAGTGTCTTCATCAGAAAACTATGAATCTGTCTCAATGCATTTATGGCACTTGCGCATAGGTCACATGAGTGAGAAGGGCTTGACAATGCTGACCAAGCGGAATTTATTGTGTGATACAAAGACAGGCAAGTTGGATTTCTGTGAGAAATGCCTATTCGGAAAACACCACAAGGTCAATTTCAAAATGGATATTCATCGCACGAAAGCTATCCTTGATTATGTTCATTCAGATGTGTGGGGTCCTTCTAAGCTTTATTCCAAGGGTGGATCCCGATATATGTTGACTTTCATCGATGATTATTCAAGGAAAGTCAAGGTTTATACACAGAAGACTAGGTTTGCAAACAAGTCGATTCTGCTTTGGATCCATGGTGGACCCAAACCCAGAACCATTAATGAGAGGTTGGACCAGTTTAGACCCCATTTATAGGTTCCGAAACTAGAACCGTTAAGTATGGGCCTAAAACCAGAACCGGTTCCATGTAGGGGGCGGGTTCGGGTCCAGTTTTGTATAAAGAGTAATATGGAGAAAAAACTATCTTTAAGGATTTTTTTTTTTTTGAAAAATTAGGTAATATGTTGGGTCTTGAGTCCATGGGTCAGAGCCAAGGTGGAAACAAACCCAGAACCGTTTAGGTCACAGGTCCAAAAATAGAACCCAAACCTTGACCCATTTACTTATTGGAACCAAAATAAGGACCCAAACCCGGTTATTAACAGGTCAGAACCTTCGAGTAATCAAAGAATTAGGTACTTATTTGCAACCCTACAGAAGACGAACGATCAGGCTTTAGAAACATTCAGGCGATGAAAAGCAATGGTTGAGAAACAGACCTGTAGGAAGGTAAGGAAGTTGAGAATAGATAACGGAGAGGAATACAGATCCAATGAGTTTAAGAACTATTGCAAGGACAGAGGCATAGTTCAGCATTACACCACCATAGGAACTCCACAGTAGAATAGAGTTATAGAGAGGATGACCAGAATGATCTTGGGAAGAGCTTGTTGTATGTTGTTTAATGCAAGATTGTCCAAGAATTTTTGAGCCGATATAGTACATGGTATAGGTTACTTGATTAACAAGTCTCCACACTCAGAGATTAGTTTCAAAACACCGGAAGCAATGCAGTTAGGTAATCCAGCTAATTATTCTAACTTGAGGGTTTTCGGTTGTCCAACCCATGCTCATGTAAAAACAGATAAGTTAGATCCAAGGGCTGCGAAGAAAATCTCGGTGGGAAATGCTTCTGAAGTGAAAGGATATAAGTTGTGGTGTACTGATCGAGATCCACCCAAATTTATCATCAGAAGGGATGTTACATTTCATGAGGATGCTTTACTCAATACGAAAAAGTAGGCGGAAAATATAGAGGTAGGTAACAGCAGTAGCACCGTTAAGGTGGAGTCAGACATCCTAATTAGGAAGGAGAGTGCATCTAACTCCTCCAGGGACACAGAGGACAGTCAGATTGAGTAGCACCTAGGAAGCACGGGTACTCTAAAAAAATTTGCGTACACATACCGGGTACATACTCGGTATGGGTACAGGTATGGGTATGCACCCGGTACGTACGGGGTATGTACTGGTACACATACATGATTTTTAACGTTTTATCTTTAAAAGAAAAAAGAAAAACTGAGGGGGCAAAATGTAAAACTTGTTTTATATAAAAGCTTCAGGCTCTCAGCTACAAACCCTAATCGCCTAATCGCAGCAGCTGAGAAAATGGCCAAAGGAAAAAAACGAGAGGAGAAGAAAGGAGGAGGGGGAGGAGGAGGAGGAGAAGAAAAAGAAAAAGAGGCACATCGAAGCCCTAATCTGCCAAAGCACAAGGCCCTAACCTAGCTCTACCTCTGCCATGGAGAAAAACGGAAGAAGGAAAAGACCGAGAGGAGGAGGAGGAGGAGGAGGCTCATCGAAGGGGAGGCTCATCATCAAAGGGAATGCTCCTCCGAAAATAGGAAAAAAAAAGCAGGAGAGGCTCAGGAAGGAAAAAAAACGTAGAGGAGGAGGAGGAAGTGTACTTGCTGCATCCACATGCCGCTGCACGTCCGCTACTGCAAATCAGCCACAACCGCAGGTGGCCCTATTCCCTTCTTTCTTTTTTTTTTTCCCTACTCTGTTCTGTTGTGAACCCATGCTATTGCTGTAATTTTTTTTCCCTGATGGTTGTTGCTCTGCTGCTGTAATTTTTTCCCCTTACTCTTCTCTTCTTTACTGATCGGTGTTTCTGCAAATCAGCCTTGCTGTTTTACGTTTCCTTTTTTTTTAAATGCTCTGCTATGCTCAGCTGTTGCTTTGCTGCTGTTTTTTTAATGCTTTGCTGCTGTATTTGTTGTTTTTTTTTTCTTCTCTTCTCTGCTCTGCTTCTCTTCTGTATTTTGTTTCTCTGTTTTCTTTTGTTTCTCTGTATTTGCTGCTTTGCTGTTGCTTTGCTGCGATATTTATTTATTTATTTATTTTTTTGCTACTCTGTATGTCTGCTGCTTAATTTTCTTTTCTTTTTTTTTTCCTGCTCTGCTGTTATTTTTTTTTCTGCTTTACCGTTTGCCATAGCTGCTGCTGTTGCTATTTTTTTTCTGCCATTGCCGTTGCTCTGCGTTTGCTGTTGCCGTTGTCCTTTCCATTTTTAAAGTATATTGGCTGATTTTTAAATGTTTGGTTGTTTGGCTGTTTGATTATTTATTAATTGTTGTAGGATAAAAATGACTTCATCAAGTAGTATGGGTTCCACTGGTGCAAGTGTAAGTGCAAGTGGCACTGATGAACTTGTAGATCCTCTTTGGAATTACGTAACCATATTAGAAATAAGGGGAGGAGGAAGTGCAAATGCAAAATGGCAATGCAATTATTGTAATGGTGATTTTCAAGGGTCATACTATAGGGTCAAAGCACATTTGTTGCAAATTAAAGGACAAGGAATCAGATGTTGTGTGAATGTGAAGGGTGATGCTCTCCTTCAAATGAAAAGGAAAAGTGAAGAAGCTGAAAACCGGAAAAAGATGGCTAAACCCACAAATGTTCCTTTACCACACTCCTCTTATCCTATTAGTAGTAGGATGGCAAATACAATGGATGTCGGAAGTGGAAGTAGAGGGTTTAGATTGGAAGGGTATGAGCCAAAAAAAAGAAAGGCCATTGGAAGTAGTGCCTTGGAGAAGGCATTCAATCAAGGTGCTAGGGAACATTTGTATTCTTTGATTGCTTGTATGTTCTACTCCAGTGGATTGCTTTTTCATTTGGCTAGGAATCCTTATTTTGTAGAAGCTTTTCAATTTGCTACTTAAAATCAAATTAGTGGGTATGTACCTCCCGGTTACAATTTGTTGAGGACTTCACTACTTAAAAGAGAAAGGGCAAATGTTGAAAGGTTGTTGGAGTCTTTGAAACAATCATGGAAGGAGAATAGGTAAGTATTGCTTCTGATGGATGGACTGACGCACAAAGAAGGCCTCTTATCAATTTTATGGGAGCTTCAGAGGATGGAGCTATATTCTTAAAAGCAGTGAATTGTGAGGGTGAGTTCAAGGATAAACACTACATTGCCCAATTAATGTGTCAAGTAATTGATATTGTCGGAACTCAAAATGTGGTTTAAGTAATTACTAATAATGCTCCTGTTTGTAGTTCAGCTGGATTAATCATTGAAGATAAATACTCGCATATTTTTTGGACACCATTTATAGTTCACAACCTTAATCTTGCTTTTTAGAATATATGTTCTGCAAAGCAAACTGGAGTTGCTGCCTATGCTTATGATGAATGCCATTGGATTACTCATGTTGTTGATGATGTGATGTGATGTTCATAAAAAATTTTATTGTGAACTATTCTATGAGGTTGTCAATTTTTAAAGACTTTGTGCCTATGAAGTTACTTACTATAGCGGAGACGCGGTTTGCATCTGCTGTTGTAATGCTAAAAAGGTTCAATCTCATTAAGCGTGGCCTTCAAACAATGGTTATTAGTGATAAATAGAGTAATTACAAGGATGATGACGTTGGTAAGGCATTGCATTTGTGAAGGAAAATGTATTGAGTGACATCTTTTTGGGACAAGATAGCTTACATATTATCTTTCACATTGCCTATCTATGAGATAATTAGAGTTTGTGACACTAAAAGGCCATGTTTACACTTGGTTTATGAGATGTGGGACACGATGATTAAAAAGGTGAAGGCAGCCATCTATAGGCTTGAAGAAAAGCTAGAAAATGAACAGTCCAATTTTTATTCTGTGGTGCACCAAATACTTGTTGAAAGGTTGACAAAAAGTAGCACACCACTTCATTGCCTTGCACATTCATTGAATCCTAGGTACAACCCAATACTTTTTGTATTTAGTTATTTCTTTGAATATGATATGAAATTCATAATTTACTTATACTTTCATCTTTTTGAAATTTAGGTATTATAGTGCAACGTAGCTTGATGAAAATCCCAATCGTGTTCCTCCTCACAAGGATGAAGATTTCAAATATGAGAACAATGTGCCTTAAGAAATACTTTCCAGACCTGGAGGATAGAAGGGTTGTTACAATAGAATATGCCAAGTTTTCAGGTTGTTTGGAAAGTTTTAGGGAATTTGATTCAGAATTTAATAGAGGAGTAATGGAGCCAATTATTTGGTGGTATGCACATGGGTCTTCTGCACCAATTCTCCGATCGTTAGCATTGAAATTACTTAGTCAACCATGTTCCTCATCATGTTGTGAAAGGAATTGGAGCACCTACTCTTTCATTCACTCCATTAGAAGGAACAAAATGACACTAGAGCTTTGTGAAGACTTGGTCTTTGTGCATAACAATATTCATCTCCTATCAAGGAGTCAACAATACATGGAAGGGGAGACCAAGCTCTGGGACATTAGTGG
Organism: Sextonia rubra; assembly: GCA_037013555.1. Lineage (NCBI taxonomy): Eukaryota > Viridiplantae > Streptophyta > Magnoliopsida > Laurales > Lauraceae > Sextonia > Sextonia rubra. The sequence continues at coordinate 21,178,296 of JASUAD010000001.1, read as the reverse complement.
AGATGCATCGATTCATTAGAGGATGCTGGCTTACTTAAAATTGTAAATCTTTCACTTGATGAGCCTGACATGGAAGCGAGATTAGTTACTGAAGGCGATGCAGTTCAAGTTGATGGATGACTTTGTTTTTAGTGCTTTGTTTTGTTGTTTTTGTTGTAATCTTGATGTTTATGAGGCATTTGACTTTTGTTGTAATGATAGACATTAAACTCGATAGTTTGTAGGTTGACTTTGGAATGATATTAAGTAATTGTTGGCTTGTTGCATCTAAGAGTTCTAACTTATTAGCCTATTGCATTATTAAAATTTAAAAAAATATAATTTTTTAATGAACGTACCCTTGCCGTACCCCGTACCATATTTTTAAAGGATTTCGCCGTATCGGCGTACCCGTACTGTACCCGCACCGGTACCCGTACCGGTACCCATGCTTCATAGAGTAGCACACAGGTAGACCCCATAGAGTGAAGAAACCACCAGTCAGATACGATTTCAAGAATATGTCGATGACATATGATATGATTGCATATGGCATTAACGGTTGAGCCAACCACGTATCCGAAGTCACTAGAAGGGCAGAAACGTAGTTAACGAGTAACAATCATAGATGAAAAGCTAGAGTTTCTTGAAGATGGAAATCAAGCCATTGGATGCAAGTGGGTCTTAAGAGAACAAGGAAAGAACTTCCCGAGAGGGTGGACTGAAGTTTCAGATTCCTGATCATATATGCAATTCGAAGAAATCATTATACGAGTCTTGATCAATGTCACTCACCATTAAAAAGTGAAGACTGTGCCCAGTAACAATGGGCACAAGGACGTGCCTTTCAGCGAAGTATGTGGAGCTATAGACATTATCAGTTTTTCTTCTAGTGACTCAAGTTCTACAGAATTCAAGCCAAGGTGGAGATTGTAGGAATTATGTCTTGTATTCCGAGTTCACCGGATTGATCCATTAAGTTAGCCATAGACCGGGCTTTGGATTAGGAATATTTTGCTCTTTGAACCGGGTTTTCTTAGGAGCTAAGAAAGAGTGTTATATATATATATATCATATAACCTGTAACCCTAAACCAATGCAAAAGAGTACAGTAAAATAGTGGAATTCTCTTTTGGCTGTGGACGTAGGCGTATCACTTAACCACGTAAATCTCTCGTGTGTGCTATTTTATGCTTGTCTCTCTTCTTATATGTAGCTTGGTTGTCGATTGCAAGTTACGCACTTTTGCATGTGCACAACATTATTAAAAAGGTACTTGGAGAGTCGAAAGGAAAAAGACAATATAATAATAATAATAATAATCATAATAATAATAATAATAATAATAATAATGAACTGGTGGTGGAGTGTAGAGCTCTAGAAAGCCGATTGAGAGAAAAACGTGGTTACAAAGTTTGACAAGGAACTAAGAATATGGAAAACTATGATATGTAAAAAAAGGCAAAGAAAAAAGCTAAGAAATTTGTAAATGATATAAAGTTCAAAGCAAATAATGACCCATTTACCAGGTTGGGAACATGACAAGGAAAGAAAGATATTTTTAAGCTTGCAAAAATAAGGGTAAAAAAGGGTAAAGACTTAGATCATGTCAAATGCATTAAAAGCAATGGCCAAAAGGTTTCTGTGAAGGATAACGATATCAAAGAAAGGTGAAAATTTTTTTTTAATATACTTTGAAATGAAAACTGTAGGAGACATAAGAACAAGAGAGGATATTTTGTTAGCAAAACACACTTTTTCCTGCAAAATTAGGGTGGTGGATAAATGAAGATAGGAAATGCTAGTAGTCCAAACGACATTCTGATAGAGGCCTGCAATTGCTTCGGAGAAGTTTGGGGGATTTGGTTAACTAGGCTCTTTAATAAGATATAAGCGATAAAAGAAAATGCCAAAAGAATAAAGAAGTATTGTAGTACTTATATATAAGAACAAAGGAGATATACAAAGATGTACCAACTGTTGTGGGATTAAGCTTATGAGTCATACTATGAAGCTATGGGAAAAGCTAGTGGAGCAAAGACTTAAATAGAAGACTAAAATAAATGAAAATCAATTTGGACTTACGCTAGGGAGATCAACTATGAAAGTTATCTTCTCATTTGGGCAATTGAAGGACAAATATCAAGTGAAGAAGAAAAATCTACATATGGTCTTTATCAATCTAGAAAAAAACTTACAAAAAGGTACCTAGAGATTTAATTTAGTTGAGTTTTAAATAAAAGGAATATTCCTAGAGGTTATATTAAAATTATTAAAAATATGTATAAAGGAGCAGTAACGAGTGTGAGAACTACCTGTAGAGAGATAGGTGAGTTCCAAGTGACTATGAATTCACATTATGGCATAGCCTTAAGCACTTATCTCTTTGCACTGATTATGAATGAGTTAACTACTCATGTTCAAGAGCAGGTACCTCAATGCATATTGTTTACAAATGAAAACGTTGATAAATAAATCAAAAGACAGTGTAAATGCAAAAGGCGAGAGATGGTAAGAGGCTTTATAATCAAAGGCTTTAAAATAAGTCGTATAAAGACAAAATATATGCATTGCAACTTAAATGGACAAATACAAAGAGCTGAAACTATTTTGAGACTTGAAGCTCATGAGATACCAAAAGAGATTCTTTCCATTATCTTGCCTCGATAATTAATAAGCATGTGGAGATTGATGAAGAAATCGAACATAGGATAAAAGTGTGATTGTTGAAGTGGAAACTTGGCTCTGGAGTGCTTTGTGACGATGAATACCACAAGATTAAAAGAAAATTTTTAGAGGACAACAATTAAACCAGCTATAACATATGGAGTAGAATGTTAGTGAATCAAGAAAAAACACATGCACAAAATGGATGTAACAGAGATAAGAATGTTGAGATGGATGTGTGGTAAAATTAGGAAGGATAAAATTAAAAACGAGTACTTTTAAGAGCATTTAGGGGTAGTATCAATAGATGATAAAATTAAAGAAACTTATTTTAGATGATTTAGACATGTCCAACGCAAGCTAACAATGGCACCAGTAAGAAAAGTTTGACCATACAAGTAGATGGCCTATCAAGGGGAAGGAGAAGGCCAAATAGGACATGAAGGTAGTCAGTAAAAATAGATCTGAAAAAGCACCACTTATATGAGGATTTGGCTTAAGATAGGCAGGAATGGAGAAACAAAATTTATATAGCCGACCCAACGAAGTTAGGAAAAGGCTTTGATAATAAGGATGATAATCATTATAAAACTAACTGAAATAAGGTTATGATGATGTTTAGTATGAGGATACTTTTTGAGCCAATAAGTTGTGAATAAGAATGGATTGCAGCAAGATACATCTGGCTGACTGTCATCTCTCTACTTTTCTCAAAATCCCCATTATTGTAGCTATTTCATTTAACTTTTGCTGGACCTACGTCCCGCTTAGAATAAATAGTGACCAAATCCTCCATCTGCTTAGCATCTCAGCCATTACTTTTTGAAACAGTACACTGTGATTAAGAATGGATAGTTGGCTAGACTACATTAGTCAGTTCCCTGAAAGAAAGGATCTCCCTTCATATTGGTTACACTCATGCCCAAACACTGGATCAAGATCCTCTCATGTGATAAGTTTCTCCAAGAGAACAACCCAAAGATACTAGGACTCAAAGCCTCATTGCATTGGGAATCTCTAAAATGCATGGCCAAATCTGTTAACCCGATTAGCCTACATTATCACTCATCTGATAGAATGTAGGTTTCTCATTCAATGGGCTTATTGATGTAGCATGGGTAGGCTACTCTCCAACCCAAAGCCTAGAGATTGAAGATCCAACAATCTTGGTTTCATGCCAGAGACACACAACTAAGAAAAACTCAGGGAAGAAAATTTTACTTATCAATTAACTGATCTCTAGGGAAGGATTACAATCCTTTATATAGACAACTAGATCTAATCAATTTTGTAAATAACTTTAATTAAAGTAAAAGTCTAAATCAACACAAGATTTCCTCAGCAAAACCTTCTAAAAAATCTTATATCAATCCATCATATTTAGCCACTAATGGGCTGGCCGGCCCATGGATCTAACCTGCATTAGTTCTCACTGTGAACTCGACGTCAAGTCAGGCGTAAATCTTTCTGATGTTTTTTTTACCCTTGTTAGCTTTGGACGGGTTACAATTAGAGCCGGTAACATGTGACCCAACCCACTAGCCCAACCTGCTTTTGAACCGTCAAACCCAACCCGTGATATATATATGGGTCAAATGTTCTTGGCCTGTATAAAAATAGGTCGGGTTAGGGTTGACCCGCTTATCCCAATTTAACGTAGTTGACCCGTAAATCTTTTAAGTTTAATGTGTACATATGACTTTTGGGAACCTACTTTCTATTTTGTTTCTCTTCATAAATGAAGGATCACAATCACCTTAAAATAACTTTCCAATTTTGGATACTAATCGATTTGCAAATCTCCATCAATCCATTCTCCACTACAATTATTGCCTACAAATCTCCCAAACCATTTTTGGCTAAGAGAGAGGGTTGTGCGCCATGGTGTGGTTTGAGTAAGTGGTGTGCAATGAGTTGCAAGGACAAAAGAAATAAGGAGAGAGGAAAAAAGAAAAGAAAGAAAGAAAAGACAGGGAAGACAAGGCAACTTAAATCCTTAACTTTGGGTTGAGTGTAAGAATACCATGTAATAGATTGTCCTTTGCACATCTATTTTGTAGTTTCTTTTGATGTCTAGTTTCTTTATAATAATAGAATCCATGAATCCACTTTGAAAAGAAAAATAAAAAGACATAAAAGAAGAAAAAGAGAGAGCCACAATATTCAAGTGAAGTCCTCAGTTTGGGCTGACCTGAACTGACCCATAACATAATGCAGGTTCAAGCAAGCCAACTCGACCCGACCCGACCCTATATTAGTGAGGGCTGAAGAATCCCAGCCAGTTTTGAAAATGGGTCAGGTGCGAGTTGAGGGTGCAAAACCCGTACCCGCTGCTGACCCGATCCAAATTGGCCCGACCCAACCCATTTGCCACCCCTAGTTAGAAGCTTGACGCAATATTTTCCTACTAGTAGACTAGAGGTATTACTTCTTTTGATTCCTGAATTCAGCTTAAATGCAATATTTAGAAGCTTCAATCAAGTTTGTACTAGTAGATCACAATCTTCCAACTGTACAAAATAAAGGGTTCTAATTCAATGGACTTAGGGGTCGTTTGTTTAATGCCATTTACATATGTAATTGGCTAACATATGTAACGGTTACATAGTTTTATGTTTGTTTGCACTGATTTACACATCAAGTGTGTAAATGACATATGAAACTGATGTGAAAATTTGCTCATTTTCACATCCAATTTTTCACATCTCACATGGTGGTAAAGGGTTACCCACCCTATTCCCATGTGAAATGGAATCCCAGCAACTAGGCGGACGGTTTTGCCGTCCCAAGTCCGTTATGCCAATAAAACGGGTTCGAAACCCCACTCCCCCATCGCAACATGCGTTGCTCATCTCCAGCAAACCGAAAAATCCAGCAAACACTCTGGAGCCTAGGGCTTGAAATCGAAACCCCAGCAAACCAACGAAACCTTCTGCTCAGACGAACTCGTCTCCGTCCCAAGCTCCAGGAAGTCGTCTCCATCCCCAACAAGCTGCAGCGGTGATCGAGTAGGAGAGCCTCTCACCATCTCTTTCACGCTCTCTCTCTCTCGCCCTCCCTCCCTCCCTCTTCTTCTCTCTTTCCCTCTCTCTGTCTCTCTCCTTCTTCTTCTTCGCTATCTTCCTTTCCCATCTCTGCTCCTCTCTTTTCCCCCTCCATCTCCATCTCTCCTTTTTCTTCTTCACTATCTTCCTCTCTCCATCTCTGCTCCTCTCTTTTCCCCCTTCATCTCCATCTCTCCTTCTTCTTCTTCGCTCTCTCCATCTCTCCTTCATCTACTGCAGCCCATGCCTGATTTCAACATGATCGCCCACTGCAAGTGGCCCACCCCATCACAATACTCACAAGCCCATCACAACCGGCACCCACCACTCTCTGTCTTTCCCTCTTTTCCCCCTATTCTCCCTCTCTGCTCTCTTCTCCCTCTCTCAACGATGAACCCATTCACCTTTTTCCCCCTCCGATCCCTCTCTCTCTCTCAATTCTTCTTTGTCCTTTCCTCTTTTCCCCCTCTTCTCCCTCTCTGATCCTCTTTTTCCCCCCTCGAACCCACTTCACCTATTTCCCCCTCCCGATCCCTGTCTCTCTCTCTTCTTCTCTCTCGTTCCTGCTTTGCCCCCCTTTCTCCCTCTCTGCTCCTCTCTTTTCTCCCTCTCAACCATCGAACCCATTTCATATCTTTCCCCTTCTCGTTCCCTGTCTCTCACTCTGACTCTCGCTTCTTCTCTGTCATTCCTCCTTTTCCTCCTCTGCTCTCTCTTTTCCCCCTTTCAAGCATTTACCCATCTCCCTGTTTCAATTGATGATCGTTGGAGTTACTACGTTTCTGCCCCACTTTGTAGATTTCCTTATGCTAGGTTTTGGAATTTCTGTTGATGTAATTAGTTTTAGCTTGATGATTGTTTTAAAGGGGTTTTGATGATAAATCCCTAGTATTTTTGTTGCAGCTTTTTTGATTTTGAAGAATTCTACTTGATTGATGCTTGAATCTTATTGGGTTTTCATTCATGAAGGTCTGTGGGTATTGGGGAATTCTAATTGTGAGCTTTTGGCTTATATGTTTTTCTTCAGTGATATCTGTGGAGGTGTTGATTCTTATTGAGAGATTGTTTGTTAGTGTCGTTGTTGATTTGTGAGTCTGTAATGGAATCATTGCCTTTCACTTTTAGGATTATCTTGTGATTTGGTTGATGTTGGTTTTCTTGATAATGGAATTGTCTTGTCTTCTGCACACTATGTTTTTGATGAGTTCATTTCCTTCTCGGTAAAATTTACTGTTCATATGCAATTTCATGGAAGAGAAATTAAATTTGTGTTTTTTTCCTGATAGCTTTCTTGTTTTATTCCCATAGGCAATTGGATTTATAGATTGCATTCAATTTTTTTTATCTTACCCCTCTGCATGTCATTTGATTGCTTTTCAATGGGCTGTAGTTCTCATGATGGAGTTCTCGTGATGGAGTTGGGTAGATGTGTAGGCTATCACTTGGTTGAGAATTTTGTTGCAGTGCTGGTGTTACGGAATAGGTTATTCATATCATAATCAGTCACTACCCTTGTAGTTGTTATGCACATGTAGGTGATAGCCTGAGATTGAAATCAAACCTGACATGGGTTTATGTAAATGCCACTTGTATATGATCATATTTAACCTTATAAACCCACAGTTATTGTTTTTATATTTAACTAACTTGCTTCCTTTGATCATCTATTGTTGATATCATGGATTTTGAATATTGGTTCATCCTTTGATGAGTTTATATTTAACTTCTTCATGTTCTATAGAAATGGAGAATGAAATATATCATAAAGATATTTAGTGTATTAACTAATGATATTTGTTCATCCTCTGAAAAAAGGCGTGGTAAGAGGGAAAAGAAGAATACAACATGGTCAGATGATATTGATGAGAAATTAACTGATATATTGATAGAACAGATTCATATCGGGCGAAAGGATGAAAATAGCTGGACTACAGAAGGGTGGAGTGAGATTGAAAGAAAGATGAAAGAAAAGTATGGAGTAGAATATAATAAGAAGAAAATTAGAAATCAACTAAGAACGATAAAAAGTCATTACAATTGTATCAAGACTCTAATGGGATTAAGTGGCTTTGGTTGGGATGACACTACAAAAAGAGTTACAGCAAGTGACCAAGTGTAGAACGATTATATCAAGGTGAGTAATTATTAATGTAATGTTAATTCTACCATTGTCAATTCAGTAATTATTACAGTACTTTGTTCTCATTTGATTCATTCAGGCACATCCTAAATTTGGAATGTATCGAGGAAGAAGTGTGGTCAACTATGAAAAGTTTGCTATTATATATGGAGATTCAATTACTGATGAAAGAGATGTGATGTTGACTAACCAACGTCCACCACATCCGATGGAAGCCATACAAGCGTCCATCCAAGATGTGGCAATAGAATCAAGTAGCTCTAATAAGATGAGGGTGTCTCTGAAGCGCCACGTGCTAAGAAACGCTCAACAGCTACTTCTCGGCATAATGTGCAGGATGAAACTAAAAGCGAATATGATCTAGCACATGCAATTGAGGACATAAACACTACTTTGATCTACCTTGCTGATAAGATGACTCAATCAGGGCCAAGCCAGGCTGATATAGTTGCTGCTATTGAAGAGTTAGATTTAGACCTTACTTTAGAAGTGAGGGCTCTTAGACTACTGAAGCATCCACAAGTGACCAGTCAATTTCTTGCGTTTTCATCAAAGGATCAATGTTGTGCGTGGCTTATGGCGGAGTTAAGCGGCTCTATCTAGGACTGTTGGTTGTTAAAAAAAAATCTAAGATGGGACTTGATTTTGATTTCTTGTTATGCTTTATTTTGAGATGACATTTCTTGTTATCTAAGACTGTGACTACTGTCACATGTTCAAGGAGCTAGGAAAAACAGAAGAGGGGAGACCATTAAGGACCATAAATAAAGTAATGACTAACAATGAAAAACATGCTTAGGATTGTGGAGTAACTGAAAGCAAGGCTGTACGTAGGTTTCTACACATGCAAAAAAAAAAAAAAAAAAAAAATCTGTACATAAAATTGAGTGGAAAGATGATGATGATGATGACAATCAAGAGATGGAGCATGTAATTGGTCCTGTTTGCTTCACATCTCCCCATATACATAAGAACCCAGACAAATGTAGCAATTCTGGGTTGTCTAGCATTATCAGTTTTATACAAGGTTTATTGCATAGAATTTTTTCCCTGGACAGCTTAAATACAAGATTATGAGTAACTATGTGTCCCTACTCAAATAATTTCATACAAATCAGTTCATTTAAAATGTGAGCAAACAAAGGGAGAAAAACACAAGCCTATCCACAGAGGTTCTTTCCACCATCTACATGTGACTGACACTATGAAGGTACGAGTCAGCACAGGCACATGTACACAAACAAGAATAGGGAAAGCTAAAGATTCTTGGTCATCTGTACATATTTCCAAAACAAAAACTGTTCATGCTTCAACTATATTGTGCAAGATCTGAAAGCATATAATTCCTGATTTACCTCCCAGGAAATCCTCCAGTGGTCCTAATTGAATTTTCCAGCTCAAGAAACAATTTCTCTAAAATGTCTGCCTGTTCAGGTAACACAAAGCTAGAAGCATAAAATTATAGCAACAAAATAAACTATCTCAGCCGGATGGATCTAGAACTAGTAGTCTCCCAAGAATGAAAGAATATGCTCAGACCAACCTTGCCAGGGAGATTATAAAGAGGGGAAAGATCAGAAAACAATGAAGGGACCCCCTGAAGAAACAAAACCAGAAGCAAATTAGGTTATAACAAAATTTATTAGAGGAATAAGCAACTTGTGAAAAATGAATAAGACTCATGAGGGTGTACACTGTACACTTTGTTAACTGATCAGTCAGAATAATATATGAACTAATAATTACAGACGTCACCTTTGTTAAAAGAGGTCGAATATAGATGTCTGCTGCCTCACGAAATCTTTTACCTTGAAGAAAATCAAGAGGTATTCGCTGAAGAAAAAGAAAAACAGCCAGTCCAGTACCAGTACCACTAATTGGAAATTTATGAATTATACATGATCATTCAAAAGCATAACAACTTAACAAGAGAATATTAGATGTGAGTTTTAATGAGGAAAAAATTGCTGCAACCGCATTGGATAGAATTAAGTAAATGATTCCAGAGAGAGGTCAATTAGATATAAAGGAGGCAGAACAACTTGACTACATGGTTAAGAAACAGAAGGAGGGAATAAGGCACAGGAGCTGCGTATATTTGATTTTTCATTCATAAAAATTGCTGGGAATATCAAAGGGAGGATCATCTTATAATTTTTATGAAATTTAATGACATGAGAATTCTGGGAATTCTTGCAATGGGTAAGTTGTGTCCTTCATTTATTAAAACCAAATGTTAAAGGGTCAGAGAATTTATTGCATCTTCTACCAATTAGTATTGGTGGATGTGCTCACAAAATGCTTTCCTCTTATTTTCCCCTCTTTTGGGGGGTGTGCAAAGCTTATATATTATTTATTATTATTTTCTGAAATTAAATCGAATTGTATTTAAGCTAAAAGAACACAAAAGAAACCAATAGAAAACATCCCCAGTAATTGGGCCCTGAAGGATCAGAATAAGCATCTTCTCTCTCTCCCTGTGAACATAGAAGGAACCCACCACATTCATTTAGTAGACCAACTAAACACAAACTATACGACGGAGACAACCACTCCAACTCCAAAGGTGTCACAATTATTGAGCTGTGAAGATTAAGAAGTCCTTGCTTCACTTTCCCCTTCAATGAACATTCACTTGAAAGAAAAATTAATCCTCGTTTGGATAGGCTTGGGACTGTCACATGGCAGGGTCTCATAACTTCTGAGAGAGAGAGAGAGAGAGAGAGAGAGAGAGAGAGAGAGAGAGAGAGAGAGAGAGAGAGAGTTTTGTTCACATGAGAACAGTTCTCATATTACTATATGCAAACCATTAAGCCCTCTTGCATATGCACTCCAATCATGTGAGGCAGGAAGGATGACGTCGTTGTTTGGATTATGGATACCCCAAAAATCAACAAAATCATATCAATAAAGATATTACCATTAGATAGTGACTTTGAGGCCCTGAAGACCTAAGAAGCACGGATATGGACACAGAACACGGATATGACAAAACACGGACATGGCGATATGTCAAATCCTAAAAAAGTAAGAAACGGACACGGACACAGCTAAGACACAACAAATAATAAATATTATATATATATAATCATAAAATTAAAGAATAGTTATAGTTTAGCCAAATTAAGAAGCATAATGTCACAATTAATAGAAAAGAAAAACATAACTAATACTGGAAATGTCAAAAAAGATGAGACTAGCAAAAAAGAAAAAAAAAGAGTTAGAACAAAGGGTAGCCAAAAAAACACAAAGATTGTTTGGGAAATTTCAAATTTGGTCTGAAATTATTCCTAAATTATTTATGAATTCTTGAAACTTCATTTAACACTCCTTTTTTTTTTTTTTTGATAACATGCATTGGTCACACTCAACTATCAAAAAAAAAAAAAAGAAAAGAAAAAAGAAAAAAAAAGAGGAATTTAAAATTTTAAAATAACCCTACCGTGTCTTGCCATATCCAAATTTAAAAATTTTTTAAAAAAAATAACAAACACGTTTCCTGGCGTGTTGGACACGTGTCCGAGTCGTGTCAATGTCCGACACGTGTCCAACACAGACATTGAGACCCTAGGCGTGTCCATGCTTCCTAGCCAAAGACTAGCAGTGAATATATATAAATGTACGTGTGTGCGTGCATAATGGGTATTCCAATCCAATAGTGAGTAATCAGGTTTGTCACTGTGCAAGGCACCAATCTCAAACTTAGTTCATTTGCTAGCAGAATTACGGATGGGCTACATTCCTTTGAATGGGGGTTGTTTGATTATACCCTAAGAAGCACAGACACGGACACGGGACACGGATACGACACGACACGGACACGGCGATACGGCAAATCCTAAAACATTAGAATACGGACACGGCTAGGACACGGCAAATTATAAATATATAGATTTATATATACTCATAAAATTAAAGAATAGCTATATTTTTAGCCAAATTAAGAAGCATAATGTCACAATTAATAAAGAAGAAACATAAGTAATACTAAAAAAGTCAAAAATAAAATCCATACTGCATAATGTAATACAATAGTAGGCCATAGTACATCATCAACATTACAAGTCACAATTACATCATAATCAAAACAACAAAAAAGATCCCTCTTCCATTACCATGCTCCATAAATAAATAAAAATAAAATAAAAAAAAATCCTTGCTTCATTCATGATTCATCATTTGACACAACGTCAATGGCATCATCATCCCCACCAACACTCCCATCATCAGTAAATAGCACAGTCTCTAATTTTGGCACATCAATTGAAAAATAAATTATAAAAAAAAATACAGCACTTTTGGGGGAAAAAATGCAGCAACAGCAGTAGTTCTGAAAAAAAAAAAAAAAAGCAGCAATGGCAGTTCGGAAAAAAAAGAAAGAAAGAAAACATAAGCAGCAACAGTACAACAATTCTATAAAAAAAAAAGCAATAGCAGCAATTCTGAAAAGACTACACAAAAACAGCAGTAGCAAATTAGAAAAAACAGCAGCTGCGAAAACAAAACGAAAAAAAAAAACAGCAGCAGAAATTTTGAAAAGACTACAAAAAGAAACAGAAGCACAAAAAAAAAAAAAAACCAGTAGAAGCTTCTTCTTCTTCCCGCCGTGTCCGAAACGTGTCCTAACGTGTCCACCCCGTGTCCCGACGTGTCCGGCCCATATCTGAGCCGTGTCCATCCCGTGTCCGAGCCGTGTCTGCATCTTAAAAAATTTTAAAAAAAAGACAGGACACGTTTTTGGCTGTCAGACACATGTTCGGCCGTGTCCGTGCCGTGTCCATGTCCGACACATGTCCAACACGGACACGAGGACCCTATACAAGTGTCCATGCTTCATAGATTATACCATTCAGAAAGTGGGTATGGGGGTGTGGGGGTGTGGAAGGAGGTGCGGTGTTGTTTATTTCCTAGCTAAGCAAATCAATGGAGAGACATAACCATAAATTCTACTACGAAGACAATATCAATGATCATGTAATTGAAGAGAAGTGCACTGCAAGCTAGTGGCAAAGCGGCATCTCAGCTTTGTAGCCGCCCAGGGATCAGTCCCTAGGATATAGGTATCAATGCAGTAATCCCATTAGCAGTCCACAGTCGTCGTGGTCAGCATCAAAACCTTGTCCCAACTATGTCGGAGTCGGCGCAACACGATTTTGTTTCTCCATTCCAATATCTTGAGCCAAATTCTAAGATATGCTACACCTTTTCATCTCTATTTTTTTACTATCTCCATCCAAGTCCTCTTCGACCTACCCCTTCCCTTCGGTGAGCTATCAACATGCATAGCTAAACTTTTCCTTACCAACGCCATTACTGGCCTACATTGGACATGCCCAAACAATCTTAAACAGATTTTCCTAATTTTATCCCCTATTTATGCTACCCCTAAATGCTATAAAAAGTGCTCATTTCTAATTTATCTTTCTTATTTTACCACTTCTTCTCCATTCATCTAGTATCTTCTTTGTCATTAACATCCTATTGAAGAGCCGAGTTAACCAAATCCTCCTAACTTCTCCCAAGCATTTACAAACCTTTATCAGAATGTCATCCGAACGCATAGCCTTTCTATCTTCATTTATTTCTATACGTGTTCACTTCTACCACCCTAATTCAACAGAAAAAAAGTGTGTTATACTAACAAAGTATCCTCTCTTGCTCCTATGTTTTCTACGGTCTTCATTTAAAAGTATACTAGAATAGCCCCTCCACTTTTTTTTTTATATTATTGTCCTTTATGAGAACCTTTTGGCCATAATGTTTAATGCATTTGACATGGTCTTGGTCTTTGCTTTTCCTTTCCCTCATCTTCTCAGAAGCTTTTTTGCTCTATATGTGTTGCAACGTGTGCTTCTGAGCATCAGGTTCATTCACCATCTTTGTGGTTCGTCTTAAGAGGCATCAAGGAGTAAAGATTAAGTCTGAAGAAGGTGAACGACGTGTGCGTCGACAAGAAGGAGTGCTTCTAGTCCCTTAGGTTGTGTTCAACTGGGAAAATGGTAGTAAGTAGTTCTTGTAACCTCTCTTTAATAGTGTTTGATCTTGGTAAACCGGTGGTTGGTCTCATGGTTTTTCCCGTCTGGGTTTTCCACGTAAAAATCCTGTGTCCATCCTTCATATGGTGATTGCTTTGTTATTAAATTCACTACTATAGGGATTCTTCATACTTAGATCTGACTGGGACCTAAACCTGTGTTAAGTTTTAAAGTCTTTCAAGAAGGAAGTGAGGAGATAAAGAAGACGATGCAGGAGGGAAGAAAAACGAAATGGAGGGACGGAAGCCCAGGTCTCCACGGGTTTGGTCTTGGCAAGGAGGACAAGACAGAAGATGGAGAAGAAGAAAAGCTGAAGATAGGAAGAAGAAGAAGAAAGGAAAAGAAACAAAGATGGGTTCCGACTCCTGGTTCGTCTGGCAGGAACTGAGAAGAAAAGAAAGAAAGAAAAGAAAAGAGGTAGAAGAGAGATGAGGTAGAGAAGTTACAACAACGGGCAGAGGAAGGAGAAGGAAAAAAAACCTGAAACGAGAAGAGGAAGGTTGCAAAGATGACATGAGGAAGAAGAAGAAACAGGGAAGTAAGGGAGAAAAAGAAAAAGTCAGCAGAGGAGAAAGAAAGAAGGAAAACGAAAGGAGGAGGAAAAACAGAGAAGAGAAGAAACGGAAGGATGAAAATGCAGGGAAGAAGGTGATAAACAGTGGAAGAGAAAAAAAGGAGAAGAGCTCGACACGGTGGAGAGAGGAGAGGGAGAAAAGATGATACAAAGAAGAAGAAAAATGAGAAATGATGAAGAAAGAATCAGTGAGAAATAAGAGAAACCGAGGAAGAGAGGGAACAAGAGAGAGAGAGAAGAAGATGAGAAAAAAAAAATCGGCAGAGAAGATGAACAGTGGAAAAGCAGAAAATAGAGAACAGGAAGAAGAAAACAAAACGAGAAGATGAGAGAGAGAGAGAGAGAGAGAGAGAGAGAGAGAGAGAGAAAGAGAGAACAGTGATCTGGGTCTGGTGATGATGGTAATCGGGTTGGGGCCTGATGATGTGGTGTGAATGATGAGGATGACAAATTAACAATCATGTTGACAGAGGTGGAATATTAATACCAAAATTGTAACCGTGGAGAAAAAAGGGTTAAAGGGCTGAGAACACATACCTTAAAAGACAAAGGAAACAGAGCACTTGAGAGGAGAACATTCGAATGTGACAAAAGAGGAGAGGCATAGTTTTCTTTTATAGGAAAAGAAAGGAGAGTCTCCAAGGGAATAAGAGTCCTATACTAAGTTAGCCAAAGACGACAATTTAAGTGGGACTCTAGAACACAAGGTGGAATTGAACACAAATTTCAAGGTGGAGTTGAGATGGGATTGACATCAACAAGAAACCTAATCAAATTGAATATCTTGGTTGAGCCAAGCTCTTAAATATACCAAATTCTAACAAAACATGATCCCACAAATAATTTCAAAATTTAAATAACGCAAATGCATGTGGGGTCAATTACGGATCAAATCAAAGGTCAAGATTAATTTTAATTGAAAATAAAAATTTGAGTCATTACAACTTCATCCACATCGTTCACATCACACGCCTACGCATTGGTAGGCAATATTAAAAGTTTTACCTTTTAAGTATGAAAAATAATCTTATAAGAATTAGTTCTCACAACTTTTTTATAAGAAGTTTAGGAGGGCCCATCTATTACCCAATCCAAATCTTACAATACATAGAGACCCATCTAATAGTCATACACCCCAAGTTTCAGTCAAATCCAAGTGGATCAACTGTGCACTAATCCGAATGAATTGGATTTGTGGGCCACGAATTAAGGTGTTAGGGACATGTGATTGGGGTCAAACTTGATATTGGGGGTGATCTCACATGGATCTTTTCATCCCACCTGGTCTCATCTCCAAATGAGCCTACAAGTGGGCCCCATAAAAAGTTCTCACGGTAGGTATGTGAGAACACTTCTCAACATATTAAAGTTCCTTAAGTGCCATATGTCTTGGGACAAAAATGTGGGTACATATTTATATTTTTTTAAGTTAATGATTTATCACTCAAATTGGAGATTAATTTGTAACCGTCTATATAGAGATGTGATCTGAGTGACTCATATCCACAAATGGCTACTCCTTAAAAAGCCAAAATGACAACAACATGCAGGTTCATTGCATCTGGAATCCTGGATCCCTGAGTGTTCCCCAACCTTATGAGAGTGGGATGTGTGGAAAAGGGCCTATCTATTGATAATTTGTGCCGCACAAAAGGAATGGCCTAAAGCTTGTTTCAATTACTTAATCTAATCAGCAGTTATAAACTTATAATAATCCATCGCATATCTCCTCGTTTGCATGACGCGCCCGGCTTCGCCCTTTTGGAGAATAACGTTCCCTTCATATTCAACATCTATAGCCCAATGTTTTTAGAACGAAGTGGCAATTGTATCCCCGAATGCTATATTTGGATTCCACCATGACATCAGCATGTCATGATAATTATCTAATATACGAACTAAGATAAAATTTATTCGATCCAAAATATATTGGAAAAATAAAATTTAAAAATTTACATCTTTTTAACTTTAAAAAAAAGGAATGTGGTTGCTCATACATTTGCTAAATATGCTCGCATGACGTAGGATAAAGATGAAGGATCGTGGTTGCTTATACATTTGCTAGATATGCTTGCTCAATGGAGGATATAAATGTTTGGTAATACTCTACCAGGCTTAATTAATCAACATGTAATCAGTGATTCTTTATCTTAAATTTTTTAATCTATTTATTTTCTTTGGATAAAAAAAAAGGATGTAATTAATGAAATTTAAAATTTAAGATTTAATTTGCAAAATCGCTTGTCTGAGTTCAATCATTTGAACACCTCAAGTTCAACGGTTGGATCACCTGTTTCATATTCTACTGATGCTAAGCAATTGGTTGGTCAGATTGCAAAATCAATTAGCCAAGTTCACTCATTTGGCAACGAGGGGTTGCTTGGTTTGCAAACCCGCATGCCTCTTGATTGCCGGGGGATCAATCCCCACTACACCACTTTTTTCATGTATATAGGCTATTCCTTCTACTTTGTAGGCTTCTTCCCACTTGTGTAGGCTTTCTCATTCCCACTTTGTTGTTAACTTCCTCTTCTCAATTGTTTGAGCTCTCTTGGGTCCTGGCTTCTCATAGTAAATGGCAGGTACCAAAAACTATAAATAAAACAAAACAAAAAAGTCCGACGGTTGGATGATTTGGTTCATTTTCTACCAACTTCAAGCAATTTCGGTTGAACTGATCTCCAACATGTAGCAGCTTTGGTTCAACTGAGGTACAAAAATTGGTTTGACAAAGTATGGCCTTTGCACAAGACATAGGTTCAGGCTCATCTCATATAACTATGGGCATTTCGACCAAAGGTCCCTAGATATTTTTTCAAAATATCAAAGGTCCAACAAAATAATTATTGCTACATTAGGTCCCTAAGTTAAAAAAGGCAATTAAATGTACAAAACAGACCCTCATGCTTATTAAGTGCATCGTTTGAAATTCGTAGTTTCAAAACCATGCTATTTTCATTTCTTAGCAACTTGAGCTTACAGACGACAAAAATCTCATCGCATCCAGCAAATTCTTCTTCATCAAACCACAAAATTGAGCAACCTAAAGTACAAATCCGAGAATCTTATCCATTATCTTCGTCCAACGATTGCACCATTAAGTAAGTAAAAACTACCCAAATTTAGGATTTGCAAATGTTTGACATGCAGTTATTTGATGATAATGAAACATAAACAGATAATTTTAAATGATTTCAAAACCATGCTCTTTCAATTTTATCCATAAGCCTCTAATGATTTACAATTTTATCTGTTACATGTGTTATCTGTTACATGTTCTTACCTTTTTCCTTAGATCTTTAAATTATATCTATTTATGTATGATATTTTTCAAATCTATATGTTAGATGCTTCATGTATCTTTCAATCTCTTTCAATTTTAACTGTTCACTTATGATGTTTATACTGTTACATTTTTTTTACGTTTTTATCTCAAATTGAATTCCTTTCTGCGTTTATACTCTTCTATAATTATATTTGTTTTTGTTCTATTTAACTGTTTTCTTCTAAATTTTTATAAGGAAATCAAATATATCTTTTTACAATGTTCATCTATATTTTTATCCGTAAGATGTTTGATCTTTAGTTCTGTTTCTTTTCAGTATTTTCCAATTATATCTGTTATCGTTTGATCTTTCTTTCTATTTCTTTTGCATTTTATCTATTAGTTTCTAATGTTCTTCAATTGTATCTGTTAGTTGCTTGATCTTTCTTTATATTTCTTTTCAATTTTACCGATTTACTCATGGTCTAATTCAATTATATCTGCTAGTTGTTTGATCTTTCTTTCTTTTTCTTCGCATTTTATCTATTAGTTTATCACGTTGGACAGTTCTATCTGTTAATTGCTTGGTCTTATTAGTAGTTTCTTTTGAATTTTATCTGTTCATTCATAGTGTATTTCAATTAAATATGTTAAATGTTTAATTTTATTTCTATTCCTTTCGCATTTTACCTATTATTTTATGGTGTATTCCAATGATATCTATTAGTTATTTTTTTTCTTTCTTTATGTTTCTTGAAAATTTTTTTGTTAGTTTATGGTGTTTTACAATTCTATCTATTAGTTGTTTGATACTTCTTTATGTTTCTTTCCCATTTTATTTGTTAGATTCTGGTGTTTCCAATTGTATTTGTTAGTTGCTTGACATTTCTTTATATTTTTTTTCCAATTTGATCTGTTTGCTTATGCTGTGTTCCAATTGTTTCTATTTAATGTTTTGAGATTTCTTTCTGTTTCTTTTAATTTTATTTATTAGTTTATGATGTTTTATGATTGTACCTATTAGTTGTTTGTTCTTTCTTTATGTTTCTTTCAATTCTATTTGTTTGCTGTTTATATTTTTAAATTCTTTTTGTTTGTTGCTTGATCTTTCTTTCTGTTTTATTTCAATTTTACCTATTTGCTTTTCCAATTATATAAATGTTTTTATCTATTTGGTATACTACTCTTGAAAGCAACATATAAAATTCCTACAATTACTTTATGTTTTCTTTATGTTACTATCGATTCTAAACATATAAGATCTCCCAAAGCAGATATTATATTCATCTTCGAACAATCATTAGATCCATGATCACAAGCAGATCTAAAAATCAGCCACAATCACAATAAAAATTAAAACACAATGAACAATGAACAAAAACCAATAAAAAAACATTATCGTTCACAATCAAAGAAATTAAAAAAAAAACATATTATAAAGAAAGAAAATCATGGAACAATGAAAAAAGAAGAAAATAAAAGACAAAAACAAAGAAGATAAAGAAGAAAGAAAAAGAATATAGCTGCAACTCCAAAAAATATAACCAGATCACCAAGGAGCGCACGATTCCAAATTGAAACTGAAGAAATGTGATTCTAGAGCCTAAATCGCGGGAATAATGTAACAAACCCATACAAAGGTATTTTCTGTAAAAAATATCCCAAAGCAAAAAGAAAGGACCTCCACTTGAAATAAAATTCAAATGGAAGGAGTTAATGATTTAAACCTTATTAAGATGGATTTAATATACTAACAACGTAAAAATAGAGACCGACCTCTAAATATCCCTATAACTATATTCCAGAAAATAGGCCCAATCCAGCATATAGATCCAAAAAATCACAGTCCAAATCCCACCCAACGTGCGTTGAGCATTTGTGGGGCCTCAACCTCTCTGATCCATGAACAATCCTCATCCAAGGTTGGTTGATGGGTCCCATTTATTTCACTCATTGAACTACTTCATGGACACATTTAGAGGCTCAAATAGGACGAGGCTAGCACTAACCCTATATGATTGACCTAAATTACACATATTGTGAGTAGGGGTGTACAAAAAATCTTTTAGTCTGTTAAACCAATTTGATCCGATTCGATTCTCGGTTTTTTAAAGGATCCAATGGTTAATGGATTGGTGACGGATTGGGAAAATCCTAATTCATTTGTAACGAATTGGTGACGGATTTTACCTTTAATTAGTGGCTTTAAACTGATCTAATATGTTGAAATAAAAAAATATTTTTTATTTTTATATAAACATATGAAAAGACAATAATTTCTTTCAAAAGGTTTAAGTGTTTTGTACGTTTTGTTTCATCCTTCTGTTAAAATTTTCCTAGTGAGTTTTTGTTAGAATCCTTTAAAGACCTTATGGAACTGGTAATACAATTCTCTTTAGATTAAAAGAGTGGGATTCAGTTAAAAAACCGATTTGATATATGCTAGTAAATCATTTATACTTTTAAAGCACTCAAAATTTAGGGTTTTTGCTTAAAGATTTTATTTGGAGTATCTACTTGTATATCTTTCTATTATTATTTGTATTCTACATTATATATCTGGTGATGTGGCAGTTATCTTATACCATAATCACCTTGTGGGAGCTCATAGGATGGTTGAATGTATCCTTTTTGAACCTCTTCAAAATTTAATCTCTTCAAGACATTTTATACAATGAACATGTCCAATGTGTTGATCTTAACAATGACTTCATCTAATAATTTGGAAATGGGCACATAGGAAGGATAGAGACGGGCCACCTATGATCATGTTTTACCAATGGGCCCCCTACAACTTTTCCTTTTATTTTTATTTTATTTTATTGCAAAAAAATTCCTCTCATAGGCTCTACCAACAGATTGAATGGTTTTAACCGATCTGAACCTTTGATTCACGGTTCGGTTCAGATCAATTTTAAAGGGCAACGGATTGGTGATGGAATATAAAACCATCAATCTGTAGGAAACGGTTTGGTGATGGATTTCACTCAATTCGATTCAATCCAAACCATGTACACCCCTAATTGTGGGTAAACACAAATGCAAAGCCATTGAGAAGAAAGCCTAATACCAAACCTAAGCTGAGCTCAAGCTATGAATCTCAAACAAATTATTAATTTCATCATGCCATGTTCTTGTCGGTTGGATTAGTTAAATTCTATGTCTTGTTGTCTTCAAATATAATAGTCTTAGATTCATGGTTTAGATGTGTCAAAACAAACTCCCTTACATGGGGTATACACAAATCTTACTTTGAGAGGAGTTAAATATCCCACCTCAAGATGAACTATGAAAGAAGAAGAATGCAGTATGAGGCAGCTATGAAAGGTGACCAATATGATGAAGGTGACTCATCTGGATCTAGGGGAGGGGGGGTTGCGTTGAGCATTTAGTCAAAGACAACCCCGCTATTAGATGTTGAGGATGATGATGAACCTCCTACACAGTCACCTCGTAGGCCAAGTGTGGTGGGTCCAACGGACCCATTTGCATATAGAAAACCAACAACCAAGTAACCCAGCATTGTAAAAGCGCTGAAGGGAAAATTTAATAAAGCAAGAGATAATTTGATAAGAGTTACTGGAAAGTTCTTTTTAGATGCAGCTATTCCACCACATAAGGCAAACTCTCCTTATTTTACCACTATGTTAGATGTAACAATGGAACATGGTCCCGGTATAAAAGCACCCACCCCATATGAGATTGGTCATCTCTGTGTTAAAAAAAAATATGAGGAGTTATAGCTCTGGGTGGAAACTTTTAAGAGGATTTGGAGAGAAAGGGGCTGCACACTAATGTGTGATGGGTGGACGACCCTCACAAAACGTCATCTCTTGAATTTTCTAGTTTATTACTCTTTGGGAACATTTTTTATCAAATCAGTTGATGCAACTGATTATGTTCAAGATGCTAGATACATCAATAAGTTGTTTAATGAAGTGATTAATGATATTGGGGCAGATTGTGTAGTTCAAGTTGTCACCGATAACGCTGCAAACATGAAGAAAGCAGGACTGATGCTTATGTAGCAGAGGCCAAATATTTTTTTGTCACCATGTGCAGCACATTGCATAGATTTAATGTTTGAAGAAATTTCCAAAGGAAAAGTTATGAAACAAGTGATTAAAAAGATGAAGAAAATCACTAATTTTTTCTACCAGTCTTATAGACTTGTTTCAATGATGAAGAAATTTACAAACAATCATGAACTACTACGGCCTGGCATTACTCGATTTGCCACCTACTTCATAGCCATCGAGAGTATTTACAAGTATAAAGGAGGGTTTCTCCAACTCATCAAGTTAGTTGAATGGCTGAATTCTAAGTGGGGAAAGCGGCCAACTCCCCTAGCAGAAGAAGTGTGCAAGACCATTGAGTCCAATAAGATTTGGCCTCATGTTAAAAATTGCTTAAATGTTTTTGAGCCTCTAATAAAAGTTCTTCGATTGGTTGATGGTGATGATAAGCCAACTATGGGCTTTTTACATGAGGCCATGGAGAGAGCAAAGATAGCTATTAAAGCAAACTGTAAATATTATACTAAATATTGGAAAATCATCGATAGCCGTTGGAAGCGTCAATTGCATCATGACTTACACATTGCTGGTAAGTGGAGACTGATTTCTTATTGACTTTCATTATTATATTAAATTCTTTTTAATACATTACTCACGTAAATTTTTTCATTTAATAGGTTACTTTCTCAATCCATAATTTCAATATGAATCTTTGGATCGAAATATAACTGATGAAATTCGAGTGGACATGAAAAATGTTATTGAAAGACTAGCAAATGACGCCGATGAGGCTATTAGGGCAACAAACCAAGTAAGTAAATTAAATTAAAAAGTAGAGATCTTATATAATGTATGTTGTTTTCTTCAATTTAATTTATATCATTATTCATTCATAAGTTATAATAGTTGATATTGATAATTCTTTTTCTTCTTTAATGCTATTAGATCGATGTATATAATGAAGGAATGGAAAGTTTTGGCACCACCATTGCTCGAATAGCTGTCACACAAACATATCCTGGTAAGGATTGTATAATATAAACAGTAAATTATATTTTCATTATTTGAAAATTCAAAAATTGAATGTTTAATATTATTTTCTTTTATTTTCAGCTGAATGGTAGTTAAATTATGGAGAAAGTGCTCCAGCATTAAGGATGATCGCAATTAAAGTTCTCAGTCAAACTACATCTTCGTCAAATTGCGAAAGAAATTAGAGCACCTTTGCTTTTATCAACACAAAAGTAAGGAATAAAATCACGATGGATAATTTGAACAAACTGGTCTACATTCACTACAACCTCAAGCTCCGCAGTCGAAATCAAAGAAAAAGAGTATTTGAGGATCAACAAGATTACTTCTGCCCAATTAATTTAGACTATATATTTTCAGCAGAAGATGATTTGTTATGTGAGTGGCTAGAGGATGCAGAAAAGCCATTATTAGATGGAGATCTAGAGCTAGTAGAACTGGTTGAGGACTTGACTGGGAAGCAATTTGAGCCAATGAAAGCCTCTAAAAGATTATAAGAGATTAATTTGACACAACAGCAGAGGGGTACTACGGTTGATCTTACAAAAGCAAGAGGAAAGGAGTTGGGTGAGGAGAGTGAGTCAAGTATCTCTACATCTTCCTCATCAGCAGGAATTCCTCCTGATTCTCTTGGGACTGTGGGTCACTATGGAGATAATGAGCAACCAATGTATGAGACAGTTGAGCATTTTTCCGGTGCTACAGACTTAGATCCCCATCGTGGTTATGTAAGATATGTCTTACAAACTGAGACAGAGATTGGTAGTAGCATTGGTCAAGGAGGAGGGCAAGGTACTTCTGCAGGCAATGTTGGACAACAGCAGGCTAGATATGGTCCGTATGGATACAACCCTCATTAGCCAACTCAACTGCCTTTAGCTCCACCATTACAACCGTGGTATGAGCATGGACAAAGAATGATCCAACGTGAACCCCAACAAGCTATTTTTATTCCTCATGAATTTTTTAATTTAAATTTGGGCCCCCAGTCATCTCAATCTACTGAGGATAGCTCATCATATTATAAAGGGATCTTCGCTCCTCAGCAACAATATCAATATGGCCAAGGGTATGGGAGTGCAATGCAAGAGTTTAGATCATATTATTCTAACTCATACCAAAGAAAAAGAAATGATGATTATGATGATATCGAGCTTGAAAGACACTTCACTTGGAATTAGGGCATGTATTGATTCTCTCCAATTGCTTTATGATTTATTTTACTGTCATTATGTCATATGCTATGTTAATATTCATGTTCTTGAATTTTACAACTTGCTTGATAATTGAGTGAAAAATTGATAGTTGATAAATGATGAATGATAATTGATGACTGATAAATAATGATTTATATACTATATAAGATACAAGTATAACTTACAAGTGTACAACACTACAAGTCTACAACCACTATATATAAATTAAAAATAAGTTGTATTCTCTAAAATTTCATACTAATAGATAGTTCATATTTTATAAGTCATAATTATGGTTTTTATAAAAAAAAATGACAATTTCGGACAAGACAGCGATACAGGATACCATAAGTTAGGAAGACCGATATTTTGATTTATATATGTTACTAATAAAAAAATATTGTTTTCTAACATTTTCTAATATTTTGGATTTTTTAGATATTTGTTCAATCTTTTTTGGATTAAAAAAAATTTCACACCGCGATGACCACGGCGGACCGCGAACCGCGACCGATACCGTTACTGTATCGATTTTTTAGATCGATCGATATCGCGACCGATACTATGATTTTTATCCATGGCTGCCACTAATATTAGGTCTAGCCACCCACCGTTGCCATGGGTTTTTCCCTCATTAGACCCAAATTCTTTCCTTGTTACTAATCACCGTTTCTACGTGAATCACATTTATTGAGTACTTTGCATATTCCATAGCTTTTTAACTTCCCAGAAGCAGCATCGGCATAACCCGGTGAATCACATTTATCGGGTACTTCGCATAGTCCATAGCTTTTTAACTTCCAAAAGCAACATCGGCACACCCATTCCCATGGTTCTCAAGAAAATAGTGCGATTTTCCGAACACAGCCCACGTCCTTCACGTGGGATGGTATTTCTTTTAAGATTGTGTACGAACAAGATTTTGTTTAGTGGTCAGAGAGAACAACTGGCCAAGTTAAGTAGCCTCTTTACGAACTAAATTGAGTACCGAACTAATATGTCTGGCTCAATTCAATTTCACCCTATTTATTAATCACCACCAACATCTAGACTCTTTAATCAACAAGTCAGGATTGGATTCACTTTGTCCGTGACAATGAAATTATCCAACTTAGGCAGAGTTCAAATTTAGTTTGCGAATTCAACTTTAAAAACTTACTTAGATCAAACCCATTCAATTTACCAACTGGACTAGCAAATGTAAATGGGAACCTTGAATATCCAGTTCTATTTAGGGTGTATGAATTATCGAGTTCAAACGGTTCTGATCATTCCACAATTCCCAATCCCGTACAGGACCAGAGGAGAGGACAAGAGAGAGTACACTTACTTCCGGTTTTTTTTTTTTTTTAATCTCTTGGTCTCTTTAATGAATTTTTATTTCTACAAAAAAAAACAAAAACAAAAACAAAAACAAAAACCTTCCGGTAGATCCAAAGTGAAAGTGTAGGTGCTTGATGTCTGAATTCTGATACACTTCTTCACGTGGATAAATACAAAGGAGTGCACAAAAAGGTTTCTGTAGAAAGGCTAAATACGAAAAGGACGCGATACGAATATGATCTGTTTTGCATTCAACGTTCTGAGCACGGGATGGCCGCTTTACCAGCTCGTCTTCCTCACCACTGGAATGTTGGAGGGTGGTTTCAATTCATGGGTATAAATTAAAAATCTAGAGTGGAAGACATAATCTCAAGCTACCCAACATTTTTTTTTCGCTAAAGAAGCTATCTAACTTAATCAATTTTCTTAATAGAAAAGGTCACACAAGAAAGCTTTTTAGGCTACCAGTAGACAAGAACGACATTTTACACTTGTGAGAGGTGTCCCATCTTATCTAGTTGTCCCGGGATTGTACTCTATAGTTATCTTTCCCCATTTGAAGGCCTTAATATCTTATCTTTGGTCTCTTCTCTCAAGAGAGCCAGGGACTCACCCCTGTAAGCCGTGATATCAGAGAAATATTAAAAAAAAAAGAAAAAAAAAAGCTAACGGATAATAATGATCAACATTTAATTAATGTCTAACATCATTCCTGTACAGTAAATTATGGCATGTAATCATAAAAAGATAAGCCAAGTAATGGATAAATTATGAATAATGTTAGCCACAATCCCATCTTATAACTCATTTAACAAATGTCTTATGTGATAGGCCTAATTCATTGGTTTGGTTTTTATTATTATAGAGATAAGGGAGAGTAAAAGTGACATATACTACAATTATGAGATAAGTTGTAAAATGAGGAGTCATGTGCCTAGCATGACTCATAAATTATAGTTCATAGATAAAACATAGGTACCCTAATTGGTTGGGACGCTCGAATGGGAGAATCTTGAGTTTTTAAAACTATAAAATAATATTTTTTTATTATCAAAGCAGGTGGACAACTCATGCAGATATATTTAGAGTAAAATGATTAAAAAAAAAGAAAGACTATTCAAAATTAGGGTCGAGCCTTTTTAACTGTATAATCGTGAGTAAAGCAAGATTGTAGTACTGATGAAAGTTTTTATTAAAATTTTTTTTTTGGAAGCTATGCCAACGAGGTTGTGATTATTCTTGGAATTGAAATATAATGCAGCTTCATAAGGCATATAAAAAATCTAGATAAGAAAAAAGGAGTCTTGATAACACTGACTGTTTAGGCTGAATAAAATTTCTTTTTTTTTTTTTTTTTTTTTGCACTGTTGAATTGTCTTTCTTTTGTTGTTGCTAAGTAGAGCTCATCACATGGAATCCACAGGTGAAAACGGATCATGTATCTGAGTCCAGATGGCTTAGATATCACGAGTAAAAGTTGTAAGCCGTTATGTTATTGGATTTTGGCAATCTGTGGTTAGCATTTGAATAAAGCCATTTGCTTTTCTTTACTTAATGAAAAAAAAATACGAAAACGGTAAAAATAAAGGAAGGAAAATATAGTTCTAAGGCTTGCTATGCTTCATTTATGAATAACGGATTCAAGCAATTATAGCTACCCACAAAACACACACTACATACTATATATTTAATTTAGTTGGATGGATAGTACCACATGTTCAAAGACGTAGATAGTAAGAAAACATTTTTTATATTCTAGAACAATGCAAAATGTTCCTAAAAAAGGCTCCCATATTTTATTACAGTGGAAAAAGAAACTAGAAAACAAATGCATTTAGTGCTCAAAATGCTGGGACCTGGGTACTTAGGGACTTGACTTGCTACCTGCCAAGCTCAGTTTACTCGGCCTATTTTTTTAACCATGTGCATAGGTGCACCCAGTGCATGCGTGTGAGCGGTGTGTTCTTGTCACCTTTGATCCATGAATTTCACCAGAAATCTTATTACTCCCTCCAAGAAAGTTTCCCCCAACTTCCATAAGTTCTTGTGGAAATTTGAAGATATGATATCAGTTAACTTTTAAAGGAACCGAAGAAAATGACCAAATCCTAAAAAACACATGAAACTTTGATAATTCTAATAATTTACTTCACTCTAAAGTGTTTATCAAATATTCTTTGAAAATCTTAAGGGATTATTTGTTTGGTTAAGATACATAGGAATTGGCATTGTTGCTCAAATGGGTTTTATGAAAGTTTTATTAAAGAGAGAGTGGGTGAAGGATATGAGGTGCATAGTGAAAAAAACATGTTGGAGATGTAGGCATCTTTGCTTTCTTCGATTATCATTGGGCTGCTAGTTTTGTTTCCATTCAAATGTTGTTTGTTTTGATGGTTGTTTCCGATCTTTTATGTTATTTGGTGTTGTAAGCTTGTCAGTATAAATCTCTTGTAATGCAAGTTTTCTATAATAAATGTAATCATTCAAAAAAATAAATAAATAAAAAGGTTATTTGGTGGAGTTCTTCTAACCACTAGCATAAATACAATCTCAACTATCTAATTACACGATACAAATAGCTCCTAAGTGCTTAATTATTTGATGTAGAAAATTTGGCATGAAAGCTATCAATGCTTTTGTGCGCTCCATTTTTAGAGACATTTCAACAATTGAGTTTGAGAGAGTTTAGTGCCCTTAATAGAAATTATAAACTAGAAGAATAGACCCAGGAAAAGCTCATGCCCAAAAGAAAAATATGTAAGTTGTTAATTTCAAAATCAGTGCCACTTTAATGACATGAAAATGGATAAGATTGTTTAAAATTATTAACAAATTTCACTTTCACAACTTCTTTAACATCATGAAAATCACTAAGAAAACCTAACACCTGTGTATTTTCTTAATTTCTTGTTCAAGCTTGGTGAATTTCAACTTTTTCAAATTCAAATGGAAAGCTTCCTTGATTTGAAAACAATATTCAACTGAACACATAATAATAGGTTGATGTGGAGTCCAATGAAAACCAAAACCTATAGATATTGGTTAAAATTGAATTAAAAACATTTTGCCAGGGTATATAATCTAAGTTGATGTAAGATCCAATGAGGGTCAACTTAAAATGGAGAGTTTAAAATTGAATTAAAAAACTGAATTGGACAGCTTGACAAATTTCTCAGAGTTCGAGCGTTCGAGGATCTATGCTTCAAGTTCATCTGGAGTAAAAATTTTCTGGAATCTGAAAAGCTGATAAGGCTGTATATCACAATATAAAAAATTATTTTGTAAAATCGAGATAAAGAAAAAAAAATGTTGAAAACAGTTGTTACAATGCTTTAATTCTTTTCTACTCCCCCCTCCCCACCCGATACGGCAATATAAAAAGTTTTTTTGGAAACTCATGATAAAATTAAATTGTTGGGAACAGCAGTTACAATACTAACACACACACACACACAGCTACACCACCACATCATCATTTGTTGCAACATTTTAGGTTTTTTGCCTTTTTTTATGCACGGGGTAAATAAATGAATTTTACATATATACATGTTTCATATGCGAATATTACACATATGTAACACATTTCTGTCTTTTTAAAAACCAATATATAGTCAAAATGATTACATTAAACAATTTATATGTGTTTGCATTTTTTTTAAGTTTTCCAAAAATTTTCCATATTCAAGGAAGATTTAAGATGCAAAAGTAAATGTCTTGATTCTTATTATTAATATGAAAATATTATATGGCTTTGATCATAATTGGAGCCTACAAAAGTGTAAAAAATTAGATGCATAGGAAGAAACTTATTAGACATTTTTCAAAAATCAATCCAAGCCTAAGAAGATTAATTATGATGATAAACGTTAAAGGTGTGCTACGTTAATAAACGAATAGAACGATTTGTATTTCAAATATGTAGCCTAAAGAAATGGGATAAAATAATTAAAGTAGTTGACAAAATTAAATTTCGTGACCAATTGCTTAAACCAAATATTGTCAAAGTGCAAAAATCTGTTCCACCCACCATGTTCAAGTGAGAGACGTGATAGTGTTATAAACACATATGTTTACTATGTCGGAATGTGAATGATCTCATTTACACGTACTTTCCACACCTCTCCTTCGCATCACCTGTAAATGAGTGTAACAATTTTGGCTAACCGTTTTGCAAGTGAATCTTTTATATATGTAATTTATTGCAAACAAATGACCCCTTGCTAACTTCTGATAGATAATCATAAAACATTAAAGGACTAAGATCATTGGAATATATTGTACTCTTTTAAGCTCATACATACTTATTGATCGTAAATGCGTTGTCATTTCTTTGATACCGAAGTGCCTAAACTTTATCCAAAGATTTGGAAGGAATCGCTGGTTACCAAACATGCCCTACACAAATAAAGTCCCTGAGGCCTTATTCTTTTTGTAGAATTCTTGACAAGTTTTTCTGTTGCCTGGAAATTTTGAAAAACCTCCCAAAAATCCAGCGTTTCTTTGCTAGAATTTGGTGGATTTCCAAATTCTTACATTCCAGAATTCCAAAAAGGTAGGGTTTTGAAATTCCTCTCCACAACCGAGCATTTGAGAAAACTCTCTTCTCATGAGGGATTCCAAGTAAACTAAGACCATCTTGGGCTTCTCCAACGGTCATCGTCGTTTTTGCTTCTCAGAGCACGACGACAATATCTAAAGGTATGGTTCTTCTTCTCTTCTTCTCCTCTATTGAATACTGGAACTTTTTCTCAATTATCTTGCTACTGCATATAATTTTTGGATGGATATTTAGGATGGGTTCTATGAAAAAGGAACCGATCTCCCCTTTTTTTTTTGTTTTTTTTTTTCTGTCTTTTTTTGTGATCTCTAAAAGAAGGAATTGATCTCCCCATTAGCCATTTGAAGAAAATGCTGGGTTTATGTCTTGTATTCTGATTTAGCCGATAAGTCCACTAAGTTAGCCAAGAACTAGTTTAAGGTTAAGGATGTTTTGATAATTGTACCGGGAGCTTTCTTGGTAGCCAAGAAAGCAGAGATTATGTACGTGTATAATCTGTAACCTTAGATTTTGCAGCTGAAAAGAGGTGAGAGCTCTTTTGCCCGTGGTGTTCCCACACCACGTAAGAGAGAAGATGTGAGAGAGTGAGAGTCTCTGTATGTTTTACTTGTCATAGTGAAGATAATCGTCTCTGTGCCTGTGGATGTAGCCCTGTTTGGGTGAATTATGTAAATTTCTGTGTCTCTTCTTGAGTATGGTTCGTTCTTTGTTGATCTTATGATTACTGTATGTGCACAACGGGTGACGTCAAAATCACAACAAATGGTATCAGAGCTGAGGTGGTGTTCCTCAGGTTTTTGAGAGAGGTAAAGATCGCTTGGCGATCATAATTTAATGTTTGGATTTTCCGGGGCCAGATTGTGCATGAAGATCGACGAAGTGAAATCTTTGTCAAAGGATTTGGATCTTTGTTTTTGAAACAGAGAAGAAGAGAGATCAGTTTCGTGATCTCTGGTTGGGCCACCATCAGAGGAGAAGAAGACAAGATTGGGTTCTCCGGTTTGGCTAGGATCGGAGGAAAAATGATTCACATGTTTCATTCAGATCTTGGAGTTAGATCACTGCAGTTGTGATCTAAGGATCAACAAATCGGATCTTGTTTAGGTTCGGATCACTGTTCTTGTGAAACAGAGGATCAGAGAATTCGCTGGCTGCAACTCGTTGCAAATGATTGGATCTCTGTTACTGAAAACAGTGTCGAAGGGGATTGAACCCAAGAGGATCGAAAAAGGCTCAATTTGAATTCTCAGGGGATAAGGAAGTGACGATCATATATATGATGTAATATGTAACCTTAGATACAGGCTGAGATTTCAAGGCTGTGGTTTCACAGATTGGAAGAGAACCTAGTGAAAATTGATTTTCCATGGACGTAGGCATCTTTGCTGAACTACGTAAATCTCTTGTCTTTTTCTGTGGTTGATTGTTGATCTTGGTTGTTTACGCACACACGCGCACAACAAGTGGTATCATTGCATGAGGAGAAAACTCTCTTCTCATGAGGGATTCCAAGTAAACCCAAAACCATCTTGGGCTTCTCCAACGGTCACAGTCGTTTTTGCTTCTCAGAGCACGACGACAATATTTAAAGGTATGGTTCTTCTTCTCTTCTGCTCCTATACTCAACACTGGAATTTTTTCTCTATTATCTTGCTACTGCATATGATTTTTGGATGAATATTTAGGATGAGTTCTGTATAAAAGGAACCGATCTCCCCTTTTTTTTTCTATGTTTTTTTTTGTCTTTTTTTTTTGTGTTCTATAAAAGAAGGAACCGATCTCCCCATTAGCCATTTAAGGAAAACGGATGGTGCGGCTGTAGTGGAAGATTGAAGGTGAAGTTTTAAGGAGTTGTGTGTGGATTTGCTTGAGCTTGGGCATGCCCTTCATATGTATGAGGAAATGCCTCGGGTTGTTGGCATGATAAGGAGGAAGAGAGTGAGGCTGGAGGAGAAATTCATGTAGAAGAAGTTAAAAAGTTTAGGCTAGCCTGATCCCCTATGTAGCATGACCATGTATGTGTTGGATCTAGATCTAAGCTAAGCACATCAAGCATACACCATATAAGAAGAAGAACAAGCAATCACACATAAAAGACACAAAGATTTATGTGGTTTGGCCAGATTGTCTACATCTACGGGCACGAAGATTTCACTATGAAGAACTGTCTCTCAACCCCCCTTACAAGATCTCTCTTTGTGTTCCCTTTCCCTTCGGTTTTCTTGCTTGGTTACAAAAGAATACACCATGAAAGAGTACGTAAGATTAGCTTTAATTAACTGGGACCTAATGTAAACAACTCATAGGCCCAATAAGGACCTTTTGAGCCAAACCCAACAATATAACTTAATTAAACACAAGAAGAATGGAAACAGAACATGAACTGGAAGTGCTAAATTCCTTTTATGAAGCAAGCCCATCTTGGAACTCAGTGTCCATGCAAGCAAGCATGATTTTAGAAACCATGGACCTGGCAAATAGAGGTGTCATGTTCTCTCTGTTTTTTTTTTTTTTTGAACTCATAGCATTACATTTTACTGGTGTTAACATTCAAAATAAATAAGAAAAAAAATGCTGCTTTTATATATTGCTTTCTAAATTGCTGTTGTCACTGCTTTTCTTCATTTTCATTTAACCTCGTTAAATCATCCAAACTCAAACCCAGGTCTTGATCAACTATTCCTAACTGATTTAGTAACATTATGCTTGCTGCCTCCTAACAGAAATAGGCGCAAGAAAGGTCCACCTGCAATCACAAGCTTACTTCCTATTAAATCCAATCAAACCTGCTTGGATCCCATTGGATGAAGCTCAGTCTAACCATCGTTGAACCTAAAAACAGTTTCACCTGCAGGATGACTTTGATGTTGTCTATCTAGTATTGCTTCAGAGAAGCTCATATATCGCATCCACTTGCTTACATAAAGGATCCACTTGCTTACATAGAGCATGAATATACCCATTATTCCTAATTTACAGGTGGGTTCAGGTTTTAGATTTCAAATTTAAAGCAATGATATGATTAACTAATGTCACATCCTAATTAATTTTCAATATGAACATTAAATTAGCATAGGGCATCAAACACGATTTAATCGTGTCATAACACCAACACTCAATCCTAATTGTAGTTTTAGTGGTAGGGGCCACAATAGTGAATGAGATTGCTGTGATTATCCTATCTTGAGCATGCTTCCTTGAGCTTGAAAATAATGACCCTACATCATTTGAGTAGTTCTTCCTTGTTCTTTTCATTACTTGGCTTGATCATTTGTGGTCAAAGAAAATTTTGACTATTGTAAACCACGTCTGTGGCCTGACTGCTAGAATTTAATTTTTTTGTGCAAACATAGAAATTTTCTTTGGAGCTTCTAATTTTTCATTAATGAGATCTAATCCCTATCCTCTAATATTCATGTTTTGTTAAGTATGTACAGTTGGAGAATCAATAATAAGGTCAGATCCTAGCTTTGATAGCTGATGGACTAAAGTACATCCAGATAACTAGCTTTGATAGCTGATGGACTAAAGTACATCCAGCTAACTAACATAAGAGAAAAAAAAAATTTTGGGTCAAGTCTCTCCTTTCTTTCCAATCTATGATCTGAAGAGGCCTTTAATTTATCAAGAATGATCTAGTGTGAGGAGGGCTCCACTGCTCTCTTGCTTTTCCATTTTCCTGTAGAGCTGCCATCTACATATTACTTGTAGACAATTGCATGTCCATATTTCACATCTATTTCTTCCTAACTTCTGTTCAATTGCTGAGTTTCTTTTTAAGTCCCAGTGACACATTTCCTAAATTGGTGGAAAGAGATGAAGCTTGCATGTATATGTGTTTATCTATAAGTGTGTAATCATTTTAAGATGGAAGACTCCATTTCTCCATTGAGGTTATCTGATCACCAGTTGAAACAACAACTGGTTCTTCTCACCTATTTGTGCATCACCAAAGCGTCTCACTAAGCAAAGTCTACTTTAAAATGTATACCCAATGCAATGGAGATCCTCTCTTTGAGTCAAACAAAGATAAAAAATCTTGGCCTTTGTATGTGTATTAATTTCTTCTCTTAAGAATTCAAATATTATTGGTGGGCTTCTCTATATTACTGGTGTTTTTTTTTAATGTAGGATTGGACCAAAGAAAGTTGGTTTATTCAAAGCATTAGGTTTTAACAGTCAATGGCAGGTATCAGTGTAACTTCAACTCTTTCCTTGAATTTAATATGATGCTAATGCCTCCATAATATATTTTGAATTTGTAATATTGATCATTTAATTTTTTTTCTTACTTTTATTTAACTTGTATCACTTTAACGTACTTATACATAATTAGTCATTCAAATGCATTATGATAAAATCACAGAAAAGACAGGTTATCTCTGCTGTGGTTGCTTCTGTAGTCATATGTTGTCAATTGGCTAAATTGTTGTTAACTTTAGAAGAAGAGCAACCTAAAAGGCAACATCATATTTTATCTTTGTTGGGTAAAGAATGGGTAAAAGAGCTATTGTTTAGTACAGGACCTCAGTGCCATGAGAACCTACATATTAATCCTGATTATTTTATCAATTTACGTGACACACTAATGCAACGAAGGCTTCTTGAAAACACACATTTGATGTTCGTGGATGAACAATTAGCAATGTTTCTACATACTTTGACACTTAATGTTACCAATAGAGTCATTGCTAATCAGTTCAACCATTCATGAGCTACTGTTAGTCGATATTTCCATAAGGTATTAGATGCAACCTGCAAGCTCTACCCCTATTATGTCCAAGTTCCAAAAAATGCCTCAACTCTATTGCAAATTAAGATAAATAATAGATTCTATCCATATTTTAAGGTTAGTTCATTCAATAGTTTTCATTCCTTTTTTCATATCAAAATAAGAGTAGGTTCTTCAGAGATTTTTACTATCCATAGCTTGTTCATTCACTGAATACGATTGCATAGGTGCAATAGATGGTACACATGTACCCGCACATGTGCTATTTGCAAAGCAAGCCAAATATCAAGATAGGCATGGTCAACTATCTCAAAATTGTCTGATGGCAAGCAGATTCAACATGTTATTTCATTATGTACTTGCGGGATGAGAATGATATACAACAGATATTAGTGTACTTTTTTCTGCACTAAACAAAGGTGATAGACTAGCAGTGCCAGATAGTAATAAAGCCAAATAAATAGTTTTTATATACATAATTTATATGTATGTGTACTTAATTGAATTCTAATTTAGTTGTACTTCATTATCCTGCAAATGTAGATAAATATTATTTAATGGATGGTGGTTATGGTAATGCCCTAGGATTCTTGACACCGCATAGAAATGTACGTTACCATTTGAGAGAATTTTAGGAATGCCCTTCAATGAGTTCTAAAGAGCTTTTTAATTTATGATACTCCTCACTGGAAACCACCATAAAACGTGTATTTGAAATTGTAAAAAATCGATTGTCAATTTTATGCATGCCACACGGGTATTCATTGGCCACTCAACAAGATATTGTCATTGTGTCTTGTGTTCTCCACAATTACATAGTTATGCATAGTGTAAGAGATCAAACGCTTAAAACTATCTTTACAACGACGACAATTAGAGCTGATCCACCCTTGACAAGGAGAAGAAATTCAAAAACAGTCTCAAGTTCAAATAAAGATTCATAGCATGCTTTTCGGGACTCCATATATAGCTGAGCAAAGGAATGATTATGAGCAACAACTACAAGAAAGTAATCAACATTGGTAATTTATATTACTTAAAAGAGAATTTCGATCACCTAAATGGCCTATAGCCTATGTTCTTTTTGTCACTGACTCTAACATTGGTGATTTCCATGGCATTTAGTTGTTTTTTGACATGGGCTACATGTTTCTTTTTATGCCTTGAAGTTGTTATCTCCTAATGTATAATTGTTATGAAAGAAAAAAAAATAGTTTTTTGTGCAGAATTTTCTTAGCATTTTTAATAACATATAAGATGATATGTTATCGATCAATTTCTTATTCAAATAGTAAAATAGTTGCATTTATATATGAATAGTGTTGCAAAGAAAAGATAATTTTAAATGGAATGTAAGAGCTAAAAGAGTTTTAATGGATACGCTTCTAGAAATGAAGTTTGTTGGAAAAAAATTGAAAAAAACTTCAATAATGCTTATTGGTCTAAAGCTCTAGCAAACACAAAAGACAAAACTGAACTAGAACCCACTATAAACAATATGAAGAACAAGTAAAACAATTGGCGGACACGATATAGAGAAATTAAACCACTTCTTGGTGTGTCTGGATTCGGATGGGATGAAATACTAAAGATAGTAACTGCCTCAAATGACGTTTGAGATACCTTGAAGCAGGTAAATTATCATATATCCTGCACTTAACTATATATTTTTTTCATCATTTTCTCCTTTAATAAATTATATTCTGACTAATTGAGCTTGGTACAGGCCAAGAGTAAGTTTGCTAAATACTGGCATATAGCTGTAAGGTTCTATGAGGAAATCCATGATCTTATTTCTGATGATATTGCTAATGATGATATAGCTTTTATTGGAACTAAAAGGGGCCAAATAAATGTTCAAGAAATGACCGATGATGAAGAAACCTCCAATGAGAATCAAGCACATGGGCTGGATGATACGAATGAGACTAACTTCCCTCAGCCTAGTGTGAATTCACCAAGGCGTGCATCCACCTCAGCAGAATAAACTAGCATAAGTAGAGTAAGCAAGAAGAGGAAATCTCTTATAGTTGATAAAGCATTTGAAAAATTGGATAATGTTGCAAATGCTGTTTATGCACTGGCAGATCAAATGAATCCATATGATAACATAATTCCAAATATTACATCAGTTGTTTTATCGCTTGCAACTATACCATGACATCTGAAAATGCCAGTAATTGACTTCCTTACTCATGATCGCATAAAGGCGGGGATTTTCATCAGGTTTGAATGATGAATTTAAGCTGGAGTAGTTGGAGAGTCATTTTACTCAATGATCATCTAGTGGATACCCTTGAATCTCGTGTAGAACTCTTCTCTTTTAATTTTACTAATTATGAATGGTAGTATAGCACATAATTATGGATGACTGTAGTACTACTTACTTTGTTCTTATGGTTGAATGTAGGAAAACTTTCTATTTTTTGATGACTAAATTGCTACTTTAGACGTGGATAGATATATACAACTTTTTTATCCGTGGATGATTATAATAAATTTATATTATGTTTGTGTGGTTTAATGTGGTTGTATATACATTGGTAGATAAGGAGAAATGGAATGTGTACTACTTGGAGATAGAATGTTAGGATGCCATCTTATTACATTCATTTTGTGATCCTCTATGTTCATTTGGAATGTATATATTTTAGTTGTTTAATTAAAGTTAGAAAGGCATGAATTTTTATATAGCTATGAAACAAGAAATTTAAAAATTCAGGAATTCTGAAATTGTGAAGCATGAATCTAGATATGAAAGTAATAAAAAAATTCAAAAATGATAGAATTCAATAATATTTTAAAATTCCAGCATTTAAAAATTTCAATCAGCTACTAAACATGAATTCTAAAAATTATTGTAAACAAAAAGGCATTGTAACTTTATAAAGATAAAAGTTAAAAGGTAAGAACCCCGGAATAACCTGTCTATACCTTTATCTCAAACCGAGTGGGCTGTGCATGTGC
The DNA here is from genome assembly GCA_037013555.1 of Sextonia rubra. NCBI lineage: Eukaryota > Viridiplantae > Streptophyta > Magnoliopsida > Laurales > Lauraceae > Sextonia > Sextonia rubra. The sequence goes on along the minus strand of JASUAD010000001.1, from coordinate 21,140,768 downwards.
GAGGACAGGTGGTGTTGTAGCCTTATCTGTAGCTGATAAAGTTAAATTAGCAAATTGTCCCTCTGTCCCATGACAATCATTACAAATTACATCCACCGCCTATAAATACGTAAACAGATTGCCAATAAACGCATTCCGCTTACAAGTCACAACCATGGCTCGTCAGGCTGCATTAGCAGTTCTACTTTCCCTTCTGTTCTGCGCCCAAAACATTGCTTATGCGGACTTTGATTTCTACTATTTGGTCCTTGAGGTTTATTTTCTTCTGTTTCTACTCTCTGTCTCTCTCACTCACAAGCTTTGATGATGACCATTCACGCATGGAAAGAACAAGATTACAAGATACAATTGTCTAACATAGATTTGTGTTTGTACTGCAGTGGCCCGGTTCGTATTGCAGAGATCGGTCGGTCGATGGATGTTGCAAGCCTACAACATTCGAAAACTATCCTCTTAAAGGGGACTTCCTGATCAAGGGATTGTACACCTACAAAGCCTCTGGCCAACCCGTCACAAAGTGCAACACCACCAAGTTCTATGTCAATGCGGTCATCTCTCTCTCTCTCTCTCTCTCTCTCTCTCTCTCTCTCTCTCTCTCTCTCTCTCTCTCTCTCTCTCAATACTTTTTACGGTGTTTGATGTTTTATTTTTGTTGTTCTTTCTGGGTCTATTAATTCTATTCACTCTTAATACTTTTTTATGGTGTTTGATGATTTATTGTTGTTGTTCTTTCTGGGTCTATTACATATGAAACAGCTAAGAGACTTGATTGGTGACTTGTATGTTCACTGGACTAGCATTAAGTGCCCAAGCGATAATGGGGTGTCCCTATGGAGGGATGCCTGGACAAACTACGGGGTGTGTTCGAGTTCGAATCAAACGTACTACTTTGAAAAGGCACTGCAGCTGAAAAAGAAGATCAAGATGCTCAACGTCCTCAGGTGGAACCGTAAGTATTTTGATCTACAAATCTCATGTAAAGACTTTATCGAGTCCAATATTTCATCTTGACCATCAAACTTGGCCCATTTATGTATGATGATGTTTGTATGAAATCATGTAGGTGTTTCTCCATCGGACGACATCGTCTACAGCCCCTCTTTTGTGAGGTCAGCCATTAGATTTGGACTGGGAGTGAATGCTGGGATCAGATGCAGCAAGAATAAGTTCGGGGGATATGATCTGGTTGATGAGGTATATGTGTGTGTGGATAAGACAGCTTCCGAAGTAATTGACTGCCCTGTTTTGCCCAAATCCTTTTGTGGCCCATCTGTCTACTTCCCCACCTTCTCCACTTCCATGCTCAAAGGCAGTTCTACGTCCCTCTGAAAATGATCACTTCCCAGTGATTTCTCCTTCTATCGTTCCTTCAGTGGGAGTGAGATCTATTGTCACATGGATCATGTAGTAACCTAGTAAGCGTAATGTAGACCATGTAGTAAATAAATGTATCAAATAAAGGAGATGTTGGTCCTACATGGTTGAATGAAATCCTTTTAATTTAGCTCTTGCTTTCTATTGGAATATGATGATGGATTTCTGGTGTGGATTGAATAAAATGTTCTTCTGCTTTTCCAAGCTTTGGCCTAATCCTGAAAGGGGACATGATTTGGGTTGTATTTTCCGGACAAATTTGTGTATCACAAATAAGAGAAAATGGTCAAATGAGATAAATCCGTAAAGATGAGATGTCTTTAAGATGCATTAGCCTAATCATCTCAATTCAATATCAATCAAAAAATAAATAAATAAATAAAATCGATCCAGGCTCAATGTTAAGGGATCCAAAACAGTCATGTGATGAATTCGATTGGATCTAGTTAAAACTGCGCTAGGCACGCACTACAATCCATTTTGTTAACATTGTCCTTGGGCTTATCGTAAGATCGTAGCTAGATTAATTGCACTCTAAGTGATAGGCATTTCTTTCACAAGTTAAATCTTGGTGCCTGGGATTCAACCCAAAGATTTATTTTTTGAAGTTTCTTTTAAAATTATTTGAAAGGTTTCTAAAAATTTAAAACAAAATATTTGCAATTCCCCTAAACCGTGGCTCTGATGTTTAATTTAATCAGTGTTTCTTAGGTATAAACAAAATATTTATTTTTTGAAGCTATGTTGATTTATAAGCTACAGTTTATAATAATAAAAAAAATCAATCCACAACAGTCCATACAAGTTCAATGGGTTTCAAATTGAGTTTAGTGCGAACTAAACATATAAAGGCGATCTTTTAAGGTCCATATAGGAAAGTGGAGCCTCCATGTGAGAGATGTGAAAAGATGTAGGGTTTATATTAAAATTTTAAAATTTCTTAAAAGAAAGTAATAAAACAGCATCTTTAAGCCACTGAATGATAAAAAAATTGTCTACTTTTTATAAAAGAAAGTTAAAAAGTTATCCTTATGAAGTTATTAAAGACATAAAAAAAAAACATCACATTATGATCAGACCCATTATATTTTATTCTAATTAATATATTTTTTCCTATCAACCATTAAGTAGGTTGTTGCTTTCGATACTATGCGTGCGGCAATATATATACCTCGTATGAATTAATCCTTGATCATTAGAATTAACAAAACTCTTAGCAGGAGGCCAAAGGCTCAAAAGGTGGGCTAACGAGGGATACCATAGGTTATAAAAAAAAAAAAAAGAGTTCATTGCTGCTCCTTCCATTAAGTATATTACTACTCTTTTGGGACCCAAGCAAAATGTCTGACCTGTTTGTTTATGGAGTAAAGTAGAGTAAATCTAATATTAAGAAAGAATAAAATATGATTAGGTAATTATATATGATTTTTATTTTTAGTTGTTTGATAAGGAATCTTTTTTACTTTTTATATAAAAAGTCAATGTTTTTTATAATTTGGTAGGTTCTTTTTTTTTTAAGGAGGAAATTTTGAATTTTTTTTAAAAGAAGGGGCGAATTTTGAATTTTAAATATTTAACTTCGCTCTACTGTACTCTACCCCATAAATAAATAGGCCCTAAAGCGTGTCTACTTCTAGAAAATGCAAGGAATTGAAAATGATAGGCTCAAATATCACGGTTACACCAACACTTTGTTTTGTGGGAATCCCTGTGCAAATGAAGAGCCTCCATCTTTTGAGCTGCTTTGATTTTGAAAAGTGGGCCTTTCTGTGGAGTGGAGTTTCTCTTCTGTGATGCTAGAATAGAGCGAGGAAGATCCAAATTTGTAGGAAATGTATCACAAAGGCATGTTTGTTTTTTAGAATTTATAATAGGTTTTTAAGATGTTGACATTTTTGAAATATGAGGTGATTTGTTGTCTCCTAGCATTTTCAAATTCCATGTTTCTTTCCTGAAATTTTTGAATTTTTGTCAGCCGAAAAGACTCAACAGCCCATGGGGATTCTAAAACTCCATCTCTTTTACCTTTGGGTGGAATTTTTGGATGCTCAAATACAAGAGAGCTTTTAGGAATTTCGCAATGTCTAAGAATCTAGAAATTCGAAATTCATTGAATTCCAATAACGAAAAGGCCCTAAGTCTTATGTTTGATTTTTTTTTGAAAATTTTCAAATAAGGCCCTAAGAAAAAGAAACAAGTTTCAAAATTTTTCAAATTAGTTCTTAAGTTTTTCAAGAAATTTTCAATTAAATACATCTGTCCATTTAAAGGTATTTCCTGATGACTTTTTCTCTTAATTTTTTTAATATCAAATTACCGATCATTTAAAGCCATCATATAGTTTCAGTAACCCAATATGCAGTCGATCACCATGGAAACGTTAATTACCTTTGATCATCATAAAGATGTCGAAAAAGAAAATGATGAGAATATAGAGTAACTAAATAATGAATTTATTTCAATAAAGGGTAATCTAGGTATTTTTAAAACTTTGAGGAAAAAGTTTTTTAAAAATGGCTTTAAATAAACAGATGTCCTTAATTAAAAATTTCTTGAAAAACTTAGGAATTAATTTTAAAAGTTTTAAAATCTGTATCCTTTTTTTAAAATAAAACAAAACATTAGAATCTTATTTGAAAATTTCCCTTTTTTAATTCCTCCATTCCTTTAAATGCATTTGAATTTTGAAGTCATGAGACATTGATTACTTTATAAGATTGCCATTTATGCTAAAATAACGATGGATATATGCATGTGAATATCCACAATCGTTAAAACCGTAAATTTTCTCCTCCACATTTACAGTTGCCAAAGTTGCGCTAAAAAGTTCGTCGCTTCTTTCACGTGGATAATTCCAAGAGCAATAACTGGGTGCAGGAAATTATTGGAAACATGATATACGGTCTGTCTTGGATTGAATGTTAGTGAGGACGTGACTGCAGCTTTTTGTGGCCTGTGGGTCATCATCTCGTCAGTGATGGAATGTTTTCAGGAGCTATTTTCAGTACTTCGGAGTAGAGTACCGGATAATTTTTCATGTTTCAAGGTGGTGGTTTTAAGGCTCTTAATATAAAATTTAGAATGAAAATGAACTCATAAGTCCTAACTTCACTAATTTTGTCCTTGATTAACATATCTAACATTGTCAATCTGTTTCTTTAATAGAAAATGTCACACAAAAAATTACCATGCTTACCAGTGGACAGTGGAATTAGACCTTAGTGAGCACCCGGATGCAATTAAATTCGGAGAACTTAGTTTTTGAAAAGAGGAAAAAACATTTGATTCATTTTTCAAAAAGTAAATAAATAATTAATGAGTTTAGATGTAACAGTTTTCTATAATTCGGTCCATCAAGCACCTCCATCAATTTTTTTGGAGAAATGACTAAAATATTCTGATGTCATTTTTTGAAAATCTTTTCTAAAATCATTTAAGAGAAATGACTAAAGTTCAACGGAAATAATCTAGTGGGGCCAACTACAGCTACTTTTGATGCAAGGATAGTTAAAAATGGTAATGCCAAATGACTAAAAAGCTAATTTAATTGAATGCTTATATCATTAAAATCAAAATCAAAATGACCAATATGCAGAAAAGAGGTTGAAAAAAGATAAGAAACTGTACATAAGGGAAGGGTATTTTTAGCATTCTAAGAAGAAAAAAAAATTATGGAAAAGACCTAATTAAAAGAATTGTGAAAAAATTATTTATTGAAATATTTAAATCATCATGTACTCTTTATGGAAAGAAACCAACTTTTATACTATTTTTGAAGAATCCATTGTATCATTTCTTTCGTACCACATGTGAATGGGTTTTAAAGTATGACATATGAAGATCATTGCTTAAAAGGCAAATACATTAAAAAACAAAAAAGATGAGAACCACCATTTCAAAGTTGCCCTTGTCTTAAAAGCGAGATCCCATGGGTGTTTGCCCCATGATAATTATAGGTGGACTACACATGATCTCCCATGTTACCATATTCAACTGTGTTTGACTAGAGTAAGGTGATAAGATGAGTCAAAGCTATAACATAGTGAACCATGGTTAATTCATTCATGGTCATCGTAAGGTAAATAATTAGATGATTTTGACTTCTTATCCCATTCAATCAAACACCTCGGAGGGACCTACCAGTGGGCACGCCACGCCACCTTACTTATAGCTATCACAGATTGCCAGAAGCGCATTTCGCTCAGCAATCGTGGCTCCTCACTTTGCATTTGCATTTTTACCCTCCCTTTTGTTCTGCACCCAGAACATTGTTTCTGCGCATCACTTCGATTTCTACTATTTGGTGCTTGAGGTATGCTTTCTTTCGTTTCTATTCTCTGTGTTTCTCATTCATGACTTTTTACGACCATTCATGCATGCAAATTAGAACAAGACCATGAAGATTCAAGACACAACTGTGTAACATAGATTTGGATTTGAACTGCAGTGGCCCGGTTCGCATTGCAGAGATAGCACGGTCAATGGGTGTTGCAAGCCTACAACAGTCGAAAAGTACCCGTTTAAAGAGGACTTCCTGATCAAGGGATTGTACACCTACAGTGACTCTGGCCAACCCGTTACAAAGTGCAACACCACCAAGTTCTACGTCAATGCGGTCAGCTCTCTCTCTCTCTCTCTCTCTCTCTCTCTCTCTCTCTCTCTCAAACTAATTAATCGCTCCCCTACTTATTTTCATAAAGGATGGCTTCCCTACTTACTTTCATAAAGGATGGCTCGGTAAATGGCTGTAGTTCTTACCTGCTTATCGTTATCCAGGGTTAAGAGTCTTGGATACTTCACCTTTTGTCACTGCATTTGTAGTCTTTCTTCTCGTGTTCTCGTGTCTGCAGGTGCCTTCCCACTTCTGTAAGGTGCCAACCAAAAAAAAAAAAACTCCTTTTCACAGTAGTTTGGCAACCTAGGCCATGGATTTATCATGGTTTTCACAAAGTCGAAAACCCATAATTTGACAATTGTAAATCTTCACATGGTTGTATAATCTCCATATTTAACAATTGTAAACCAATAAGATTTGGCCATTGGAAATCATCATTTTCTAAGACTCAGGTCCAACCCGATAGGATGTAAATTCTTCAGCCTTTTCCATTTTTTTTCTTTTAGGTTTTTTTTTTTTTTGAAATTAAAGGTCCGACCGACCCATAGAATTTGCAAATCTATGCATTGATATTAATTATTTTCTCAATCAAATACATTGATATGCATTGATTATCGATGTGAGATCCTCCTAAGTGTATCAAGGAATCCTCATATTTGCGGATTCCTTAACCGATTACCAAATGTTCTCTAAACATTTTATAGGGGCATGTTTGTTCATAAGAATTTGGGATGTTGGATTTTTTTTTTTTTTTTTGGAGATGGTGTCATTTGAAATGTTATATTTCTTTTTCCAAAATTACAAATTCTGTACTCTTTTTTTTAATGCATTTCTTATATATTGTCTAAAGGGGGTGTCTATGGTTTGTTTTTATTATTTTCATTAGCTCACATATGAAATAGCTAAGAGACTTGATTGGCGACTTGTATGTGCAATGGCCTAGCATTAAGTGCCCAAGCAACAATGGGGTGTCCCTGTGGAGGGATGCCTGGACAAACTACGGGGTGTGTGAGGGATGCCTGGACAAACTACTTTGAGAAGGCACTACAGTTATAGAAGAAGGTCAACCTGCTTTCCGTCCTCAAGTGGAAGGGTAAGTTTTTTTTTTTTTTTTTAATCTACAACTCCCTCATTCTAATTATTCATCTTGACCATCAAATTTGGCTCATTCATGGATGATAAGGTTTGTGTCAAATGCAGGTATTTTTCGATCGAACTTTATCTTCTATAGCCCTCTCCACATTAAGACAGCAATTAAATTTGGACTGGGAGCAGAAGTAGGCATTAAATGCAGCACGAAGAAGTGGGGGAAATATTAGATTGATGAGATATATGTGTGTGTGGATAAGACTGCTTCCAAAGTAACTAACTGCCCCGTTTTGCCCAAATTCAGTTGTGGCCTAATTGCCTACCTTCCCACTTCTGCAACTCTATGCTGAAAGACACATCTTCATCCATTGACCCTATTCAAATGGTCACCTCCTAATGAGTTCTGTATTTCTACTTTCTCTATGGCGGTGAGATCCTCTATTGTTTGATGGGTAATAATGTAGTAAAGAAGTATTTGTCATATGGGTAATGTAGTAAAATAGTACAGGATGGAGATGTTGATCCTACATGGTAGTAAAAGCTATTTAGCTCTTTTCTTTTTTGATTGAATTTAGCTCAGGTTTGCTATTGAAATATGGGATTTCTGGTGTGGATTGAATGAGTTACTTTTCAGCTTTGTTAAGCTTTGGGCCGTCTCTGATTTGAGTTGTAATTGTCCGTGCAGGGGATGAACCCATATTGATTTCCGGACTAATATATTTATCACAAACGCTATAAAAACTTTGGAATTAGATTCATCCGAAAAGAGCAGGGGATGTCCGCAAGAAGTGATGTCCATTCATCTCATTTAAGCTTTAGGCCGAAGATGTAAAATTGGGCCCAGATCACTATGGCCTGATCCAAAGTAGCCATCTTTATTATCTCTAAACCCAAGGGTCAGGTTTGGTTCCACAGCTACCTTGCTGCATTAAGAATTGCTTCTACTGATTATCTTTAGAATATCGTCATAATACATTGGGGACCTCTCCCAAATAGGGAGAGAGAGAGAGAGAGAGAGAGAGAGAGAGAGAGAGAGAGAGACTTTTGTCTGACCTGAATCTAGCTATATCTGACCAAAAAAAAAAAAAAAAACAAATTGTGTCTAAACTTAGAGCTCGTGGGCCTAGTTTGGGTCCAAGCCCAAAAACCACTAACCTATAGATATACTATCAACCAACTTAAATTGAAATATTAAAAGTCAAACATATTATTTTTATTCACCTCCATAATATTTTAACTTTTATTAGGTTACTTAAACATAACCAGACCTATATGTGTGTAATTAAAATAAATTTAAACTACGTGTAGCAACTTCCTGTACAAGCCCACCAGTCAGGGGGGATCAAGGGGTCCGAACGGTCTTTAAGATTAGGGTAAAAAGAAGCTAATCAAAGAATCCAATCTCTCGATGCAATTGTCTGCAAAGATTGCTGACTTGTTAAGCAACAGTCGATAAAAATTGTATAAGATTAGATTAGACTTGTGCGTGCCCCCTTTGAGTTCCTTCACAAATGTGGCTTTGACGGTGGCGCCCCCATGAGGCCGGGGCAATTTGATTCATTGTTGTTTGATGATATGGTCAACATATTGCTGACGGCATTTGGTCGTTGAATTTAAGTACAATTTGCCGCAGCTATGCCCAACTCAGCATGAGATAGCTCGTTTTTGCTTTAGTCCACGTACTGCGAAATTCTTATGGCCCAAAACTGAAGAAATTATTAGTTGTTGCTTTGGCCTTGGTTTGTCAGCCAGCCGCAAGACAAATTGCTAATCGGTTGGAAAAGGTGTTCACAGTGACTCTCCGACCACTCCAAGGAAGGTTCGTGTAGGCCTCGTGCCATATGCAAGAAATGCCCTTGGAAACTTTAGCCTCAAAGAAAAACGCATTCAATCAGAGGCAAGAGCATATGAGAACTTTATTGATGAGAATAAGTGTGATAATGAGGTGACTTTTATTATTAACTCCATAGTAAAAGACGAGCTATTACAAGGAAATAGTCTCTGCTGGGTGTCTAATCTTGACACAGAGTGGGGTGCCAAGGAAAGGGTGAATGGTGACCCAAAAAGACTCATTGATGGATCAAGAAATTATAGATGTAATATCCAAGCCTCAAATCTAGGATTTATTTGCTAATCTTTATGTTTTTTTGCTAATTAATAGTATTTTAATTTTAATTACGCAATGTATAAGTAGATTGGTAGGACCCTACTATTGATTAGATAGTTTTGAGGACCAATTTTTAATCTAACTAGTTTGACTTTGCATTATCTCATCATCTCGTTAATCATATCGTGTTCATTAGTCATGATTATCATAATACATTAGTGGACTCATTTCATTTATACTTAAGTTACATATGTGGTACCTTTTGTAATCTCTTTCATAAATAACATAAGCTTAATGGATTTATTAGTAAATACCCAAAGTTCTAACAACCTGTCACAACCCGAGCTCAGAAATCGAGATTAGTACAAACCTAATCAGTGACACACGTACTCCCGTGCACGTACACTTAGACCTTATCCAAAAGTACGTACACAAGGGAATTCACACGTGCAAACCCGGTATACGCGGAAGTAGTAGGCATTATTGCATAAAAGAAAACACACACGACTAGAAACTGTAACTGCAAAAGATTATATTAAAATACAGAATGTACAGAACAAAATGGGGATACAGCTACTTAGAGACACAAATACAAGGTATACATGTTACATCAAAATCTCAGGTACAAAACCCAACTTCAGACCCCACATCATCATACAAGGAACTGATGCAAATGCAAGTGCAAGGCCGCTGTCCATTGGAGGGATCACATCCACTCCGCTAGCCCGGACTGAGCCTCATGAGTCACTCCCGAAGCCGGGCCGACTGGCGAGCGGTCAGTAGAGGGATTTGGGCCTAAAACACCAAGAACAACTCATGAATACGACGATTCAGCAAAACATAAGTAACAAGAAGTTAACACGCATTGTGTCTAACAGCATGGTTAACAGATAACAATGCATAGAGGTCATGTTCGTATACTAGGCAAGTCATGCATATGAATAAGCATACAATCAGAATCATAAAACAGATAAACTTGTTAGGTAGCTACTACATTTGCTATATTCGTTCAATCGAGAGCAAGCAGGATGAGAACACCATCGATCGGGCCAGGGTACGAATGAGTCTCTGGTTCCCAGGGTCCGGAATCCTAGGACAAGAGCACACTGCAGAGACAACAAGCAAGCTACGCCAAAGTCAACCCCGTTGGGTATCCTGAGGCTGAGGCTAGGGCTGAGTAGATCCAAACCAAATCAGTCATGTCAATGATGCACGTCAATTCGATGTCACATTCAGGCAATACAAAACAGTACATGGATCATGTCATATCACAAGTAAGCAATACAGTGCGTGCATCACCCGAGAATCAAACACCAAACTCAAGTATTGCAATACCGTTACAAACGAACAATTACAAGTTAAGCGAACAATTACAAGTCGAAATGAGAATAAGAGTATGGAAGGCAACAATCGAAGTCAATATGCAATGCAAGTCAAGTTAGTATGAAGAATCATGATTGTTTACTAGCTAATCCTAAGCTAGTTGCCCAATGTTTCTAACTGTGCATGATGATGTAGTTTTAAGTTATTCAATACACAATTATTCCTTGTGTGGGTGTTGCAATGTACCAATAAACGTGTATCGAAGTCCCTTAAACCAACACCCATGGGAAGGTGCTTAACAAGTGGATAACATACATGAATGAGTCACAGCCCTTAAAACCATTCATGCCTTTCAGGTAATCCGTTGGGCAAGTGATGTGGTTGAAAAGTCCATCGAAGGCCCTATCAAGTCTCCTCCTTAACCCTATCCTTTTCTCCAATTCATTACAGAACAAAGAGACCAAACGGTAACATAAAAAGGTCCTTTAGTGTTAAAGAAGCAGGGAAAGAATATTGAGTAAGAATAAGATTCAGTTGGACACTGAATCTCCCGGAGCAAAAGTGCTCCAGGGCCAACCGGTCGGCTCTGAAGCCCGATCGATAGGATTTTGGTTCTAGGAGTGTCCGATCGATTGAACCCCAGGCCTGATCAATCGAGTAACAGAACTCTGTACATAATAGAACGACTATACTAAAATCTTTACACTCACGAAGACGACATATATCAAAGTTATACAATCCAAAAGGGGCTGTCAAGAACAACACACTTGAGAAACAGAGTAGAAGTAACAATAACAATCAACGTGTACCAACATATGTTCATCCATACTGTACTTATACTTGTATTAAGAGAGCTTTTTCCATTACTTCGTTGTTCTTTGGCCCAATTGACCTCAGAAATGCAAGCCTAACACCATGCATGCCAAAAGTGAACAGAAGAAATAGTATGCATGCAGTGCAATCACAATCAAGAATCTTAACGGAGACCATGACTTAACTTCTCACCTTAAATGAACCGTGAAGATGGTGCTCGAAGCTTGTCAATGATGAAAAGAAGAATCAATCGAAGGAGAGTGCAGTGAACGTGGAAAGGCTTCGAGTGGAGAAGAATAGACCTAGACTCTTACCTTCAAATCCACAAGAAGATGACGAGCAGCTGATACACAAAAATTCCCTCCTCTCTTATATTGTGAGAAAAAGAAGAAAAGGAAACAAAGAATGAAGAGCAAAGAAGAGAGAGAGGGAAGGAGACATTGGAGATGGAGATAGGGTGAAGATAAAGTCGGTGCCTACCTTCTTATATAAGATAAGAATGGAAGAATTTATAAATAAGTCCAACAGTTCAGAATAATTACAATTTGAGTCAAACAATGGTCCAACGGAAACAAACGACGTCGTTCACATATGAGTCAATTACAGAAGTTGACGAGTTCGACGAAAGACACATGTTAACAACAAGATGAGGCATGAATAACGAACTCGTACAAAATCAAAAATTATGAAAAAGGGCCTCAAGTCTATTTATTCTAGGTTAAACTCAATCCACTACCTATCCATGACCCAAAACGAATCTCAAAAGGACAAAACAACAAGCCTAACACGAATTCGCTATAAATGAACCCAAGACCACATTCATTAGTCGCTAAACCGGATTAAGCTGGGCCGGAGTGTTGCATAACCCTAGTTCTATACATAGACACACTCTCCAAAGCAAAAGCTTCCTTGTGCCCACTAGCTAAAACCCTAGCCCTATCTCTATCTTTTTTCCTTCTTCAAGCCTAAAGTGTGTGAGAAAGAGATTCTAGCTCCATTAGAAAATAGTTTCATCTCCTTCTCCATATTCTCTTTTAACCACGGAGTTTGTTTGGAGGGAAAAAGGACATCTGCACCTTTTACACAACTTTTAAGGTAAAGAAACCAACCCATCTTGATATTTGTGCATATTTGAATAGTGCAGTGTTTCTCTAACTTAAGCACACATTAAATCATCTCCTTATGGCATTTATCTCATTTATGTAATTCTTTTTTCATATCATTCCATGATTAGGAGTTTACTTGAGCTAGAGTCTTACGGGTTTACACTTTAAAGAGTTTTGCATTTTGACTTTTAGAGCACCCAAAGCAAGTTTGAATAAATAGTAACATGTATGATTGTATTTGTGATTGATTCTTTAAAATTTATATGCTTTCCTATGTTGGTACAGCTCATCATCTTCTTGTTTTCATAAATGAGGATGTGATGAAAATGGTTTTTAAATGAGTAAAATGAGGGCTTGGATTTATTGCAATAGAATGGAAGTCAATGGCTTTTATTATGCTAGGTTAGACGTGTGAAATAATGGATTTTCGTATAGGGAAAGGATGTGACTGATTGTGATGAAGTTTGGACTAAAAAAGAGTTAGATTTGAAATCCCATCCCAGACCTGATCAATCGAATGGGGTGTTTCATGAATTTCATTAAAAATCCTTTATAATCCAACTCAATTTGAATTGATTAAGTCAAATATACTTTAGGAACATTAAACTTGGTCGTAGGGTCAAGTAACACACTAGAATATTAAAGGGAACTATTCTACTTTTATTTTATGGTAAACATATTTTTAATTATAAAAGAAATACAAAAAAAACTTCTTTTTCAGTCTCTTCAACCTTTTTAATTTTAGTGTCAGCACATATAAAGAAAGCTCTCTTTTTTTTAAGAACTAAAGAAAACTTTTAAATGGCTGATTCAAAATAATCCGACACCTAGGCAGCTAGGCTCTGTAAATAATAGAGGCATCCTTATACAACTCCAGTATTCTAAAATCTAATGACAAACCATCCTGTTGGCATTCTCATTAATCTGGAAGCCCTACATAATACTCTCCATAAAAAAAGGGTCCATTAGGTTAGGTAAAAGAAAGCCTCATTGATCATTACTGTCCATCAGATGAAGGTAAACGTGAGCGAGCTTAAACATGAAAATAAATGTTTCAAAAGGGCTTGTTGATATTGTATTATTGAATACATTGGAATTGTAAGATCCTTATCACTCAAAATGGTTTTGAAGTATCAAATGTGGATTTTAAAAAGATAACCATCAAATTGTCATCCTATATATGTAAATGCACCAAATTGAGCACTTATCAATTACACTCTAATTACTTACCCAAGCAAGTACTTTGCAATTTCAGTGTCTAACTTAAGCTAACCTCTTATGGTAAAATGATTCAAACTTTCCAAGTTGAAGGGATAGTTGACTTTACCTTCTCACCATAGCTCTGTACTTACCCTTACCAAAAATTATAACAACCATCCACCGAAGGTTTCCTAATTTATGTTTTTCCTTCCTCACGCTCACTGTATCCCCCTAATCTCATCAGTTTTCACATATTACTTTTGCTCTAAGAAAAAGAAATTTTAACAATACTTACAACCAAATTTGCCCTTAAAACTTTTATAATCAAAATTCATTCGCATTTTATATGAACAACCATTTTCGACGTCATTATGTTCGTTCTCAGTTGGACCGCTAATTGCAAATTCATCAAACCGTATTTTACCCAAGAATTTTCCAGAAGTTAAACTGCCTACTCAAGGCTATGTGGAAAAAATAAACATAAGCTCTCGGTGGAACACCATATTTCCTCGTCCTCAATAGCATCCCCACGTGAATCATATGTATTCTTCGTAACAGTTTCATCAAACCTTATTTTAATAACGTGGGTACACCGTTTCCGGTGATTGTTAGGAAAAGAGTGGATGTCTTGTCGTCAATAGCATTCCCACGTGAATCATATGTTTGTTTGGTAACAGTTTCAGCAAACCTTATTTTAATAACGTGGGTACACCGTTTCCCATGGTTGTTAGGAAGAGAGTGAATGTCCTTCGCCCACGTCCTTCACGTGGGACTCTATTTTTGGAACTATTTATTAAGGACTACTGAGTGACGTGGGCAGCCACTTACAAGCTAAATTGAGTCCCGAAGTTATATGATTTGACTCAATTTAGATTAACCCATTTATTGATCACAACCATTGGCAAGCTTAACAGGTGGTTGAGTTTTGCATGTAAATCCCAATATTTTATGTGAGTTTTGAGGGTGATTCTAGAGTTTCAGTATAGGTTTTGAAGCAAATCCAAAGTTCTCCTGTAATTTGGAGGCATGCTCAATAAGGGCAACTAACAACTGCCTTCACATAATTATATACGGCCAGGGGTGGACCAACGTACAACAATGTTGGGGTGGTTGCCCCTGCTTGCTTCAGTCCATTTTTTAAATTCAATGAAAACCTTATCTATATTTTAAATTTTTATATTAAAATCCTACATCTGCACTTACACACTACATGAAAATTATAAGCTTAATTGGAAAATCCAATTGCCTAATTAGGTCCGCACCCATTAAATGAAATTTCTGAGTCCGCCACTGTACGGATGGAAGTCATTAATTCAGATTTGAAGAAGTTGCACTTATCGAAAGATTTAGTTCAAAATAGAACGGAATGGAGAACTAGAATTCATGTAGCCGACCCCAACATAGTTGGAATAACGCTTTGATGATGATGATGATGATGATGAGTCCGCCACTGTATGCTCTAAGCACTACAAAAAAATTTTAACCCCATAGCATGCTTGAGTAGCAAGAAGATTTTGCTTTGCACACATTTTTATTTTAAAGAGAGAGAGAGAGAGAAGAATCCTTTATTCCACCTTATCATATAGAAAATCAAAATCCAATCTATGGAGAAAAAATTCAATCTATGGAGAAAAAAATAGTTTTAATTTTTTTTCTTCTCCACTTGAAAAATGTGTCCCCAAAAACCACTAGAAAAAGCGCTGTACGGAAAATCTAAATAATTTTATGTAAAAAATATAAATAATCTTCCTCTTTAATGTGGATTTCTCTCATCTTACAAATGAACCCTTCATTAATAAGTCATGTTTGGGTTGAACTCAACAATCATAATGAAGTTAGCCAAGTTCGGCTGAGTTCATATTGAGTCTACAAATCAAATATCAATTACTTACTCAACTCAAACCCATTCAATTAACCCGCAAGATTAGCAGTGTAAAGTGGAACCTCGATTGAATTATCCAGGCAGACTTGGGATCTTTGAACGGTGTTTAAAGTAGATTTTTTTTCAATTTTACAGGAAAAAGCCCTACAGATTTGTATTAAACACAATTAGGCCTAAATTTTCAAAATTCATGGATTGGGTCATTTGGACTCGAATTTGTATAAATACATATATATATTTGCATTTGTGATGTCACTTAGTTATACAAAGAAAAAGAAAAAAAACGTAGAGAAGAAAGGAAGAAGAAAAAAAGAAAGAAAAAAGAAGGAAGAAGAGAGGAGAAAGAAGAGAGAAAAAAGAAGAAGAGAGAAGAAAGGAAGGAAAAGAAGAAAGAGAAGAGAGGAAAAAAGGAAGAAGAAGAGAGAAGAAAGGAAAGAAAAGAAGAAAAAGAAGAGATGAAGAAAGGAAGAAGAAGAGAGGAAGAAATGAAGAAAAGAGAGGAGAAAGAAGAGAAGAAAGGAAATATTGCTTTCTTCCTTTCTTCTTCTCTCTCTTTTTCTTCCTTTCTCCCATCTTCTTCATTTCTCTTTTGCATTTTTTTCCCCAGGGTTGAGTTTTTTTTTTTTCTATAGGGCTTCAAAACAAAAAAAAAACTGAAGAGAAGAAATGAAAAATATAGGAGAAAGAAGAAAGGAGGAAGAAGAGAGGAGAAAAGAAGAAGAAAAGAGGAGGAAGGAAAGCAAGAAAAAGAGGAGAGGAAGAAAGAAAGGGAAAGAAGAAGATGAGGAGAGGAATAACGGAAGGGATTAATATTAAGGATTTTTTTTTCTTTGTTTCTTTTCTTCTTAGTCTTCTCTTCTTCTTTCCTTCTTCTTTCTCCTCTCTTTTTCTTCCTTTCTTCCTCTATTCTTCTCCTTTTCCTTTCTTTCTTCTCTCTTCTTCTTCCTTTTTTCTCTCTTCTTACTCCTCTCTTCTTCTTCCTTTCTTCCTCTCTGCTTCCTTTCTTCTTTCTTTCTTTCTTCCTCTCTGCTTCCTTTCTTCTTTCTTCTCTCTTCTTCTTTTATTCTCTACATTTTTTTTCTATGTACAACTAAGTGACTAAATCACACATGCAAAATGAAAAACCTTTCGTACGAATTAGAGCCCAATTGACCCAATCCATAGATATTGAAAAATTGGGCCTAATCGTTTTTAATGAAAATCTAAAAGGGCCTTTTCCCTTAAAACCTCTTTTTTTTTTTAATTGAGTGATATGAAAAAGTAGCTTTTCAATTTTTTTGTGTAAAAGGTCAAAGAATATTTTGAAATATAATACTTTGGATTTAACATATTTTAGTTTTTTATTCTAGAGTAAAATAACATTTCACTCAACTTACTAGTGAAGTGAGTTTACCAAACATCCCCAGGGCCTATTTAGATATATGGTTTAATGAAGTGTGATCAGGTGAAATCTTAAATCCAGAGAAAAAAAATATGATAGTTCAAATCATAATATGAAGACCTTTTGTTTTTAATTGCTTGAGAATGAATATTTTTTAATTTTTGTGTAAAAAATAGATAGTTTTTTGGTCATTTAGTAGATTATGATTTTTTTTTACCTTTTTTTTTATAAAAAAGACGAAGTGAATTTTGAATTTTTGTACTTTTGATATGATTTGAAAAAAAAAGGGAATTATGAATTCTTGTACTTTTAATATGATGGGCACATCAAATCATGTCAATGAATAGAATAATTAGATTAAAAAAAATTAGAATTGAGATTCAATGACGAAAAACCTCACAGTAACCATGGCAAGACCACATAACAACTTGGCAGCTTGACATGCACTACGCACGTGCATGGCAAGCTGCCTGCTGGTGATATGGCAGGATAGTCACTATCGGATTTTTGGAGAGAGAGGATCCAGACTCAAAATTTTAATATGTATCCAAGCTAATTGGTGGTGGATGCAAGTCCCAAGAGGAATGACTCAATGTTAAAATATGCATATCACATTATATGGGTCTATTGCGAGGGAGAATGTTAATAAATAAGTAAATAAATTTGGGTTTCACTTGAAGGGGAATATTTTTCATTGTCTTTAGATTTTTTTTTAACACGGGAACCTATTGACCCCATTACCATTGATCATTGGAAAAACCTCGAATATACACACAACCACTCATAAGCCATATATATTGGGTAAGTCTTTCCAGAGGTTCAAACTTGGGACCTCTAGGTTACTCTATGACCTCCCCACCACTCGAACATTTTAAGTGTGGGTTCATCTTCAGGTTTTATAGTAGAAATAGTTAGCTAAAAACTTTAATAACCAGGATTAATTATCTTCCTCCTTTCATAGATGGTTTATGACTATTAAATTATAATCTAGAATGACAAACATAACCTTAATTTAACTGACATGACTTTGATTAACCGGTATAACTTTCATTAATCTGTTGCGTTACATGAGGAAACTCATGTTACCAGTACACAGAGGAAGTCGATTTTAGCGATCACATGGATGCAGTTAAAATATGGTTTAAGGTTTTTCTCAACATTTAATTATATTTGATGTCGTCATTTTAAAGGTTATAGCAACATGATCAGCGAACAATGGGACAAGTAGTGGATAAATTAAGATTTCACTACCGCAGAATTAGGACGGCCCAATATCTCATATATACTATAAAATCCTTTGTTTATTTTATTTTATGTTTCAAGAATTTGTCGATCGTTAGTTTGTATTCATCGTAGAATTGAATAATGATACCGTCAAATAGAATGATCAACAAGCTACATAAATCACATAGAGATTTTACGTTTTTAGGTAAACTAACCTATATTCACGAAAAAGATACTATATTTTCTCTATTTCTCTCAGTTTTCATCTTAGCATTCCTACTTAGGCGTAAGGTTACAAATATTACTTCAATACAATCTATTTTTTCTTGAGCTCTAAGGTTCTCATCTTATAACAAGAAAGTCATAGTACAAGTACTAAAATATTGACTTTGAATCCACTTGGTCTGAATCCACTTGGCCAACAACCAAGTGGATATATAGCTCATGATAGATATTTTTTCTTATTATGTGTGCGGTACAAACTTTGAGATATTTTTTCTTATTATGTGTGCGGTACAAACTTTGTAAAACTATCTACTTACCAAGGAATCGATCATGAGCAATTGTACAAGATGGGACATGGTTTCCACTGTGCTATCCCAAGTTTCTAAACTCATATAAGTATTTTTAAGTACGGTGGAAAGAAAACTTTTCAAGATTTGGTCAGAGATTGACTCTATTTTTTTGTGAGAGATTGACCTAAAAATCTTTTTTTTCCGTGTAGTTTATTCACATGAAAAGCAAGAATTTAGTTAAAAAAAACAAAAAGCAAACAGGCCCTCTAGAGTTTACGAGAAATCTGATTATTCTCTCCAACAAAATATGCCCAACTTTTGAAAATGCATGTGGAATTCTGAAAGTTTAATATGCGGTGACTATTGACGAAATTGATGAAAATAACCAAATCCTCAAAACCATGAAGTTTTCCTAATCACAGTTACGTACTATGTAACTTTGACTTGATCGTCAGGATCATTTTAAAGAAGAGCCTCAAAAGTTTAGCATTTTCATAAAGAAGCAGGATCATTTTGAGAGAAAATTCTACAGTAACTTTAGGTGGACCTATTAGGGTCCGCCGTATCACTACAGGTAGCCCCTGCATTGGATGGGCAGCAGTCCGGTGTACATATGGCAGGCAGGCTGCCCGCAGTGATATGGTAGAACCTAATAGGGGCCCAGTCACGGTTACTGTGGGCTTTTCCCTCACGGAATATGGACTCTCTTTGCAATGGCTAAGGCACGATTAAAGCTCAGGTCTCTTTATTAATGATGAGATTATTGCATCAAATACCAATTCCATATCCCTTATCCTAGTTCAGATCTTGTTAATTTGTTCGATTTGAATTCGTAGGATTGTATTCTCCATATAAGTCGTTAAAAATCAAGAGAGGCAAATATCCAAAAAAAAAAAAACCATCAAATTAATACCCTCCCCTTTTACTGGTATGAAATAAAGGGAGATGGGGAAATGAAAACCCGACATCTTCCTAGTAATTAATATCCTAGGATTAAAGTCAAGATCCTGCGTCATACCTTTCCCTCCTCAGCTCTTTAACAATTCTCAATTAAGCTCATTTCACCATAGATTCCCTGTATTCAATCCTTATGTATTATATACGAACAGGGTATATTTAAATAAATTTACTAGTAGAATAATGTAAAGTAATTATAAAGTGAATCCAATTTAAGGCAAGGGAAGAAAATTGTTCTTGAGTAGGCTACTAAAAAAAATCCGAGGGGTTACTTAAAAAGTACATGTAACTTTCAATTATTTTTCCTTTATTTTTCCATTCCTTGCACAACTCCCCCTACCCCCACCCACTTTTTTTTTTTCCACGGAGGGTATCTCAATCCTTTTGGGTCGAATTAATCCTTTCGGGCTCAGTTGGCAATATGTATAGGCAATATTCACAAAAGCAGCTTTCTACTAAAAATCCCAATACCAAACAGCCCCTTCATCCTCTCTCAGTTGGCCCACCACCCATAAATCCTGACCCCCCAGCCGTCGATGATCCCATGGACGACATTCCACCTGGATTTGGCCCACAAGCTGCTGGCAGGGATGAGGAAGACCTTTCAGAATTTGACTTTCCACACAGCTCAAAGCAGCTGGCCCCACAATTTGCTGTGTGCAATTCCTCTCAAGGGTCAGGCGTGGGCCTTGGTCATCCACCGCCGCCTCAGCCCATGGCGCAAATGACAGATTTGACAAACAACTATGGGCAGGGCAGTGGCGGTGCCAATTAGGTGAGCTGGCAACCTGGCGAGGGTGTTCAGCTTGAGACCCAGCCATGGAACGGCTATGATGATATACCGGAGTGGCAGCCACAGCTAAATACCCAGCCCAAACCTCCGCCACCACCCTCACATAGCTTTCGGCCGCCCGCTGCACCCTCCTCCCACCTTGTTGACCAACAGTGTGTGGCAATGCCCTCTCAGTGGCTCAGACCACTGCTGCCCTTTGAGGCACTAGCAGCTGAATTGGCTGTGCATTCACAGCCTAGGCCATCTCAGATGATTCCATTTCAGGGCCAACAAGCAATGCTTGCGCCTTTGCAATTTGGTCAGTCATTACCCCCCTCTGGTTGGTTGCAATGGACCATCAGACATGGGTTCCAGGGTAATGGGTTGCTGCAGCCATACCAATTTGGTGGGCAACCTTTTGATGGGCAGTTTCAGAAAACATCTGGATTTGGAATGGGCCAGAATGGGATGGACTGGAGACTGGATAGCCCTGGAAATAGAGGGATCTAGTTTCTATAGGAGCAAATATCCAAATCTGTTGTACGTTACAAGATATTATTTCTCTTTTCTTCTTAGATTCTGCGTTGTTGGTTAAGTGATACTTGTATTGTATAAACATCATAATTGAATGGTGGTCCATTTTGATTCCGGGATGACTCTTTTTGTGGCGACTCGGGCTGGGCAATATGTTGTCAAACAGGACCCTCCTGTCCATTAAAAGGATACCAAGCCATAGAGGTCTACCTGGAAGTTAAACCTTCTGAAAATCAGGAAGACGAGTCGAAGCCCCAGGCAAAATCCATGACAGCTCGTTTTATGACTATACCGTATTTTGATGATTTACATCATTTGAGCAAGGGCAACAACTGATGATTTTGACTCTGAGGTGTGGATGGATTTGATGCCACTGTGAGATGGTTATGGACCAAGTTTTGCTGATTCAGATGACCAAGGCTATCAAATGGAGGACCTTCAAAATAGAAGGTTGGATTAAGTTACTCTGATCAGTTATCTAGTGGCTTCTCATGGTATGGCTAGGATCATCATCTAGTCAGGGCGTAATTGTGGAGGCTTCGCATCATATGGTTATGATTATCCGGTAAGGGTGTTCGATTGGAGGCCTTGCGGTCGATGGCTATGATCACCCAATCCATACTCTCATTGTGGCCGTATATTAGCTTCATAGACTTGGGATGGGATGGGAAGGATTGTGCAATGGGGAATCTGATACGTGGTCTGCACCTAAGTGTAGAAATGCATCTGGTAAGCCAATGGACCCCCTCAAGATGACGTGGTTTAGAACGGCATTCCTCTGCACGAGGAAAAAATGTGTCCATTATTTTCTCCAAATATGCTTTTAGAGAGTTCCTGTTCAGCCCTTCATTGGTACCCTGTCTACAAAATTTCCTGGAACTTCTGGACGAGCAGGGACCAGCCTGTAGTATGGTCAGGCTACGTCCACTCGTACCTACTTAGTTACCCAAGTGTGCCCAGACGATGCATGAGTACATGCACATGTATTCTCATATATCGGAAAGACAAACTAGTAGCAATAACAAGGGCGAATCTGCTTAATGGTATGTAATAGTGTCATCAATCAAATTTATGTCACCAAACTCTCGGAATTCCTACTGTACAGTACTTTATCCTGCCATGCTGGTTGATCCCCTGGTTCTTTCACTGTTTTTTTCATTTTTAATCCCAGCCTCCACCCCATGAAACTCCTACATGCCAGAGGACGCCAACACGTTGGGAGTGAAAGTCGCACATGTGAGGATAGAGAACTCTACACACACAAAGTGGTGATCACACGCGCACAGAGCTGAGAACTTGCACATGCAAGGAGTGGGAGGATACTAGGGTCGATCCTTTGATGAAGACATGATCATTTTGATAGTAGGCCCCACTCGATCTGCCATGAAATCCACGCAATGTTTTCAGAAATGCCCTAATTTGAGCCATTGAGATGTAAGGTAGAGCCCACTGACTGATTTAAATGATTGAACAGTGTTCTTCGTGTGCAGTAGGATCGATTTCAAAATGATCGGTACAACCCATAGCATAAGGAGGGACCGCAACCAAATAAAAGTGACGCAGCACAATTTTCTTACAACGCCCATATCACCCTGTAATGGGACACTGCATTCAGTCTTCCATCAGCTGCACCATGCCTTTCAAATTTCACCAGCTAAAGCGAGACCGATACTCTTTTTACTTAGGTTGGCCTCAAGAAGTACAAACCACGTTTCAGACATTCATCATCGATCTAAATGGTGTGACCCAGTACTACTGGCATCCGCATGTTATTCTATGCTTGAGAAATTAAGCACACCACAGTAGATCAGCGTGATCACAATATCACCATGAATCCATCATCATTCATCAGGCGATGCATTTTATATTGGAAGAAATATCATTTTCCTAAGAGGGAGAAAATGAAATAAAAAGCTTTTTATTTAGAACATTCTCAGTTCAAACACTACAGCATTTTGATCACTGCCAAATCAAAAGGTACAAGCTAAATTTCGAGGCAAAACTTTCCACGTATTGTATTTTACACGCCTGGTATGATCAATGCTGCATCAGGCACCCCACCCAACCGGAAAAAAGACAAAAAAAGGGGGAAAAAAGAAGCTAATTGAATGGCGAAGCAGAGACCAAAACTAGTAGTAATTACAAATTCAGAACAGAACCTGCTCCATTAAAATTAGAATAAAACATACCTTTGTAAGAGAACAACCGTCAAAACAACGGTGAATCCTCAGCTGCATAACATGCCCATAAAAACGCGTGCTATTCATTGAAGTAACTCCCTCAATAGCCTCAACTGCTCTGCCTTCCAAATTGTTCTGTGTTTGTATGCTTCCTCCTTCGAGGGGGATTAGCAACAGGAAACATGTGCAAGATAATTTTCAGATGGCAAGTGCCTTGAATGCTTCTATATCTCCATTGACCGAATGAGCATCGCCACTCTTGGATTCTTCATAGTTCACCCCACCATTTTCAGGAGTGCTGGGAATCTCCTGAGAAGCACTCCGTAAGATGGCCGAGCTGCGGGGGCCACCAAAGTAGGTTGAGAAGGGGAAATATTCTGCACAACGGGTTCTCCATCCTGAAGAGAGAGAAAAAAGTCAATAACATAAATAGAACCACGAGTCGTAGGGAACAGTGGGAGACTCAATTCTACTCGGCCAAGTCTTGCGTGACTTGACTCAAGGTTAAGGGTGAATGGGTCACCCTCCAAGTTTCAGAACCTTTCTCTGTCTTGTGCATCACTCAAGCAATAAAAAAAAATATCATCCTGCAATCAGTTGTCCTAGTAAGTCCTGGAACAAGTCTGCTTCAGTCAAGTAGGAGCTGTGCCGACTGGATGACACAAATGGGGGAAGTCACTACTCAATAAAGCAAATACATAAAATCTGTTTCCTCCCCACGTTTTTCATCAAGTTGGAAGAGAAGGGAAGTCATCAACATCCAAAACCAGCCCTTGCATGAAGTGCTGATAACCAAAAGGTCGCTAGCAATCATTCTATGGTAATGGCAAGATCTAAGTAGTCAAGGAAGAGCAGTAAGAAAGTGCTGATAACCAACAAGGCTTTCGGGGATCTAACACTGATTTTAGAAGATTAAAACCACATTTTATGCAAGATCTAAGTATTCAATGACCAGATGCACTATTTATTCAATGGAATGAAATTATTGCACCTATTCATACCTGAATTTGTTCATATACTTAAACATGATCATTCTTAAAATTCTTCAATTTATATAGCATTATTTTTCAAATTTTTAGAATTTTCATCATATTTTTCAATTACTTTCAAAGGATTTTGATCTCTAGGGCCCAGACCAGTGTGACTCAGCCAACTTTAACAGGATCGAGGAGAGTCCAAGTTGCCCCCAATTTCCAATTTTTAAACCGTTTCGACGAAATGAAAGCATCATCAACATGATGCATGGGAAGTCAGCTAAAAAGTGAAAGGGCAGTTTCATTATTTCAAAATTCTACAATTAGTTATCAGCATCACTTACTAGAAGCAGCATCAAGATCAACCAGAACTGTTACAAGCAGTTTGTGGACTGCAATACAGTCTTTGAGTTTCCATTGTTTAACAGGTCCCAGTGCTCCGTTCCTGAATTGCACAGACATGAAGACAATCAATTTTTTGGGTAAAGGATATATATTTATATAGCATATTAACTAAGAAAATTACATTGAAACAGGATGATTAGTTGATTCCTCAATTAGCTTGA
Source organism: Sextonia rubra (assembly GCA_037013555.1). Classification (NCBI taxonomy): domain Eukaryota; kingdom Viridiplantae; phylum Streptophyta; class Magnoliopsida; order Laurales; family Lauraceae; genus Sextonia; species Sextonia rubra. Next base: position 21,116,156 of record JASUAD010000001.1, on the reverse strand, counting down.
TTGCCTCGAGCTTCTTCTCAGGTTCCAAAACATACATCATTTCAGCAGCTGCTGCTCTATGCATCAACGAATCTTCGCATGATCCACAAAATCAGTGTCAGCAACACAATGCCACTATAATAATGTGGAAATGGCTTTTGCTATATATCCTAGCATTAAAATGTTGAGCTAGAAGCTGAATATTATAATATGTCAAAAGAGCAGTGATGGTCCAATATCAACCTTCAACCAAATGGCTTAAACCTGGATAGAGAATATAGCTACAGACCTGTAAATTTCTCAAGGAAGGATCTGTTCACTTCAATCAGCGACTTCTCATGCAACTGACTGAAGAAGAACATTAGCATTAAAGAAATTATAAATTCCTCAGATTAAAACGTAATTTTAAACTCTTCACAAGAGTGCCAATAATACCTCAGCGAAGGCCGCTCTGCTTCTATGACACTCCAAACAAGTTTCTCTGAATCAGTCGCTGGAGCTGAAAGGCTGCTCACTCTATGAAAGAATCTTATCTGCAAATACAAGTTCAAAGAGTTCCATGTTATGAGCTGATTTAAATTAAAGGATTCTCACTATATGACAATATCGCCATTTCAATTCTCAACAATGGCACTAAACGTGAAGAAAATGCCTCTGGTACGCCCTAGGTACAATGCTAATATAGAGAAATTCCAGATCCTATAGCATAAATAGAAAGTCTTTTGACGTGCTTTGCAAAAATAAGTTCAAAGATCACATTTCAAGCTGGTTCAAGTAAAAGGAATCTCATCAAATGACAATATTGTCATTTCAATTATAAATAATGTCATTAAATATGAAGAAAATGGCTTTGGTACGACCAAGTTACATGCTGATACTGAATTTTTGGATCCTATAGCATATATAAAATATGCTTTTGGTATTCGCATCAAGAATTTGCATTTTTGGACAGCCAAAAAATTTTGAGGAAAAAACTAGAAAACTGTTAAGATATAATATTGATGTCAATATCCACAACAAAACAGAGCCCATAGTACAAGTAAATTTGTTCCATATTATGATCGCCAAGTTTACAATAAAATAATTAAAGAAGACTTAGCTCTGCTGAACACCACCCCCCACCCCACAAAAAAAAAAAAAAAAACCCTCCACAAAAGAAAGAAAAAAAAAAGGAAAAAAGAAAAGAAAAAGAAGACCACAGCCAAAAGAAACAGGAAAAAAGAATGGAAATGGTGGAAGATTGTTTTAGCTGTGATCGAACTATTGAGAACAAAAGCCTGATACCAATAAAACTCGTCTAGGTTATTCTTAGTTGGAATCTAGTTGGCTCATACATAGAAGCATTATTTACTTGAAGGTATTTGAATGTATCAGATTATCTTAGCAATAGAGAAGAAAGGAGCTCAGTTATGTATCTCTATGACACCCAGATAATTCAAAATTGACAATGTAACTCTATCGTTTTGTATCCAAAGCTTCATTTATGTATAAAACCCATGTCCTTGTCATACTCATGGCATGTCCCTGATGTATACCTAATCTAGATATCATAGCACACCTCCCATACTTCTAATAAGATTACTTCATTGAGGGAACACTAATAAGAAAACTTTATGGCGGAACACACAGCATAGCATACATTTATTGTTGCTCAACCAGAGAAAAGATTTATCAGTTCTAAGAGAATGTGAAGTACGTATGAAAAAGAGTAGTAGTTTCTCACCATTGTGGAAAATCAATAAATTCCCTATCTCCATCTTATGGCTACTTCATACATAAGCAGAGTCATTATTAACAATTAGTGGGTACACATATACACAGCCTTTTTTGTCTTTTCGAAAGATATATACACAGCCATTTCACTTTAAAAAAAAATGAAGCAATACCCGAATTCACCAAATCAAAGGTAAAAATTTCCCATCCAAGGAAAGTCCAAAGAAAGAAATGCTAAAAAAGCAATCTTAATTTAATTCTTTTATGAGTGAAAATTTATCATAAGCACCCTATGCATCCTGTGCTGCCCAAATACAGAGTGGATACAACAGGGACATGGACTTGCACATAAAAACAAGTTGTCTATGGTACAATATGTAGCCAGTTATGAAGATTTCAGGTAAGATACGAAGCTACTCCATGCTTCACTATGATCTGACTGACTGACACCGTCCAACTGAACCACAGAAAAACACGTCATGCCAAGCCATCACTTAATCCTGTGTTCTGCAAACTGTCCAATCCAAAGGTCATCTCTAACCAAAGTGAAATACTCTTTTTTTTTTAATTTTTTTTTCTTTTTTTTGAGAGAGAGAGAGAGTTGTTTGCCCTTGTTGATATATGTACAACGAGTCAACAACAATCAGCTGTTGGGAACCCAAACCAATAAAAGGAGTCACCCAGGGCCCTAGACACATCCATGCATACATACATAAACTGCATAGAAAACAGAAGCAATTCCAACTAATACTAGGATAAGGGAAAGTCACAAAATCAGTTTAACATATAATGAGCAACTAGAACTCTTTAAGATCATATGAAGAGCAGGTAGCCATTACAAGTACAAACAAACATTAGTAAATGGATACCATGATGGGTACATCAAAACAAAAATGGAAGCTGGCTAAACTGTGAGGTGTAATTGTAAAGACATACCAAACAGCGATGAGAATCAGGGTTCTCTGCATCCAGTTTAAGCAGTTGCTTTACAGCCTGAAACAAGAGAAGGTGTAATTACTAGGGACCAAATAGCTTAAAACAACTTAGAAATAAATAAATAAAAAGCTTAGAGAGAGAGATTGCTGTTTAGCCAATATGATAAAAAAAATAATAATAACCATGAGATGTGCATGTCTCTATATTGTAAACCAAAGAAAGACCACTAGATGGTAAACCAACTGGAACCTGACTGTATCATGATTGCAACAGTTTTTTGTGTGTATGCACAATGGCAGTAGGAGTTCTGGGCAGTGTTGTTAAAGGTGCGCACCTAGGCGCGAGGTGCCTTCAACTAGGCGAAGCTGGAGCATGCAAGGCACGCGACTTTTGTTGAGGCGCACCATGGCTGCTTTTTTTTCCCCCTTTCCCTAGGCTGTTTTGCTCCTGGGCTAAGTTAGCTCTCTATTTTTTTCCTGGTTTCCTTCTTTGTTTGTTTTTTACAACTACTGGCTGCCCCATGCTTTTTACAACTGCCTGCTAGTTTTCTTTTTCTTATTTTATTTCTGCATTCCCGCAATTTTTCATGTACATTTAATGTTGAACTTATTTGGTTGAATTTCTTTTATGTGTTGATTTAGAAGAATAAACTAAAACCATGAAACCATGTTTTTAATTTTAATATTACTCATATTTTGCTTTGGAATTGCAGTAATTGTTTTAGATGTCATTTGAAGGTAGTATTAGTAAAAAAAACCCAGCATGGCATTATGCACACTTGACCATGTTGAATTTGAATTATTTGTCTATGCTAAAATATCTATATTTTTTTATCTACATTGTGCGCCTCGCTTCAATGAAGCCTGCGCCTCGCTTCGCACCTAAGCCCCAGGATACCTTGGCGCCTCAATGCACCTTTCGCCTTTAACGACAATGCTTGTGGGTAGGTAGGTTGATTTGGGTTAAGTTGGATCGGGTGGTAATTTGAAATTAGAGTCCCCAACATATCACTGCAGTACCTTTCAAAAAAAAAAAAAATATCACTGCAGTGGTTATTTTAGAGACTATTCTTCTTTTTAGATATGCCAGAATATTTAAATAGCTATGCAGTTAATTTCATTTGCATCATTTCCTGAACACAAGATTAAAGTACTCCACAGTAACTGTGGCACACCTAAATTATAAAATTTGTAAATAAGTTTGGATATTAAAACAAAGAATTACCTGAAATGCAAGCAAAATCTTCTGCTTTCTCATATTGATTTCAAAGGAGAGCAAATGTGTCTCCAAGGACTTCGATGAGTTCCTTTTAAGCAGCTTTAAGTATTTGGTACCTTCTGCCAGGGGATCTTCAACCTGCATTAGCACAAATCACACCCCATACAGGAATTGCATCCATTCACTGCTCACAGTGTCAAGTATTCATAATGCAACACAGTATTCAAGAGAAAGAGAATTGTTAGAATTCAAAATCTACCTGCAATAATTTCTCCCCATGAGGGTCCAAATCAACTGGTTTGGCCTGTTGTCTCTTGCCAGTTTTGGATACCCCAGAAACACTTGTTTCCTCATTTTTCTCTTCAGCCTCCTAGAAAAATTCAACTCATCAGAACACAGTGCCCAAAGCAAATTCAATAACAAAAGCATAAGTTGAACATACTTTCTTTGCACGAGCTTCAGCCTTTTTCTGTTTCTGTCTCAATTTCTTTTTCTGTGAAGGAAGCAGTCTCGACATTTCGTCATCATCTTCAGTTTTTGATTTTGGAGGAGAATCATATAACTTTATATAGCACCTGCACCACAGACACACGATAAGCATAGATGAATTGAAGTCAAAACTCGAACACATAACTAGAAGAGGAAGATAATGATATGCTGAAATGGATGTGCAAAAAAAAAAAAAATGAAAATATAACTAAAACAAATAAAACTTCACGAAATACGAAATAAAGAAGTATGAAGAAAGATAATCAGTCCAAATAAAATTGTGACTAAATGGGTCACAGAAAATTATTCTTGTCATTATTACCCTAATCTTACCTCCCAATTTCAGCTTCAAGCCATTTGCACGTACAAGAGATCATCAACACCGTCCCTGTATCTGTATCCGGTAACCCATATCTCATCTATTTAAGGTTGTCTTTTTTGTATTCTGATTTCCAATTTGACCCTACATCATCATTATTGTTTTGCTGTACCAATGCCAGACAATGCAGAATGGGTACTCAGTTTGGGGTGACAAGTTTTAGCCAGCTGCCTGCGTGGCACCAAACTTTGAGCTATCACTTGGCAAAGGGCCTTCCAATTTCCAAAGCAAGACAATCGAATTGGATTTAGAAAACAGCACGAGGATATGAGGTACCAATGAGATGCCTCAAAAAGTGTTTGCTCAGAGAATGAGACTGCTGAATGAGCGACCATCAAAGGAAAGGCTATCTCTAAAGTGGCTAAGTGAATGGATTAAGCTTTCAAAGGGACCATCAACCACTAAATAAGCGGCCATTGCAATGCTCTAATAGAACACATAATAAGTGTTGTTTATAGCAAACACAACAGATTTTTCAGATACAATGCATCCGATTAAAAATTTAAAAAAAAAACTCCATCTGTTCAGTCACCTTGTCTAAGTTTAATGTTGATGGACAAGAGCCCGTGGCACAATGGCAGTACTCACTATTTCAACCTTGAGGTTGTGGGTTCAAGTCACATTGATTAAAAAAAAAGTTCAACTTAAAACATTCTATTTCTCTACTTTCCAGCCAGCAATCCATGCGATGTAATCACTCTATTTGTCTACTTCTCAACCAGCGACCATGTTATCAACTCGCTTCAATTGTTAGGCATGCAAGTACCTTTAAAATACAATACTCATAATGGACACTGCAATAGTACTTGCAGTGTACAGTCTTGAAAATGTCTCAGTTTTACTAGATCAGTAACATAAATTGAGCAAAAACCATGAACTAAAAGACAGAGGAAACACATACAGATACAATCAAGATATAGAGCTGCATACAGTCACATAGAGCTCTAAAATCCTCATTAAGATTCCTTCGATCTTTTAAGATGACCTATGATGCACGGATACTTCAAAATCGCCAACGTATCGAGTCGTATCGTATCCAATACTTAACTTTTTATGTGTAAAATCCAGGTCCCTGCCGTATCCATAGCGTGCCTTTGCCATATCCATGCCGTATCTGGGCATCATAAAAGATGATTATATGTAGCCCAGAGGCTACAAAACATTATGGTACAACTAATGTTACAATAGTCTTCATGTTCATGGAACAAAAATGTTTAACTATCTTCCTCAACTGCAAACTAATGGTGCATGGACTGAATGCAATTAGAATTTGATAATAGCTGTAGATATTGATGAACAGAGTGAGACGTGTCAAGAAGTCCAGTCTGTTCTAAACTGAGGATGCATGGAGGAGATGGCATGCTAAGCTACTCACTTTATTCAAAGTCAGGCTCTCTGTGGTTCCATGCTCCATAGGCTACCATGTCTTTCCACACTACTTTATTAAATGTCTATATCGGTCTCCCTCTGAGTACATTGCATTGTAACCCTTGAACTTGTTCATATGGGCTGATCATGACCAGATTGTCAACATTACCAAACCATCTAAAAGAATATATATCATATCTATTCTTGGTTTTTTTACCCTTATATATCATGACTGGATTTCTTCCCCTTGTAGATACTTTCATCTCTTTGACATCTATATTAGCAAGCGCATCTTAGCCATGTGTATTTTAGCTTCTGACATATTAGTCACCAACATTGAGCTCCATACAATATAGCAGGACCAACTGCTGTTGTAAAAACGACACTTTCATTCAGGCACTCGACAATTGCATAGCACTCCATTAGCATGTGTCCGCCACTTTGTCCATATTACATTGATCATGTTCACCATAACCAACTCAAACCCTCTATTTTGGTCTGACTGTAGATACCGAGATCTATCACATTGAGGTACTAACTTAAGTTCATTTTTGACAATCTCATCTTTGATCTGCTGATTTTCAACCCATTTAACTCGAGCACCTTTCTCCTAGCTAATTGTTTATTGTTTTGCAGTCCGGTTAATTAGCACCACTATTTAATAGCATGGTGTTGTTCAATATGGATTAATGATGGATGATGACATGTGAACACATTTTATAAACAGGTGAGCAAATACAGTATGCATTTTAAAGTCTGGAAAGTACACTAGCAAGACCAAGAACCTCACTAGTCCAGAGCAATAGAAGGAGCCTACATAAATCATATGAGGTCTGCACTAGGTATTGAAATGTCCCATACTGACCAAAGCATGAGTAAAACCCAATGAAAAAGGTAAAGTAATGCAACAAAGCATCAAAGTACTACTTCAAATGATGACCAGTATTAATACAAATACAGAACTGGCACCTTATAGCTCCAGCTGCTGCTTTGTGGAAGTATGCATGTGAATGTAATCGATCTTGAAATTTCAGCATTTCTACATAAGCACGCAGAGTCATTTTTCGTAAGCAATAAGAATGGAAGTCTAATTGATCCTCGGTCATATCTGCATAGTGCTTTTCAACAGCCAAGAATTTTTTCAAAGCCCTCCCAAGATCGCCTTGACGAAAGTAACTTTCCCCAGAAGCAAGTTCATACCTTGTCAGAAATCACAACACAAAGCAAATAAAGTTATAAGGGAAAATTATCATAAGCATTTGCAAACAATTATTCAGAAACCAAAAAGGTAATGAAAGCCCACCACATGCACTGCATGTCATGCAGGTTATTGTGCTGGTCCCCATCCTTTGTGAACAACACCGCCGTCTTTTCTGCTAATCCCACCTTGAAAAACAAAGAAATTCCAAATGTATCAGAATAACATAGAAGCATTTTCTATTACATAAAGATGGAACACATGTAATGCAGGCCAGACCAACGGGCCACGTTTGAAAGTTTATACCTGTAGGCCCAAGTCTAATTAATAGTTTGCTTTATTAGTAATAGTTGCTTTCTTAAGTTTTAGAAATTGCTTTTATATTTTAATTAGGACTCCTTATTTGGATTGAACTAGTTTGTTTCTTTATTTAGAAAGTAATTTAGTTATAAATAGATGTAATCCCTTTTCATGGGATAGACTACATCAGTATTGAATTAAGATTTTAGTTTTCTTCTCCCTGTGGGTTGAATTCCTGCCTTTGGTGTGAGACCTAGACAGATATCTTAAGCCTTTTAGCTTGGAGAATAGCCCGTTGGCTGTTCTTCTTCTTCATGCTGCTTCAATTAGTATCAGAGCTTCGATTCATTCTCCGGTCACCGCTTCAATCGCCGATCAGAGGTAATTCAGGTTCCCATCTCCTTCTTTCGTTACTCCCATCCATCCTCTCTTCATTCATCGTCATCCATCCAATACCCACCCCGTCACAACACCGACCAACCCCAACCACATAAACCAAAACCCCTACCCACCAAACCCATCGACCTTCTTCCCCAAACCCTAATAACTCCCCACCCCACCTAAGCCTTCTTCTCCAAAATCTCGAGATCCTAGAACCCCTCACTTGGAACTATCAAACCCTAATTCGACCCCCATACCCATCCGCCCACCGACCCACCAAAACCGATCAACAACCCTAACCGACAACCCAACACACCTCTCCATCTCAAATCCGAACCCCCCCTCCCCCTCTTCCGGACCCTAAACCCCAATGCACCCTTCCACAAACTCTCCAACACCATCCCAGACAAAACTGGACCATCTACCGCCAACCCCCTCTCGTCGAACCCCCCCCCCCCCCCCCCCCCCGCCCCGCCCCGCCCCGCAACACGCACACCACCAGAAACCCTAACCCCCTACACCACCAAGCCCGATCTTGCCGCTTCCCGTATTCAACCACGCCCACCGAACCCACAAACAAAAACCTAGATCTTCGCCTCCCTCTGCCTTCCGATCCCCACACCAGAAAAAAAAAGCAACAAAAAAAGAAAAAAAAAAGAGAAAGCAGAGGCGGCACATGTCAGAGAAGACAGAGGATAGATCGCAATTAGTGGCCGTACCGTGCACCAACAATCGCCTGCCTACCGTCGAGCACCGCCACTGCAGAAAGCACCCCCCCCCCCCTGCTTCCTCCTCCTTCTTGCTGCAGCCACGCAGTCACTGCGACAAGGGTTTCGAAACCCCTTTTTGTTCCTTCCATTGTTCTCGGGTCTATCTTGGGCCCACGAATCCGGTTTTAAAGAAGCAGTAGTCAGGCCCACTTTTGGAGCTTACTTCGGGTCAGGTCTAAATGGCTTTGAGTTAGGTCTAACCCGTTTAGTTGATAGGAAAAAAAAAAAAAAAACAGCACGCCTTAGCAACCAACACCATGTCTACTCACACCGACGCAAATTTTAGAAGCAAATTCATTGACCGTCTACGGGATACTTATATCACAGAGTTGCTGGACATAGTGGATCGACTTGAAAGGATTATTGATGTCAGACAACAGACTCCAGCTTCACAAGGCAACAAAACTAATGGCCAAGCTAGATCTTCCAATAATAACAAAGGAAAAGATCCTCAGGCGGAAACCCTACTATAGTTAGAGCATTCTATTGTTGGCGAGCTTCAAGAGACTTGTTGACAATTTATAGAACACATGATGGAAGACTGCCAACGATGACTATCTTGGCCGCTGGGATGACATCGCTAAAAAGGTACGTGTCGATGTCCCTGAATTTTACGGGCGCACGAACATCAAGGTCTTCACCGATTGGATTGCAGCACTTAAAAGATTATTTTGAGTGGTACAATATGGATGAAGACAAGCATGTTCCCTTTGTGAAAATGAAGTTGAAAGGTGCAGCATGCGTTTAGTTGCGAAGTATAAATGAGAGGAATGCCACTCATGGGAGACACCCTATTAACACCTGGGATGAAATGAAAGAGAATCTTAAAGATAAATATCTACCAATTGATTATGTTGATTCCCTTTTAAATCAACTAGTTGATTGTAGGCAAGGGAACTCCACCGTCGATGAATTCACAGAGTGGTTCTATGATCCATGGTACGATGCAAGGTGTCCCAACAAGATCGCGAAGCAATTACAAGGCATAAGAAAGGCCTTCGTCAAGATATTCAGAGAGAATTGACTACCCTTAATTTCCACAACATTGAGGAAGTTCATCGTATGGCCCTTCACGTCGAAGAAAAGTTACGATCTCCCTACTCACGGAGTTTTGGAGAGCCTCTTCAGAGGAGAAACTTTGATATGATCTATCAGCGGGTCGCTCCTTCAAAAAGTTCCAACAAGCAAGCTCCACAGCACAATTTTAATAGCCAAGCACAGCCTCAAAATCAAGTACGAACTCCTCCAAACAATGCAAATAAAGGAAAGAATGTTAGTACTTCTCAGCCAAAGTAAGACATCACTTGTTTTCAATGCAAAGGCAAAGGTCATTATGCTTTGGAATGCCCAGGTACAAAACATCTTCATTATGCCCAAAATGCTGAAGAAGGCTATGAATCAGAGCCTGTTGATGAAGCATATGATGTTGAAACTCCATATGACAACCCTAAGCCTCCACCTAAGCAAGAAGATCATTCTTTTTATCAAGATGACATAGAAGGTCAAGTTTTATTTATTCGTCGCCTCTTTGTCACAACCAAACAGCAAGTGGAAGATTGGAGACGAACCACCATATTTCGCACCACAACATGTTGTGACAGACTATGCAATCTGGTCATTCATGGTAGAAATGAAATGAATGTGGTATCCCAAAAAGTAACTAATAAACTAAAACTTCCGACAGAAACACATCCGAAGCCGTACAAAGTCTCTTGGGTAAATAACACAGCAATACTTGTGGTGAAAAGGTGTCAGGTAACATTTAAAATTGGTAGTTATAACGATTCTATTTGGTGTAACATTATTCCTATGAATGTTACTCATATTTTGTTAGGAAGACCTTGGTTCTATGATAATAAGGTACAAAGTGATGGAGAAGTTAAAACTCATACTCATACTTGCAAGTATCAGGGCAGAAAAGTCACTCTTCTCCCACATAGACCACCAACCGCTTCAGAGAAGCGAGCCTCCTCCACCCCGGCAAAGAAACCAGCACTAAATTCCGATTCTCGCATTTTGTCTATGTGCAAATTTGAGTCAAAAAGCCAAGAACAAGGAGTTGTTTATGCTCTTGCTCCAAAAGAATTCAAGGAGGTAGCTGACACAAAATAGGTTTTTACACCACCAAAGATCCAAGTCCTTGCTTCATGATTTTTCAGACTTGATTCCAGCAAAGCTTCCTAAAGAGCTGCCACCTATGAGGGACATTCAGCATGCTATTGAGTTAGTCCCAGGTGCTTCCCTCCCTAATCTACCTGCTAATCGCATGAGTCCAATTGAACATGCTGAATTGCGACAACAGGTTGAAGACTTACTCCAGAAGGGTTATATCTGAGAAAGCATGAGTCCTTATGCAATTCCAGCTCTCTTAATACCAAAGAAAAACAGTTCCTAGCGAATATGTGTTCACAGCCGAGTAATCAACAAGATCACCATCAAGTATCGGTTTCCGAATCCCCGAGTGGACGACATGCTTGATATGATAGCTGATTCATCCGTCTTCTCCAAGATTGATCTTAGTAGTGGATATCATCAAATTCGTGTCCGGCCAGGAAATGAATGGAAAACATCATTTAAAACTAAAGATGGATTATACAAATAGTTGGTTATGCCATTCGGTTTATCCAATGCTTCAAGCACTTTTATGATGGTGATGACTCAGCTTTTACGGCCTTTTCTTGGCATATTTATTGTAGTATATTTCGATGATATCGTGATCTTCAACAAATCTAAAGAAGCTCATCTCGACCATCTGAACTATGTCCTATGTATACTTCGTAAAGAAAAATTTTACATTAATTTGAAGAAGTGTACATTTTTTAGTTCCAAAGTTCTATTTTTGGGCTTTGTTGTACTAGCCCAAAGGGTAGAAGCTAATTTAGAGAAAATCAAAGCGATCATTGATTGGCCTTTTCCTAAAAGTATTCAAGAAGTTCGGAGCTTTCATGGATTGGCCACTTTCTATAAGAGATTTATTCGTATTTTCAATTCAATCAAGGCTCCTATCACTGATTGCATGAAGATTGGAGATTTCACTTGGACAAAAGCAGCCTCTTGAGCTTTTGAACAGATTAAGAAGAAAATGACCGAAGCACCTGTTTTAAAACTTCCCGACATTGATAAAGTTTTCTAAGTCAATTGTGATGCTTCACAAGTAGGTGTTGGCGGAGTTTTGAGTTAAGATGATCATCCAGTTGCTTACTTTAGTGAGAAATTGAATGATTCTCGCAAAAAGTATTCGCCCCATAATCTGGAATATTATGCAGTTGTCCAAGCTCTACGTTATTGGTGCCATTATTTGATTGGACGAGAGTTTGTCTTGTATTTTGATCACAAAGCTTTGCAACATCTAAATTCTCAAAAGAAGATGAGAGCCAATCGTGTCAAATGGAGCACATATTTACATGAGTTCTCATTTGTTCCGCGCCATAAATCTGGAACGGAAAATAAAGTTGCCGATGTATTAAGTCGTCAATCTCACATTCTCACAACCGTTTCTATTACAGTTCCAGGCTTCGAAGAAATACGCAGAGAATATAAAACTGATCACGACTTTGGTCGGATTTACACAGATCTTCTAAACGGTGAGTTTTTTGAACATCCGAAAATTTCTATTCATGATGGTTATCTATTTCGTGAAAATTAATTATGTTTGCCAGCTACATCTATTCGAAAGTTTGTCCTAAGTGAATTCCATAATGGTGGATGTAGTGGACATCTCAAATGTGATAAAACATTGGCTATTGTGGAAGATCGCTCCTTTTGGCCACGTTTGAAAATAGATGTTGCTCGAATTTGTGACTTATATAGAGTATGCCAGCTTGCAAAAGGGCAAAAGAAGAACATTAGTTTATATTAGCCCCTTCCTATTCCACATGAACCATGGCAAGATCTAAGCATGGATTTTGTCTTGGGTTTACCCAAAACAACAAGGTGGACTCGATATTTATTGTTGTTGATCGTTTTTCCAAAATGGCACATTTTATTCCATGTTCTCACACATTAAATGCGAAGAAAATTGCTACTCTTTTCTTAAAGAGGTAGATCGTCTGCATGGTCTTCCCAAGACAATTATATTTTACAGAGATACAAAATTCATGAGTTTCCTTTGGTAAACTTTATCGTACATGATGTACACAAAGCTCCAATATTCCAGTCCATACCATCCACAAACTGATGGCCAAACAAAGGTTGTCAATAGGATTTTGGGAAATATTCTTCGATGTCTTATCTGAGATCATATTACTTCAAGGGATCTTATTTTACCCATAGCGGAGTTCGCTTACAATAATTTCGTCAACAGAACCACTGGAAGAGCGCTATTTGAAGTTGTTAATGGTGTCAAGTCATGTACTCCTATTGACTTAAGCATTACTAGTTGATGCCAGGGCTAGTCAAGAAGCTGAACAATTTGCACAACACATGAAGCAAGTCCATGATGAAGTTCGCTAATAGATTGCTATACATACCGAGACTTACAAGAAGTATGTCGATTCACGGCGACGTCATATTGAATTTGATGAAGGAGACATTGTCATGGTACGTTTGAAGCCGGAACGATTTCTCGCCGGAAAATCCAAGAAGTTACACCAAAAAAGTGTAGGACCATTTAAGATTCTGAAGAAAATCAATTCCAATACATATGTTCTAAGCCTTCCTTCGGACATGCATATCAGCTCCACATTTAATATTGAAGATTTGACAATTTATCATGGCCATCATGCAAATGAATCTTTTGAAGAACAAGCTCCCCGGCTTCCCATCAATCCATATACTCCAGAAGAAATTGAAGATGTTTTTTATGATCAACTTGTTTCTACGAAGAATGGTGGATTGCACAAGATCTTGGTCAAGTGGAAAGGAAAACCATTGTCCAAAGCGATATGGATTACAACTACCGACTTTCAGTGACTCAATCCAGATCTATATGAAAAGTACCAAGCTAACAACTCGCCGGAGTCAAGTTTTTCCAAGTCGGGGCGAGTTGATGCAGGCCAGACCAATAAGCCACGTTTGAAAGTTAATACCCGCAGGACCAAGTCTAATTAATAGTTTGCTTTATTAGTAATAGTTGCTTTCTTAAATTTTAGAAATTGCTATTATATTTTAATTAGAACTCCTTATTTAGATTGAACTAATTTTTTCTTTATTTGGAAAGTAGTTTAGTTATAAATAGATATAATCCCTTCTCATGGGATAGACTACATCATTATTGAATTAAAATTTCAGTTCTCCCTATGGGTTGAATTCTTGTTTTTGGTGTGAAACCTAAATAGCTTATTCTAAGCCTTTTGGCTTGAAGAATAGCCCATTGGCTGTTGTTCTTCTTCGTGCTGCTTCAACATGAGTGATAGCAACCATTGTGATTATATTCAAAACAAAAATTTTTTTAAAAATCAAGGGAAGAATACACTTTCATTACAGTAACACACACCTGATCAGCCTGAAGCATGCGCTTAACACATTCACTGTTTATGAAGCGATCAGCAAGATCCATTGTCCTTGCTTCATCAGCTAAAGCAGCAGCAGCTACTAAGTCACCTGCATGCTTCAATATTCTAGCCTGTTATGAAGGAGACATCTGTCAAAAACTGCCAAGATGCAGCACAGAAGATGACAAAGTAATAAAAGTCCGAAACATTTATGATTAATACAACTGAATATCACAAAAAACAGAATATTGCCAAAAATAAAAAATTAATATACCGTTCAAATCAAACAAGTTCCTTTTCAAATTGAAACTCATAACAAAACTTAATGCACCATAAAAGTATAGTCTTGCAGCACAGAAGACGAAAATAAAAGTCCGAAACATTTATGATTAATACCACTGAATATCAGAAAAAATAGAAGATTGCTAAAAATTAAAAAAAATCAATATACTGTTCAAATCAAACAAGTTCCTTTTCAAAGCGAAACTCATAAAAAACCTTATGCACCATAAAAGCATAGTCTTGACATACAGTCACTCCCTAAATCCTACAGCCTTGAGGTATAAAAAATAAAAATAAAAATAAAATCATCCACCAATTTAGTAGCTGAATGCTACAATCTTCATATTTTTATGTTGCCAATAAAAAAAACTTAATTAGTGCCACAAAAAAAAGATAGTGGTAAATACAGAAGTTTTTTATGTTACCAAAAAAGCATATTCTTGTCATACAGTCACTCCCTAAATCCTACAGCCTTGAGGTATAAAAAATAAATATAGAAATAAAATCATCCACCAATTTAGTAGCTGAATGCTACAATCTTCATATGTTTATGTTACCATTCAAAAAAAATAAAAAATTAATTAGTGCCACAAAAAATAGATAGTAGTAAATACAGAAGTTTTTTCATTCTCTAATCATATTTAACCTAAATACTCCTCTAAGATAATCAAAATTGATTTCTTTTATGTGCGCAACATAATTATGCAGTCATGAGCCCCAGGGAATACATCCAAATGCATTAATATTCCAATGTTTCCAAAGAGTTCAAATGTGAGATGGCATAAATGACAGTTTGAACACTTGAGGGCACCACCCCGCCCCCTGCCCCGCTCTCTTTCTTTTTGCTGGACCCTTTCTGTTCTTTATTTATCTTATACGGCTCCCAATCAAGGGCTATAACATCCTTCCAACAGAGTATTTTAGGCAATGCACAACTATGTCATGGCTTTTCATGTGCACTACCATACCCATGGATGATAGGCCCCAGCCTATATACATGTCATTTCTTGTATATATAAAAGGATCAAAATAACGGTAGTGGTGGGTGTAGCGACCGGTGGCCAAAACGCAACGTAGAGGGTGATACATAGTGGTGTGATTTGAAAAAGTCATCAAAAATCCAAACAACAACAACAATAATAATAATAAGAAGAAAATCAAGAATATTGAAAAATGCTAGAATATATGTATGTGTGCAACGCCGAGCAGGCTATAATGAAAGGTCGGCAAGGGCTACCGCAACATTCTAGACTAGTACAGCTAATGAAGTTAGTCTAGGCTGTCCAACAATAGAAGAAGAGGAAGATTTAACTTACTACTTAGAATATAGGAACCTTGATAGCCAAGAGCATGGAGTTGGTCAAGATAATGATAAGAAGAAGAGTTAGGGTAGTTGGTCGACAAAAGTAGAAAGGATATAAAGCTAAGAAGCTCGCCGATTGCTATAAATTTTTTTTATTCAGGAAAGAACATTATAAAAAATGGAGTAGATATAGTTATAGATAAGGATTTGAAAGAGAAAATTGCAGGCAAAGAGGTTGGGCGATAGAATTATTACAATTAAACTAGTGTTAAAGGAAGACATAATTCATCTTGTTAGTGCATATGCTCCCTAAAGCAGGATTAGATGAAATTGCCAAACAACAATTTTGGGAGGATATGGATGGTTTACTACGAGAAATCATAACTAATGAAAATATCTTCTTTGGAAGGGACTTAAATGGGCATGTTGGAAAGGATAATAGAGTGTTTGATAGTACATGGAAGACGATTTAGAGAAAAGAATGAGTGAGGAGACACTATCTTGGACTTTGCATTAGCTTTTGACCTTGTAATACCAAACAAATGCTTTAAAAAGAGAGATGGGCATTTAGTTACCGATAAAAGTGGAACTAGTAAGAGCCAAATAAACTTTTTCTAGTTAGAAAACATGATTGATTGGCTTATAAAAGACTGTAAGGTTATTTTAGGAGAGAGTTTGACCACAGCATGCAATAGCAATTTTAGATATTTGCATAGAAACAGAGCGCTAGTAAATAAAATGTGCCTTAAAATAAGGTGGAGGGATTTGAATGAAGAAAGAGCAATAATATTTTAAAGATAAAGTGATTGAAGAGGGGGGAGAATGGAATATTGAGAGAGAAATTGTAGTGATGTGGAATCAAATGACTAACTGTATTTGGAAGGTTATTTGTTGGGATTATGTCTTGTATTCCGGGTTCATCAAATGAGTCCACTAGGTTAGCTATGGACCGGGCTTTGCATCAGGAGTATTTTGATGTTTGTACTGAGCTTTCTTAGAGGCTAAGAAAGAGTGCTATATATATCATATAACCTGTGACGCTAGCTCTAAACAGAAGAGTGCAGTAAAAGAGTGGAATTCTTTTTTGACCATGGAAATACGTACATCACCGAACCACGTAAATCTCTCGTGTGTGCTCGTGTGCTTGTTTCTCTTCTTGTGTGTGGCTTGATTGTCGATCGCAGGTTATGCGCTTCCGCACATGCACAACAAGTGATATCAAAGCCTAAGTTGTGTGGAGTGTGATCAACAGTTGAATCCTCTCTTGAGGGTTCAGATTTTCTATTTCATCAGGGAAAACAGAGGAAGAGTTCGGATTTGGGATATCCGTGGGCCATAGTTTTATTTTGCAAATAGGACAAGAAAAAGAAGGCAGGTATTCTATGACGAGAGGAGTTGCATAATAGAATTTGGAGTCCTCGGATTGGGTTTCTATGACTGACAGAGACCGGAAACGATCCGGGTTGAGTTCGTTTAGTGCCTGTTGCAAACTGGAGAAGAGAAGCAACAGTTGTTGCTCTGTTTACTGCCGATTTTGGTATAGAGAGATAGAGAGAGAGAGAGAGAGAATTCAAAGGGGGCTGCCGAATATCAAAGTGCATCGTCGTCGTTGCTGGAACCTCCCCTTGCCACTGGGGAAGGAGAAAGGGGGGCGCAAGTTCTAGATTCCAGAAACCAAAAGTGGAAGGGAAAGATGAAAAGGCCTGGTCTTAGCCCAAGTCGGATTGGATTTAGTTCGGATTAAGTTGACGCATACATAGCAGCTCAAAAAACAAGCACGGTACAAGCCCAATCAGTGTAGTAGTACTGACATTAGCAAGGTAACACCAACAGGCGGACGTCAACATCACGTTAACAGGTACGGCCAAACCAGTTTGACTAGAATCGATGGCTGAAATGTTTTTTACAATATCTTGATCATTTGATATCTGATTGGAGATTTGTTTGCGCCTACGGACTCGTTTTGAGTAGATCTACATAGTGGAAGAGGTAGATTGGTTGTTTGTCGATCAATGAGGATGTTTGACCAATTGGAGCATAGAAACTTGTTTTTGCAATATCGAAGCCATCCGAACTCAGATTTTAGATCTGATTCTTCCGGCGTGCTCGTAGTTACGAGATCTACATTGTAGAGCAAAAATTTTGTAGGAATTGAAGCAAAATTTTAAGTTAAAAAATTCAACGGCAAAAATGGCTTCAACATGTCACATGAAGATGAATGCTTTACTAGTTCAAAAAGGATTGAAGAAAGCACTGAAGGGAAAGAATGAACATCTTGCGACGATGTCAAAAGACAAGGAAGATATGCTGGAGAAGGCATATGGAGCAATTTTGTTATATTTGAGCGACGGAGTGCTGCGAAAGGTTGCTCAAGATAAAATTGTTGCTAGGTTGTGGCTGAGATTAGAGAATCTATACAGGACCAAGTCTTTGACGAACTATTTATACCTGAATAAACGGATGTTCACTCTCTAAATATAGGAAGGTATGTCCCTTAATACCCATCTTGATGCATTTGATAAAGCTATCATGGATCTTGAAAACATTGATATTTGAATTGATGATGAAGACCAAGCTATTATGCTGTTATATTCTTTACCACCCTCGTATGAGAATTTTGTTGATACCATGATGTATTGTAGAGATACTCTTTTAAAGGAGAATGTAGAGGCAGCCTTGAACTCTAAGAAGTTGAAGAAAAATGTTGTGTCTAAAAACCATGATAACTCAAGTGAGGATTTGGTTGTAAGACGAAGAACAAAAGGCTCCAGTAGCATGGGCAAATATAGATCTAAGTCCAGATCCAACAGAAAAAACATTGAATGTTATTATTACCATAAGAAAACAGAGCAAAGGAAAAGAAATAGAAGATCCATCTTCTGATGATTCAATCAGTGTTGCAGAAGGAAAATCAGATTTTGATGCCGATAAGGCATTCTTTATGATTACAAATGGTATTCATTGTCAGGACGATTGGATTCTTGATTTTGAATGTTCCTGCCATATGTGTCCCAATAAGGACTGAGTTACCACTTATAGAGAAATCAACGGTGGTAGTGTCCTGATAGGCAACGATGTTGCAAGTAAGAAGGTTGGAACTGCAACAATTAGAATCAATATGTATGATGGAATAGCCAGAACATTGGCAGCGATTCGACATGTCCCTGATCTGAAAAAAAATCTTATTTCTTTGGGTGCCTTGGACTCCAACTGTCTTAAATTATCAGATGAAGGTGGATTCATGAAGGCGGTAAAGGGTGCAATGGTTCTTATGAGAGGCAATAAAGTTGAAAACTTGCATATTTTGTCCGGGAATACTTGTTTAGGTGGAGCTGTAGTGTCTTCATCAGAAAACCATGAATCTATCTCAATGCATTTATGGCACTTGCGCATAGGTCACATGAGTGAGAAGGGCTTGACAATGCTGACCAAGCGGAATTTATTGTGTGATACAAAGACAGGCAAGTTGGATTTCTGTGAGAAATGCCTATTCGGAAAACACCACGAGGTCAATTTCAAAATGGATATTCATCGCACGAAAGCTATCCTTGATTATGTTCATTCAGATGTGTGGGGTCCTTCTAAGCTTTATTCCAAGGGTGGATCCCGATATATGTTGACTTTCATCGATGATTATTCAAAGGAAAGTCAAGGTTTATACACAGAAGACTAGATTTGCAAACAAGTCGATTCTGCTTTGGATCCATGGTGGACCCGAACCCAGAACCATTAATGAGAGGTTGGACCCGGATCTCGATCCAATCCAAAACCAGTTTAGACCCAATTTATAGGTTCCGAAACTAGAACCGTTAAGTATGGGCCTAAAACCAGAACCGGTTCCATGTAGGGGGCGGGTTCGGGTCCGGTTCTGTATAAAGAGTAATATGGAGAAAAAACTATCTTTAAGGATTTTTTTTTTTTTGAAAAATTAGGTAATATGTCGGATCTTGAGTCCATGGGTCAGAGCCAAGGTGGAAACAAACCCAGAACCGTCTAGGTCACAGGTCCAAAAATAGAACCCAAACCTTGACCCATTTACTTATCGGAACCAAAATAAGGACCCAAACCCGGTTATTAACAGGTCAGAACCTTCGAGTAATCAAAGAATTAGGTACTTATTTGCAACCCTATAGAAGACGAAGGATCAAGCTTTAGAAACATTCAGGCGATGAAAAGCAATGGTTGAGAAACAGACCGGTAGGAAGGTGAGGAAGTTGAGAATAGATAACGGAAAGGAATACAGATCTAATGAGTTTAAGAACTATTGCAAGGACAGAGGCATAGTTCGGCATTACACCACCATAGGAACTCCACAGCAGAATAGAGTTACAGAGAGGATGACCAGAATGATCTTGGGAAGAGCTTGTTGTATGTTGTTTAATGCAAGATTGTCCAAGAATTTTTGAGTTGATGTAGTACATGGTATAGGCTACTTGATTAACAAGTCTCCACACTCAGAGATTAGTTGCAAAACACCGGAAGCAATGTGGTTAGGTAATCCAGCTAATTATTCTAACTTGAGGGTTTTCGGTTGTCCAACCCATGCTCATGTAAAAACAGATAAGTTAGATCCAAGGGCTGCGAAGTACATTTCGGTGGGAAATGCTTCTGAAGTGAAGGGATATAAGTTGTGGTGTACTAATCGAGATCCACCCAGATTTATCATCAGAAGGGATGTTACATTTCATGAGGATGCTTTACTCAATACGAAAAAGTAGGTGGAAAATATAGAGGTAGGTAACAGCAGGAGCACCGTTAAGGTGGAGTCAGACATCCTAATTAGGAAGGAGAGTGCATCCAACTCCTCCAGGGATACAGAGGACAGTCAGATTGAGTAGCACCTAGGAAGCACAGGTACTCCAAAAAAATTTGCATACACATACCGGGTACATACCCGGTATGGGTACAAGTATGGGTATGCACCCAGTACGTACGGGGTATGTACTGGTACACATACATGATTTTTAACGTTTTATCTTTAAAAGAAAAAAGAAAAACTGAGGGGGCAAAATGTAAAACTTGTTTTATATAAAAGCTTCAGGCTCTCAGCTGCAAACCCTAATCGCCTAATCGCAGCAGCTGAGAAAATCGCCAAAGGAAAAAAGCGAGAGGAGAAGGAGGAGGAGGGGGAGAAGGAGGAGGAGAAGAAAAAGAAGAAGAGGCACATCAAAGCCCTAATCTGCCGAAGCGCAAACCCCTAACCTGGCTCTACCTCTGCCATGGAGAAAAACGGAAGAAGGAAAAGACCGAGAGGAGGAGGAGGAGGAGGAGGAGGAGGAGGCTCATCGAAGGGGAGGCTCATCATCAAAGGGAATGCTCCTCCGAAAATAGGAAAAAAAAAAGCAGGAGAGGCTCAGGAAGGAAAAAAAAACCTAGAGGAGGAGGAGGAAGCGTACCTGCTGCATCCACATGCCACTGCACGTCCGCTACTGCAAATCAGCCACAACCGCAGGTGGTCCTCTTCCCTTCTTTCTTTTTTTTTTTTCCTACTCTGTTCTGCTGTGAACCCATGCTATTGCTGTAATTTTTTTTCCCTGATGGTTGTTGTTCTGCTGCTGTAATTTTTTCCCCTTGCTCTTCTCTTCTTTACTGATCGGTGTTTCTGCAAATCAGCCTTGCTGTTCTACATTTCCTTTTTTTTTAAATGCTCTGCTATGCTCAGCTGTTGCTTTGCTGCTGTTTTTTAAATGCTTTGCTGCTGCATTTGTTGTTTTTTTTCTTCTCTTCTATGCTCTGCTTCTCTGCTGTATTTTGTTCCTCTGTTTTCTTTTTCTTCTCTGTATTTGCTGCTCTGCTGTTGCTTTGCTGCGATATTTATTTATTTATTTATTTTTTTGCTACTCTGTATGTCTGCTGCTTAATTTTCTTTTCTTTTTTTTTTCCTGCTCTGCTGTTTTTTTTTTCTGCTCTACCGTTTGCCATAGCTGTTGCTGTTCCTATTTTTTTTTCTGCCATTGTCGTTGCTCTGCGTTTGCTGTTACCGTTGTCCTTTCCATTTTTTAAGTATATTGGCTGATTTTTAAATGTTTGGTTGTTTGGCTGTTTGATTATTTATTAATTGTTGTAGGATAAAAATGACTTCATCAAGTAGTATGGTTCTACTGGTGCAAGTGTAAGTGCAAGTGGCATTGATGAACTTGTGGATCCTCTTTGGAATTACGTAACCATATTAGAAATAAGGGGAGGAGGAACAAAATGGCAATGCAATTATTGTAATGGTGATTTTCAAGGGTCATACTATAGGGTCAAAGCACATTTGTTGCAAATTAAAGGACAAGGAATCAGATGTTGTGTGAATGTGAAGGGTGATGCTCTCCTTCAAATAAAAAGGAAAAGTGAAGAAGCTGAAAACCGGAAGAAGATGGCTAAACCCACAAATGTTCCTTTACCACACTCCTCTTATCCTATTAGTAGTAGGATGGCAAATACGATGGATGTTGGAAGTGGAAGTAGAGGGTTTAGATTGGAAGGGTATGAGCCAAAAAAAAGAAAGGCCATTAGAAGTAGTGCCTTGGAGAAGGCATTT
This sequence comes from Sextonia rubra, assembly GCA_037013555.1. NCBI lineage: Eukaryota > Viridiplantae > Streptophyta > Magnoliopsida > Laurales > Lauraceae > Sextonia > Sextonia rubra. Next base: position 21,093,882 of record JASUAD010000001.1, on the reverse strand, counting down.
AATCAAGGTGCTAGGGAACATTTGCATTCTTTGATTGCTTGTATGGTCTACTCTAGTGGATTGCCTTTTCATTTGGCTAGGAATCCTTATTTTGTAGAAGCTTTTCAATTTGCTACTGAAAATCAAATTAGTGGGTATGTACCTCCTGGTTACAATTTGTTGAGGACTTCACTACTTAAAAGAGAAAGGGCAAATGTTGAAAGGTTGTTGGAGTCTTTGAAACAATCATGGAAGGAGAATGAGTAAGTATTGCTTCTAATGGATGGACTGACGCACAAAGAAGGCCTCTTATCAATTTTATGGGAGCTTCAGAGGATGGAGCTATATTCTTGAAAGCAGTGAATTGTGAGGGTGAGTTCAAGGATAAACACTACATTGCCCAATTAATGTGTCAAGTAATTGATAATGTCGGAACTCAAAATGTGGTTCAAGTAATCACTAATAATGCTCTTGTTAATAGTTCAGCTGGATTAATCATTGAAGATAAATACTAGCATATTTTTTGGACACCATTTATAGTTCACAACCTTAATCTTGCTCTTTAGAATATACGTTCTACAAAGCAAACTGAAGTTGCTGCCTATGCTTATGATGAATGCCATTGGATTACTCATGTTGTTGATGATGTGATGTGATGTTCATAAAAAATTTTATTGTGAACCATTCTATGAGGTTGTCAATTTTTAAAGACTTTGTGCCTATGAAGTTAGTTACTGTAGCGGAGACGCGCTTTGCATCTGCTGTTGTAATGCTAAAAAGGTTCAATCTCATCAAGCGTGGCCTTCAAACAATGGTTATTAGTGATAAATGGAGTAATTACAAGGATGATGACGTTGGTAAGGCATTTGTGAAGGAAAATGTATTGAGTGACATCTTTTGGGACAAAATAGCTTACATATTATCTTTCACATTGCCTATCTATGAGATAATTAGAGTTTGTGACACTAAAAGGCCATGTTTACACTTGGTTTATGAGATGTGGGACACGATAATTAAAAAGGCGAAGGCAGCCATCTATAGGCTTGAAGAAAAGCTAGAAAATGAGCAGTCCAATTTTTATTCTGTGGTGCACCAAATACTTGTTGAAAGGTTGACAAAAAGTAGCACACCACTTCATTGACTTGCACATTCATTGAATCCTAGGTACAACACAATACTTTTTGTATTTAGTTATTTCTTTGAATACGATATGAAATTCATAATTTACTTATACTTTCATCTTTCTGAAATTTAGGTATTATAGTGCAACGTAGCTTGATGAAAATCCCAATTGTGTTCCTCCTCACAAGGATGAAGATTTCAAATATGAGAACAATGTGCCTTAAGAAATACTTTCCAGACCCGGAGGATAGAAGGGTTGTTACAATAGAATATGCCAAGTTTTCAGGTTGTTTGGAAAGTTTTAGGGAATTTGATTCAGAATTTAATAGAGTAATGGAGCCAATTATTTGGTGGTATGCACATGGGTCTTCTGCACCAATTCTCCGATCGTTAGCATTGAAATTACTTAGTCAACCATGCTCCTCATCATGTTGTGAAAGGAATTGGAGCACCTACTCTTTCATTCACTCCATTAGAAGGAACAAAATGACACTAGAGCGTTGTGAAGACTTGGTCTTTGTGCATAACAATATTCATCTCCTATCAAGGAGGAGTCAACAATACATGGAAGGGGAGACCAAGCTCTGGGACATTAGTGGAGATGCATCTGATTCATTAGAGGGTGCTGGCTTACTTAAAGTTGTAAATCTTTCACTTGATGAGCCTAACATGGAAGCTAGATTAGTTATCGAAGGCGATGTAGTTCAAGTTGATGGATGACTTTGTTTTTGGTGCTTTGTTTTGTTGTTTTTGTTGTAATCTTGGTGTTTATGAGGCATTTGACTTTTGTTGTAATGATAAACATTAAACTCGATAGTTTGTACGTTGACTTTGTAATGATATTAAGTAATTGTTGGCTTGTTACATCTAAGAGTTCTAACTTATTAGCCTATTGCATTATTAAAATTTAAAAAAACATAATTTTTTAATGAACGTACCCCTGCCGTACCCCGTACCATATTTTTAAAGGATTTCGCCGTATCGGCGTACTCGTACTGTACCCGCACCGGTACCCATACCGGTACCCATGCTTCATAGAGTAGCACACAGGTAGACCCCATAGAGTGAGGAAACCGCCAGTCAGATACGATTTCAAGAATATGTCGATGACATATGATATGATTGCATATGGCATTAACAGTTGAGCCAGCCACGTATCCGAAGTCACTAGAAGGGCAAAAACGTAGTTAATGGGTAACAATCATAGATGAAAAGCTAGAGTCTCTTGAAGATGAAAATCAGGCCATTGGATGCAAGTGGGTCTTAAGAGAACAAGGAAGGAACTTCCCGAGAGGGTGGACTGAAGTTTCAGATTCCTGATCATATATGCAATTCGAAGAAATCATTATACGAGTCTTGATCAATGTCACTCACCATTAAAAAGTGAAGACTGTGCCCTGTAACAATGGGCACAAGGACGTGCCTTTCAGCGAGGTACGTGGAGCTATAGACATTATCAGTTATTCTTCTAGTGACTCAAGTTCTATAGAATTCAAGCCAAGGTGGAGATTGTAGGAATTATGTCTTGTATTCCGGGTTCACCGGATTGATCCATTAAGTTAGCTATAGACCGGGCTTTAGATTAGGAATATTTTGCTCTTTGAACCGGGTTTTCTTAGGAGCTAAGAAAGAGTGTTATATATATATATATATATATATATCATATAACCTGTAACCCTAAACCTATGCAAAAGAGTACAGTAAAATAGTGGAATTCTCTTTTGGCTGTAGACGTAGGCATATCACTTAACCATGTAAATCTCTCGTGTGTGCTATTGTGTGCTTGTCTCTCTTCTTATATGTAGCTTGGTTGTCGATCGCAAGTTACGCACTTTTACATGTGCACAACATTATTAAAAAGGTACTTGGAGAGTCGAAAGGAAAAAGACAATATTATAATAATAATAATAATAATAATGAACTGGTGGTGGAGTGTAGAGGTCTAGAAAGCTGATAGAGAGAACAATGTGGTTACAAAGTTTGACAAGGAACTAAGAATATGGAAAACTATGAGATGTAAAAAAAGGCAAAGAAAAAAGCTAAGAAAGTTGTAAATGATGTAAAGTTCAAAGCAAATAATGACCCATTTACTAGGTTGGGAACATGACAAGGAAAGAAAGATATTTTTAAGCTTGCAAAAATAAAAGTAAAAAAGGTAAAGACTTAGATCATGTCAAATGCATTAAAAGCAATGGCCAAAAGGTTTCAGTGAAGGACAACGATATCAAAGAAAGGTGAAAAAAAATTTTTAATATACTTTGAAATGAAGACTGTAGGAGACATAAGAACAAGAGAGGATATTTTGTTAGCAAAACACACTTGTTCCTGCAAAATTAGGGTGGTGGATAAATGAAGATAGGAAATGCTAGTAGTCCAAACGACATTCTAATAGAGGCCTGCAATTGCTTCGGAGAAGTTTGGGGGATTTGGTTAACTAGGCTCTTTAATAAGATATAAGCGATAAAAGAAAATACCAAAAGAATAAAGAAGTATTGTAGTACTTATAATATAAGAACAAAGGAGATATACAAAGATGTACCAACTGTTGTGGGATTAAGCTTATGAGTCATACTATGAAGCTATGGGAAAAGCTAGTGGAGCAAAGACTTAAATAAAAGACTAAAATAAATGAAAATCAATTTGGTCTTACGCTAGGGAGATCAACTATGAAAGTTATCTTCTCATTTGGGCAATTGAAGGACAAATATCAAGTGAAGAAGAAAAATCTACATATGGTCTTCATCAATCTAGAAAAAAACTTACAAGAAGGTACCTAGAGATTTAATTTAGTTGAGTTTTAAATAAAAGGAATATTCCTAGAGGTTATATTAAAATTATTAAAAATATGTATAAAGGAGCAGTAACGAGTGTGAGAACTACCTGTAGAGAGATAGGTGAGTTCCAAGTGACTATGAATTTACATTATGGCATAGCCTTAAGCACTTATCTCTTTGCACTAATTATGAATGAGTTAACTGCTCATGTTCAAGAGCAGGTACCTCAATGCATGTTGTTTACAGATGAAAACGTTGATAAATAAATCAAAAGACAGTGTAAATGCAAAAGGTGAGAGATGGTAAGAGGCTTTATAATCAAAGGCTTTAAAATAAGTCGTATAAAGACAAAATATATGCATTGCAACTTAAATGGACAAATACAAAGAGCTGAAACTATTTTGAGACTTGAAGCTCATGAGATACCACAAAGAGATTCTTTCCATTATCTTGCCTCGATAATTAATAAGCATGTGGAGATTGATGAAGAAATCGAACATAGGATAAAAGTGTGATTGTTGAAGTAGAAACTTGGTTCTGGAGTGCTTTGTGACGATGAATACCACAAGATTAAAAGAAAATTTTTATAGGACAACAATTAAACCAGATATAACATATGGAGTAGAATGTTAGCCAATCAAGAAAAAACACATGCACAAAATGGATGCAACAGAGATAAGAATGTTGAGATGGATGTGTGGTAAAACTAGGAAGGATAAAATTAAAAACGAGTACTTTTAAGAGCATTTAAGGGTAGTATCAATAGATGATAAAATTAGAAAAACTCATTTTAGATGATTTGGACATGTCCAACGCAAGCTAACAATGGCACCAGTAAGAAAAGTTTGACCATACAAGTAGATGGCCTATCAAGGGGAAGGAGAAGGCCAAATAGGACATGAAGGTAGTCAGTAAAAATAGATCTGAAAATGCACCATTTATATGAGGATTTGGCTTAAAGATAGGCAGGAATGGAGAAACAAAATTCATATAGCCGACCCAACAAAGTTAGGAAAAGGCTTTGATAATAAGGATGATGATCATTATAAAACTAACTGAAATAAGGTTATGATGATGTTTAGTATGAGGATACTTTTTGAGCCAATAAGTTGTGATTAAAAATGGATTGCAGCAAGATACATCTGGCTGACTGTCATCTCTCTACTTTTCTCAAAATCCCCATTATTGTAGCTATTTCATTTAACTTTTGCTGGACCTACGTCCTGCTTAGAATAAATAGCGACCAAATCCTCCATCTGCTTAGCATCTCAGCCATTACTTTTTGAAACAGTACGTTGTGATTAAGAATGGATAGTTGGCTAGACTACATTAGTCAGTTCCCTGAAAGAAAGGATCTCCCTTCATATTGGTTACACTCATGCCCAAACACTGGATCAAGATCCTCTCATGTGATAAAGTTTCTCCAAGAGAACAACCCAAAGATACCAGGACTCAAAGCCTCATTGCATTGGGAATCTCCAAAATGCATGGCCAAATCTGTTAACCCGATTAGCCTACATTATCACTCATCTGATAGAATGTAGGTTTCTCATTCAATGGGCTTATTGATGCAACATGGGTAGGCTACTCTCCAAGCCAAAGCCTAGAGATTGAAGATCCAACAATCTTGGTTTCATGCCAGAGACACACAACTAAGAAAAACTCAGGGAAGAAAATTTTACTTATCAATTAACTGATCTCTAGGGAAGGATTACAATCCTTTATATAGACAACTAGATCTAATCAATTTTAGAAATAACTTTAATTAAAGTAAAAGTCTAAATCAACACAAGATTTCCTTAGCAAAACCTTCTCAAAAATCTTACATCAATCCATCATATTTAGCCACTAATGGGCTGGCCGGCCCATGGATCTAGCCTGCATTAGTTCTCATTGTGAACTCGACGTCAAGTCAGGCGTATATCTTTCTGATGTTTTTCTTTACCCTTGTTAGCTTTGGACGGGTTACAATTAGAGCCGGTAACATGTGACCCAACCCACTAGCCCAACCTGCTTTTGAACCGTCAAACCCAACCCGTGATATATATGGGTCAAATGTTCTTGGCTTGCATAAAAACAGGTCGGGTTAGGGTTGACCCGCTTATCCCAATTTAACCTAGTTGACCCGTAAATCTTCTAAGTTTAATGTGTACATATGACTTTTGGGAACCTACTTTCTATTTTGTTTCTCTTCACAAATGAAGGATCACAATCACCTTAAAATAACTTTCCAATTTTGGTTACTAATCGATTTGCAAATCTCCATCAATCCATTCTCCACTACAATTATTGCCTACAAATCTCCCAAACCATTTTTGGCTAAGAGAGAGGGTTGTGCGCCATGGTGTGGTTTGAGTAAGTGGTGTGCAATGAGTTGCAAGGATAAAAGAAATAAGGAGAGAGGAAAAAAGAAAAGAAAGAAAGAAAAGAAAGGGAAGACAAGGCAACTTAAATCCTTAACTTTGGGTTGCGTGTAAGAATACCATATAATAGATTGTCCTTTGCACATCTATTATGTAGTTTCCTTTGATGTCTAGTTTCTTTATAATAATAGAATCCACGAATCCACTTTGAAAAGAAAAATAAAAAGACATAAAAGAAGAAAAAGAGAGAACCACAGTATTCAAGTGAAGTCCTCAGTTTGGGCTGACCTGAACTGACCCACAACATAATGCAGGTTCAAGCAAGCCAACCCGACCCGACCCGACCCTATATTAGTGAGGGCTAAAGAATCCCAGCCAGTTTTGAAAATGGGTCAGGTGCGAGTTGAGGGTGCAAAACCCGAACCCGCTGCTGACCCGATCCAAATTGGCCCGACCCAACCCATTTGCCACCCCTAGTTAGAAGCTTGACGCAATATTTTCCTACTAGTAGACTAGAGGTATCACTTCTTTTGATTCCTGAATTCAGCTTAAATGCAATATTTAGAAGCTTCAATCAAGTTTGTACTAGTAGATCACAATCTTCCAACTGTACAAAATAAAGGGTTCTAATTCAATGGACTTAGGGGTCGTTTGTTTAGTGGCATTTACATATGTAATTGGCTAACATATGTAACGGTTACACAGATTTATGTTTGTTTGCACTGATTTACACATCAAGTGTGTAAATGACATATGAAACTGATGTGAAAATTTGCTCATTTTCACATCCAATTTTTTACATCTCACATGGTGGTAAAGGGTTACCCACCCTATTCCCATGTGAAACGGAATCCTACCAACTAGGCGGACGGTTTTGCCGTCCCAAGTCCATCATGCGAATAAAACGGGTTCGAAACCCCACTCCCCCATCGCAACATGCGTTGCTCATCTCCAGCAAACCGAAAGATCCAGCAAACGCTCTGGAGCCTAGGGCTTGAAATCGAAACCCCAGCAAACCAACGAAACCCTCTGCTCAGACGAACTCGTCTCCGTCCCAAGCTCCAGGAAGTCGTCTCCATCCCCAACAAGCCGCAGCGGTGATCGAGTAAGAGAACCTCTCACCATCACTTTCACGCTCTCTCTCTCTCGCCCTCCCTCCCTCCCTCTTCTTCTCTCTTTCCCTCTCTCTGTCTCTCTCCTTCTTCTTCTTCGCTATCTTCCTCTCCCATCCCTACTCCTCTCTTTTCCCCCTCCATCTCCATCTCTCCTTTTTCTTCTTCGCTATCTTCCTCTCTCCATCTCTGCTCCTCTCTTTTCCCCCTCCATCTCCATCTCTCCTTCTTCTTCTTCGCTCTCTCCATCTCTCCATCTCTCCTTCATCTACTACAGCCCATGCCTGATTTCAACATGATCGCCCACTGCAAATGGCCCACCCCATCATAGTACTCAAAAGCCCATCACAACCGGCACCCACCACTCTCTGTCTTTCCCTCTTTTCCCCCTATTCTCCCTCTCTGCTCTCTTCTCCCTCTCTCAACGATGAACCCATTCACCTTTTTCCCCCTCCGATCCCTGTCTCTCTCTCTCTCTCTCTCGATTCTTCTTTGTCTTTCCCTCTTTTCCCCCTCTTCTACCTCTCTGATCCTCTTTTTCCCCCCTCGAACCCATTTCACCTATTTCCCCATCCCGATCCCTGTCTCTCTCTCTTCTTCTCTCTCGTTCCTGCTTTGCCCCCCCTTTCTCCCTCTCTGCTCCTCTCTTTTCTCCCTCTCAACCATCGAACCCATTTCATATCTTTCCCCTTCTCGTTCCCTGTCTCTCACTCTGACTCTCGCTTCTTCTCTGTCATTCCTCCTTTTCCTCCTCTGCTCTCTCTTTTCCCCCTTTCAAGCATTTACCCATCTCCCTGTTTCAATTGATGACCGTTGGAGTTGCTACATTTCTGCCCCACTTTGTAGATTGCCTTGTGCTAGGTTTTGGAATTTATGTTGATGTAATTAGTTTTAGCTTGATGATTGTTTTAATGGGTTTTGATGATAAATCCCTAGTATTTTTGCTGCAGCTTTTCTGATTTTAAAGAATTCTACTTGATTGATGCTTGAATCTTATTGGGTTTTCATTCATGAAGGTCTGTGGGTATTGGGGAATTCTAATTGTGAGCTTTTGGCTTATATGTTTTTCTTCAGTGATATCTGTGGAGGTCGTTGATTTGTGAGTCTATAATGGAATCAGTGCCTTTCACTTTTAGGATTATCTTGTGATTTAGTTGATGTTGGTTTTCTTGATAATGGAATTGTCTTGTCTTTTGCACACTATGTTTTTGATGAGTTCATTTCCTTCTCGGTAAAATTTACTGTTCATATGCAATTTCATGGAAGAGAAATTAAATTTGTGTTTTTTTCCTGATAGTTTTCTTGTTTTATTCCCATAGGCGATTGGATTTATAGATTGCATTCAATTTTTTTAATCTTACCCCTCTGCATGTCATTTGATTGCTTTTCAATGGGCTGTAGTTCTCATGATGGAGTTCTCGTGATGGAGTTGGGTAGATGTATAGGCTATCACTTGGTTGAGAATTTTGTTGCAGTGCTGGTGTTACTGAACAGGTTATTCATATCATAATCAGTCACTACCCTTGTAGTTGTTATGTACATGTAGGTGATAGCCTGAGATTGAAATCAAACCTGACATGGGTTTATGTACATGCCACTTGTATATGATCATATTTAACCTTATAAAACCCACAGTTATTGTTTTTATATTTAACTAACTTGCTTCCTTCCTTTGATGATCTATTGTTGATATCATGGATTTTGAATATTGGTTCATCCTTTGATGAGTTTATATTTAACTTCTTCATGTTCTATAGAAATGGAGAATGAAATATGTCATAAAGATATTGAGTGTATTGACTAATGATATTGGTTCATCCTCTGAAAAAAGGCGTGGTAAGAGGGAAAAGAAGAATACAACATGGTCAGATGATATTGATGAGCAATTAGCTGATATATTGATAGAACAGATTCATCTCGGGCGAAAGGATGAAAATAGCTGGACTACAGAAGGGTGGAGAGAGATTGAAAGAAAGATGAAAGAAAAGTATGGAGTAGAATATGATAAGAAGAAAATTAGAAATCGACTAAGAACGATAAAAAGTCATTACAATTGTATCAAGACTTTAATGGGATTAAGTGGCTTTGGTTGGGATGACACTACAAAAAGAGTTACAGCAAGTGACCAAGTGTAGGACGATTATATCAAGGTGAGTAATTATTAATGTAATGTTAATTCTATCATTGTCAATTCAGTAATTATTACAGTACTTTGTTCTCATTTGATTCATTCAGGCACATCCTAAATTTGGAATGTACCGAGGAAGAAGTGTGGTCAACTATGAAAAGTTTGCTATTATATATGGAGATTCAATTGCTGATGAAAGAGATGTGATGTTGACTAACCAACGTCCACCACATCCGATGGAAGCCCCACAAGCGTCCATCCAAGATGTGGCAATAGAATCAAGTAGCTCTGATAAGAGGGATGAGGGTGTCTCTGAAGCGCCACGTGCTATGAAACACTCAACAGCTACTTCTCGGCGTAATGTGCAGGATGAAACTAAAAGCGAATATGATCTAGCACATGCAATTAAGGACATAAACACTACTTTGATCTACCTTGCTGATAAGATGACTCAGTCAGGGCCAAGCCAAGCTGATATAATTGCTGCACCTTACTTTAGAAGTGAGGGCTCTTAGACTACTGAAGCATCCACAAGTGGCCAGTCAATTTCTTGCGTTTTCATCAAAGGATCGACGTCATGCGTGGCTTATGGCAGAGTTAAGCGGCTCTATCTAGGACTGTTGGTTGTTAAAAAAAAAAATCTAAGATGGGACTTAATTTTGATTTCTTGTTATGCTTTATTTTGAGATGACATTTTATGCATTGTCTTGTTATATGTTTAGGATGGAATTCATGTTTTATTTTGCGAATTCATTTTGTAAATCGTCTTGTTATGCTATATTAGTTCCTTGTTCTGATATTTGTCAATTATTTATCGAACAGTGCAAAAGTAATGGATACAAAGAAGAAGATCATATTTTTACATGTAGTAGCAATTACAATGATTACAGTTTTACTTTTATGGGAACATCAATGTAGACAGAAGAGGGTTAAAAGGAGAAAGCGAGTACATGAGTTGTCTTTGTCTGGCCATGAGTTCACTCAGTACCTCATTAGGAGTAATCCCCATAATTCATATGATTTACTACGCATGAGGACTAATGTATTTTTTAGAATTATGTGACTTATTAAAAAGAGAAGGGCTACTGCGTGGAATAAAAAGAGTTTCTGTAGAAGAACAAGTAGCCATCTTTCTAGCTACTGTATGGCTTAGTCAGAGAAATCGAGTAATGCAAATTCAATTTCAGCATTCAGGCCAAACAATTAGCAAGTATTTCAATGCTGTTCTCGACACACTCATATTTGTCCTGACTATATTAAACTTCCTGGACCAGAAACGCCTACTCCAGCACAGATTGCAATGAACCCAGTATTTTACCCCTTTTTCAAGGTAAGTCACTATTTTTAATGTAGCACTTTCTAATTTTTATGATGTATGTTCAAATTGTTTTTTATTTTATTTGTTTATTTTTTTTCATCAAATTGATTTTGATGAGTTGTGTTCAAATTATTATTAGAATAAGATTGCATTGGTGTCATTGACGGTACTTACGTTCCAGAATGGCTATTAGTTAAAGATCATCAACGATATCGATGCATAAAAGGTTTTATTGCACAAAATGTAATGGCTATTGTAGGTTTTGATATGATGTTTCAATTTGTATGTGCCGGTTTTGAAAGATCAGCTAATGATCAAAAAGTTCTTTCCGACGTGATGCAAAATAGGGGAGCCCACAATCTTCAAGTTTCAAAAGGTAAATATTTAGGTCAAGAAATAATTTTATTTCTTGTTTACTAGTTAAGGATATTACAATCTTAGTGATACTTGTTAAATTTAATCATTATAGGAAAGTATTTTCTTGTTGATGCTGGTTATGGTCATAGGCGAGGTTTTATTGGACCATATCGTGGGACACGATATCATCTGAAGGAATTTGGATCTCAAGCATTAGCTCCTAGGATGCCTAGTGAGCTATTTAATCTTCGACATGCAAAGCTAAGGAATGTTCTTGAAAGAACATTTGGGTTGTGGAAGGAACGATTTCCAATTTTGACACATATACCTCGTAATTATCCTATCAAGTCACAAGTCAAGATCTTAAATGCATGTATTGTCTTACACAACTTTATTATGATGAAAAATCCAAGTGGGGATGAATTCTACGAGCGTCATCATCATGAAAGAATATTTTCTGATGTGGAAGACAGTGATGATCATCAAAATGAAGTAATTAATGAAGAATCTGATAGTCAATATGCTTATCGCCTACGAGATGCAATAGCAACAGAGATGCGGGATGCGAATGCTAATAGGAGAGCTCGATGAATTGAAATGTTGAAAATCTCTCACTTTTTGCATTTGGAGAAAAATTTCATTTTGGATATATGATGGAAGTTTATTTCGTATGGGTACTTTAAAAAATTTTTTGATTTGTATATATTTCGTATAGGTAGATGTAAATCATTTTTTGAAATGTATATTTTGTATGGATGGACACTTTTTTTCCATGATTTTGAAGAATGAGAATATTATTGAACACTATGAGATCAGTTTGTTTATTTGCATGGAATTGAAATATGAAATGAATTTATTCTTTTATATATTGAAATAAGTTAAATTCATGGATGCACTTCTTCATTACTTTGTAATAGGAAGAGAGGGGCCTTCATTGGGAATAAGAGTAACATATATGTATATACATAGATTTGTAATTCAAAATGAATTTCTTACATTATCACATGTAATTCAAACAAACGTGGTAAAATGAATTACACGTGTAAATGATATGAAAATGGCATCAATAGACAAACAATGTAAACTGAAACACGTGTTATGTTTACATATGTGAAGTTTACATATGAAATATTTACATATGTAAATTGCAATTACACATCTCATGCGAAAAAAACAAACGACACCTTATAGCAGGGCATTAAGGCTTGATCAAGGGCCCAAAGTAATCAAATCTTCTGTTGGGCCTGAATGAACTGACACAGATCCTAGCACAACCTCACATTCAAAACAAGGTCATGCTCATGCAAGATAGCTCCTCACAATAAATTAGTATCTGCCTCTTTTGCAAGGATGGATTCCTGCCATTTCCAGCAGTGCACTCAAATGAGTTCCCTTGGCAGCTTTGCACAATCTGACTCTCCACAAATCTGTCAAACTCGCACTCCATATATTCATTCATCATTGATCTGCTCATTTTCAACCCATTTGATTTTACTCCTACATTCTAAAGTTCCAGCCTATCCTTTGCTTGCTTTGTTGTCTAACTAATAGAGCACCACAGCCCCTGCTAACAACTTACACCAAAGACTTGCAGGTGTTCAAAACAAAGGCAAATAAATAGAGCTCAAAGCTGATCTTGGTGTATTTCATCTCCAACTAGGAACTCATGTCTTCCACACAATTCTCATAATCTAAATTACAGCCCCATCATATATGTCATGTATAACTTAGGCATAGCTATTCCGGATGCATGTCTTAAAGTAATGTTTTCCAAATTAATTGCATTGAAACCCTATCATTGCCTTTCTCTAATTAATAAAATTAATATGAAAATTTATCTCCCTTTCTCTAGACTCTTACATGAGATGTCTTAATATCAAATTGACTTCTATAGTAGATCTAAATAAGCCAAGCATCAAATATCAAAATTGATTAAAAAAATGGAAGAACATTAAGTAGAAAACAGGAGCAATTTTAATAATAATCTATGAGGATTCTCCTACAGTTGCGGCATCTCTCAAACAATGTCCAAATTGAGCATAATAATCGATGCATTCATTAACATTGTTGGCATACATGAAAAAAATGGACTCCAAGATCATGGAACACCAAGTTTATATGGCCTAAACAAACCTTTACAGAGTAAAGATCAATCACAGTAGGAGTATGTTCAATAGCCTCATCAATTTTTGAAAGTGCAAACTCATGCTGACCCCGTCTGTCGTAATGCTGCATCAGGATAGGTTATCTAAGTAGTTTCCTAGGAAGCAAAAGTTACTGCTAAAACAAAGATAATAGAAACGCAACGATGACATGAAAAAGAAAAAAGAACCTGGGACAACAAAAACAAATTCCACATAAGTGTTGAAGGAGGCTCTTTCAATGCACTGAAATTCAAATGAATCAAAGCACATTTAGTTAGTAAAGATAACTTTTTACCAATAAAACTTACACCAACAAAAAACTCACATTAAAAGCAAGAAGTAAAATAAAACAGTAAATCTCAAATATAAATTTTTTTAAGTACATATTCTAAGTCTCTCATTTCGCATAACTACTACCAATGGACCACTTTAGTCTGGTTGCAGTCATGTAGAGATGCGACATATTCTAATTCTCTCAGGAATTTTTTTAATAGTTCTAAGAAAACAACTTAGGTAGAAGAAAGTCAACTAATTACAAACTTGGACCTTAACTCATACAAGACTCAAAGAGCAATTTTATGGGTAAAAGCACACAAAATGAGCGTTTCATATCGGCTAAGACTGCTGTGCCTGGTGGTTCTTTTTTTTTTTTTTTTTTTTCGGTGCGTGTGTGGTGGGAAGACTGTGACTACTGTCACATGTTCAAGGAGCTAGGAAAAACAGAAGAGGGGAGACCATTAAGGACCATAAATAAAGTAATGACTAACAATGAAAAACATGCTTAGGATTGTGGAGTAACTGAAAGCAAGGCTGTACGTAGGTTTCTACACATGCAAAAAAAAAAAAAAAAATCTTTACATAAAATTGACTGGAAAGATGATGATGATGATGACAATCAAGAGATGGAGCATGTAATTGGTCCTGTTTGCTTCACATCTCCCCATATACATAAGAACCCAGACAAATGTAGCAATTCTGGGTTGTCTAGCATTATCAGTTTTATACAAGGTTTATTGCATAGAATTTTTTCCCCGGACAGCTTAAATACAAGATTATGAGTAACTATGTGTCCCTACTCAAATAATTTCATACAAATCAGTTCATTTAAAATGTGAGCAAACAAAGGGAGAAAAACACAAGGCTATCCACAGAGGTTCTTTCCACCATCTACATGTGACTGACACTATGAAGGTACGAGTCAGCACAGGCACATGTACACAAACAAGAATAGGGAAAGCTAAAGATTCTTGGTCATCTGTACATATTTCCAAAACAAAAACTGTTCATGCTTCAACTATATTGTGCAAGATCTGAAAGCATATAATTCCTGATTTACCTCCCAGGAAATCCTCCAGTGGTCCTAATTGAGTTTTCCAGCTCAAGAAACAATTTCTCTAAAATGTCTGCCTGTTCAGGTAACACAAAGCTAGAAGCATAAAATTATAGCAACAAAATAAACTATCTCAGCCGGATGGATCTAGAACTAGTAGTCTCCCAAGAATGAAAGAATATGCTCAGACCAACCTTGCCAGGGAGATTATAAAGAGGGGAAAGATCAGAAAACAATGAAGGGACCCCCTGAAGAAACAAAACCAGAAGCAAATTAAGTTATAACAAAATTTATTAGAGGAATAAGCAACTTGTGAAAAATGAATAAGACTCATGAGGGTGTACACTGTACACTTTGTTAACTGATCAGTTAGAATAATATATGAACTAATAATTACAGACATCACCTTTGTTAAAAGAGGTCGAATATAGATGTCTGCTGCCTCACGAAATCTTTTACCTTGAAGAAAATCAAGAGGTATTCGCTGAAGAAAAAGAAAAACAGCCAGTCCAGTACCAGTACCACTAATTGGAAATTTATGAATTATACATGATCATTCAAAAGCATAACAACTTAACAAGAGAATATTAGATGTGAGTTTTAATGAGGAAAAAATTACTGCAACCGCATTGGATAGAATTAAGTAAATGATTCCAGAGAGAGGTCAATTAGATATAAAGGAGGCAGAACAACTTGCCTACATGGTTAAGAAACAGAAGGAGGGAATAAGGCACAGGGGCCGCGTATATTTGATTTTTCATTCATAAAAATTGCTGGGAATATCAAAGGGAGGATCATCTTATAATTTTTATGAAATTTAATGACATGAGAATTCTGGGAATTCTTACAATGGGTAAGTTGTGTCCTTCATTTATTAAAACCAAATGTTAAAGGGTCAGAGAATTTATTGCATCTTCTACCAATTAGTATTGGTGGATGTGCTCACAAAATGCTTTCCTCTTATTTTCCCCTTTTTTGGGGGGTGTGCAAAGCTTATATATTATTTATTATTATTTTCTGAAATTAAATCGAATTGTATTTAAGCTAAAAGAACACAAAAGAAACCAATAGAAAACATCCCCAGTAATTGGGCCCTGAAGGATCAGAATAAGCATCTTCTCTCTCTCCCTGTGAACATAGAAGGAACCCACCACATTCATTTAGTAGACCAACTAAACACAAACTATACGACGGAGACAACCACTCCAACTCCAAAGGTGTCACAATTATTGAGCTGTGAAGATTAAGAAGTCCTTGCTTCACTTTCCCCTTCAATGAACATTCACTTGAAAGAAAAATTAATCCTCGTTTGGATAGGCTTGGGACTGTCACATGGCAGGGTCTCATAACTTCTGAGAGAGAGAGAGAGAGAGAGAGAGAGAGTTTTGTTCACATGAGAACAGTTCTCATATTACTATATGCAAACCATTAAGCCCTCTTGCATATGCACTCCAATCATGTGAGGCAGGAAGGATGACGTTGTTGTTTGGATTATGGATACCCCAAAAATCAACAAAATCATATCAATAAAGATATTACCATTAGATAGTGACTTTGAGGCCCTGAAGACCTAAGAAGCACGGATATGGACACGGAACACGGATATGACAAGACACGGACATGGCGATATGTCAAATCCTAAAAAAGTAAGATACGGACACGGACACAGCTAAGACACAGCAAATAATAAATATTTTTTTATATATATAATCATAAAATTAAAGAATAGTTATAGTTTAGCCAAATTAAGAAGCATAATGTCACAATTAATAGAAAAGAAAAACATAACTAATACTGGAAATGTCAAAAAAGATGAGACTAGCAAAAAAGAAAAAAAAAAGAGTTAGAACAAAGGGTAGCCAAAAAAGCCAAAAAAACACAAAGATTGTTTGGGAAATTTCAAATTTGGTCTGAAATTATTCCTGAATTATTTATGAATTCTTGAAACTTCATTTAACACTCCTTATAACATGCATTGGTCACACTCAACTATCAAAAAAAAAAAAAAAAAGAAAAAAGAAAAAAAAAGAGGAATTTAAAATTTTAAAATAACCCTACCGTGTCTTGCCATATCCAAATTTAAAAAATTTTTAAAAAAAATAACAAACACGTTTCCTGGCGTGTCAGACACGTGTCTGAGTTGTGTCAATGTCCGACACGTGTCCAACACAAACATTGAGACCCTAGGTGTGTCCATGCTTCCTAGCCAAAGACTAGCAGTGAATATATATATGTACATGTGTGCGTGCATAATGGGTATTCCAATCCAATAGTGAGTAATCAGGTTTGTCACTGTGCAAGGCACCAATCTCAAACTTAGTTCATTTGCTAGCAGAATTACGGATGGGCTACATTCCTTTGAATAGGGGTTGTTTGATTATACCCTAAGAAGCACAGACACGGACACGGATACGACACGACATGGACACGGCAAATCCTAAAAAATTAGAATACAGACACGGCTAGGACACGGCAAATTATAAATATATATATTTATATATACTCATAAAATTAAAGAATAGCTATATTTTTAGCCAAATTAAGAAGCATAATGTCACAATTAATAAAGAAAAAACATAAGTAATACTAGAAAAGTCAAAAATAAAATCCATACTGCATAATTTAATACAATAGTAGGCCATAGTACATCATCAACATTACAAGTCACAATTACATTATAATCAAAACAACAAAAAAGATCCCTCCTCCATTACCATGCTCCATAAATAAATAAAAATAAAATAAAATAAATCCTTGCTTCATTCATGATTCATCATTTGACACAACGTCAATGGCATCATCATCCCCACCAACACTCCCATCATCAGTAAATAGCACAGTCTCTAATTTTGGCGCATCAATTGAAAAATAAATTATAAAAAAAAAAATACAGCACTTTTGGGGGGAAAAATGTAGCAACAGCAGTAGTTCTGAAAAAAAAAAAGCAACAATGGCAATTCGGAAAAGAAAGAAAGAAAGAAAACATAAGCAGCAACAGTACAACAATTCTAAAAAAAAAAAAGCAATAGCAGCAATTCTGAAAAGACTACACAAAAACAGCAGCAGCAAATTAGAAAAAACAGCAGCTGCGAAAACAAAACGAAAAAAAAAACAGCAGCAGAAATTTTGAAAAAACTACAAAAAAAACAGAAGCACAAAAAAAAAAAACAGTAGAAGCTTCTTCTTCTTCCCGCCGTGTCCGAAACGTGTCCTGACGTGTCCACCCCGTGTCCGACCCATATCTGAGCCGTGTCCATCCCGTGTCCGAGCCGTGTCCGCATCTTAAAAAATTTTAAAAAAAAGACAAGACACGTTTTTGGCTGTCAGACACGTGTTCGGCCGTGTCCGTGCCGTGTCCATGTCCGACACGTGTCCAACACGGACACGAGGACCCTATACAAGTGTCCGTGCTTCATAGATTATACCATTCAGAAAGTGGGTATGGGGGTGTGGGGGTGTGGAAGGAGGTGCGGTGTCGTTTATTTCCTAGCTAAGCAAATCAATGGAGAGACATAACCATAAATTCTACTACGAAGACGATATCAATGATCATGTAATTGAAGAGAAGTGCACAGCAAGCTAGTGGCAAAGCGGCATATCAGCTTTGTAGCCGCCCAGGGATCAGTCCCTAAGATATAGGTATCAATGCAGTAATCCCATTAGCAGTCCACAGTCGTCGTGGTCATCATCAAAGCCTTGTCCCAACTGTCGGAGTCGGCAACACGAATTTTGTTTCTCCATTCCAATATCTTGAGCCAAATTCTAAGATATGCTACACCTTTTCATCTCTATTTTTTTACTATCTCCATCCAAGTCCTCTTCGACCTACCCCTTCCCCTCGGTGAGCTATCAACATGCATAGCTAAACTTTTCCTTACCAACGCCATTACTGGCCTACATTGGACATGCCCAAACAATCTTAAACAGATTTTCCTAATTTTATCCCCTATTTATGCTACCCCTAAATGCTATAAAAAATGCTCATTTCTAATTTATCCTTATTATTTTTACCACTTCTTCTCCATTCATCTAGTATCTTCTTTGTCATTAACATCCTATTGAAGAGCCGAGTTAACCAAATCCTCCTAACTTCTCCCAAGCATTTACAAACCTTTATCAGAATGTCATCCGAACGCATAGCCTTTCTATCTTCATTTATTTCTATACTTCTTCACTTCTACCACCCTAATTCAATAGAAAAAAAGTGTGTTATACTAACAAAGTATCCTCTCTTGCTCCTATGTTTCCTACAGTCTTCATTTAAAAGTATACTAGAATAGCCCCCCCCCACTTTTTTTTTTTTTTCGATATCATTGTCCTTTATGAGAACCTTTTGGCCATAATGTTTAATGCATTTGACATGGTCTTGGTCTTTGCTTTTCCTTTCCTTTATTTTTGCAAGTTTAAAAATATCCTTCTCTCCCTCTCCTATTCCCAACCTATTATATAGGTTGAATGCTTTGAACTTTACATCACTCGCAACTTTCTTAGCTTCTTTCTTTGACTTCTTATACATCTCATAGTTCTCCATATTCCTAGGCCCTTGCTAAACTTCTTTTTCTTTTTCTTTTTTTTTTCTTTTTCTTTGAATGATTGATTTCATTAAAACAAAAAGTAGGTAGTACAAGAGGAGTATACTGACAAACTAAGGAACAAAAAAAAAACATAACACAACCACCAAAGAAACAAGATACAGCAGAAAGAAAAACCACCAACTCCTTATAGAATGCCAACAACCTCGCTCCAGGTTCTCATAATCTGATCAATAGAGTAGTCTTGGAATGTGGCATTAAGAGTAACCCATGATGCGACTGTAAACTCTTTCCTTTACAGAATTCACGTCAATTGCCCTGCCTTGAAAGCATCTTGAATCTCTCCTTCCAAATTTTCCAAAGAACAACCGAAAAGAAAAACCACCACATCTCCTTTCCTTTTGCATATCATAATGGACATTTCCAGGCCGGGAAAAGGTCCAAAAGCTTGTCCCCTACTAAACTTTGTAGCATAAGGTTTCTTTATTATAGTGTCTTTTCCCTTTAGACTCTCCAAGCACCCAACCTTTCGAATACAATTAGCCATTTGATTCTACATCGCTATAATTTCTTCCTCAAATTTTCATTCTCCCTGCTAAATCGCTTCATCCTTAACTATTGTTGCTCTTCCTCATTTCAAATCCCTCCACCTTGTTTTTTGGCACATTTTATTTACTACTCTCTTTCTACTTCTAATGCAAATATCTAAAATTACTAGGCTATGTTGTGTGGTCAAACTCTCTCCTAGAATAACCTTACAGTCTAACAAGCCAATCACTCATGTTTTCTAACCAAAAAAGAGTCCATCCGGCTCCTGTTAGTTCCTCTTTTATAGGTAATTAAATGATTTTCTATCTTGTTAAGGCAAGTGTTTACTATTACAAGGTCAAAAAGCTACTGCAAAGTCCAAGATAGTGTCCCACTCATCGTTTTTTCCAAATCCTTGTCCTCCATACACTCTCTCATACCCTCTATTATCCTTTCCTACATCCTCATTTAAGTCCCCTCCAAGGAAAATCTTTTCATTAGTTGGGATTTCTTGTATTAAACCATCCAACTCCCAAAATTGTCTCTTGACACTTTCATCTAATCCTGCTTGGAGAGCATATGCACTATTGATATGAATTATTTCTCCCTCTAAAACTAGTTTAATTGTAATAATTCTATCATCTAGTTTCCCCCCCCCCCCCCCCAAACAATTTTCTCTCTCAAATCCTTATCTACAACTATACCCGCTCCATTTCTTAAATTGTTCTTTCCTACATAAAAAAGTTCATAACCAACAGTGAGCTCATTAACTTTATCTCCTTTTCACTTTCTCCCTTGTCGATAAGCTACACTAACTATTCTTCTTTTCCTTAGATCGACCAACTCCATGCATTTTGCTTGTCAAGGTTCCTATATTCCAGGTAGCAAATCAAATCTTTATCTTCTTAAAAAAGGAAGAAGATGATGATGAATGTGTAATTGACATGGTAAGCGCCCCCGCAGTAAGGCCTCACAGAGAAAAGTTTTGTTGAACAATCATGGAATGTAAGCTCTGATCTTCCATCAATTACACAGTGGGAACTTAAATTTTGCATGCATGTTCATTATGCCTAGCTTAAATTATTTCAATACATGCTCTGTGATATACTTATCAAAGAACTAAAGTCCCTAGCTTAAAGTATTTCAAAACATGCTCTGTGATATACTTATCAAAGAACTAAAGTGCTCGGTTCTTGTCTCCTTTTTTTCTTTTTCTTTTTTGAGCTTTTAACTTTTTTTTTTCATTCCCAAAATAAATATATATATAATAAAATCACTGTCATGACCATGGAAGAATACTAAAACTATAGCACGATACTTTTGTTTTGTGAATTGAACTGTCACGGTATTTAATACTAATAATAAAAGGTTTGGAATGGGATGCTCCGATCCCAACATTCATTTAGATTATATAGTGTTACAAGAGCCCTGTCATGGGCTACAAATCAACAATTACATGGTCAGAATACAATCAACATAGTCCTAGTATGCAAAGTAATATCTGTACATAATATTGGTATTTGACTACACCAGTGGGCTGGGCGGCTTTAGTATACAGGTGGGTTTGGCCTGAACAATAGAAACCATGGACTTTGCCCAAGTGAATTTTTTTGTTCGCTTTATTTATTCTTTTAAAAGTGCACCCATGTTCAGAGAATAAGAGTCAATCGTGCCAAATATACTTGTGGACAATGACACTTGCTAGTTGCTACAAGTACTAAATGTCTAGGTTTCACAGATCCAAAAACGTTGTTGAAACCTACCTAATTTCCACTATATATTAATCTCTAATACACCTTTATTTTTCCACACTTAGCTGCAGAATGACCTTTTGCTTCGATAGTTCTAATATATTAGCCACTCCCCTGTAGTATCTCCATAAATCTAGACCCCAAGTTATCAAAATTACAAATTCCACAGGATTCAATGGACAAACTTTTTCCTGGCATAACTTATAGTGACACTTGTCCCAAATTGCACTTTTACAATTGTGAAAGACCACTATTATGGTTTACATTCTAGAATGATAAAAAGTCTAGACAAATACTGCGCTATGTATGTTTGTATCTAATAAACACTGAAACCGATTAGCTGATAACCAATGCGAGTCAATGAACTAGCCAGCATCCTTTATGGATCATCACTTTTGAAGAAACCTTTGTACCTTAGCAGCAGATGACCAATTATATTGCTTTGAGAGAGACTGATACAAGACGTCTAACTGATCCACTTCCTCAGATTTATACTGGCCATTTTCGGAATATAACCCCAAACATTTTTGTAGCCCTTCATAATATCTGAGTAGAACAAAGGTGTGCAAAAAATATATATATCAGCCAACCTTCAAAGCACTCAAAACAGTTGAGCATAATTTCTTGTGCACTCTGAACGGAAGATGCATAATTATGAATGACAATTTACAAAAATCCAAGGAACCAGAATCAACAAATTTTTTTGCAAATAATAGCATTGCAAACAACAAAAAACCACACGCAACGAGGTCACATTCACAAGAGCATGACTTTGATGGTAGCAACTTGCAACGAAAAATGCATATTCAAAGGAATTGAGCATAATTCATCTAAGCCATAAGCTACAGACCCGTTTAGAAAGGCACCAAAAAATTAGTAGTACACACCATGATTCTCTAGTTGCACATCAAAATTATACATACACAAACTGCTATGGACTTGTTTTAAAGAGGCCTCATGTTAACACACAGCACGAGCAAGCCCTCCCATTGACATTCTGATGCACATTGCGATGAAGATTGCATAATTGGGCAGGCAATGGCCTACATGGAGACCTATGATTGAACATATGGGTTCCGGTACCATGTGTGGGATACTGTAATTTGATAGGCAACCAAAGAGCCCCAGATACACTAAAAATGCATTGTCAGGGGCTGTTTTGACAGAATGAAGACCACAGGCGGTTGTGTGTAAATTTAGTTAAAAGGGGCAGAAATTACAGCAGCCAAACAGTATTTTATGCTTCAACATAGTGGGCTTAAATGGGCCTGGGCCATGAACCCAGTTGCATCAGCACTCCCAGTTCATCCAGGGGTGGGCTACAGGTTGGCAGGGCCCACCACCCTAAAGATGGGCATGCGGGGTCCACAACCAGAAACGTCCAGACTAGTCCAGACATTTCCAGCCAGTTAGATTAGGCTATTTGAATCGTGATTTTCTTCCCTTTCTGCTATCCAATCAGATCAATCAATAATCTTATCATTAGGAGATAATTGTGACAAGGATAATGGATTTGATAGGTTTCTAGAGCAGCCATACCACTTCTATATCCTGTAACAGTCGACTTCTTTGATTAATTAAGATATGAGGTTGTGGCCTACTTTCACATTGTGTTGCTTCTTACCATCAAGTACCGACTCCTTGTGGTGTCATGTATGAGATCTAGCCATTAGCCTCCATCTATTTTCCTTCACTAGTTCAGCTACAAGATAAAAACAGTCTCTCTGCTTGCTGTCATAAGTCACGATAGTAAATCAGACAGAATCTTTACTGTATTGGTTTAACCGTGGTACCAGGACTAAGTCACATTCTGTAAGACCTGGTACCAGGACTAAGTCACATTCTGTAAGACCCAGGTCTTGCTAACTTAAAACGGCCTCATATCAAAAGATGCACATATGAACATACTCAACCCACAATATAACACATTCAGTCACCCTACCACCCTCACTATAAGTTCAGAAAGGACAAATTTACATTCCCATTGTTCTCAGATCCAGTCAAACTGTTATTTCACCTACAACTTAAGCTACAAGGACAAACTTGAAGACTTTAGTAGTGCTAGCGCAACCCCACAAGCATGTCATATAGAGACATATGGTGATGCAGATTAGCTAGGCCACTTGAAGAAGGCCTTGAAGAAGATACAGCAGCCCAAGCCATTAGCATATTTGGAGGAGTCTAACCATTCTCATGGGGCCCACAGTCCCACAACACTGTGCAACAGGTCTAGAATCCATATATCCGTCCACGGTCTATTAAATGAGCTGTCCACATTTTAGATGGGACTTTCAAGGCCTGAAGGCCGATGTATGAGGTCCACAGGCCATAGAACTGCACACCAGGACCAGATGGACAACACAGCCTGTCCTTCCATGGGCTTGAGGTCAACCGGTCAGCTCTATTGGACCTGATGGCCAGCCCAAAGCTGGGTGTTCCCTCTTTTAATTTATTTGGTTAGCTCAAGTTAGAAGTATATTTTAGTCAATTCATCATCATCAAAGCCTTGTCCCAACTATATTGGGGTTGACCACAAGAATTCTATTTCACACTTTAGTCATTTGATTATATTAATTATGTATGGTAAGGATTATAACATCTAATGTTGGATTTCTGTAAGACGAATAGTTGATATGTAACCTCGGGCTTCTCCCTGTGAGAACTCATTTAGATCAATATATAGCAGCCAGCCAGGCCACTTCTGATTTTTGTATGAGTTCTTCATAGAGAGAACACTCTCCCGGGACTGTGGAAGGGGTGCCTAGACACACACACACAAACACAATGAATCATTTGTCATTCGTCAGCAGGCAGCCATTCATTGCCAGAAATGAGCTGAATCCAAGATTATCTCCCATCCCAGTAACAGGAGCAAGTGCAGGGGGCCCCAGAGAAATACAGTTTTTTTTTTTTTTTTGGTGGGGTGTTTGGGGTGTGGGGTTTGTGTTCAAACTATGGCTGAGAGCCATCTGACTCGAAAGCCGGAGTGTGCATGTGCATGCACAAACATACACATACATATGTATGGATGTAAGGAAGTGGAATGCTCACAACAACCAGCTTTGATTGGACAAGATGCCAATGTCAAAAAATTATTGAATTTCAGAAGATGCCTAATCAAGAACTTCCTTTTGTATCTAGTAGAGATAGTAAAGCCAACCAACACAACACATGTCCAAATTAACAGGGTCATCAAGCCTTATCCAATCAATCTAGGGTATTGAAAGATCCCCGTCAATGTGCTAGTTCAAAAAATAATTGATTGCAACTTTGAGAATTAACAAAAGAATTTCTACAATGCCAGCAAAAAGTCCACAGAAGTCAATGCTTATAATGCCCCTTAAAAGAAATTTTAAAATAATAATAATAATAATAAAACTTTCAAACCCACAGTTTCAATACTTGTTATGAGTGCAGAGAAAATTTTGTCACTCTTCAAGTTTAATTTATTCAGATACGGCTTTGAGGATCTAAACCACAAACCCAGAACACCATCTACTAAGCCCTCAACTATCTAATGCAACAATCAAACAGACTCTGTTACGGAACATGTATTCAAAAGCATGGGAAGCATCAAAATTGTCCTCTTGGTGAACGTTCTTGGAAAGAAAGCAATCAACTCCAAATTTTACTAGTTATCTTGTATAACAATGTAGAACCTAATGATTATCTTGTATAACATTGTAGAACCTAATGGATGTCATCTTTCGGTTAACTACCAAGCACTATCTCTTTGCACTTTTTTATTCCTATAAAGACCATGCACTGATGCTAGTGGAACACCCACTTATATAATTATTGGCAAATGCAAATATCTTCCCATATCTGAGGGAATCATGGGCAAATATATTTCAGATCTTACTAGGCTTGTCTGACATTACTGCACATCTTTAGCACAGTTCTCACTCCTGAAGAATTGAAAACAGACTACCGAGGGAGCGGATAATCAGAAAAAAGATATCGATAAAAAAAACTTGAACAGAAAGCTCAAGCAGCTCCCATTCTTTTGATAAAGCAAACATACTATTATATCAAATTGTCTGCAAATAAAGATAAATGAAAACCATAGGCAAATTCAGAAGCAATGATAGAACCGATTAATTCACCTGTAATTGTCAGGGATCATGGAGAGCAAGTCCCTATATATTTTCTCTGCTTCCTCTAGGCGGCCAAGCTTCATTAGCAAAGAAACTTGCTGCTCCTTGAATCCTAATTTATCAACCTGGAAATGAAATAAGATAAAAGTGGTAATGTAGCCAATACCCCAATATCACAAAATTAAGGCCCAAAATCCCTTTATACGCACAGCTAAAAAAAAAACCTTACCATTTTACTCTCTTTTCTGTACAATTCCTCGATTGCTCTCTCAAGAAATCCACATTCCTCTAACAAAGAAATCTGCAGAATATTACTATGAATAGATCAATAATGTTATGGAAGTTGTTCCATGTGAGATTAGCATATGCTCAAATCTAAATAAACAGCTGAGACTCCCTATTCATTGTACAATTAAATCATTGCCACCATTTCACTGAAAATGGAATGAAAACAGACTATAAGATCATAAACAGAATAAGACCTGCAACAAAATGTAGACGAATGAAATGATCCATTGGTCAAGTGCAGGCTGTAAATCCAGCACAAGTTCCGGAACCCACAGCGTTAGTTAAGAGGGGACCACATGGTTCCATCAGATTGCTTTGAATAAAAATAGCAGCATTAAGTTGCAAACCTTTGATTGCGCCAATCTCTCCCATATCAAGGTTAGGTGATAGTAAGAACTGTGATTTATTGCCTTGATTTATGTGATTGATTACCTTGATTTAGGTGATTGATAAATGATTGATTACATTGACTTCATTTTTTTTTCTTTCCTTTCCTTTTTTGGTGAGAAGGAATGCAAGCATAAACTTTGTAAGTTTCAGCCTTAAAAGGAGTGCTGCTATGATACATTTACCAATCTTTAGCCATTCTCACCATGATGCAGCCCAAGGGTTAGAGCTTGCGTGGAGGTGCCTAAGCACGTATCCAAGGACACTTCGAACGATCACAAAGACTTCAACACACACGAGGACGCACCTCTCCGGGAAAACCCAATTCTATTAATCAACCAAATCTGAGAATCTCTTCTCTACAATGCCATATATATAGTAGAAACAAACTTAATATGTAAGAAAACCCTATGCTAGTAATGGAAACTTTCCTAATAACAATTTAATTAGAAATTTACTAATAATAATCCTAATCTAATTTAAAGAAAGACTGCTAGGGCAATTTGAAAAAGGACTGCTGGGGCCCAGACTGCATCATCCTCCCTGGGTTGAAAGAAGAGTTCGTCCTCGAACTCAATTCTGCTTCGAATTGCCTCTGTAAATGTGGTAAACATGAAGGACTTCCTTTGTGGCAGCTTTCCAGGAATTCTTCTTCGGCGATTGTGGTTTCTCGGGATGAAGAGTAATCTGTTGTCCACCATGCATGAATGTATAGGTGTTGTCGCGCATACCATAAGTTCCATTTTTGTCATACATCCAAGGACGGCCCAATAAGATATCACCACTATCCATAAGTAGCACATCACACCAGAGTGTATCTTTGTAAGTCTCACCAATGGCAAAAGTAACTTTGCAAGTATGTCGAACATGTGCTTGATCCCCATTCATTAGCCATTTGACAAAATAAGGACGGTTATGCTTATAAACTTTCAATTGGAGGCGATCAACAAGAGCTTGGGAGATGAGATTTTCACAACTTCCGCCATCAATAACAATTGTGCAATTTTATCCCTGAATTGTACCTGCGGAACGGAAAATATTTTTTCACAACCACTTATGCTCAACAGTTGGTGGAGCGTCCTTGAGGACAATAAGAGCTTCACCTGTGGTATCTGCATCTATTATTTCAAGTTCCTCACTGTCAATAGCCTTGGGATGGTTAATATCCTTAGGATCAGTGTCAGTACCCTTAATATCATCTGGGATATTTTTATCAGTACCTTCAATCTCAATCAGATGTATTCGCTTTGGACAATCTGTTACGCGATGCCCGTGCTGTTGACAATGAAAACAAACCATCTTATTTTGACCTCCAGTCCTTGCAAAATTCTGTTCATTGGATTTAGCTTCTTGTAGAGAGGAATTCTTTGGCGAATCCATTTGGATTTTTGTACTTGATGATTTCTATATATATGGCATTGTAGAGAAGAGATTCTCAGATTTGGTTGATTAATAGAATTGGGGTTTTTCCCAGAGAGGCGTGTCCTCGTGTGAGTTTAAGTCTTCGTGACAATTCGAAGTGTCCTTGGACACGTGCTTAGGCACTTCCACGCAAGCCCTAACCCTTGGGCTGCATCAGTTTGGTATCAGAGCTACACGATCTTTGATCATCGACGTGTTACCTACTCTCCCCCTTGTCTGCCGATTCAGACAAAACCCCATCTGCCTCCTGTTATCTCTCTCCCAACAATACCCCATCCACTGTCACTGTCATCGTCACCGTGCCCATAGCCCAGACGACCATACAAAAAAAAAAAAGAAAAAAACCTGACCGAACCCAAACCCCACCCCCTTCCTTGTCAAGCACCAGCCATCGCCACTTCCGAACACCTAGATCCCATCATCCTAGCCAACCCCCCTCTCCAATCCACAAAACAAAAAAAATCTGACCGAACCCAAACCCCACCCCCTTCCTTGTCAAGCACCAGGCATCGCCACTTCCGAACACCTAGATCCCATCATCCCAGCCAACCCCCTCTCCAATCTACAAAATCCAGATGCCGGCCCCCTTTCGAAAACCCTAATCCTGAACCGAGCCCATCCGCTCACGGCTCAGCCGTCCCTTCACCCCTCGCCTTCTGTTTTAACCCTCGATAGCAGTAGTCCATACCCCCTAGAGCATTAAAAAAAAAAAAAAAACAAAACAAAGAGCAGCCGGAGCAAGAGAGAGCAGAGAGCAGAGAAGGAAGACGAGAGACCACGTACCTGACCCCATCCGCCGCAGCCTCCATCGCACCAGCACTGCTCCCCGTCGTCATCGACAATAGCAGCAGCGGCCTCCATCGTTTTCGTCGTTGCCAGCAGCGGCACAAAGTACTCCAGTGTTCGTCGTTGGTTGAGCTTCCAGTCGTCACAACAGATCATTGCCCATCTCTCCTTTTTTTCCTCCTGTTGTAACAGCTAAGTCCTTCTATCCTCTCTCTCCACCATCTCTCTTTATCTCCTTTCTCTGCACAACTACCGAGACAGGAAGGAAAGAAAATGAGCCCTCTTTCCCACGTGTGGTTCCAGTTTGTACTTGGGCCTAAGTGTGCTGCCCATCGATATTCCATTCCAATCCACTTTCTTTCTTCTTTCCTAGAAAAAAAAATGCCTCCTAAGAAGCAAGTGGATGCTGAATCTTCATCTTCTTCACTTGAAGATTTGGCTAGTGCCATTAGAAAATTATCTTCAAAAGTTGATGGCATGCACACCACCCTTCAACAGTTGGATATTAGAGTGACAAATTTAGAAAATAATCAGCGTGTGCATCACCACCGTGATGATGGTGCAAATATTTGGAATCAACGGGATCTACCAATTAATAATCCTGATCATGAATTACGGATTAAAATTGTGATTCCCGAATATGATGAAAAATTGCAGCCTGCTGAATTCATGGATTGGTTAGTGTGCGTGGAAAATATTTTCGCACACAAGCCAATGACTGAGCATCATAAAATCACATTGATTGCTACTCGAGTTCCTAATTATGCTGCAACTTGGTGGGCTGAATTGCAAAGAAAACGAAGGAATCAAAACATGGACCCAGTTGATACATGGACCGAGATGAAGAATATTTTGAACCAAAAATTCCCCCCTGTCAACTATACAAGAGATCTACGTTCCAACTTTCAAAACTTGAAACAAAGGTCCAAGACAGTTGTTGAATATTCTGAGGAATTTTTGACTCTGCAAGCTCGTTGTGGCTTGAATGAAGATGATGATATGGTAATTGATAGATTTTTCAATGGATTGTGAATAGACATTCAGCATATTCTTGCCTTTCAACATTTTGATAATGTCGATGAACTCATCCAACATGCTATCAAAGCTGAGGGAATTGCAAATCATCAAGTACAAAAATCCAAATGGGTTCCGCCAAAGAATTCCTCTCTACAAGAAGCTAAATCCAATGGACAGAATTTTGCAAGGACTGGAGGTCAAAATAAGATGGTTTGTTTTCATTGTCAACAGCACGGGCATCGCGTAACAGATTGTCCAAAGCGAATACATCTGATTGAGATTGAAGGTACTGATAAAAATATCCCAGATGATATTAAGGGTACTGACACTGATCCTAAGGATATTAACCATCCCAAGGCTATTGACAGTGAGGAACTTGAAATAATAGATGCAGATACCACAGGTGAAGCTCTTATTGTCCTCAAGGACGCTCCACCAACTGTTGAGCATAAGTGGTTGTGAAAAAATATTTTCCGTTCCGCAGGTACAATTCAGGGATAAAATTGCACAATTGTTATTGATGGCGGAAGTTGTGAAAATCTCATCTCCCAAGCTCTTGTTGATCGCCTCCAATTGAAAGTTTATAAGCATAACCGTCCTTATTTTGTCAAATGGCTAATGAATGGGGATCAAGCACATGTTCGACATACTTGCAAAGTTACTTTTGCCATTGGTGAGACTTACAAAGATACACTCTGGTGTGATGTGCTACTTATGGATAGTGGTGATATCTTATTGGGCCGTCCTTGGATGTATGACAAAAATGGAACTTATGGTATGCGCGACAACACCTATACATTCATGCATGGTGGACAACAGATTACTCTTCATCCCGAGAAACCACAACCGCCGAATAAGAATTCCTAGAAAGCTGCCACAAAAGAAGTCCTTCATGTTCAGCACGCCCTGTCTCTCGATCTCGCGTCTCTGCTTCTGCTTTTTTCTTTTCTTTTCTCTCTCGGCTGCTGCTCCTCTCTCTGCGGCTTCTTGATGAGGATCGGGGCTAGGAAAGAATTAGGGTTTTGTGGGTTTGGGTTATGGGACTGTGGATTGGGTTGTGCTCCGGTGAAGGCCGAAAGGGTAAGGATTGGGGTTTTAATGGCCGGTGCCTGGCAAAGATCAGGTTGGTGGGATTTAATCAGCGAGGGTTTTCGAAAGGGGCCGACTCCTGGATTTTTGTGGATTGGGGAGGGGGTTAGCTGGGATGATGGGATCTGAGATGGAGAGGGATTCGGGTGGTACGATTTTGGGTTAGGAATGGGACGAATTTCTGAGACGGTTCAGAAGGTGGGAGATGGGGCTTGTAGGTGTGGTGGTCGTCTGGGGTGCAGGGGGTAATGACAGACTGGGGTCGGGAAGGGGATTACGATGGTGAGCGAAGATGGGGAGGACGAGAGAGGGTAACACGCCGATCGACTGGCGCTCTGATACCAATCTGATGCAGCCCAAGGGCTAAGGCTTGCGTGGAGGTGCCTAAGCACGTGTCCAAGGACACTTCAAACGGTCACAAAGACTTCACCACACACGAGGACGCGCCTCTCCGGGAAAACCCAATTCTATTAATCAACCAAATCTGAGAATCTCTTTTCTACAATGCCATATATATAGTAGAAACAAACTTAATATGTAAGAAAACCCTATGCTAGTAATGGAAACTTTCCTAATAACAATTTAATTAGAAATCTACTAATAATAATCCTAATCTAATTTGAAGAAAGACTGCTGGGGCAATTTGAAGAAGGACTGCTGGGGCCCAGACTGCATCACACCAACACTAGTCCAAGTTATTTCTACAACTTTTTAAAAAACTTCTTGTTTTCTATTTTTTTTCCTAATTGATCAAAAGAAGTGAAATCTCAAGTTGTATCATTCAATAAATCAAAATTTTTGCTTCTCATTATATGTCTGTTGTGCTGGTCGGCTTTTGAATAAAATTATGCTACCATTCAAATAAATAAAAAAGGAACTTTCAAATGTTGTGAAGACGTATATGATGTTACAACAGTTGGTTGGGAACTTGTCCCATATGGACAAGTAGACAATCGCATAGACACCAAAGGAAGAATAATTTATACACATGAAAGGCAGCACTGTCATTCATGTAGAGGGACGCCAATGCATCAAATTGCAAGATACATAAAGCCAAAAAGAGTGCCAACACTTACAACGAAGCCATACCTTGTATAAGAGCATTTCTCCATGCTCAAAACGTTCATTTTCAGGAGGATAATCATCTTCTAGCGTCCTTTCAAAAGCTTCCAGAATTTCAATTGCATTTGAGCCACTAGCAAATAAATAATACGAAAATAAATAGCTAAATTGCTGAACATGAACTCAAGAGATATAAGTCTCTTGAAATGCCATATAACTGATACATAATACCAACTGCAGCTATCTTGCAATAAAAAAGAGAGTTTATGCAGAAATTTCCATGTGACCCAAGTAATCAACCCAAAGCTTCAAGTAGAAGATACTCATACAACTAGGACCGAATGAGGTACCAGAAAGATATTAAAACAGTTGTATTATAATATAACTATTCCCAAATTTTGATTGTAATTGTATCACCAAGTACTGATCTACGTATGTTTGCACAACAACTGTCATGCAGGTAATGTGTCAAACATCAACCAAAACTGCTCCATTGAAATATAGAGGATCATTTAACAATTGAAAGTAAATATGAAAGGTTGTATCCGTCAAGATGAATAGTATCATCTTTCATGTATCTGATAAGACTGATAACATGGTCCTACCCACGATATGTATCAACAGGCATGGAGCATATTGGCCAGCATTTTGAACCATGCTCATCAAGCTGCTGAGTCGGAGAAAATTCCTCATTATGGACACTGACTACAACAATATCAGACCAAGATTTGGGCATTACAATCGTGAAAGGATAAGAAACAATAAGAAGTACAGCCACAAAGATATCTATCTCTCGCCATTTATTTTTTCCAGAGCAGTAAATCACACACCTTATTAAATTTAATATATGTTCAAATATTAATTTCAAGAGAACTACAAGTAAAACATCATACCCTCTTCAAATTGTTGTCACTCTCACTTCCAAAAAATCAGAGAAAGAGTACCCACAACTAAGGAGAGAATCTCAACTGATTGAAAGCCTATTATTATACACATTATGGAAGAAAAAAGGGAAATAGATACAACACCCCATAAGAAAGAATTAAACATACTTAGAGTTCAAATGCTGTGCAACAGCGAAACCAATCCAGTTAATGCGTACTGTTGGTTTCAAAGTCAGAAGTTGTCGCCTTGTTTCAACAAATCCGGCCAAATCCCGCATTTGTGCCTGTCATTTCAGAGTTAAGACACATTTATAATGAAACAGAAGTGAAACAGATCTAGTCAACACTAACCAAACAGTCAATCTAAAGCTAGAAATGATCAAAAATAATAATAATAATTTAATCCAAAATAGAAAAGTGTACCAATAGGAAGTAAAACGGGGGAACATAATAAGACTACATGATACAGATAAAAAAATTAATCCAAAATAGAAAAGTGTACAAACAGGAAATAAAAGGGGGGAACATAATAAGACTGCATGATACAGAAACAAATTAAAAAAAGAACTTCAAAAATATCAATAACCGAGAAAAAAAATGTTTATCTGTGAGACCACAGAAGCCTCACAGGCATATACATATGGGATATATACATACAGAATATATACATACAGGATATGTTTCTCCAAACAGCCAAAATGAATCTTAATGCAAATTAACAAAATTAACAACCCCAGACAGTGCATAAATACTTGAAGAATCCAGACAATAAATACACTGGACCCATGGTACTGCCTTCTCAGATATAGACAGAGACATGGTTGCTAGACTGACATATCGCATAGTTATGAACAGATATAACAACAGCACACACACAAATTAAGAGAATAACAATGTTATTTTAGACATCTTAATACACTAACTCACTGCATGCCCACCTGTAGGAGGGATAGATCCCGCAAAATTTCAATATTGTTTGGGTCTATCTTCAAAGCATTTCGGTAGCATTTGATTGCTTCTCCATATTCCCTGTCTGATCGATATAGCAGACCATACACGTGCCAACAAACATGACTTTTAAGATCATTCTGCAGAAATAAGAGAAGCAGAAAGACAGTTGTAGTCATTCTCCAGAAATAAGATAAGTAGAGTGACAGTTGTATTTATATCAAAGGAAAGACAATCACAGGTCTTGTTTTATGGAAATCTGGAAAATTTTTCAATATGTTAGGACCTTCCCCAAAATACATAATCAGGAAAATCACATAGAAATAACGACAGTACAAAAAAATATACACCTAGATAGATTTTCATCTGCGGATGTCCACATAGTTTCTCCTGCATGAAAATCATAGCCTGCCATTAATGCATGGAGGTCCTCCTGTATTAACATTGCAGATTATTTTTGCCCAAGGTTTTACCTATAGACAACCGCAGGAAAAAGTTTCAAACGCATATGTAGCATTATATACTAATAAAAAATACAGATATTCTAGATAAAACCTAGGGAACAAACTATGAGATTCTCGGATTTTATTATTTAAGAGCCATGGTAATTTGGGATCTCTCTCATTCAAAAGATTCCAACAAAGATGTTGAGATTTGAGAGTCGCAAAATTCATCAATATATATGATGCCGATGTTATTAAAAAAATTCAATTTCAAATACTAATTTTACCAAAACATGTTCTCATATTAAGCCACAAAGAAAGGTTACACCAACCTTCAGTCCACGACGAACAAGCTCATATGCTTCCACTTTACGGTCCATGCAGTTTAGAGTCAAGCCCTTCATTGACAGAGTTTCTGGCAGCGGGAAGTGGGAGGGGAAAGAAGAAAAGAAAAACCATACCATCATTTAATAATGATAGAATAATATTTCAAATTTTCTAACCTTGACAGAATAAGCAAACTCCTTAGCACATATCTTTTGAAACTATGCACTTACAATTTTATTTTGAAAGGTACTATGCACCGTTGGCACATGCCTTTTTTATCATTTTTCCCCAGAATACAGTGAGATATGAAAGTATTTTAAGAGACAAACCTCATCCATATAGTTGGATGCATTAGTCAAACAATTGTCTTTCATTCATCTCTAAAACCTTCCCAAAA
This sequence comes from Sextonia rubra, assembly GCA_037013555.1. Lineage (NCBI taxonomy): Eukaryota > Viridiplantae > Streptophyta > Magnoliopsida > Laurales > Lauraceae > Sextonia > Sextonia rubra. The sequence goes on along the minus strand of JASUAD010000001.1, from coordinate 21,059,297 downwards.
CCGTAAGAGTTCATAAAAGGTTTTGTTAACCACCAAATAACCTTTTAAAATATAAAAAAAAAAGGTTTAAAAAAGGAAGGAAAAAATAAAATATTATTGATATTAACATGTTAGCTATGGCTATTCTCGTTCAACCAAGTCGCTTGAATCATAAGATTTGATAAAACGAGTAATGAATTGTAAGATTCACGTGTGACTGGGATTCGTTGCATAGATACGAATAGTTTTCTCCAGGTTTCAATAAGAACCAAACAATTCAAGATATGTCATAGGATTGTAACAACAATGCCAACCAATAATGGCTACGAATTATTCTCATGAGAATCAGCAGTTTTCGCAAATCCTCAATCATCCAAAATATTCAACATGTCAAACCTATTTGTATCAGTAGTGTCCCGGAGTACCCACAAGGCCTGGCCCACATCACAGCTCATCCAAATATCCTTCCCACAGTTTGGTCCATCTTCATTTATCTTCAAAACAGTAATATTTTCCAAAGCTGCATCAGCCTGACAATAGTATGGAATTTTAAGTCTTGGAAAGTTATCTCCATGATTTGGGCATGACTGGCTTTCAAACTCACCCATTGGGAAACATGGGAGGGCCCATCAACATTCTGGATTTGTTTTGGGCCTATTAAACTCACAGACCAACTTGTCCTGGGGATGACAAGAATCCAAAAAAATGAACCCACACAAAGTATTCAACTTTGACACCTTCCATGATAATGCCTTGGACTGATCCTCTCATTTAACTGGCCTACTCCTGAATTGAGGTTAGTTACATGACTTCTGCTTTGCATTCCAATCTATCTTAGGCCAAATCCTCAAATAAGTTGCATCTCTCCATATCTATCCTTATTACTTCAATCCATATTCTCTTTGGCCTACCCATTTTTCCTTAAGGGGCCATAAACCAGCATGGAGAAATTCTTCCTCACTAGTGCTGTTGTTAGCCGACATTGGACATGTCCAAACCATCTCAAACTATTCTTAATTTATCACATATTGATGCTAACCCTCAATGCTCTTAAATGCGCTCATTTTTTTATTCTATCTTTCCTAGTCTCCCCACACATCAATCTCAATATTCTCATCGCTCCTATACTCATCTTTCGCATGTTTCATTTCCTAATTGTCTATCATTCAGCTCCATATTCATAGTTGAATTTGGTCAAATTGCTGCCTTATAAAAACTTTCATTTAATCTTGCTGATATGTGTGGATCACAAAGTACTCTAAAAGTATATCTCCACTTCAACCATCCAGCTCTTATCCTATATTCAACATCTTCCTAAATCTCCCCATTGTGTTGGAAAGACTCTCTTTGTGGCACCTCTTGAGTTTCAATTTTCACTAGAGTTACATCTCAGTGTACATATGGACTGAAGTTTCCATTTATATATTTTGTCTTTGTACAACTTAAGTTAAACTATTGAAGCCCATCGCTTCTAAAGCTTCCTGTGCTCCCTCAAGTTTCACATTCACGTCATCTCTCGATTCATCCATAAACATTATATGGTCTGCAAACAACATACACTACAATACCTACACTTGAATATGTGAAGTAAACTCATTCATAATTAGTGAAAAAAATGTAAGGGCTTCAAGCCAACCCCAGAAGCAAAACACATGGTCACTAGAAATTCACTTGTCTCCACACAAATTCTCACTCTCTGTGGCTCCCTTGTACATAACCTTAATGATGTCAAAATAACCACTTGGGAATTGGGACACTCGTATCTAAAACCCACCAAGTTTAAAACGCGCCAAAATGAAACCCATGGACACTAGAATTAAATATGATGAAGTCTGCACTTTATCTTGGAGTTGGAAGGTTTAGTTATGCAAATTGGACGGGAATCTAGTCTTAGCAAAGCAAGGGATTCTCCGTTGGGTTTTTTCTGCATAGACAGTGGCCGGCATACCTCCATGATCTGGGAACTTTTTCAATATAGTATCTGCAGCCTTCAACCCTTTCTTGTATTGCTTTGTTTCATATGATTTCTGCACAGATGAGAAAATGTTAAGCATTGTTTCTGGGCTAAATAATTGCAAAGCACTTAACAGAGATAAGCACTATGAAGTTTCCATTGCTTCAAGAATAAAAAAAATACAAAATTATGCACAGCTTAAGATAAATTAAACTGTATCACTGAAGCAACCAAAAGTCACCAAACATCATATCAACATGAAGAAGAAAAGGCAAATGAAGTAATGTCTAATGTCTATTAATACAGATTGCTTTCAAGCCAAATCAACAGTCCAGATGATCCAATGACAAGCCCAACTTGTACAAAGCAGACACAATAAAACATCATACACCTCCAAATTCATCAGGCCTAAACAATTCCTCTACAATCAATCATAAACAATCACATGATCTAAAAGATAGTCAGTCAACTACAAGTTCCAATCACCAATGCCAATGCCAAACACCCCCAAGAAAGGAAAACCAAAAAAAAAAAAAAAAAAACTATCCTTTTTTTTTCTAAATCAAACTTTCACAGCACCAACACACAAGAACCATGCATCAGCTGTAATCAGCAGCTGTTCAACCACTGATAAAACAGCTAGTAATAATGCAAACTTAGCTGAAAAGACAGAATCGTTCAAGAATCGGTGCAGAAGAAAGAGAAAACGAAGAAAAGTTAGGGTTTTGAACTGAGAAAGAAGAGAAGAGGAACTTACGACGATGAGCTTGAATAGATTGGATTCCTTGGGAGGAAGAGAAGCGCCCATTTTTGCAGGGATGGAGAGAGAAAGAGAGAGAGAGAAGTGGGGTCCTAGGTTTAGGGCAGCGCGCGTCCGAGAGAGATGTAGAGAGATGTAGAGAGAGAAAGAGAGGCTATGCGTATTATCTCAGCTGCGCTGCTGCTGCGGCTGCAACCCTACCCTACCCTACCCTTCCTAAGTCCTGTTGAGACGAGAGGAATGTTGCTAAAAATAATAATAAAATAAAAGTGAGCCAGGATAGAAAGAGCAGTCTTTGCCTCGGGGCTGGGGGTGAGGGTTTTGTTGTTTTAGAAGAGATTAGACTCTAGAGCGGGGCTTTGTGTTTTCTTTTTTTTTTTTTTGGTTTTTCATAATCATAATATATGTCGATAGGCATGCATGGATTGTGGGCCCACCATGGATAGGGAAATAGTAATCTCACAATTCATGATTGGAAAATTGCTTTTGCCCTTAGATAAAAATTTTTCTTTTTCACAACGAAGGTTGTCTTGATCAATTGATTGGACTAATCCCTTTCGACCAAGGAGAGCTCAGAGAGAGCTCAAGCCTTCAACCTCTGAGAATAAATGGTGCCCTTAAGTCAGTTGAGTTACCCTCAGATTACTTAAGATAAGAATTTGAGAGCAAGAGAAGTGTAATTTTACAGTGGTGGCATATTTATTTGTTGATATTTCAAACAGCTTAAAATCAATAGCGTCACATTGCATGAGGTGTCTCCAATTCCATAATATTGACTGTGAAATGAGCAAAATGTCATTTTGGAGGAAGAGAGGGATAACACGGTATCATCCGTCAATGGGTTTTTGGGAGGGTTGCGGATCTTTCTCTAGTAAAAAGTGCGGCCACCATCTTTACCACCAAAATAAAATTTTTACACCAATGTAGTTGGCTTCCTTCACTTTTTTAAAATATCTTTACCACCAAGATAAAATTTTTACACCAATGTGGTTGGCTTCCCTCACTTGTTTTAGTATTATATTTAATAAACAATGAAAGATCTGCAAACATATCGCTTCAAGAAGCTCTCACTAAAAGGAATTTTGCAGGTAACTGCATGTAAAAGATATTAGATCTTTGATTGGACCGAGACATTGGCGATATGTATTTTTATTTTATAATTATTATATGAACATTTAAAAAAAGTCCATAAGTTTTTTGCAATTTTCAAAAAGAAAAATATCGAATCTTTTGGTTTTTCAAATTAGATTTTAAGTTTTTATATGAAATTTTCAATTAAGGACATCCGACAAAATCAATCCACCACCAGCAACCTCTTTCCCTTTAGAAATATTTATTAAAAAACCACAAGGTATTTTCAAAGTAAAACCTGATTGGCTGTCTCCTCTCCACTTTCCAATTCATCTTCTACTTTGTTGCACTTTTTTCTCATTAAAAAACAACTGTATAAATGAAAATGCTTTCTCATTAACTACGTAAAAGAATTGAAAATCTTGTAATTCTGTTATTGAGTAAGATATTAATTTTGAATATCAATTTGTGCTTAGATATCAATTTGTTGTTTTATCTTGATGAAACGGTTGTAATGCTCTTAAATTTCTATAACAATTATTAGATATATGAACCGTATAAAATTCGATTTTGCAATTGAGCTTCAATTTCACAATTAATTGAGAAATTAAACTTCAATTAAGATTTCAATTGTGCTCTAATTTTGAATTTGAGAAAAATTTTAGGAACTTATCTTTATCTAAACTTCGAATGATGAAAATCTCTTGTCTTAAATTATTAATTATTTTATAAAATATTCTTTTTTATAAACTTCTAATAATGCAAATCTCTCATCTTAAACTATGAATCATTTTAGGAAAGCACAGCCTGATATGATACATATACAGCATGAGTCCGTATTTGGCGCAGCCTACTTTGGCCTGAGCTTGAATTTTAAGTTTGAGTACTTGGTTCGGTCTTAGGTTATTTTGCTGGCCCATTTAATAGATGGGCCACGCTTGGATATAAAATAGGCTAATTTTAAAAAATATTTTTATTGGCCGTGCTTGGATACAATCTAGACTAATATTATTTAATATTTTAGTAATAATAATTATTATTATAAATTATATATTGCCCGTGCTAATTGCAGGCATGATTTGCTAGTAAAATATTATGCAATTTAACACAATGGTGATGTAGGTTTGCGATTTCTTTGACTCTACATATAGTCATTCCCCAGCAACAAAGGTGAATGACGAATGTGGTCCTTTTCCATACTAACATTCAACTGGTCATGCAAGACACTCCACTATCGTGTGAGCCCATCTCAATGGTTTCAATTTCTTCGTCATTAAGCAAAAGGCTTTGGAAACTATGACCCCAACAAAGAACCTTTCAAGTTCAATCTATTTGACCCAGTTGAGAGGAACATTGCAAGAAGTCCATCTGATGGTTGGGTCTCCAGTTGCATATCCACCATTGATCACCCATGTTAGTAATTGATCATTCCAAACAAGGGGGCATTGATTTTACAGTGAAGCATATGCACCCGATCACATATTGATCGTATGCCCTTTACGCTTGAATACGTTGCCTGTTCTACATAAAATGTTATTAAAGGTGGTGTTTGGATGCAGGATAAGGAGAGTAAGTAACCTTTTCATTCCAATCCCACTTATCCCTTGTTTGTTTGGATTTTTAGTACGTGGTATTAAACTATCATACTCCCAAAGCTACAATAACTTAATACCCAGTATTGGGATTTAAATAATCCCACCTGGGAGATGGGATAACTTAATACCCATAATATGGCTAAGCTGTAGCCTAGTAAACGGCTGAGCCGTAAATGCGGGTAAATTTGTGCACACTCAGCCCCACGGCTAAGCCGTCGATCAACCGTGCCCCAACCGTAGGATTAATACGGCTAAGCCGTAGAATAGCATCCAGCGGAGCTGTAAATGTGAGTAAATTTGGCACAACTTAAGTCCCACGGCGAAGCTGTAGATCAGCCGTAGGCTTCATACGGCTAAGCCATAGACTAGCATACGGTTGAGCCGTAAATGCGGTTGAATTTATCTAGACGCAACTAAACATGAAATTGAATTCATATCTAGGATAAATGGAATCCCATCCCATGCAATAATACCATTGGATGGGCTTGATGGTATTAGCTATCCAATCCCACCCAAAATTTATCCCGCTTCCAAACACATCAAAAGGTACAGCAAATGGATGATCTTGGCTGTCTAACCAATGGTCATCAAAATGCATGCATCCCGATGAAATAGCCTCAAAATGTCGATGCTGCAAGGGTGCCCCAAAATTTTAATTTTCAATCGATGCTGCTTCACATTGCAGGCCAAATCTCCAAGAAACCGCAGGCATCATGTGTCCAAGCTAAAACAGTTTGGATGCATATTGCAATTAATAAAAATGTGGAATCCATGTAATCCTCCCTGCTGCAATGAAATTCTGATTGGAACACTAAAAAAAACTGCACCGTTTCAAGTAATTCTCGCATCTGCAGAAGTACAAATATTTTCTTCCTTTCATTATTGACGCAAATTGAGACTTCAGACAGCCAAAATTCCATCCAACCAAATGAAGTGACCAAGAACCAGTTCAAACCCACCGGTAGATCTTAAATAGTAATTTTGTCTAATAGCTTTTTCAAGAAACCAGACATATTTTAGGAATTTAACTGTGCAATCAACTACTACCCCATGACACAGCAGAGGCGTGATGTCTGATTTTTCATGTAAAAAACATTACTTCCACCAATCAAATGAGAAGTGATCTCACGTTGATGTTTCTACCGAGAATGCAAACTGCGCTCATTTTAAACAACCCACCTATTGATGTAAAGTTTCAACTAAAAATAAAGGGTAGAGATCACAAGAAAAAGCACCATTTTTGGCTTTTTATAACTTACCACAAAGCATGTAATTGAGGTTTATAATATATAAGTTCTATGCTCTCTATGAACTGCAAAACCCGAACTGCATTAATTCACTCAAATGATTACTATTTATTTCAGAATACACAAAATGGAAAAGAATACAAAAAAGGGAGAAAAAAACCCTGAGATTCTCTATGATAAAATGAATGAACTATGTTTGTCCTTTCTGATTTTACACAGGCCTGGAGAGAGAGAGAGAGAGAGAGAGAGAGAGAGAGAGAGAGATGATGAAGATTAGAAATTGAGAATATACAGTAGACTTTACAATCAAAATTAATTTCGCAACTCATGCTAATGAAGTGGTGATGGCAGAAATAGCTTTCATACTTTCTCTAGTCTGGTTGTGGATCCTGTTTGCCACTCATGTCAGAAGCAGACGAAGCAGGCAGCCTCACGAGAGCAGGTTGTGGTGATGGAGCTGTTAGAGCATAGGAGAGTCTTGACGATGAACTTTCAATGAGGCCAGCAACTCCAGCAGCAGCAGACTGAGCATTCGATGGAAGGAACAAATCATGCTTCTGGTCTTTATATGCACTCCATACCTGTCCCAGAATGATAAAACAGTTCAGTTCAGTTTAGACACATTTTCACTGCAGAAGGCACCAAATGGCCTCAACAGTAACAACTCAGAGAGAATCACAAAAGTTATGTCAAAACTATGCAACGCATGTATGAAGTGACTGACAATAGCACATGTGGACGGTACTCATCGTCACAACCACTAATTTTTGGTTCGATTCATAATATCAAAGGGTCAGTAGAGAGTATGACGAATGTATACAGCAAAAGTAAGAGTTTTTAATTGAAGTCAGACGACACTGAAGGGTCCACTTTAGCAACATATATCCAAGAATGGCTTTTCTTTGGTGCATGTCGTTTGCAAATAATACATCATCAGTCAAACAAGAAAACAAGTAGATGACCAACTATTACTTTAAATAAAGCCCAAACCAAATGGTTAAAACTTAAATACTAGCAGATAAAAAATAGAATAAATTAAGGGGTCGTTAGTTTCTTATATATGTAAATCACACACGTGAATTATTTACACGTGAAAATGATGCACATGTGGAACATATTACATTTTTTTGTCAAAATCACCATCCCCATGTGTAAATGGCATCCAATGGTTCTAGATGTATTTGGATATTTTGGATGTTTTCACAAATTTCTCAAAATCTGTAAATAATTAAGATGTAAAACTTTACCTCTTGGCCATTGTTTGCAATATAAAGAAGATAAACAGTTTGGATCTTGAACTGGTAGCCCACAAAAGTCCAAAAAATCGGATCTAATGGTTTGGACTTTCTCACAAATTTCTCAAAAGCCATGAAGAATCAAGATAAATTTGGCCTCTTGGCTGTTTCAAGCTATGTAAAGAAGATGCACCGTTTGCATCTTGAATTAGGGGCCCAAAGGAATTAAAAGAAGACCAGTTTTACATCAATTTTATGCATGTAAATCATTTTCAATGCAAAACAATGTAACATGTGCATAATAGTTACACATGTGAACCATTTATATATGAAAATGAGTACAAACAAACGACCCCTTAGTGCAAGTTTAGTGGATCTATGTGGAGGGAAAATGAAATGGTAAAAACTGAAAAAAAAAAAACCCTTAATGTGATGGTATGACAGATTTGGATATCTAGGAGAATTACTAAACCAAATGAAGGATTCAAGTTTGAAATAAAATAAAATAAAATAAAAGAAAGGATCACTACAACATGAGCAAAGTGTAGACAAGCCAATAAAGTGTTCTGTGATTATGAGTCAGTTCATTTAAATGTACATTTTTATAATTAGATGTGATTTGTTGTATGAAGCTGAATGTTTGGCAACAAAGAAAAAAGTAAATGCAAATGTACATGCAGCAAAGATGTACATACTAGAATGTGAGGATTTACAAGAAAGCGTAGGACTAACAACGAGGTAATGAGCACATAAGTTCCAATAGAAAACATAAAGAAGAAATGTCATTTGCATTGGTTTAAGCTCGCATAGTGAATTGATTGGTATAATGATGATGATGGCGATGGTGGCGGCAGTAGTGGTAAATTAGAGAATCATATGAGCCCATGGTTTTAAAACTGGGGCAAAACCAAGTATGAAAAGCATCACTGTTACATTATATTTCTTAGTTTATTTACATCTATAAAGTGGAATTTGGAGGCAAATAGGTATTCATTTCCAATCTTCCCTTAATTCACTTTACATTAATGGGGAGATTGTTTGATGGCCATTTATGGATCTTAACCTTTGTTTCTTCAATTTTAACCAGTTTAAGGAATACATTTCTTAGAATTCCTCAAAATTCAATTACGTGCATAAGACAGGCTCTAAAAACCATAGCAACATTAGAAAAATGTGACACCTAGTAACTGTGGTTTTCACTAATCGGCCCCGGTTTTAATTGAAGAACTTCAATGGTGCACATGGTTAAGAAATAAAAAATAAAAATAAAAATGCAATACCACATGAAGCCTCAGTATATAAACAATTAGGTACAAGATCAGAAAAACTCTCAAAGTACACAGTAAATGGAAATGGCTTTAGCTTAAACAAAAAGTGACAAGTGAGAGACTTACATCAGAAGCATTCAGTATGTCACGAACTTTAGTGCAATGTGCTCCCTCAGTTGCAAATGCATGCAGGACCTGGTTCAATCGAATCAGATATTTCATAATGCAAGCCAAACTCTATTGAAATATACTTTTGATAGAACATAGAAAAGTAAATAAAGACTTGCATGAAATATTAATGCAAATTTTCAGCTAAAAAAGGCAAAATATGATTAAAAATATGAGATAATACCTACATGCATGCATTCATATTATATTATATTATATATATATAACCTGCTGCTTCAAATTCTAATAGTGTATGTCAATGGTGTCCAAAACATCCTATTGATGGATTTCCCTCCTAAACCATGTTGGTGGAGATTGAATATGGAATGCGACGCTTTGGGAAAGTGCAGACAATCCATTATAGGGGATAGAAAAATGATAAAAAGAAATTGTAAAAGATTTTTGGGATCAGCAAGTTTAAGACTCTACCCTTGGAAAGTTTCTTTTGCGTAAACTGGGGAAAATAAGAGAACTGTGTCCATCAAAAGTTGTGGTCTGGTCTTTTAAGCGTGTTCCAAGAGAGATTAATGGGGACACGTGCACCCTTGCTAAAATGGGAGGAATTTTAACTCACTGAGAATTAAGAATGACTTTCCATAGTGGGTCTGAAATATATACGAACACAGTTTTCTGTTGGCTTCTTGACTGTATCAATTTCTTATATTAATTCAAATTGTTTCATTATCTTAAAAAAAAAAAGAATTAACATAAGCAGAAACCAATTAGCATCCACTAGATATGCCATCCTGTCCTACATAAATTTCACTCTTGTTTTTCCTCTGGTCAAAACTTTCCTCATTTCCCAGAATGTTTATCTGTGGCAATCATTTCAACCAGATGTTTTTCAACCATATTATAATATTTCACTATAACATGACATTATTTAACCAAAATGTATTCTCAAGGTTCTAATCTTACTAATTAAGAATCCAAATAAATAATGACCTTCATAATAATCTATTGGAGAGTAGCATGGTGAATGAAACCTTACATAGAAGTAACTTTATACCCGAGCGACTGGGCATTGAGAAAACAATAAATTTATTGATTTCTTCCTATGAATGCAGAGATTAACACAAACAACTAAGTTCTTCGAGAATGTGTCTAACCTCTACTGCAAGTACACGCCCAACAGAAGCTTCAGATTCATTCCATTTCATTTGAGAGCATAGACCATTTCTCCCTCCAGCCCTCCAGTCAAGAAGGCCAAGAAGTACTTCAACAAGACCAACCCTGCATTATTTGCATATAAACACTAAAGTGGTTAGCATGGCAGGGGATGTAAACAATCATTCCTATTTTGGAGGCAGAAAAAGAGTCCAAAGAAAAGATGGTTAGTGTCTGCCTCTTGTCACAAATCTAAGCCAATCTAAGTCATTAACACTTGACACCAACTCCCTACACCCCCGCCCCCCCTTCTTCTTCTTCTTCTTCTCTCTCTCTCTAATAAAAAAACCAAAAAAAGAAGAAAAATAAATAAATAAATAATGAAACCTACCTGTCTTTTCTATTAATAAGCATCTTAATGAAAGAGTAATTGTCATATTTGCAAATTATTTGGGGGCCCACTTGGATGCATGCGAATCATGGAAAGGAACATGGCAAGGTAATGATGTGAATCGGAGTGGACCAAAGATCATGACAATACAACTAATATTAACCTTTGGATTGAATCCCAAAGTTCAAACACTTTCGCTACATAGATGCAAAACCTTCTACCAATTCTATTTGTCAACATCAATTGGATGGATACCAAGTTGGAACATATACAATTATGAGAATGCAGGTGCATCTAAAGAGTTTGGATTGATCATATGTAGGTCACAAATAAGATTTTGTGAGCACCCACCCTCTGTGTGTGTGTGTGTGTGTGTGTGAGAGAGAGAGAGAGAGAGAGAGATACTTCAGTCCTTGAGCAACCAGTGCATCTCTAGCTCGATTTCCAGCAACGACCACACGTTTTAGAGTCTCAAGTGCTAGTATACTTCCACCTTGCCATCCAATTGCTTTCATTAGCAATGGAACAACCTGGAGAAAAGACCAACAGACATAAACTAATGTATGAAAATTTTATTACATGGATATAAACCACTTGACCATGCTTTAAAATGCTAAACACATCATATTCAACATACTGCTACACACACAGGCATCTAGCCTTGTTCAGCACCTCACTGTTATACATATAGATACTTAGATCAACGTTTTTTGCCACGCAGAAAGGAGAGCAATCTGCAAAGATTGTCGTATTGCTACTAATGGATATCCCTTGTCTATTGTAAGGTGAATTCTGATTCTTTAGGCCATTTATAGGTAAAAACATTTAGAGGCTACTTGTCGCTTCTAGGTAAAATCGTTTTGTGCCTGCTAGGTTTGATGTGGTCATGGCTTCAAGATCTGCAAGAGGCCCAAGAACAGGCCCACAGTCAGTCAGCCCATTGGGCCAAGCCTACAGATGACTAGCCCATTGGTCTTAGCCCCCTGGTCAGCTACCTGATTGGTCCAATTATATCTACTTTCTTAATATAGAGACTTTCAAAAAAAAAAAACGCAGATCTACATTCTTAGTGTAGTAACTTTTCAAGATATTCTATATCCACATCCTTAGTTTAGAAATTCCTAAGAAGATTTCTTAGGTCTAACAAAATACTTGAGTAGCATGTAATCAATAAGAGAAGAAAGAAAATTCAACCTATGAAAAATAGATCAGCATGTATCATCTCATGGTAAAGAAAATCCTATCTAGGATCCCCAATAGGTAGGATTGTCATCCCTTCCTCCATAACTTCCATCATATATCCTCATTCATGCATTCAATGTAATTTACTCTTATCCACAAATTATTGTGATTGAAACAGCATATGTGAGGACTCCTCCGGTTGCCAATGGTGATGACTCCAAAGGCCAGGTTGAGGAATGTGTATTAGACTCCATCTATCATTGGGTACCACTAGGTTTGTACAAAGATGTTCGCACCATCAATTCAAAGAAGAAAAGATCATATATATTTTCCTTCCATTAGCAATATAAAATATAAACACAAACTTCAATCAAACTATAATAATTACAAAATCAAGAAATTTCCTAATAACATTGCCTTCTTTACTATGAATGTTGCATTAGGAAACTTCATTTTCTAATTAAATACTATCGTCAGCTAATTGGCAAATTTAGGTTTTTAATGTCCTATCCAGACTAGATAGATACGTCTAGATGACTATGAAAGTCGTTAGCAAACCTTTTGTCTACTGTGATGTTGCTAGAGCCTACAGAGCCCCATCTTAAAATGTTTAGGGTCAATTATGTATTTTTGATGAGCTTGCAGTGAGGTGGGGTCCCTTCGGTGCCAAAGGACTTTGACAAAGGTGATTCCTCACACAATATTGTGGAGCATTTGGCAACACAGAAATTCTTATAACAGTTGTCTTCTGCATCCAAGATGGAGATCATCAAGTTACTAGTAGAAAGATGGGGCTTTGTAAGGGAGGGACTTCAAGCATGTCTATGCACAATCCGTGGAGGGCTTGGACTTAGGAGTGCCATTTTGCGAGCTCACTAGGAAAAAGAAGGGTTGTCTGACCCAAACTCTCCCTTTCGCACAATCTATGTTGATCCTATATGAAATGTCCAGTTGAATCCTCCATTTTGTCCTGCTATTTTGCTTCCAAGTAGTTAATCGAAAAAAAAAATTGCTTCAAAGTATCTGCACCTATCTTAGTCTGACACTAATTTCAAATTTGAATGGCCCACCTTTGTAGATTTCAAATCCACTAGAGATGCACTCTATATATATTGTCTTTGCTTGGTAATTTTCAAGCAGTTGTGGGTTTCTGAGCCCTAAACAAGGCAAGAAGATATAACACATCTTTATCGGTACTTATCTGATTGAAGTGGAATTTGTCCTATGCAATTTTTTTATCAACAAATTTTTGTGGACTTTCTATTATTTTACTTAATAATGATTCAATAAATACCACAAAGAGATTCATTTCGATACCTTGAGTCGATAATTAGTAAGGATGGAGAGATTGAGAAAGATGTTGAGCATAAAATAAAAGCAAGATGGTTGAAGTGGAGACTTCCTTGTGAAGTGTTATGTGACCAGCAAATGCCAACAAGATTAAAAGGAGAGTGTAGTAGAGATGAAAATGTTAAGGTGGATATGCGATAACACTAGGAAGATAGAATAAAAAATGAGCAATCTTGGGAGCATTTAGTTGTAGCATCAATATAGATGATAAAATAAGAAAATCTATTTGAAATGGTTTGGACATGTCCCAACACTAGCCAACTATGGCTACGGTGAAGAACAACTTTTCTATACAGGTTCATGGCCTAACAAGGAGAAGGAGTATGCTAAAGAGGACGTGGATAGAAGTAGCAAGATTGGATCTTAGGAAGTGCAACCTGTCCAAAAATTTGGCATAGGATAGATCACAATGGAGAAACAGAATTCATGTAGCCGAACCCCAACATAGTTGGGACAAGGCTTTGATGATGATGACAACAACGTAAATTTTCTCCCCACGAAACTTCTCTAAGAGTTCCAAATAGGAAATTTGATGTTGGATTCCCTTAGCATAAATCAAAATGAGTTTGTGGAAATCTTAAGTTCTTGTGTAAGACATTGTCGTATTGTGATCTCCTAAAGTTTCATTCTCTGATTTCATGAGTTCAAAATACCATAAAGAGAATGAATCAAAGGTTCATCTAAAAAAATGTTAATTGGAAAGGTTTAAACAATCCAAATTGTGATTAGAACTTCAAAGAGTTGTGTGAATGTGACAACTTCATAGAATGCTTGTTTGAAACAAGGGAATAATAGTACAATGGTGATGCAGGACGATGTAAAACCTAGCCTAATGCAATGTAATTGATGCGATGAAATCAGAAAATTAATTAATTAATGCAGGAAATTCAGATCTGGCTTATTACCAATTGTCACTTAATTCCAAGGAATGGATCAGCTATAGATCTAGGCCCTTTTCACAGATCCCGCAGTATTAGTTCTCAGATTTGAGAAGAGGATCTTAATGGAAGGCAGGACTTCCAACACTTAGGGTTTGATTTGCAAATAAAAGGGTTTCATCAAACAAAACATAGCCAAAGTGTTCAATTTCAGATCTGGGGTTACTGGCTCCAGTTTCTATTCAACAGATCTGAAATCTTTTGGTTATTTGAAAGTGCTCAGTAAGGGAAAAGTAGAAAAGATAATGGTTACCTTTGTTGAGCTCTCACTAAACTCCAATCACAGGAGGCGTTAAAGGCGGTTAGCAAAAAAGGTGGCTTGCAAACCCAAGTAGAGAAGAAGAAGAAGAAGAAGAAGAAAAGCTCCTTTTCTTATTCCAAAATCAATTTTCATACATGCATAATGAAGAATAAAAGACCTAGATCTAGCTTAATATGGTTCTCCATCCCAAAAAGGAAAAGAAAAAAAAATAAGACAAGAAAGGAAGAAAGAGAATAAAAGGGGGGTTGGGCGGGGGGGAAGAATCTTGTGCACAAGAGGGACTTGCGCACACCTTGGGATTCGTGCGCAAGTCCATCTTGCGCACAGTTGTATTTATTATTATTATTATTATTAATGTGGTCCCCCTTTTGTCCTCTCACTTGTTACATAGACCAGATATAGGTCCCTTCCTACTAGTAAACACTAAAACAAAGACTTACATGGGACCAACCCAACTAAATAACTAAACTATGCGACCAAACAAATAAGTTATGGGTCCAAATAAATTAAAACATGGGACCAAATACTATAAACAAATAAACTGTGGACCCAAACAAATTAAAACAAGAGACCCTTCCATTTCTTCCATCCATGTGACACTTCTCTAGGTGGGGCCTTCAATGTAATTGTGCCCATGGGCCATTGATGCTCCGCCATCGTAATCAATCGAAATCCAACCGTCGGATCTCCTCCGAAAGACAATCCAATGGTGGATTTATATTCTCTTCGCGATCAAAGTTAGAGTATTGGTCATCCAACCATATCAGAGCTTGATCCGCTGCTCTGCGCCTTCTTCTTTGAGACACTTTGAATGATTTTGGGCAATTTGGTATAATGTCCCCATCAAATGGTCACTCAAAACACCAATTACCAAATCTCTTAACATGTAAACCAGGAAATATGAAGGCTCACTATAAAATGCTGGGCAAAAGAAAAGGCTTTAGAAAGTTAAAATTTTGCCTCCGATTTGTCAAACATAAAGGCAAGACTAGAACAACAGGCAATTCAAAATTCAAGTACTACTCTCCTTAAGCAATAAGATTTGGCACATGATCCCAGCCTCGACATAAATCGACATCACAAGTAATTACAAAACAATCATTACAGTGCACTGAAAATTTGAACGACATGCATAGGATAGCATAGCATTCCAATCTTACCTGTGGAGTTCCTACACTTGTTGTTGCCATAGCTTCAGCACAAGTTGTGCTAGCTGCAAGTTGATGTAGAACACGCAGGCAACTAAGTCGAACACGTTCTTGTGGAGTTTGTGTACCAGGCTGCAACTGTTCATCCTCATTTTCATAGAACTCTTCGGAATGAGCTTGGCCATTTTTCATCTCCCCAGATGCCATTGTTTCTCGCCTTCCTTCATAGGCCATTGCAGCAACAAGCTTGGGAACATAACCAAGATACCCAACATGATCTGCAAGTGCAGGGTGTACTCGCAACAAGGACACAAGTGCAGCCGATAGCAGCAAGGGGAGCTCAGGATCAACAGCGTGCATGTCATAATGTGTCGCAGCAATGGATGAAACGTACTGATCCAATAGTCCTTCCAGAAATCTTTTTGGATTTCTTAATGGAAACTTTGGATCTTTAAGGAACAGCCTAACATAAATCCCCCCAACCTGCAATACACGGAAATTTTGCATTTTAATTGGTCTAATAGTTAAATGAATATTTTAATGCACTTTAAACACAAGACTTTACCTGTGGCTCATCTCTCATTTCTTGTTGAGCAGATGCCTGCTCAGGTATATCCCAATCAACAACACGGCCTTTCATCTGTTCGCGGTACAGATCTGATGCCATAGTGGAAATTTGTGCAGACAAAGAAGCTGCCATTGCAGGTGTCCAAACTAGTTCTGGTGTTTCTGTTGTTTGTTCAAGGGCTGCAACCACATTTTCACCAGGCCCATCCCTAATGGCAGATACCAAACCATCAGGAAGAAACCTTGCCAGAGTTATTGCAACCCTGGGACCATGCATAGGCTGGCCCACAAGCTTTCCCAACAAGGATGCAGCTGCTGCCCTTTGCTGTAAAGGGATTTCTTCTGTAGAGTATCACAATCATGCTACACATCAGATTCTTCTCAGAAACTCATACAGCAATAAGCATTTCAAGCAAAAGTAATGAAGTATTGTTTTTCACCACTCTTCTGTATGATCCTTTTTTTTTATCCTAGTAAGTGCAGACTAAAAAGAAAGAAAAGAAATCAACAGGAGTACAGGACTGATATAGAAGCCACCTAACAAGGGCACACATGACAGCAAGAATATAAAAAACCTTATATTAATTGTTCACATGTGGGACCCTTGTTTGGGTGCGAGCTCCCTTTTAAATCTCGCAATCAGTAGGAAGTACAACAATCATACATGGCTTTCTATATAAGAAGATGGATATGTTATGCTGTCTTCCTTATGAAACAGTCCCTGGGAGGGATGGGAAAAGATATTACCTTGCAAAGGTAAAAGAAGTTCAAGAATGTAAACAACTCCACCATGCTTGGCAGCAGCCCATGCAAGCTCCGGTGTGCCTGCTAAGGCATAGAGAACATGGAGAACACCTTCACGGCAAGTGGGAGAGCAGTGCAGCATTTGTAGCAGAAGGATAAGACTTGTCCGGTCGGCAACCATTGCCTCTAAGCATGGAGCATAAGTAGTCAAAAGTGAAAGTACACCAAGGCAAAGCTGAGAAATATTGCTTTCTGATGTGACAGGCACAGAAAAGCATTCGAAGAGAGGAACTAGTTGTTCCTTTGTAGAGAAAATGGCAGCCAGATTGGGGTTGCTAGTCAGTAAGTTCTGTGACAAAAGAAAACAAAGGTTATAGAAGACAGAAGATGAATATAAAAATTAAAAAGCAACTAATGTACCTGAAGAGAAGTTAATCCAATTTGAAGGTTTTTAATCAACTTGAAATTCTCTTTTGTTGTTCCATCACTATCAGAGACTGCTAAAGAATCGCCAGAAACTTTCTGTTCATCTACTGGCCCATCAACCGTACCATTTTGAGATTCAGATGACTCCAAAGATGAGTTATTGAGATCAGATCTGTTTTCGACATTGCAGTTTGTAGCCCACTGTCGGTGCACCAGCCCTGATATAAATTCGAGAAGAGCAACACAGAAAGCCTCCGGTTCACTTATCTCAAAGTCAGGTTGATCATTATATACTCTCAAGTACACATTGCCAACATGTAGTTCTTTAGATAATGCCTGATATTTGAAGTCATGAGACTCTTTCAAGTCATATGAGCCATCAGGACCTTGACTTGCACGCTGCTGATCCAGAAATTTCAGTAATTCTGCTCTTGTAGATGAATTCCAAATAATCTGTAGACAACCAATAAAACAATGATTTTATAAAACATCCATGTAAAGCTATTTCAGCCTTTTAAGTTAATTTACAGCTACTTGCTATTCTATTTAAAGCCCTAATTATTTTTGCATGAACCAAATGCATTACCTCTTAACAATGGATTATTTAGCATAAAGAGAATCAAACATACCATACAAAAGCGCAGGCTGTTATCTGTGTATTCCACATATTGGCATTGCTAAGAAGAATATCTGTGCCAGTGGGTGTTTCAAACAGGGGACTAAAGAAAGGAATGTGCACTGTTCATAGCCTCTGAATTAATGTGTATGACGGTGCTCATTGTCACAACCACGAGGTTGTCATCAAATCACATATCAAATAAAAACAATGTGTATACATTTTTTTTTAATCACATTCCCATTCAAGAATGGCTTTACATGGTCCTAAAACAGTGATTACCATAGCAAATGTCATCCAAACAGAATAGAGCTATTGTACCCACCTATTTACAAAGAAGAGTGGAAGATAATAAAGATAACTATTTACATAAAAACCATACCAATGTATGTATAATGCAATGTGTGGTGAAAGGCATGCTTGCAATATCATATCAGCCACTGAAACCTTTTCCCAGAATGCTTGCAGTCTACAGTGAAATTCTCAAAAATGTGGAGATATGGAGCTAAACAAACTCAACCAAAACAACCAAATAAAGATAACCAACAGGTGAAAACTATTCAAGACTGGTAATTGTGAAGCATTGTCACCATGAATACAAATTCGTATTCAGCCTTAGTGGCAGGAAGCCTGCTAGTTTGACTACCACGTAGTGATCCATGACAGCAAGTTGGATTTTTGAAGTGAAAAGTTCCGCAGGCTACATCTTCTCATCAAGTTGATTTAGTCTCAACTCTCAAAGCAGAGTGAAATCATCACAAAGTCCAACTATAAAGGATCCCGAACAAAATATCAGACCAAATTCGCAACAGATAATTTGCCCCAATTTTCAACTTTAAATTCTTTTAGGGTACTAATTCCTTCTTTATGTTTAGTTTCTGCTTATATGTGTTTTATCTCACACATTCTTTACATGGAAATAGTTCAGGTGTCCATGTTCACAATAATGGGCATGCAGTCTATGCAAGGACGTGGATGGATTACCATCTCAACTCAATTAGATGGACCCAATTCCAGAATACAGTTCCCATAAAAAAAATAAAGCAAAATGAAGCTTGATTAACAATAAAATAAAAGGTGTGAAGAAAAAATAAGTATAACTAACCTACATCCCATCCAAAGGAGGGGAAAACTCTACCCTTGGCCTTAAGAGATCTTAATGAAGTTGGGCCTGCAATCTGGCCCAACAATGGAACTTGGACCACAGTCATGAAACTTAGAGTGTGTTTGGATGTGGGGCAAAGTAATATAGGGTAAACCCAAAATCAACAAAGAATAATGTATGATGGGGTTATGATAGCTCTTTGTTTTTAGCTGCTTGATATGGAATCTTTTTAACTTTTGTATAAAAAGGAAAGATCTTTTTGTAATTTAGTGATGACTTTTTGACTTTTTTTAAAAAAGAATGAGGAAAATTTGAATTTTTTTAAAAAATAAGGGGGGAAATTTGAATTTCAAAAATTTCATTTTACTCTACTCTAATCTACCTTACATCCAAACACACCCTTAGGGCAACAATACAGTATGAGATACATTCGAGTATAATTTAGGTCAAAGAATAAAAACTACCACTTGAAAGTTCAGCCATTAAAATGGGAAATGCCAAGAAGGAAGATCCAGTTACATTTGAGTACAACACTGTTTTCTCTGAAAAGTTGGGACCAAGAACTACGAATATATGTATGTAGACTATGTTACATGGACTCAGCATTAGTATCGGATGTGGGTGCGTATCGGGTGCGGGTGCGCCTCAAAAAAGTATGTCAAATACATTAGAAATAAAGTATCAGCATGAGTACCGAGTGTGGGTGCATATGTGTCAGGTGGGGGTGCGTCATGGTTTTAGGCGAGTCCGTGTATCATAGTATGTAGATGTGTCTCTTGAAGTTTCTAGCCAAAGAGTTTTTTTTTATTATTTTTTCAAAAGCCTGTTTTACAATTTAGCATATTAAATATGACTTCATAAAGGGCATCATTCTTTTAGGATATTCCATACATGTGTATAATTCATAGAAGTATAATGACAAACTGACTAACCAATGTTTTAACAAGGTTCGGCTGTGTACATATGTGTTTGTATCCATTTAAGTTTCTAGGCAAAAGCATTTTAAATTATGTTTAAAATACAGTTTTACAATTCAGCATATCAAAAACGACTTCATACAGGCATATCTTTCTGATCTTCCTTACAGATGCATATCTTTCACAGAACAGGAGTAGTATGAGAAAGAAACAGACTAACCATGGCTCTAACAAGGTTGGGCACATGAAAAGTGGGTTTATGGCAGGCTTCTTTGCCGGCTTATTTGCCAAGGCAGTGGAATGTGGGCCTGCCACATAACTCTATGTTCAAAACAAAAGAATACTCTTAAATTCATGATCAGAAAATTTAAGAGTGCTGGTCAATATAAAATGTTGGAGGCTAGAGATTAGAGAAAACAAAGAAACCACCACTGAAGGAACACAGGGCATAGCCCAGTGACGAGCAGATCAGCTTTTCAGATCTTTGCCAAAAAAAAAACAGAAGCAGCTTCTCAGATCCTCAAAAAGATGTTTCTAATAAATAGCTTCTCTTAAATATGTCATCTCATGACCTTGTGAGAATGCCAATAAATTTTCACGGAGGTTTTGATTCATGATTGAGGGAGGCGTTGTGGTCTGTAATATCAAAATCATAAGGTGCACTCATAGCCTGTTGACAGAGATTTAATGGGAATTTAATAGCCAGCAAATGTGTGCATTTCTGCACAAAAAAAATAATAATAATAACAGCTACTTTCATTAAAAGCAGGTAAGCAATACAAGAGGACTATACTAACAAGCTTACATCCTAAACAACACCACCCCCGTAGACTAAACCACCGAAAAGAAAACAAGCGCCAATAAAGAGACAAAACCTAAAGCAACTGTAACACCCCAACTTGTTTCTCTCGAACTTTTGAGTAGAATTTGGAGGACCAAATTCCTTAAGGTGGGAAGGAAGTAATGACCCAAATTTTTATTTATAATTAGGATTAATCTTGACCCTTGTTCTAATCTGTGACGAACTCTACATGCGATTATTATTTTATGATTTTACGCTATTTAAATATGGATAATTAATTAGTTGCTATGCGGGTCCCATAAATTATTAGAGTTTGAGAATCTAGAGTTGTGTAAAAAGCGGAATTTTATTTGGATTGAACCTTTGAATTTTAGTGATACATCCTGACCCTATTTGGGGATAGAGTTCCATTTAAATTGAACTTCTTTGGCTAAGTTTAGGTTGAACCAGAAATCTTTTGGGCTCTTCTCTTGCTCTTTCTATATATAGAACCCCTCTCCTCTTGTCTCTCATACGAATCTAAATTTTCTCTCTTCTCTCCTTTCCAAGGCTTTTCTACTTAAGGTATGTTTTTTTCTCTTTTCTCTTATTCTCTGCATGATTACTATTTTGGTCATTTATATCTTTTACCCCATCATCTTCATGGTCCCCTTCACGGCATTCCTATCATCATTAGTCAACACCAACATTGAGAACACCTTTGATAAGCCGAGACCCCACCATAGCTGAGCCAAGCCCAGCCATGCCCAAACCATTCCTTCATAGAACTGGACCCAAACTTCATCACCCAGTTCAACTGAGTCAGGCCAAACCTGACCTGATTATAGCCTGACCCGGACGGACCATCTACTCCTTCTCATTCCTTCTTCTCGTTTTCTCTTCTTTTCTCCTCCTCTATTACCCAGCTAAACAGCCGTCCACCCATTTGCCTTCCTTCTCCTTTTTCTCCTATTCTCCTTCTTTTTCCTCTCTCTTCCAATCTTCTTTCTTATTCTTTTCTCGTTTTCTCTCTCCTTCCCCTGTTCCTGAGCCAAGCACAATCCATCTCTGTTACTTTCATCCTTTACTTCTCCTCGTTCACTTCTCTCTCCTTTCCTTGCTGTTTCTTTCTTCTTCTTTGTACTTACCTAAACCAGCACCTAGCTCTCAAATTCAACGTCATCTTCTCCTCCTATTTCTACTGCAACTCCTGCCGTCTCTTCTTCTCATTTCAGTCTTCTTCTTCTTCATTGTTTCCTTTTTCTTTTCTTCTTCTTCTGTTCTTCATGTCATCTCTGCAATCAGTATCTCTTGCTTTCTTTTTCACTGTTCATCTTCTTCGTTCTCCCCTCTGATCGTTGCTGTCTTCTCTTCTCTGTCTCTGCTAATATCTCTCCTTGTTTTTATTCCTTCTTCTCACTCCTGGCTTCCATTTCTTTTCCTCTCCATCGTCATCTCTTCCTTCTTTTACTGCATCTTCTTTTTCTATGTCTATGTTCGTTTACCTTCTTCTTTCTTCCTTGCCGCTCTTCTTCTTTGTTTTCTTCCTCCTCTTTCTTCCGTTTCTGCCCAAACAGCTCAAATCACCCACTTCACCATCTTCTTCCTTATTTTCTTCTTTCTTTCCTTCTCCGTTCCTTCTCTTCGTTTCTCTTTTTACTTTCTTCTTCTCCCTTTGTCTCTGGCAAAACAGTCCCAAGCCATCGATCATTCTTCTTCTTCCGTTTACTGTCTAATCCATCTTATTCTCCTCCTTTTTTTCTCTTCCTCTCCCTCCACTGTGGGTTCTTCTTCCCTCTGCATTTCTCTACTACTGTTCCTCCATTCTTTTCTTCTCTCCCTTCATTGTTATCTCGGTATTTCTCCTACTGCAACCAGACCATGTGATGGCCAAGACACATCTTCTTCCCCCTTTTGCATCTTTTTTTCTTCTTCTTCTTCTCATTCCTTCTCTCCTCTCTACCAGCAGCCAACAATCCACGCCATCTTCTTTTTTTTCTTCTTGTTTTCTCTTCCGGATTTTCTCTTTTCTCTATTTTTTTTCCTTCTCTGGTTGCAACCCATTTTTCTTCTTCTTTGTCTCTTCCTCCTTCCTTGTATTCTTTCTTTTTTTCCTACTTTCTTTCTTCTTCTTCTTCCTTCTTGTTGCCTACAATTCCTCCTCCTCTTTTTTCTTTTCTTCTGTTCTGCGCCTATTTCCTTTTCTTCATCGTTGTTTTTCTTCTCCTTCATTCCTCTTCTTACTTCCCTTTCTTTCTTCTGCGTTTTCTCCTCTGTCTCCCTCCTTCTGTTTTTGTTTGATTTTCTCCCTCTTGCTCTCTTTTCATTCTTCTCTGTTTTCCTCCTCCCCTTCCTCCTTTTCTTTCCTTCTCTGTTACCTCCCTTCTCGGGTTTCCTTCTCTTCATCTTCTCTGCAACAATGCCCACCTTCACAATTAAGAATAGACCCATCCTCCTGTTTCTATCTGATCATCACCGCAAAACCAAGGTTCATGCATGCTACTCCCTTAGTCCTCATCTCTCCGTCTTAGTCCTTCTCTTACTCTTTTCTTCTTCTTGCTTTCTCTTCTTTCTCTTTCCTTCTCACTCTTGGTAAATGGTTAGCCCTCAGCTGCAAACCCCTTATCAAGGTTAGGTTGACTCATGCATGTAATAATCCAGGATTCCTCTCACTGGGCCGCACAAGATATAGTGACTGGTGCCCATTTAGACCCAGCTGCTGACTCTTACCCCATCCTCACAAGTATAATAGGAAATCTGTATACCTCCACAGTTGTGTCACACCTTACCCACTTTCACAATTGATTTACCACTACAACTCATCCAAATTTGGAAATTTAGACTCAGGCTCATTAGTACAATCAGTTGGCCCTCTGTCCTGGCCCACTTTATGCATAAAACAAATCACTTCGGGCCCACCTGTATTATCCAGTCCATGCCTACACCAGACCATGCCAACCCATGATATTTGACACATATCCAGGCCTGACCCAGGTCCACTAATTGGTGCATGTACCCGAATCCTAATTACTGATTTCCAATTATTAATAGGAATCTAAGTCAAACACCCAATGGGTTGGTGCAAGTCAGATTCGCTGATCACTGTTGATCCAGGCGAGTAGTCTTACTATGTTACCCTAGTACTTGAGTTTTCTATTCCTTCTCTTGATTATGCTTTAAATTATAATTTTGAAATTATTGAAATAATCATAGAGCTCCGAGGAATTTTGTTACCTTTGATGTGATGATCATTGGATTTGACATTTTTCTTATTGATATCATCGCGCTGTCATTATTGTTATTGATATCATCGTGCTGTCATTATTGTTAGAAATTTGTCATTTGATTTGCTCTAGATTTGTTCATTGCTACACTTGATATGATTTGAGAATAATAGAATTTTGATGAAAACTTGATATCATTGGATTAATTCATATTTCCAACCCTGATCCTATTTGTGCACTTGAAACTGTGAATTGGAAATTCTTGGATTTTGAATATTTTTGGATTTTGTTATATGTATACTATTGATCTTAAAGGCATTCTCTAAAGTATGGGCAACGCACCATGGGGATGCTCACACACGGATTTTAGCTCTTTTGGGGTATGACATTGGGATTAAGACCCCTTTATGTGATATTCCTAGTTTGCAGCTACACCCAATTTGTTTTGTGGAGATTACCGGTATCTCAGGCCTCGTGCCAACTTAAGATATAAAATGGCTTGTAACTGGCGGGTACTTTGTGCTTGACGCAGGCTTAATTATGGTGCGCACACTTTGACATTTTGTTTACTATAGAGAAGCCTTATCTTTAGATTGGTTTAAAATGTTGTTCCTAAATTGTGATGCTTTGATTAACCCCCCTATGTTGCTTCGAAGACTGTACATTTACATTTTTGTTAAATTTGTATTAATCTGATCTTATTATTCGACTTGATTACTTTTGAGATTGCTATATTTTGCTCTTTGTTGATTTGTTCGAAACCATGGCTTTTAAATTTGATACCTTGACTGTTACCCGTTTACTACGGTTTCATAGTGGGTCTACTTGCAGAGTTGTACCCCTTCCCCCCCCCCCTCTCCTTGTTTTTCCTATATTTCGCAGTTGAGCCTAACATGGAAGATACTTAGCGTGCATGCAGAACCGGGATTGAGGAATGAGTTGCGAGAATTTCGTTTTAAACATTAGTAGCATGTGTTGGAGTTATTTGTTCCTGTGATTATTGTATAATGAGATTTATTAAAATAAAATTCTCCTTTATTTTAGTTTTTGTAGACCCGTCGTGTCTCGTGATTTGAGGGTCCCAAAGACCTCGAATTTCGGGGTGTGACAGCAACACACTAACAAGAAAAACAAAACAGGTCAGGAGCCATTTTGCGAAAAAAGTCACACTTGAGAGCAAGCCAGGCCAGGAGTCATTCTGCGAAAAGAGTCAAACTTGAGAGCAAGCCACTTCCTTCCAGTTATGCACAATTTGGTCCACAAAGCAGGGTTTAAAATGTTGATCGATCAGCACCCAAGATGCAACCATGAGCTTGAGTTTTTCCATCAAAGAAGCAGCATTTTTGGACCTCCCCTTAAAAACATCTTGAGTTTCTTTCCTTCCAAATTGACCAAATTGTTAAGTAGTTAGTTTGTCGCACCTTTAACGCCCAGCCATTTTGGGTTTATTAGATAGCAACTTGAGAGATTATCAAAGCCAACTAAGGCTGCAAACAGGTACCCCAATTATCCGAAGGTTCCAACCCATGAAAAACCGAGTTTGGAACATACTTTAGATTCATAAACAGACCTGGGCCCAAAACCTAGTTTAGGTTCCGATTAATATACAGGCCCGGGTCCATATAGGTTCCAACCCATGGAACTGAGACCTGGCACAAGAACCTTTGATATTGCAAATTGAAACTCGAAATAATCTTTGGTTTGACATTTTTATATTTAATCTTAAGGATAGTAGATTTGATACATTGTGTAAGTTGAACGATATCCTTAATTTAAAGAAAAAATAAAAAAAATACCAAAGTTAAAATAAGTCAAACCAATTTTGGAACTAAATAATTCTCTAGTCAGACCCAGTTCCGAAACTAAAGTCAACGCCTCTTATCAGAAGCAGGTCCGGAACCAACAAAACAAGTTCTATGTATGAACCGGTTTCGGAACTAGAATCGTCATTTAGAAATGGGTTCAGGTCTAGCATGGACCCAGTCCAGAACCAACCTGTTTGCAACCCTAGAGCCACCATGTCTTGGGTTTGAATCCGCACAAGGTAAAAAAGGCCCCATATTGCATTTTGTGTGCGGGCGCATATGCGCAGGGCAAAGAGGCCTCATGCCGCATCTTGGGCGGGTGCGTGATTCGAGGCCGGGTGGTGTCCCGCCCGAGGGAAGGTTGTTAAGTAGTTACTTGGCCACACTTTTAATGCCTAGGCATTTTTGGTGTATTGGATAGCAACTTGAGACAAATGACTACAAGAAAGGACAGTCTCCACATCTCCTTCCCCTTTGGTGATCAAACCAGAGATTTCCAAGCTCGAAATAGGTCCAAGTTTAAAGAAAGCATTTTAAACTTGGTACTTGAAAATCATAGAACCACACCATTTGGAATTTTCAGCTGCATTTACATAGGGCATAGCCGTAGGAGGAAACCAGAAGAAATGGATGGGATGGGTGTTTTTCTTCATCCTACTACTTGGTGCTTCTTAACAGATCTGTTATAGGTATTTTTTTGGGAACAAAGTGAGTCAAACAAGATTATTTTCGTCTAAACAATAAGAAGGATGATTGAGGCAGCAATAATGGAGCTATCAAAATTTAGACATAATTTGCATATGGGAACAGTTCTCCAAAGGTGGGACATTCAAGCTCTTAACAGGGCCCATAGCATAGTTAGAAGGTGCTCATTGTCACAACCATGAAGCTCCAGACACAAGCCATGTTACTAATCAAGAAGAAAATAAATAGAAAGGGAACGAAATTGAACCTATTCTCAAGGGGATTCATACATTTTTGGCTTGAGGCAGTATTCCAATAATCACTAAAAGTGACACAAGGAATGCAATAGATCCCTCAAGAGATGTGATGACCATTGTGATTAGTTGGATGGGTGGAGAAACTCAAGGATCTGTACAATCGCTCCTCTGCTCTTCATGAAAAATGAATCATACTACTAAGCGATGGTAAAGGGTTTCTCAACTACATCTAGCAGTAATCACAGTACTTTGTATCATAAATTGGATTCCCTATCTTTGTGATAGACTTCATTAAATTAATCAAACAAGATTTTCAACTAAAAGTAAAAAAACGAAAAAAAAAAAAAACCTCAGCCTTTATTGGCAATCATAGGATCAATTAATACGAGAAAACAAGAGAAAGGCACCTCAGTGATATTCACATATCGACATCAATACAGTATACCAGATAAAACTAGAAGTTGAGCCAATCCTAGATGCACCCCTTTTCATTTTTAAATGAGAAATGAGAATTTTATATTAACCTTCTTTGGGATTTCCAAAGAAGGAAAAGAGAGGACAAGTTCCTCAGAAAGAAAACACAGAAGGGAAGAGGTAGGGGAAAAGGAGAGTGAAGAAGCTACTACAGTTCTTTTGCATGGGAAGAAAACTGACTATTGCAGTTGATTGTAGTAGTTAACTGTTTCAAGGTGTGAAGGTAGAAACCGGTTTCTCTTCTTCTCCTTTGAATGTGCAATCCCACGTCACAGTTGACTAATTTTATTTTTATTGTTTCATCCATTTATTCTCCAGTTGAGCCAATTGTGATTGTCTCAGTAACACAAAGGTTTAACTATTACGTTCTTTTTTTGTTTTTTCTGTTCTCCCATTCTTGTTCTTCTTTTCCATTATAGATTCATCATCATCATTGTGTTTAAGAATAAAAATAACGGTTGCGGCGGGCGTAGCGGCCTGCTGCCGAAAAGCTAAGTAGCGGGCAATACGTAGCGATAGCGGCACTACGTAGTGGCATAGCGGTGTGAATGGAAAATATCTTCAAAAAAATCTAAAAAAATTTCAAGAAATCCAGAATATTGGAAAATGATGGAATATATGCTTGTTTTGCAAAAGTAACTAGTATAGGGGTATGTAGCGGTCCCCTCATTGCATGAGGTCTTGTCACTGTATGAATAAAAAAAAATAGAAAAAAATATGCATTGCAATGTCGCCCGGCTGCGGGAAAAGTGTGCAAAGGCTACCGCATGACTTTGGGCTAGTGCGGTTAAAGAAGTTAGTCTAAGAGAAGAAGAGGAGGAATAGGAAAATTAGACTTGCTACTTGGAATATAGGAACCTTCACAAGCAAGAGCATGGAGTTGGTTGAGGTAATGAAAAGAAGAAGAATAAGTATGACTTGTATACGGGAGACAAGGTGGAAAGGGAATAAAGCTAAGGAGCACATGAATGAGTATAAACTTTTCTATGCAGGAAAGAGTAATACAAGAAATAGAGTAGGTATAGTTGTAGATAAAGATTTCAACGAGAAACTTGTGGGGGTAAAGAGGTTTGGTAATAGAATTATAGCAATTAAACTAGTGCTAGAGGAAGATATAATCCATATCATAATTGCATATGCTTCCTAAGTAGGACTAGAGAAAAGTGTGAAAAGACAATTTTGAAAGGAGACATGATTTAATGCGAGAAATCCCAAATAGTGATAAGATTTTCCTTGGAGGAGATTTAAACGGGCATATAGGAAGCGATAATAGAGGATATGAGAGAGTACATGGAACGCAAGGATTTGGAAAAAAAAAACGAATTCGGAAATACTATATTGGACTTTGCAGTGGCATTTGATCGTGTAGTAGCAAATACTGACTTTAAAAAGATAGATGAGCATTTAATTACCTATAAAAGTAGGAGTAATAGGAGCCAAATAGACTTTTTTTTAGTTAGAAAACGGGACCGATTGGCTTGTAAAGATTGCAAGGTTATCCCAAAAGAAAGTTCGACCACGTAACATAAGCTCGAAGTTTTAGATATTTACATTAAAAGTAGAAAAAGAGCGGTTGAAAACAAAATGGACCCTAAATCAAGGCGGAGAGATTTAAAGGGGAAAAGACAAATATATTTAAGGACAAAATGATTGAAAATGAAAAATGAAATCTTAAAGGAGAAACTGCAGTAATGTGGAATCAAATAGCTAATTGCATTAAGAAGATTGCAAACGAGGTACTTGCAGAATCAAAAGGAATGAGACATTAATAAAGAAACATGATGATGGAGTGTGGAGGTTCAGGAAGTTATTCGAAAGAAAAGACATTGCTATAAAGTTTAGCAGGGGACCAAGAGTATGAAAAATTTTGAGCTATAATAGAAGGCAAAGAAAGAAGCTAAGAAAGCAGTAAGTAGTGCAAAGTTCAAAGTATACGATGACCTTTATAATAGGTTAGGAATAAGAGAAGGAGATAAGGATATTTTTAAGCTCGCAAAAATAATATAAAAGAAAAGTAGGGACTTAGATCATGTCAAATGTATCAAGGATAATGAGAAAAATGTTATCGTGAAGTATAACGATATCAAAAAAAGGTGGAAGGAATATTTTAGCAAACTTTTAAATTGAGAATATATGGGAGATACAAGAGCTAAGGAGGATACTTCATTATCAAAGCATACTTTTCTCCGTAGAATTAGAGGGGTGAAAGTTAAAAAAGCATTGAAGCGAATGAAGATAGAAAACGGTACAAAACCAGATGATATTCCGATAGAGGTATGGAAATGCTTAGGAGAGGTTGGGGTGAGTTGGTTATCTAGACTATTCAATAAGATATTTGTGACAAAGAAAATGCCGAATGAATGGAAAAAAAGCATTGTAGTACATATATATAAGAATAAGGGAGATATAAAAATTGTACCAATTATCGAAGGATTAAACTTATGAGTCACACTATGAAGTTATGGAAGAGAATAATGGAGCAAAGACTGAAACGAAAGACCAAGATCACTGAAAATCAATTTGGTTTTATGCCAGGAAGGTCAACTATGAAAGTTATCTTTTCACTTAGGCAATTAATAAAAAAATATCAAGCAAAGAGGAAAAATCTACACATGATCTATCGATTTAAAAAAAGGCCCATGATAGGGTACCGAGGGATTTAATTTGGTGGGTTTTAGAAAAAAGAAATGTCTCTAGCGGTTACATTGAAATTTTTAAGGATAAGTATGAAGGAGCAGTAGTAACAAATGTGAGAACCACATGTGGAGAAACAGATAAATTCCTCGTGACTATAGGTTTACATCAGGAAAGCCTTTATCTCTGTGTGTGAATTATGGATGAGTTAATTGTGCATATTCAAGAAAAAATACCATAGTGTATGTTGTTTACAGATATAGTATTAATAGATGCATCAAGAGATGGTATAAATGCAAAACTCAAGAAATAGCAGAGAGCATTAGAATCTAAATGCTTTCAAATAAGTTGTACAAAGACAGAATATATGGAGTGCAACTTCAGTGGACATATACAAAGTGTTGAAACCACTGTCAAAATTGAAACCCATGAGATACCACGTAAAGATTCTTTTTGTTACCTACGCTCGATGATTAGTAAGGATGAGGAAATTGACGAAAATGTAAAGCATAGGCTAAAAGCTAGATGGCTGAAGTGGAGACTAACTTCTGGAGTGCTTTATGATAGACGAATGCCAACGAAATTGAAAGGCAAATTTTACAAGACAATAGTTAGACCAGCTATGACATATAAAACAGAATTTTGGCCAATTAAGAAGATGCATATATATAAGATGGATGTAGCGAAGATGAGAGTGCTTAGGTAGATATGTGGTAAAACTAGAAATGATAAAATTAGAAATAAGCGATTTCGAGAGCAGTTAGGAGTAGCACCAATAGAGGATAAGATTAGAGAAATTCGTTTAAGATAGTTTGGGCATGTTGAGCGTAGGCCGGTAATGGCACCGGTGAGAAAAAGTTTGGCTAAACAGGTGGATAGCCCATCAAGAGGTAGGGGTAGGCCGAAGAAAACATTGATGAAGGTCATTGAATCCGATTTGAAGAAGTTTAACTTATCTAAAGATTTAGCTCAAAATAGAATGGAATGGAAAAACAAAATTCATGTATAGCCGACCTCAACATGGTTGGGATAAGGCTTTGATGATAATTATGATGATGGATTAATGTTGTTTAGTCATTCTTAGAATATAACATTTCATAGTTTTATCTTAAAATACACACACACACACATACGGAGAGAGTTTTTCTATTAAAGTGAAATTTAATTAGAGCCCTACTTTTTATTAGAATAAAATTGTTTGGATTAGTTTTTTTAATGGTCATTTCATAGTTATATTTTGAAATATATATATTTATATATATGTGGAGGGGAATTTTTTATTAAATTGAAAATTGAAAAGGTCCATTTTCTATTAGAGTGTTATTTGGTTAGGGCCCTATTTCCTATTAACTAGAGTGAACTTTCGTTGGGCCCTGTATCCTATTAAATAGCCTATGTTCAGTTGGTGTAAAATTTGGATGTGCTTTATTTTCAGTAGGTGTGGAATTTTTTTATATATAACTGTAAAAAGTAAGTGTGGAAGTTGGCTATGACCCTATTTCCAATTTGAGTGAAATTTGAGTAAGGTGCTAATTTCAATTTAGTAATATTTGGCTACTATGACTTTTTTTATTTTAACATTGTTGCCTCATTATGGAGCCCACCAACGGTTACAACAGGTTCAGTAGGTTTTATTGTTTTGGATGGGCCCATTTAATTTTTTTTTTCAATGTTTTTAATGGTTTTTAATGTTTTTGAATGGCCCATTTAATTTTTATCTCTACCTTTCATCAGGTGGGCCATCATGGGCCCATAACTAACCCGTTAACGAAATAAAATACAAATACCCACTTGCCCTAACTTTCGCACAAAACAGAAGATCGATATATTGGGAAAGAGGGAAAGGAGGAGAAAGAGGAGGAGGAGGAGGACTTGCTGCTGGATTTTGAGCCGACGCCCCTATTGCTACTGCTTGTTGCTGCCGTGGTGGTGCTGCTGCCATCGCTATGATGCTGCTGCTATGATAAGGTTGCCGTGATGCTGTTGCTATTGCCGTGGTCGTGCCATGATGCTGCTAGTGTTGCTATATCAGATATGTCCTCTGCAACTCGTCCCACTCTATCTCTTTCTCTTTCTCTTTTTTTTTCTTTTTCCCTTTCTTCCTCTTTTTCTACTTTTTTTATTGTTGTTATTCAACCAGTTGAGCAAAAGAGAAGAAGTAGAAAGAGGGGCCCTGATTTAACCCAGGCCGATACATAATGGCCGCTATGCTTGTGAGCGCCGCTATTTGGCAAAAAGCGTAGCGCCCTTAGGCGCTACGGCCGATATTTACATCCATAATTGTGTTTGCCTTTCCCTTCTTATTTTCATTATCTTCTTCTTATTCTTTACTCTCTTTTTACCATATCATCTCTCCTCCTCTCATTAATCTTCTTTCTCTGCTTACTCTCTTTTTACCATATCATCTCTTCTCCTCTCATTAATCTTCTTTCTTTGCCTCTCATTAATCTTCTTTCTCTGCTTAGTGTTGATTCTTCTGTTTTTAAATAATCAATGGTATGGTATTCCTAAAGGCTAAACAAGCACATTCTGTTTCTCATAAGGGACCAACTAAAATACACCACCCAAAGGCTACAGTTTTGGAGCCAACATCTTTTAAAGGCCACATTTTTGGAATCAAAATCATTCTTTTATTAAATTTCATTTTAATTGTGAATAAGCATATACATGGACAAATAGAATACAAATAGGGTCAAACGGTTTTATGTAGTTTATTATGGTGCTGCATAACAATAGAAGCTAAAACAATGAGCATGCATATGTTTATTTCCTGGTTTTAAGGTTTGCCCAGCAAATTACAGCCCATGCCTAGGTTTGAATCACAAGCCTCAAGCTCTAGCTGGGGGTGGCACCTAGTCTGCACTGTGTGCCATGACTACAATGATATTTCATGAAAATACCAAACGGTAGCACAAACCATATCTCAACATCAAAAGTGGACAAAATATTCAATAATACTAACAGGAATAAGCACCAGGACAAATTTCAACTGGAAAAATCAAATGTAATAGGAAAACGAGTGAAAGCTACCTCTGGGGACTCCAAATTTGTGTTCAAGCAAGATAAAAGATCCTTCGGCATATCATTTTTAAGCATATTTGCAAGTTTAGGAGTAAGCAAAGCTCTGAGAGCATCGGCTGCAGCCTGATTAAAAGGTGTAGCAATTCCTTCAGTACAAAAACCACTAAGCCTTGAAAGGGCCTGAGATGCACGTACGGCATGCAAGTTTTTAGCAATTTGCACACTAGCACCAACACCATGGGCCTCTGTCACATCAGTTTCCTCAGCGGTTGAGTCATACTGAAGCAGCAGAGGTAAAAGGTACCTGAAAAAACATACACCAAGAAACAATGAAGAACAGAGTGTTTCACATTAAACTGTGAGGATCAACTAATTAACCATCACAAAAAATGCAAATGCAAACTGTAAAGTTTTCTCCATCACAAACGATCTTGTTCTACTACAGCAGAAAAGAACCAATAAGATATGGATGACATGTCAAACCAGAGACCTAAATGGACAAGCAGTCAGACCTACTAAAAATAAGAGAGCAGCTTGACCCAGTGAGCAATTGGTTTGCATAATAATAACGGATAATGTGCATTAATAATATACTGAATTAAAATAATCAGACACGAAATTTTTTATCAACCACTCAGCACATACCACAAAACACCAGCCGTAAGCAAAGCATCTTGCAATTCAGATGATACAGATATGTGTGCAGCAGTTTGAAGAGAAGCATCAACAGCAGCAGGCACAAGCTCTAGTTCTGTACAATGCACAATATCGTCAACCAGTCCACCGAATTTAAGCACCTCAACTCTGGCACTATCAAACTGGCTCAATACCGAAAAAGTGCGCATCACATTTGTAACAATTAATGCAGCGGGTTCACTCGCAGGTGTAGTGGGCTGAACAATGCACATGCAGCGAGAAAGAAGGGTTGCCAGAAGAGGTATGCCACCATCTCTAACAAGTTCTTCACCATTCAATGAAGAAGATGCACACCTGAAACAAGAGATACAAAGAGGAGGTGCAAGGCCATCTTTAGGACCTATTTTCATACCAAAAAATCATGAGGAACCAAGACAAACACAAGAAACGATCAAATATTAATGACAGGGATATACGCACGTCAGCCAAATGAGCTCTGACGCTGCAACAAGAAGTGGCACTCTATCAGAAGCAAGAAAATTGTTGTCATCCTTGTCCACAGTGACAGCATCGAGCAACATTGGATAGCCAGCATATTTAAATGGCTCCAAGACATCCCCATATCGCCGGTACAATATACATTGTCCCTTCAATAGAAGCAACAACCTCCATGGTTGAGGACCTTGAAGACCTTGCATAGTAGCCTGATAAAAGGAATTCAAATCTATACGTTATGCAATGACCAAAATAGCAGAAAAATAAAATAAATTTTGTGATTTACTATAAAATGGCAGAAAAATAAAATAAATATATAATTTGAACTCCTTAAAGAATTTAAGGAACATTTGGAAGATGGTCAAAACTTTTTGGAGGGAATTTTTAGTATCAGCGTCATCAAATGCAAGGCCAACATTTCACCTTTTCACATTAAGTTGAATGTAAAGCAGCACAAGATAAGATGGCTGATGGAGAAGCATGTGAGGCCTGCCTCAGAGAGAAGGGAGATGGCGGGAAAGATCCAAAGAAAATTATCTAAAGCCTTCCAAGCAGAACTCAGTAATAAATGCTGAAGCCTCGAAAAAGGGGTTTCATACACAGCCTAAGACCATTTACAGTTTATAATGATGAGTTTACACCTCTTTCTCTCTCTAAGCTTTAACTGTTTCCATTAATTCATACTTCGGATAATACTTAGCATTAGACCAAAAACTAACATTATACTCTCACTGTCCCTTCCTCTCTGAATGAGAATTCTATCTCCACAATAAAAACAAATTAAAACTCACAGCAGCCTGAAAACTGAAGAAGAAATCAAGACACTCATGAAACAATCTGCAGCACACAATAGCCACCCTTTCAAACCAATATTATCACTAGATAATCAAGCAGCTTTAAGTCATTTACAAAACATAAGGGTAAGTCACAATAAAACTAGATCATCAAGGTGATTATCTGATAGTGTGGTGAGTGTCAATTGACATTAACTGATATGAAGCAGCAGAAATCAGTTATCATATCTGTTGAATTGATCATAACCAATCAATCAGTTAACATCAAATGCTGAAAGCACGTTTACCTGCAAGCGTTCATAGGCCTTCTGCACAGCAACAAATTTCTCCCTCCCTTCTGGATTTTTGTCAGGATGATATTTCATTGCAAGCTTCCTATATTGGCGTTTGAGCTTTTCCTCATCTATGTTCTCAATCTTTCGCTTGGTTATGTTGCCAACCTCTTCTTCAGGCTCACTGGGTGGCCTACTATCACCATGATCACCAGATATATCATCAAGGGATATCTCCAATATTTTGCACGCTTCTTCTTCAGAAAGATCCATGGGCCGTCGTGTTAACTCTTCACGCCACATTGCCAACAATGACTGTAGAAACTCTACATGCTCAACAATTGGCCAATTTGGAAAGCGTATCTCATCACACAAGTTTCGAAGGTAATATCGATGACACCACATTTCATCTCTTAACTCTGGATATGTCACTGGTGGCATAGGAGCATAATCATAAAGAGAACGGCAATGTTGCGACAGTTTCTGAGGAAAATCTCCAAGGTGCTGCAAAACCTGAGAGAGCAATAAAAGACATAAGTGTGAAGCGAATATTGGCATGTGCTGCGTGCTCTGTTAAAAAAATGGACAAAAAACAATACAAACAAGATAACATCTAATAAAACACATCTTTCACAGCCTTGTGTGAATTACCTGACGAATCAAATGTTCAGCTCTCATCTTATGTGTCCAGATAATCTCTGGAGTATCAGAATCAGAAACCATTGCTGCAGCAAATGCAGCTGGCCCACTACGCTCCAGCACATACAACAATGATTCAGGCAGAAGCCCACCCAACACACTACGCTTTGCCAAAGGCAATGATGAAGACATCGCGGCCTCTTCACCACCATGAAATGCTTGATGGACATGTGTCAAAGAGAAGAGCAGAGCAATTGAATGGAGATTAGATCCAGGATATGCCAGGGCAAAGTAAAATGCCCCAGTGCTGTATAATCGTATCATTGCCTTGGGATTTCTAGTTACAATTGCCTTCAGTAAAGCAGCTGCACCATCAACTATACTGGGCTCCCCAGTAAGCATAGCCTGATTTTTTTTATAAAAAAAAAAAAAGATTCAAATTGAACAGATATAATAACCACCAGATAATCAAATACATTTACATTCAGACTGCAGAAACTGTGAGAGAGAATACATACAATAAGCAAGAAGTACAGGTAAATTGCCATGGTAACAGAGGGAAGGGAAAATCTGGGACTAGTACCAAGCACAAGTGGTGTACTAACTGACTATATTGCATGTATTTGTGCACTATAAGACAAAGTTACAAGTTCCATAATTGGTTCCATCATGAACACTGGTTGAGAGTGAACAAACAGATGTTGAGAAGAAGGATGGTCATAATAGTCATATGTCAAACACGACTAACCCCGTTTCTACATTCAGGAAGACTACAATGAGGATGGACAATTAACTATTCTGAGCCAGGGGACAGACTTAAAATTGTTGTTCAGAGGTACTGTCATTCTGATTATACAAAACAGACTGCCACTACCTTTCCAATGAATCCTTCATTTCTTTCAACAAGATCACCCCTTCATGAAATGACAACCACAAGACTTTATAGTTAAATGCTACAATAGCTTTATCTGCTAGTGCAAATTTAATCGATGCACATTCAATGTGACAATGCTAAGATGATGATGGTGGCGATAAATAGTGGGGTCAAAACCAAAAAGGATCCATGCATATCTTGTGTTGCCTAAATAGTATAGTAGAATACCTAGCGAAATGAGTTGAAAATGAAATGGACATCTGTCTTCAATCAGACAGCCAGGCAGCTTTAGGATATACACAAAAGTTTACAGATGCAATCATATTTTCAAGGGCTCAAAGTTATCCAATTTCGAGTGCCCATTAATGCATCCAAGCCCATGGCCCACTCATATACAAGACAACACTCAAAAGGCTTGGTCAACCAAGACTTCTAAAAGTGGGCCCCATCATCACTTCAAGCGACAATTACTCACACTCAAACAGAGTCATCCCCAGCCTTTTAGAACAATTCATAAAGGACAGGAACCCGTGGCTCAATGGAAGATGCTCACTATTGCAAATTGCAACCTTGAGGTTGTGGGTTCAATTCATGTTACCAATAAAATAAAATAAAAACTCATAAAGCATCTTAGTTGGGATTGAAGATAGAAGAAGAGTGTCATAGTATGGAATGGTAATCCAGCCCAAATACAATCAGGGATTGTTTTTTTTTGTGGGGGGGGGGGGGGGGGGGGGGGGGGGGGGGGGCCGTTAGTGACGTCCAAGAGGCAATATTTACATAATCCTCCTCTATTCTAATGCATTGAATATTGTTGTTTGATTGATTCCAGTACTCTTGAATAGTCAATTGCTGATGGCTCAATTGGACATGCAAGAGAGATAAGTTTTCCAGGCTGAATGGGTTACTTTCAACTGTAATGATTCTTATTTCCTAATGACATTAACATTGCTCCCAAAGAAAGGGAACCAGCCGCTTTAAAAAAAAAACTGAAAAAATGCTTTGAATATGTGTGGCTTTATCTCAATAAGTAAAGCATTTAGCATCCAAAAAGGATGATGATTACCAACCAAAAATAATAACAGTGATGATGAAATCATCAGTTAGAGAACATTGCATGGTGCACACGTTAGTCTTTTGGTTGTCTAGGAACACAATATGATAAGAGCCATTCAAAGTCATTACTATTAATGTGAAACCAGCAATCACTATTGAGTGAGCATAATCACCAGCACAGGCAAAGACAGAAACCGAGAAAGAGATACTTGAGCATTATATCCTACATCCATCTAGAGAGAAAGGGGCCAAAAGTTTGTCCTGGCTGGATCATGCCAGCTGACGAGGGACCTCCAAGGCTCCAATTGTCCATCCGCAGGCCCTAGTTTTAAATGGCCATTAACATGCATCTAAATGCAGATGGTCCAATATGCGGTCCCTTAAAATCATGTGCACCACATTGTTATGCAAGTGAATTGTGATGTGCATTTGATCCTCCCTCTCCATGTATAAATAAATGTGGATATATTTGTCATGTTTAACATGCAAAAATAAGTCCAAAATATACCTGTGCAACATGTGGAAGGCATCGTGGACTTGACAAAATCCGCTTGACCCGTGGTGTTGGGGTTACTATCTCTCCCGCATCATCTAGATCAGAATGTGCTGATACCATACTATGTAATATAGCCAGAGCAGCATCTCCCACCTAAAAATTGGGAATGTTAAATCCACCACAGGATCACAATATAAAAAAAATATATGAAATTAGGAAAGAATGGCCAAATATAAGCAAACAAGAAAATGATGTGGAAAGTTTTACGATAGCTGACTCCTTATTTCAAAGACAACAGAAGGCCACAATTTGAATGGAAGCAACCGGATAGGGAACAACAAAGCAAAGCACTGCACTCCTACTGGATAAGCACTTAAAATAACTCTATACAGCAACCAAACCTAGCAAAATATGATACAGCAACCAAACCTAGCAGAATATTACTGTACATAGAGCTAAGAGTGAGAAAGGAAATTTTGTATGAAAAAAGACACCTGAGTTGAAGTGAGAACGGGAACGCGGACAGCCAGTGCCCAACGCAGTTCACGGATGTCACGCAATCTCTTCCAGTCGAGCATCCCAGATGCCCAGCACCTGGTTGTCCAATCAATAGTCTTTTTAGACCAGAATCTTCTAATGGCATCCTTTTCTACTGGTCCAACTTGTACACCATCCTTGTCAATGAGCATCCACTCCTTGAGTGGCTCCATAAAGGCAGTAGCAGCAATCAAATTAGATTGCAAAGGAATAGAGGTCCTTTCAGAAGCTTCATGAGCTACTGTCAGAAGATCCACAGCTAAAACACATCCCCCAACCAAGACACAAGCCTCTACATTTGAAAGAACTTTCATTAGAACCTGCACAAGAAGCAACAAAAGAAATCAACATTTTCCAAATCCGGTTGATGACCTTCATTTCATCAAACAATAAGACACACAAACCATGGAAACCATTAACTAATGGTTAAGCAAAAAAGAAATACAAGTTAGTAGCAAGATGGTCACTGCTTATGCCTTGATGCAATGTAGTCTAGAATATAAACATGATGGGAAAAGGACAGAAAGGGCATGAAAAAAAGGAGTCTAAAACAAACTAAAAGGAAATAGATACAGCAAGCACGCTCGAATAAGACAGCAATAAACGTTATATTAATTACAAAAGAAGGGAACATTGCCTTTATCAAGCTTTTATTAGTAGAAGCAGGAAGCATTTCTGTTACTTAGGAACAAGATTCACTAACTATATGAAGAAATTCTATCTGGACTAGTATTCTCCCGAACCCTCTCCATATACCTAAACTTTAATTTAATTAATAATAAATTTAATAATCCCTTCCTCAATTTCTAATCATGCACCTCAAAAAAGCGAATGTGGTATGAAGAAACAAGATACAAATACCTTATGCAGAATCCCGGAATGAAGAACGTAAACACTACAAATAGGTCGAATGAGAATAGGATCAAATTGGGTTAAAACCTGAACCAAATATATATGGTTGGATCGAGGACCCAATCTCAGAATCCATGACCAAACCCAAGCTTGGGCCCATTATATTTGATCAGGTTTGGGTGGTGTACTTATAACCCAAAATGCAAATACTATGAAGATTAAAATATAATTGTATGTCTAATTATAATATTCAAGTTTGGGTAGAGTCCATAATCCTATTGTTTAGGTTCATTGGGAACTAAGCACGTGGATCCAATGTTAGCCATAAGCAAAACTCTGACCCAAACCCAATAGTCGTTAATTGATTCAATTGGGTCAGCGGTCTGATTCATTAACAAATATCAACCTTGATTGCAGGTAGCCCTCCTTTGAGACGTTGGAGTTTTTAACATAGCAAACAGAGAGATCTATATTATTGGGTTGTTACTTTTATGGCTGTCATGGGGTGACGATGGAAAGGAATACATAACCATACATTCTAGATCTAAAAACAAACCGGAAGCAGTTGCAACTCACAAGAAAGGCTCAACATCGAATGATTTAAAGAGCAACTCACACAAAACAGTTTCATGGTATAACAATCAAGGTTGGAAAACTCAGCGGGTTGACTCTTGACTCTGCCAAGTCACCTTGTTTTGAGAAAAGACCAAGTCAAATATAGAGTAAACTCGGTTGAGTTAAATATAAGTAATAAATGCTTGAGATTTGGAGTGAGCAATTTAAAATGATTGACTGAAATGTTATAAATCAACTCATTTGAATATGTTATTATTAATGCATGTAATATATGTATATCTAAATTCCATTGAATGTGTTGTGCATGTGCAACGTATGTGTAAAACCAAATCACGCCTTTTCCCTTTTTTACTTTTGTCTATTCTATTTTTACTATCTCTTTTAACTCTCTTATTGTGAGCCATTGGGTTGACTCTTTTAACTCTCTTGTTGTAAGCCATTGGATTGAGTCAATCCAATGATTGTAGAGCTTCTTTTTTTTAAGAAAACCTTGGGTGTGTGTGGTAAATTCACTTCACAAGTAAATTGAAGTGAGGTGACATTTTAAGATACAATAAACAAAAAAGAGTCAAATCAAAATACCACATTTTAAAAAATTCTTCCACCTTTTTACACTAAAAAGTTAAAATGCTACTTTTTCATCCCACTAACTGACAAAAAATATCTACTTTTAACACAAAAAGTCAAAAAGATTCCTTCTCAAGCCACTAAAAACAAAAACTCATCATAATATGATTTGACCCCATTGTATTTTATTCTCTCTTGATTTGAGATTTCAACTCATCACACTTCACTACACCATATATTCAAATAGACCCTAAGGGAAAAGTGAGAGTTTCTCTAAAAAGACCAAGAAAAAAAGGGAGGAAAGAAATTTTGAAAGCTTGTAACTTGCAAGTGGGTTCTTAGAGCTTCACTTGGTAGTTGGCTTGTAATCTCCATTAAAGGTAAAGAGAAAGCTTTACATTGTTCTCTTTTGGATGTAGGTCATACATTGTGACTGAACCATGTAAATCCTGTGTCTTATGTGTTTCTCTATGTTGTTACATTTCTCTACATGATCATGGCTTGATGTATGTTTGCCTTAGTTGCATTGCCATAGCACATGGTTAGTGATTGGTATTGGAAAATCACATTGCCTACCAAGTGTTTATGGAAATTCCCCAACAACAAATTCTATTAGTAACTATGTTTTAATATTTTTAAAAATATGACTATCCCTATTCATCAATTTGACTATCTCCGAGTCACTATTTTAAAGATGAACGAGTCACGTCCGAGTAATGAGTTTTCCAACCATGGTAACAATATATGATATTTGGAATTGTCGGAGAGAATGATGTGGGGTTGGTATCCTGTAGTAATATAAGGTTCTTTGTATAATGTGAAGGGTCCAGTCAGTGGAGCCTGTGGGGCTCACTAGTCTTTGCACCCTTTTTTTTTTTTTTTGAAAAATAATATTTCCAGCTACCATTTTGGAAGAAGGAAAAACAATTTCATAATGGAAAAGCTTAGGAGTTCATGTAAGCTCCAAGTAAGGCTGCAAAAAAGTTGGGTCCATTCTGAGTCCTAAGATCCACACTAGATCCAATCTTGGACCTGTTGATATCATGTTGTGGCAGGTCTAGGGTACCTAAACATAATCAATAGATAACAGTATGATAATATAATAAATTACTATATCTGTAACTGAGTAGGGTCCATCATCATGTCATTAAGGTCCTTCAGGTCTAATCCCTAGACCAAGAATCAAACTATCAGATCTTAAAATTGGAATGCAGGGCAAAGAAACATTTATCAGTAAATGCAAAGAAAATGTACAAGGACAAATACAATCTAGACTCTCAGCCCAACCATTTACAGCCTCAGCTATAAATAAGGTCGCAGCATGTGTCATATGAAGAATTGTAATACCCATGGTTGGAATTTTCGAACCTGTTTTAAATACTTAAATTGTTGATTGCATTATGGGTCCTATTACCATTCAATTCCTATTAGGATGAGTTATTTGCTTTTAACATTTGTGTAAAATGGTGATGGACCCATACCTTGTTTAAACCTTAGTAGTTGAGTGGTGAAGAGGGCGCGACACTTCTATCCCAAGAGAAGTGAACTTTTGAGGGGAAAGGAAGTCTTGCCATGCAAAACTTCTAATGGGAGAGAAATCTTGCACATGACTCTTACCAAGAAAAGGGGAATCTCCTATATAATCTAGGGAGTCTCTTATTTGCCTCATCCCATCTTCTTCTAAAGCTTCGGAGAGAATCTGAGAGAGAGAGAGAGAGAGAGAGAGAGAGAGAGAGATTCATTGTTTAGAAGGGAGCTTCGATTTGTAAGAAGAAGAAGAAGAAGGTGACCAGCTGGTTAGCAGTTGATGGATGTCCTCTCTACCGCACATCACGAACATTTATAAAAGGTGAGTGGATCTTCTACTTTAATGTTGTCCCAATGTGTTTGACAAATCTGAGATTTAGAAGTTCTATTATTGGTGCAGTGAATGTAGAAAGCTCTAATAAATCTGAACGGTAGTGCATATGGATTATATAGTTGTACAGTGATTCCATGAAGGGTGGATAGGAAGGTGGGGTAGATAGATTATCAATTCGCGATGCAGTAGGGAGTAAACTTGTGTGGCTATATTGTTTTTTTTTTTTTTTTTTTGGGGGGGGTAACAACCCTGGATTGCGTTGTGGACTAAACAATGTGATCAATGGCTATGGATGCTAGAAACCCTTGTAACAACAATGGAGAAGGATATTAGAGCCTGCCCAATTCAGATTTCCTTGGTAAGATGCAAAACCATAATTGAAATCTGGATTTCTACCCTCTCAGACCGTCTGGGACACCTTTTGGGGCATGGGGTTGTCGGCCTAGGTGGGCCATATGATGGGAGATCAGCACCATAGATCTTAGAAGAGACCCATGGGCGACTCCAGTCACGGTGGACCCTAGAGGATGGGGCCCTAGATGGCCCACTATTTGATGTCCTATACAAGACTTGGCGTGAGGAAGACCTTAGCAGAACCGGGATCTATCGAGACTTGTAGGGATTACAATTCTGTCGAGTACATATTTCGTTGGGAATTTATAAAAAAGCCCCTACTGTCATCATAATAATTACATAAGAGCCCTTCCACATCTTATTAATTAATTCTTAAGGGATAAGGCCTACTATTAAGGATACTTAATGATATACAGACTGCATTTTGGATAAGTTTATGATATGGAACCCTGAAATTTGTGGAAGGTGATAGAAAGGAGATGGCCAGTCATACATAGACAGCTATATTGATAAGTAGTGGGTAACAATTCAATGGTCCCAATACATGGGGCTGGGCATGTACTAATTAATAGACAAGAAAATATTCTTATTTATAAATTCCATTGTGCAAGATTTTATGGAATGGAACAGGCTCTGAACTATGCACGATATGATCTATTATGGTTGTGAGATTTTGGACCACTGGGTTCCATTTGAAATTCGTTTATTCTGTCTATGAATGTGAATATAGGACACTAAGGTCCTGAAGCAATGGGTCCTATGGGAAGCCGGGTGAGGAGATGCATGTGGCATATCGAGAATTGTGATATGTAAAGATGGTACAATGATGAAGGCTAAGTGCAAGGATGTAGTTCAAAGATGTGTCATGGTATGAGGTCTATTCATTGATTGAATTATTTATTGTTTATTATTACTAACTTGTTTCTAATGATGCCATTATATTAATTGTGGATGCATGTTAGAGTAGGAATTCATTCACCAGTTTATACCGATGTTGGGTTGCCCTCTTCAGGTAACCGAATTGCGGGTGGACTGGAGAATGGCGAAGGTCAACCCGTAGCGTTTGGCATGCATGGCTAAGGAGAGCGTTACATCAATATTTAGTAGTTTAGGAAAATAGATAGTTTTAAATATTTTAATTAGTTTGAAGAATTTTATTATGGGAATTGCT
This sequence comes from Sextonia rubra, assembly GCA_037013555.1. Classification (NCBI taxonomy): domain Eukaryota; kingdom Viridiplantae; phylum Streptophyta; class Magnoliopsida; order Laurales; family Lauraceae; genus Sextonia; species Sextonia rubra. The sequence continues at coordinate 21,015,207 of JASUAD010000001.1, read as the reverse complement.
AGACACTGGAGACACTATTAGTTGGTTATTTAATTGGTTAGATTATATAAAAGACAATTTTAATAAATGATGTTTATGCCTTACGTGTTCATTTGATTTACACATGTGAATTGTATGCCAATGCGTTATAACTCAAATTCCGACAAAGCCCCGAGATTTGGGTCGTGACAAGAATTGAGCACTACCCACACAAGGATCATTTTCAAGCAAATATCCTTTTAGTGTCCAATATCTCATTCTGATTTGACTTCTCCCTCTGGATATGGTGAAAATAAATATTCATGGAAGTTAAATGAGGCATATGGTCCCTTCTAGAGTTGCATAATAAAGAATGACAAACATATTAATCAAGAGAGAAAAAAAGATAAAGGTGAGAAATTACCAGCCTTTCCGGGTCTAGTTGGATTGATAGATCCAAATGGGGCAGGTATCCTTGCCATTTAGGAAGCCAAAGATTTGGATAATATATTGTCGTGGAATAGAGGAAGCTCCCATCCCCCATGAGAATTTGATATCCAAATCAAGCAAATAAACTTGTTGGGGGATTCAGTAAGGACACAGTTTAGGCAAGTCAAGTTCAAGCCACATGGCAATAGCACAATTTATGCAAGTGAATCAGAAAACAGATAAAGAATCCTATTCACTGACAACGTTGGGATGGCAACGACATAACTTGGTGGGTGGTCACACATGTTCAAATTAGTCATATTTTTTGTTTTGCCATTTTATTGGGATAAGGCTTTGATGATGATGATGATCTATGTTTTGTATATTTTTGTATACTCTCAATAGCTCAGCTATTCTGTATATTTTAATTCAATAACTCAGTTGTTATCTCTCTCTCTCTCTCTCTCTCTCTCTCTCTCTCTCTCTCTCTCTCTCTCTCTCACACACACACAACACGCACTCACACGTGCGCACTCATGCTAAAGCAGGTGCCTAAGTTTAAGCTTAAGTCAATGCCAAAGCCGGTGTCGATGTCTTAGAATAGGGAACACCAAGTGAAAGAGCTGCCATCCGAAACTTAAGAAGGGGGATGAACTACTTTGATTTGAGTCTTGCAGATAAACTGAACTCGCGGAGATTGAAATGAGAGAAAATGGAAAGGCGCTTTTTCCACCTTTTTCAGAGTTGAGTTATAACACCTGGGGTAGTCCACACTTGATCAATCCGGCTTGAACTGGGCCTTTCCTTTGTTGTTAAGCCTTAGCTTTCTCTCTCATCCAGCTAATCAAGCCAACTGTTCCTTCAGCTCCCATGTGTGTGTGTGTGAGCTTTACTTTGCATGCGTGTGTCAAGTCCACTGTTCCTGCAGCTCCCATGCGTGTGTGTGAGCTTTACTGTGGGTGTGTGTGTGTGTTAGCTTTACATTTCCTTTAGAACACACACACTGTGTGTGTGTCAGCTTTACTCTGTGTGTGTCAGCTTCACCTTTACCTTTAGAACATGTGTGTCTTTGTGTCAACATATGTGTGTGTGTCAGCTTTACCTTTACCTTTAGAACACACACACACACACACACACACACACAAGCCCAATAGTAAGCCATAATCTCTTTTTTCATCTTGAAAGTAAACCAGTAGTGTTTTACTAGGAAAGAGCAGGAGCAGAGACAACTCATTTCTGGTTTCTCACAAAAAGCCCACTCCACTCACCTAGAAATCCATATGGATCTAGCTTAAGTCAGAATGACCTTCAAAGTCATTAGTGGAAATTCAACAAAAATCTACCCATCCATGATGAAATGTGCAGGTTATATTCTTTCTTCCCCCAGATTTTTGGATAAATAAGCCAACAACAGTTGTTTCACACATGCCAATACTCCAGTCAACATTTTAGGATTCTCCACAATTTTCGGAGTTGAAGTCAACATTTGCATTGATTTTTTTCTTAAAGGCCAAAGGCCCTTTCCTGTCCAGAGTTTATACTGCACCACACATGTCCAGATTTATAGCAGCTCCGAAAAGAAAAGGGTGCTTTCCATACAGATGTTCAGTCTCAGAATATGTTTAACAGGCTTATACTAACAGAAGTGCATGGGAACAACAGCAAAGAACTAGATTTTCATTACCACAGCATCTAGCAGGAGACAAACAGAAAAACCTAAGTAGCATCAGGAATTTCAGAACAAAAGGCTACCTTTAGAAGAAGTAGTAAACGATGCCTTAAAGCTCGATCATCCGTCCTATCCAACAGAACTGTAATGTGAGCAGTACCATCAAAAGGACCAATAGTTTTATAATGTTGTTCATAAACAATTGCCATCGCCCTTGCACAAAGTTCTCGGACCAATGAACCTCCACCTCCTCCAAAACCATCTAATCTTCCCATATCACACCAATCATCAGATGAACCCAATTCATCAGGTATAGCACCATCCACAGTAAGTCCTGTATCAGCATCACACAGGAATCGATGATATAATGCTCTGAAAAATGCCACTGGGTCTCGAAGTGGAAAATCTTGTGCACGGCCACTGCTTCCACTCTCAAGTAACAGACGCAGGTAATATTGACCAACACAAACTTCTTTGGATAAGCTGGGATAACTAACTGAGAACTCAGTATAGTTCCATGAAATTTGAGGCACGTTATCTTGACCAGCTGCGGCATCAACTATAGCACCCCCAGGAACAATATCTTCAGTGCGAGCCTTCTCAACATCTAATTTATGAACCTCAGCTTGTAAAGATTCTCTCAGTTCTTGCCTCGTACGCTCGTTCCATATCAAGTCTGCACGGTTGTGGTCTAAACCAAATGCTCGCCAAAATTCTGGCCAGTTACAGAGTAGTCTACCAGATCCCACTGGTGTGCTCTCCACAACAACCTGAGCAGGGGCAGGGAGGCCTGACTTAGGAGAAACAGTCATACCAGCATCAGAGTCAACTGAATCTGTAGTATTTGGATCCAGAGCCTGTGAAGTAGCAACAGCAGAAACAGCAGCACCTGAAGCATGAGGATGAAAAGCAACCCCAGAGGATGAAGATTCATTTGGTGGATTCACTCCTAAAAGAGCAGAAGGGTGGACAACCGAAACCTGAGTAAAATTTGAATCAGCAGCAGAATTTGGGAAGGCATCTGCAACTCTTGAAGCTCCAGCACCTACTTGCTTAATCAAATCACCAACTTCAGCATTACTAGGTAAAGCATGATCTTGAGACGCCACACCTCTCATGACCCTACCCTTCCTCTGCTGAAGTATACGTCTTTGTCTTCTCCTTAACAAAGGTGCATCTTGATTAGAATGGTTTTGCGTGTCATCAAGTGAAATATCATTAGACCTCGTGTGCAAATAAGCGACCAGACCAGGAGGAAGAACTCGAGACAGCAAATCAAGAGCAGGTTGATAAGAATCTGCCCAAAGAGCTACAAGCTGACGACTAACATCACGCCGCTCACCAGCAGGAAGGAAAAAGGCATGCAACAAGTGTCGCAACAGAGCACCATCTCGCAGCGCAGCATCGCGCATGGACTCTGCTGCAATGGCATCTTCCTCTGCAATGGTACGCATGATTACAGCTACAGTTTCTCTTACACTTTCTGCAGGATGTCCAAACAATGCAAACAAACGACGCCTCAACCCAGCCACTTGTCTTAATAATTCAACAAAAGTTGTGTATTGAGTAGTCTCTCCATGAGGTTCACAAAGCATAGCCTCAAGAACTTCCACAATGGACATCGACAATAAAGGAGACACAGATACAGGCTTCAATCTGTTGACAAGAATAGTACCATAGTTCTGATGTGAAAATAACACGGCTTTGGTGTGCATAAATGTTGCATGACGATCTCCCTTTGAATCCATCAACAAATTTGAATCCCCAGGGCCACCACCAACTAGTACCGCAACAAGCCCTGCAGCCTCTGCTGCTACACCTTCTGAGCCATTTCTGAGTAGCCCCATTATTCTCCCAACGGCAGCAGGAAATGACATCACATGTGAAGCTGCACTTCTTGATGCAAGCAACCTGCGTAAGCATGCAATGAAGCCCATCACTGTTGCGGCTGCTTTAGGTGATGGAGGTGGTGGGGGAGGTGACTCTGGGGGAAGGTTTTGGGTAGCTGGAAGCATTGTGATTAAGGCCATTAATGTCACCTCGGGTACTTCTATGTTGGAGGGCACTCCAACATAAGGGATGCATGCATTGAACTCTCTTATTCTACGCCACAACCTAGCTCTCGAACCAGGAAGTGAACCCCCTTCGGCTACAGCATCTTTTGCAGCTGCTGCTAAATGTTTCAAATGCATGGATGCACTCTCCATATCAGTGACAGATCGCTGTTGTCCAGTAGGGAATTGTTGGAGTTGCAAAAAAACTCTACCACAAGGAGGGTCAATACGGTGACCGGGCATGGTTAACCTTGGCAATACAGGAACAGGGCACTGACCCTGCACGAGTTAAACCATGACTGATCGTGTAAGGAAAACCCAGTTGGTCTGCTAGAAGGAAGTAGAAAATACTGCTAATTCAAAATGGAACAATAACGTCCAATGTGAGAATTGTAGCAAATGTTCTCAAATCAAATAACATGCATCAACATGAGTACACAACTACCTACTTCTGTTTGCAAAACATCCCGAACTGCTGCCAGCAAGCTATCACGAGAGGTGCTTGCATAAACCTGAAATTAAACAGCAAGGAACATATGCTGACATTTAGACAGTTTGTTCAGATGTACTATTTAGAGGTTTTTTCCCTCAATTAATCAGGTTGAGGAGTCAAGTTCTTACATGAATAGGACAACCATCACTGAACTCAATTGCAAACATCTGTGGTTCTTCAGCAAATCGAACAAGAGAACTTACAGCGGATAAGGGGCGAACAATCACAGCCTACATACACAACAAATTCTCAGCCAAAGTACCCACCATAAACTTTATACATGTACAAACCCCATAGAGTCTTTTTTTTTTTTTTTTTTGTAATGATAACTTGTGACAAAGAATATGCCGGATGAATGGAGAAGAAGCATTGTAGTACCTGTATATAAGAATAAATGAGATATACAAAATTGTACCAACTATCGAGAGATTAAACTTATGAGTTATACTATGAAGTTATGGGAGTGAATAATGGAGCAAAGACTGAGAAAAAAGATCAAAATTTCTGAAAATCAATTTAGTTTTATCCAGGGAGATCAACTATGGAAGCTATCTTTTCACTTAGGCAATTAATGGAAAAATACCGAGCAAAGAGGAAAAATCTACATATGATTTTTATCGATTTAGAAAAAGCTACATATGATAGGGTACCGAGGAATTTAATTTGGTGGATTTTAAAGAAAAGGAATGTCCCAGAGGTTACATTAAAATTTTTAAGAATATATACGAAGGAGCAATAACAAATGTGAGAACCACATGTGGAGAAACAGGTAGATTCCCAGTGACTATAGGTTTACATTAGGGATCAACTTTAAGCCCTTATCTCTTTGCATTAATTATGGATGAATTAACTATGCATATTCAATAAGAAGTACCATGGTATATGTTGTTTGCAAATGATATAGTATTGGTGGATAAATCAAGAGAGGGTGTAAATGCAAAGCTTGAGAGATGGCGGGGGGCATTAGAATCTAGAAGTTTTAAAATAAGTCGTACAAAGACAGAATATATGGATTGCAATTTCAGTGGACACATACAAAGTGTTGAAACCACTGTCAAAATTGAAACCCATGAGATACAACATAGAGATTCTTTTTGGTACCTAGGCTCAATAATTAGTAAAGATGGAGAGATTGACGAAGATGTGGAGCATAGGATAAAAGCCGGATGGCTGAAGTGGAGACTAACTTCGGGAGTGCTTTGTGATAGACGAATGCCAACAAAATTGAAGGGCAAATTTTACAAGAAAGTAGTTAGACCAACTATGACATATGGAGTATAATGTTGGACAATTAAGAAGACGCATATTCATAAGATGAATGTAGCGGAAATGAGAATGCTTAGGTGGATGTGTGGTAAAACTAGGAAAGATAAAATTAGAAATGAGCGCTTTCGAGACTATTAGGAGTAGCACCAATAGGGGATATGATTAGAGAAACCTGTTTAAAATGGTTTGGATATATTGAGCGTAGGCCAGTAATGGCACTGGTGAAAAAAAGTTTGGCTATACAGGTGGAAGGCCCATTAAGAGGTAGGGGCAGGCCGAAGAAAACATGGATGGAAATCATTAATTCAGATTTGAAGAAGTTTCACTTATCGAAAGATTTAACTCAAAATAGAACGAAATGGAGAAACAGAATTCATGTAGCCGACCCCAATATGGTTGGGATAAGGCTTTGATGATGATGAAATGATAACTTTTATTAATCAAAAGCTTTACAGTATAAAAGATCCATATTGAAAAGCGACAGGGGAAAACCCACAAAAATTATTTATATTCACAATTTATGAGAGAAGAAAATATCAAAACAAAAGGTCTAAAACTCACCACTTTATGAATAAATGGGGAAAAGTGAAAGATTGTGATCAATGGTGAAGTAGGGATTTTCTTTTTTTTTTTTCTCTCTTTTTTGTAGGGGGGGGATCCACTTGCGGAAAATCTAAACCATTCAGAAAATAGCACTCTCCCTCATAGTCTTCAACAGATTTTCACTTAAATGGTCCACAGTGAGAACGATAACTTCTAGAACACTTCAATATAATATTATAAAAACATAAGTATTTTGTAGAGATCAATCTGACAATCCTACATTGTATTGGAGTGAAATGTCTCATTCAAGGCCCACCAAAGTTATCTACATGGTAAGGATAAGGAAGAAAAGAAAAGAAAACAATTGAACAACAGTGAGCCCACTTATGAAACATCCAAGTCATTGAAAAACAGTCTCTACATGTGGTGTATTGACGCAGCCTCGGATCCACAACGGTGATGGTATGGTGATGAAAAAGGGTGTCGAGAATCTCTATGGAGGAGTTTGTCGAATACGGATGGATTCCAATGAGGACCAACTCCACAGATGGGAATTGGCCAAATTCCTCTCAGAACTCAACACTTAAGAGCGATCATTCTCAACAAACCAAAGATACAAATCTTAATTGAATAATCATGAACAACTCTCCCAATGGAGGGATTATTTATTTATAAAAAAAAGGTTGGACATCCCCTTTCCTAGTAGAACTCTTCTTTCCTAAATAATAAAGGAAACTAAACTTGCTTAACAATTCAAATAAAATAAGAGTCCTAATTTTAAGGACTTCTAAATAAATCACAACTCTCTAAATAAGACTCTTAAGTAATTAAACTTCTGGCTAAATAGGTATCCTGTTATGCCTGTGGACTAGGCCCAATGGGCTACCCGACCATGGGTCTGGCCTACATCATGTATAGTCAGTCCCCTCAGATTTTATTCAAATGACTCACCTTCAGATTAACAACTTTTGGAACACTCAAATAAAATAATATAAATAATTCAATGACTTCATATAAATCAATCTGACATTGGGCCCATATCACATTGACTTAAATTTTTGAATAGGGCATTTCTTTTTTGTAAGGTTTAGATTCTTATTCAATGGACCCCCTCAAGAGATAAGTCCTAGAGGATTTGCAATCCGATCCTATTTTGATTTATCTTAAGTGGGCTCCACTCAAGAACATCAAAACCTTTAATTGAGACGGAAAGAAAACCATTGGGACGTGGCATGCCCACTTTGCCAACGCAAGGAGGATGAGAAGGAGAACTTCATGCCCAAAGAGGGAGGAATTGAATGTTTGTTCCTTTTATATTTTTATAAGAAAGCAAAACACAAGAATGCCTGTATTATTTTCTAAAATTCTCTGTTCTTGGTGACGAGCAATGACTGTTAAGGAGGGGTAAAAGAGTATGAAATAGAATGCCCATCTCAATTCGTAAAATTTTTTCATTTCAAACAACAAAGAAGATATTAATGGCGGGCAATTGCCCCCACTCGACCCCACTTGGCTCCATCCCTGATTGTGATTCATTTAGAACATTGTAATCAGGCAAAAGCAGATAGAAGCAAAGTGCCTAAGTTACAAGTAAATTAGAATCTTTCTCATTTCAATAACAGCACCTAGGGGTGTAAAATGGGTCGTGCCAGCAGACTAGCCAACCCAGCCAGGCCTGCAACTAGCTTTGCCGTGCCTAGCTCAGTTTGGGTTCAGCCCAACAAGGATGGGCAATGCCCCAGTCGGGCTGGACCATGCCGCCTATGGGCCAGCCCACATGCCCCTCCTATTTAAATTTAAATAAATTGAAGGAAACTTTATGAACTTTTCGGATTTTCAGCTTGAGTTGAAAATCCTAAAATAAATGCATAAATATTGATGCTAATTTACAAGAAAAGAACAAAACTTTGATTATTTGAAGTTTTACTTTTTTTCAAAATAAAAAATTAGAATTTTTTATATAAATGTCATGTAGGGACAGCCACGGTCCAAGCACCCTAGCCCAGTGCAGCACGGCAAAGGTACTAGGCCATGCTATGTCATAGCACGTCCCAAGATTCCCTAGCCTAGCACGGCCCAGGCGTTGACCGTGCCACTTTACACCCCTAAAAGCACCATGCAATGTATGCATTAGTAGTAAATATAGCCTTGTTGTTGTCACAAACATAAGGTTGTAGATTTGAGCCATGTTACCAATCCAAAAAACAAATACATAAATAAATATAATTTTGCTATTTGCATATACAAAATTAGCCCCTTAAAAGAAGAAAGTTAACAAAAATTTTCCATTAGCACGAACAAAATTAAGTTAATTAACCCTCTTAAAAGAGGAAAGTTCAAAAAAAGGCATCAACATTATTGGCAAAAAAATGAGCAGACCAGAAACAAACTTAAAAGCCTCAACGACGACAAATACATCAAAAGACAGCAAACAAGATTAAAGAACCCATTAATAGACCTTCAACTTACCTCATAGTTCTCTGGACGCCTTTCAACAAGAGAGACCTTTGTAAGAATGAGTTGACGAGAAACAGCATCACCTTGCTCCCCAAGCCCTCCCTTAGGCCCTACTCCTAAACTCAGTCCCAAAACATTAGTTGTACCATGAGCAGCAGAACGCAACCTCGTCACAGACCATCCTCCAAATGGTGTTTCATCAGCCCCAACCGCCTCCATGGCTGCACAACAGGGTAGCTTCTTTAAAAACTGTGCCAAATAAAATAATAAAATAAAAAAATTGTGCCAATAACCAGCTCATTTTTTTATGGGAAAAAGATACATAGCTAGGATGAGAAGACAGTATTGTGCCACATAACCAAGCAACACAAGAAGATTTTTAATTCATGAGAAAGAACTATTAAAGGATAGCACAGGCTAACTTTAGGAAGACAGTTTGCACACAAAAATGGATACTTTTATCATTAAGTGATGAATATAAGAATATATTCGAAGCCATGCATAAAGAGAACACAACAGAGTTGCAGCTATTTCCATGCCTTCAATGCATAATATGCCTATCGCATGACCGACAAAAAAACTGAAGTCCTGATTATTTGCATAGAAAACATAGAAATTGCATACATAGGAATTCATTATCAAATCAGCTCCACCAAAGGATTATTGAAGGAAGAGAGGAGGTGAAGGATATAAGGTAACGATGGAGATGGGACCTTGACTTTCTTAGAATTCAAGTCGACTTTCCTAGAATGTAAGTCACTAAAGTGATGGCAGGTATTCATTTCCCATCTTCCTTTGATTCAATTTTCTTTGTTAAAGCTGACTTTAGTTGTATCTTGGATATTTTTGTTAGTCATCCCTTGGGTCTCAGAAACCTTGATCGCAAAAAAAAAAAAAAAAAAAATGAAAACTGGGCTTTCCTACCTAAATGGTGGTGGAGATTTGGGGGAGGGAAAGGGAAGATCTATGGAGGAGGATCATTGCCAAAGCATGCTGAACACAAGTGAGAGGTAAGGGCTGTAGAAAAGTCCCTCGGTATTGTGTATACCATTTGTAGGGTACAATTCAAAGTTTTGGAGGATAATGCAATGTCAGCAGGAAGTCGTTATTTTCATAGTTGTAAACCATCTTGTTCCGAGAGGTTTTCTTTTAAGTCACACTATATAATGTCAAATTCATCCTCAGAAGTTTGTTCTTGATGCATGGGTAGGTGGCTAGGTCTGGCACCATCCAAAGTGGAAACATTTTGTTGGCTAGCAGTTGTAGTAGAGTGTCAACAGCTGATAATCTCAGTAGCAACAGAATTACATCAGAGAATAATTCAGACGTTCTACATGTAATAAAAGGACAAGAAGTCGATTAACCATCTCTTTTTACCTTGTAATTTTTCATTGTCATTTTGGGATCATTTCCTTCAAAAGTGTGGTTTGGCTTGGTGTATTTCAGGATCCATCTCCATGTTGGCAGATGCTTGGATGACGACAACTTTTCACAAATGTTGGTCATTACAATGGAGTGATCGTACTTTCATTTGCCATTCCTTGGCCTATTTGAATAGAAAGGGAATGATCGTACTCTCAGAGTATCGTTGGCATGATTAGATGCTATATTATTTATAGTGATTTTAAGGATAGCAAAGTGGATTATGATCAGAAAAGAATTTGAGAATGAGACACTTGAGAATTGAGAGGGTTAAAATCAAAAGCTTAACAGTACAAAAGGATTACACCAAAAAGCAATCAAAAGCTTAACTCAGTTGAAAAGGATTACACCAAAAAGCAAACAGGGAAGAACCCACCAAAAACGACAGACACCGCACAAAAGAGAAAACACAACGGGCAAAAAGAAACGAACAACAAAATAAAGCAGAAAATCTAAGGAAAGGAGGAAGAACCCAAGCTAATGGAGCCACTTCCTACCAGTCCATGTTTGTTTATATGTGGTAAAGTAAAACAAGGGAGGTAAATTAATCCTAGCTGGTACCCACTTTACCTCAACCATGTTCAGTTGACAAAAGCGAGTGGGAAAGTATTCTCCAGATGCAACCCACTTTACCTCATAGTTTACCTCATAATAATATGGCAATGTCTCACACACACACACACACACACACACACACACAGCCTCATACAAACAAACACAAACATTACTAATAAGTCCTTAAAAAATGCATCATTTTATTATCATTTTAAGAGATTTTAAAGACTTATGCATTAAAAATCTCTTCATTTAATTAGAAATCATGTGTTTATGAATTTGAGCATCAGTATAGTGTTTTCATGCAAAATTCTTTCAAAAATTACATTTTTCTCATAAAATCATAGAACTTCCATTTTTGGATTTCCATTTTTAGAAGGCTTATCAAATTCACCTTATCACATAAAATAACAAGGTTTTTTATCATCATTAATTACTTAAAGAGAAATCATGGTTAATGATGAAATTTAATTCCATCATTTTATGTGAATTGAGCCCGCATTTGTGCATTTGTAACTTGTGGTCAACATTGTCAATTTATTTAAAGGTCACATTTTCTACGTAGGAAATTGATAGAAAGGACCCACATTGAAGATTTAAAGCTAAAGAATTAAATGTGAGGAAATCTAAGAAAGCGAAAAATAAGAAGAAGAAAAATGAAGAAAAGAAGAAATTGAAGCACAAATGGAGCCCACATATCACATGTGGGTTCATAAAAGGCAAGTCACACTCAAGGTGGTGGAGCCCAATATTTCTTGTTGCGGAATTCACTACTAAGGTTTAAGAGAACTGGAAATCAGAAGGCCATGACCATATAGATTGTGTGGGCTGAAAAATAAATAACCCATGGGATGACATGTTTTGGAAACTTGGAGAGCTTTACAAAAAACCCATGTTGCTTATTTTAGTTGTTTGAAAAGAGGAGTTCTGGTCACACATGGAATTGGAAAGTGGGTTCCCAAGGTCCTCGTCCATTCATTATTTAAACAAAAGAAAAGAAAAAAGGAATCTTTGTTGGCCAAGGATATACCCATATTGGAAAGAATACTAAACCTATATTTGATAGGCCCCAAATCATAAGTATGCAAGATCCATTCACGCCCGGGAATCTACATTCCCCATTCCAGTCCCTCATTCCACACATCCAATACCAACACAAAACCCTCCATAATCCATACAATCATTCACAACAAGGTCTCCACATCCACTCTATCTCACACCCATCACCACCCATCCTCTCCATCAAGTTCAACCCAATGTGGGTTTCAACCAAGCCCAACTTTGGATCCATCCCATCCATTCCATCATAATCACCTCTCTTGTGTTCATCTACTCCCTTGGCAATGCATGAAGAGCGAAGATAACGGATTATGCGCAAGTCATTTTTTCTTGATGTCTTGATGTAGGGTAAGGAGAGATTTCTTTTTCTAGTTTTAATTATTTTTGCGGATTATTGGTTGCATTGGTCCGTTTTAATTTAAAATACGAAATTAGTAAGGTCAAGGTATCCTGCCTTAGATCAGCATCATGTGTTTGTATGTGGTGACAGTACGCACCTAGTGCAGTGTTCTTGTGTTTTTTAGTAATTTAGCCGATATGATGTTCTAATTTCCCATAATAAAAAAACTAATTTTTTTTTTGTTTTATTCTTTATCCTTTATATTTAAATGATTTTATTTCTGATTTTTAGTTCAATGCATGGTGTAATTATTTACATTGGTGGTTTGATCTAGTTTCTTGTTTTGCAATTTCTAGTTCCAGGATTGTTTTAGTTTAAGAATTTTAGGTTAGGTTTTATTACTAATTTGTAATTTGATTTTTAGATTTGGGATTGTATTTTAATTTTAATTTTCAGTTTAGTAGTGATCTTTTATATAGATTTTTAATAGGCTAGTATCAGTTTTTCAATTAGAACAGGTTTTCTACGAAAACTAGTTCCCTATAGATTCGATCCCGGACTTATCGGGTAAACTACAATCGTCGACTTTGCACTTGGGGTCCACATCGATCAATCACTTCGCCAGAAACTTTATCTCACATTTTCCACAGTTGTGACATTTACTTTGCCATAAATTTACCAACAATGTCAACAAGCATGCCTTAAGGAAAGGATCGTGGTATCGTGGTCACCTCCTCCAAATGGAATCTTAAAATTCAACACCAATAGAGCATGTAGAGGTAAGCCTGGTGCTATGGGAAATGGAAGAGTTTTGCATAATACCAAACGGGAAATATAATATGATTTTCCAAGTTCACAGGTGTCAAGAATACAGATGAGGTTCAGGTGATCCGTGTCTTGGAAGGTATTAGGAGTTTCTAACACACCTTCCAAGACAGGTTAATTGTAGAAAGTTCTTCCTCCAATGCTATCCCATGGGTGACATCTTCAGACAAGGGACTCAGGAATTTCCTGTTCTGCTACAATGAGATGAAATTATCTTATTCTATCCAAGTGGTGTTTTTGTCTATCAGTAGATTGGGTACCGGGATGGCAAACTCCTTGGGTAAGCAAGTAGTTGTTACAAATGTTACCCCACATGCTTCTATCATGTAGTCCTTTTGATTAGGTGGTGTAGGGTACAATGCTCTTGTACCTACTGTTATTTTTATGGCTTTTTTTCATACTCTTCTGTCACTTTTAATGTTAGTTACTCATTGTCTATCCAAAAAAATTATAAAAGAACTTGATGTAGCTCCTACTCATGATCTAAATGTAAGCCATAAGTATTGTGATTGATAGTGAGACAAAGCAAGTCAAGAATGCATCAATCATTAAATAAATCACTCTCCATATAAAACAAGCAAAGAGATATGCAAAATGCTTAAGAAGCATACCTCTTTTCTTGATAAATTCTGCAGTGGTCAATGTTTGAGTACTGTCCACGGCTAGTGACACACCGACCATAGATTTTGCAGTTTTAGTCTGCACAAAAGGTTCAAGAAATAGCAATAAAATATAATTTTCAAAGATCACCTGAAAATATCTGAAAAATAAAAAAATAATTCCTTATGTTTGCCTAAAGATTAAAGCATTTTTTTCTGGAAATGCAATTTTTTATGTTTGTTGAGACCATTTTACCACCTTGAGCATTCAACCTCTTTCTGGGATAGGAAATTTTGTGTGTAACATTCATTTTTACAGTATAGTTCACCCATTCCGTAGCTTACCATAAAATTACCATCACACAATGAAAATGGGAATATGGTCAACTCCATTGCAAAAAGAGGTCAGAAAGTCACTCCTCACATGATACATCTACCTGACCTGTCCTTAGCGGTTTTTCTATGACTAATCCTTCTCAGTTATTTCCCTAAATCTGTTTCTTTCCCAATAATATTCTGGGTTTTTTATTTATAATGGTAACTATGCATTCAACAACAACAACAAAATAACAAACAAACAAACACAAAGCATAACAGTACAAGAGGGCTATACCGCCAGTCAGGCAATAATATTCCATTATTTTTTGTCGCAAAAATATGCCATTTAATTTTCTTCTAAATCAATTAAAATTTAAAAAATTAAGGAGGGCAACCACAAAAGAAGACAAACTCACCAGATTTGATATGATGGCGGCATTTGTGGTCCCCGAGGAAGCTACAAAAGCTTTGCACTTTCTTCCATATAAGGGGCAGAGAACAAAACCTCCATGTTCAGCAATTTTCTTGCCATAACTATCGGCCAAAAGTATAATGGCAGGTGCATCCATGTCTCTAAAATCCAAGCACCAACGCAAATCCCCAGATTTTCCATCAATAAGTTCAACTCCCACAGCAGTAATTTTCAATTTCTACAATAACATAGTTTGCATTTAGCATTTCTGAAGCCCAAATTGCTTTAAAAGATAATGATATAAAAATATGACTGTCAACCTCCCATAACAATATGTTATTTCATTTTCCTATTTCTTTTCTTTTTTTCTTTTTTATGTTTTGTTTTGAATGATGTCTCATAATAAGATGGTTATGTCACTGTTCTGAAATCTTACAATTTACAATTTTAAACAACTGCTATTAGAAAATTTTTAAATCACATGCTCAAATTCCTTTTCCCAAAAATCTCATTTAACTCCTACAGTAACTGACTCTAAAACAAATGCCAGGTTCTTTCTTTTACTGGTAATATATGTATATTTATTGGTTGGCACTCAAGAAAAAAGTGTGCCATGATCCTATCATGGGAAACGGATTAGTGCCCTAGGATTAAACTTTAGAGTTGACCATATTCACCTTCAAGAAATTACTCTCTCAATACAACATTAGGCAAGAACTCATAACAAGGTTGCTGTTGCCTTGAGTCAAAAAGTTGTCTTGTTGTCTACCTTAAGATTGCAGGTGACCAGTTTCGACACCTTTACAGACCTCTATGCTGGAGACAACAACTTCAGTCATATTTGGTCACGCTTAGAAACAGGGCAGCCAGGAGAGTACACATTGCATGACCATTTTCTCTTATGCAGTCCACGTCTATGAATTCCAGACTGCATAGTGCTCACTTTGAGAAAAGCATATTGCCAAGGTACGTGCGGGATCGTGTGTGGGGCATGGAGGTTGGGACAAAACTATCACCTTACTTGAAGAGAAGTACTATGGGCATGGATGCGGCAGCATGTAGCCCGATATGTGGCTCAATGCAAGGTATGTCAAATGGCAAAGGAAGTACAGAAAAGCAGACTGTATAAACCCTTGCCAATTCCACATGCACCATGGGAGGATGTAGGTGTGGATTCTAGTTTAGGATAGCCCCAAACCTAATGTGGGCATCATTCAATCTTTGTCGTAGTGGACCATATCCCTAAGATGGCCCATTTTATACCATGTAAGAAGACCCATGATGCATCTAATGTTGCAAGACTTTATTTTCAGGAGGATGGTAAGCTATATGGTGTGTCAAAGAATATACTTGTGATAAGGACAACTAATTCGTTAGCCATTTCTGGAGCATTCTATGAAAGATGCTAGGTACCAACATCTGTTTTAGCAGTGCCTATAATCCATAGACAGATGGACAGACCAAATTTGTGAACAAAAGCCTTGGAAATATCTCACAAGCCTTGTCTAAGCATCAACCTAAATGATGGAATAATGTGCTTTCACATGCAGATTTCTCTTAACACCGATCTAAAAACAAGACAACCCAAAAGAGTCTGTTTGAGATCGATCATGGGATGAACCCTACTAAAGTAGTGATCCTATTCCAGTTCCCAGGACATGTTGGTCAATGAGATAGTAGATTTGGCCATACATACTCAGAACATGCATGCAATTATCAGTGGAATAAAGGAGGGAGAAGAAGATGCATTGATGTTAATCAATTGCTAGAATTAAGGATTACAAAATGATTATAATAAATCAATGAGATCAACTATCCAAAAATGGCTAATAATTATTCCCTTAGTAACTATACTATGCCTGACTGAGACTCAAGTTGATATATATATATATATATGATAAATTACGTGTGACTACTGTATTACAAAATGATTACAATAGATCAATGAAATCAACTATCTAACAATGGTTAATAATATCTCCTTAGTAACTATACTACTCAAGTGGATATATTAATGTGATTTATTACAAGTGACTAATGTACGTGTGGGTCATGTGGGCTTATTTTGTTGGACCACACACCACACTTCTGCACTCCCCCTCAAACTGATGCAGATTCTGACAAAGCATCAACTTAACATATTGTTTTCCGATTTATTTCATTACCAGTGACTGCATCAAATTGTTGCTCCATGTCATTCTCTTGCTATACTGATGTTTACTTTCAAACTGCCCCATGTGTAACGGAAAGCATTGCCCCACTGGAGGCTTATAAGTTATAATGATGTTGCCTCAAATTGTTGCTCCATCTCATTATCTTGCTAAAATGATGTTGACTTTCATACTATCCATGAAGGCCTATTCCTTGTGCTATTATTTGGCTTATCTGGATCGTTAGGAATGACAAGGTTTTTAAAGGGGTGGCTTCATCTTTTGAAGAAATGTATTGTTGGATGTTGATCCCATTGAGATAGCAAAATGGGTGACAATGAAAAAAGAATGCTAGTTTTTTCTTTTTTTTAGATGGTTCATAATTGGGAGGCATGCTTGGTTAGGGGACCATGCAAGGAGCTCAAGAGAATTGGCCTCCTCATTTAAGCTCATTTCGATTCAATTTAATGGTGTTACTTGCTAGAAGAGGCAAACCAAGGCCATGCAGGAATAGGAGGTGTGATTTGCAACTTCAAATGTCAATCATTACTCTCCTTATCCAGGTACATTGGCATCAAAGATTCGAATGAAGTCGAGGTCATCTCTATTCTAAAAGTGTTAAGGATATGTGTCATTTCCTTCAAAGAGAATTTTGTCCTAGAAAGCAACTCTTCTAGTGCTATCTCTTTGGCATCGGGAGAGGTTAGCCTCCTTGGAAGTTTCATTTCTATCTTCATAAAATCAAATATGTTTCTTCTTTGCTTTGAGTGATCTTTCGCCATTTTCTTCAGTTTTTTTGACAAAGCAGTGATGGTTCAAACGGGGCGAGGAACTAGCAGGGTAGATCATAGTGTTTCTTTTTCACAGTTGTTTGCTTCTTTGGGTTCTTTTTGTTGAGGTACGGTATATAATTCTCTTATACCTTTATGTATTTTTGTGGCTCCTTCTGCCTTTGTAGTGTGCTCTTCCTTCCTTCATTAATAAAATTTTACTCATTACTGCTGTAAAAAAAAATTGTGATATTAAACAAGAATTTCCAAGATAAACATCCTAGTCAAAATAGCAATACATGCATCACATATAAAATTAACGTTCTGGGGGGGGGGGGGGGGGGGGGGGGGTGGCGCGAAGAATAGAACAATAATTAATTCGCTGTAATATAATTTGGGAATGATTAATGATCCTTGCTGACTTTATTCAGCAAGTTAATAACTCAAGTCATGTACTGTTCATATGCATAGTGAATTATCACACGCAGTTCATATACCTAATTAATCTTCAGCAAACTTATACTGCAAATCGTGTAGACGGAGCATAATACCTACAATAATCACAATTATGTGGCATGTAGCAAAGAGATCAATGACTTACAAAAGGGACCCACTCTGAAGTCCTCCTGCGAAGGTGAAGTACTGGAAATTCTGCTACCGCCCCAATCTTGCTCCACCTGATCCTGTGCAATTCTGTCAAAATGCTTGCCCTAAACCGCGCCGAGAACTTAATCCCTTTAAACTTGCCACGCCCATCAGTCCGCACGCTGATCGTGAACTCGTGCGAATTGTCATCGCGTCCCAGCACTGGCAAAGCTCCCTCGTAATCGTTCCCCACATCATATGAATTGGTCACTGCGAGCGTCGCGGGATCCAAGGTGATGATGGCAACATTCGAAATGCAGAGAATTCGCTTGTAGCGCCCTCGCCACGAGTGCTTCACGACGTTGTAGCGGGCGAGATACTCGAGCTCTTCGGCGCCTGCAGCTGCAGGAGGGGCAGAGGGAGAGGAGGAGTCGGCGGAGGGGGGCTGGCGCGGGTCGGTGGCGTGGCGGCTTACAAAATCCATGGGAGGGAGGAACTCAAGGTAGTTTGTTCGACGCGCATTCGGGCGGAGGAAGAACCAGAATCCCAAGCCACCGCTTGCGGCCGCCGCCGGGCTCTGACGAGACTGATTCGCCCCCAGTGCTTCCGATGGTTCAGATTCTTTCGCAGCAATGAACCTCTCGATTTGAAACAAAAACCCTGGCCGAATTCGATGTGAACAGAAACAGATAAGCTTAAAAAGCCTGGAGAAAGATTAGGGTTTTTGGAATCCCTCTCTTAAGATCCAACAGCAGGGAATTCTCCGATGAAACCATTGAAATTATCAGATGCCATCGAAGAATCGGAAAATTCAAAAAGACGAGAATGAACTCCACAATCAAAGACAAAACCATTAAACACTCGCGATCTTTGCATCTTCTCTTTCTGTTTTTTTCCTGGAACTGATGCTTCTTCGCATCAGAAAGGTAGGCGAAGATGTGAAATTAAGAAAAGCGTATCCGACGAAACCCTAGGAATCACGATTGGTGAAGATCGAGAGAGAATAATCGATTGAGAAAGAGCAGAAGAGTGAGAGAATGAGGAGCTGGAGCGCCCCGTATGGAAGGCTGCTAAGCTGGTCTTCTCCGTTAAATGACAGCTCTGTCGCCCCCATTTTTATATTTGTAAATTTATACTGTCTTTGGGAACGCTATAGGGCCCCCGACGCGCTTTTTTTTTTATACAGCGGAAAACTCCTCTTAATTCGCCAACTGATTGCATGATAATTATAACAGTTTTTTTTATAATACTTTCTCAAGCGGTACAAAATATATAGAATCAACTACTACATTTTGCATTATAAAAATAGGAGCATAAAAGCACAAAACATCTATATCATTGATAAATTGTGCATGCCAAGCTAGTTTATGAGTATTGCATTTACTTCTCTACCTATACGAATCGCTTTATAACTTTTAAAAGTTTTTAGCAGCTCTTTAATTTCATCGACCAAAGAGCCTTTGTCTTGAGCAATTAAATGATGTAAAGTTAAATATATATACCGTAAACAAAGAATTATTTACAAGAATAATGTCCTCATACCAATATTACAAACCATTTGAATGTCTCTTAATGCCATTACAGATTTAATATCATCTACTTCATTTATCCGCACCTTCACTTTGTTCATCATCATAAAAACATTTCCCATATTGTATCAAATGACAGCCCCCACGCTGGCTTTTTGTATTTCATCAAATCAGGCTCCATCTACATTAAGTTTAAAACACTCAAAAAAGGAGGCTACCAACATAGCATTCTCTTTTATTTAGCATTCATTTTAGTTGCCTAAACTTTACTATAGCCTTGCAACAAAATTGCAATTCCTTCAGCCACCACTAATTAGATATTGGATGGAACAAATTGATGTGAGGTCTATCTATATATAAGATTTTGAGTGGATAATGTCATTTAAAATTTAAAATTAATAATATTAAAATTAGAGAATATTCATGTGCATATGTCTCTCACCAAACACTCCTTTTTTGGAAAGTATTAATATACAAGAGGGCAAAGCTTCACACCTTTTTAAGCTTGATAGGTCAAAAAAAGGAAGTGTCCATCGCTAAAATGGTGAGAGACATATGCACATAAAGACTCCTCATTAAAATTTAATTATGTAAAAGCATTATTTTTTTATAATTTTGCAATGAAAAATTAAATGAGCATCAAATTTACACTTTCCACTCATCGTGGGTCCCATGGTAAAAAAAACTCATTTAAGGGAGAACCGGTTTTGAAGGCTAGGCTAGTTATTGAGAAATGCGAGCCATAGAGCTGTCAAGGTTCAAGAATCCCAATGGGGAGTGGGGAGTGGGGTTTTTGGAGTGTTCTGGACTTTACAGATTAGGAGAGTAGATAAAGCCATGACACGTGGAGTTGATTACTTGATTATGTAAATTATTTTTATCGTTTTAGAAGTGGTGGAGAAAATTGTCTAGTTTAGGGAAGCAAATACATAGATAATCTTTATTAGAGAAAGTTTGGAGGTACACCACATGCGAATGCGATCAATCAAAATATTTTCATTTGATTCCACGTTCCATATTAAACGCCGTGATGAACATTGCTTTCGTTTTGATTTATAGTACGTGCATGGAAAGGAGGGTTTAAATATATTGTTTTTTAAGCAAAACATACCATCTTTTTAATTGCAAGATTGTCGCTTTTTTTATTGGAGAATTGCATTTAGGACATGTTTGGCATCTGTGTGCATGAAAAAATACATATCCTTTTGTGCACGTGAGTGGAATTTTCACTTTTGTTTAACGTTGATTTTTTAGATAAAGATCTCTGTATGCAAGTATTTATGGGATCAAATCTCCCTATCGGACTTTGTAAACCTGTGGAATGAAAGAAAAATGGAGCTATTGTGAAATGGAATGTACCTTGATTAGCTTTAGAAACCACATTTTTAGTCTTGCAATCAATATTCGAATTGTTAATCATGTTCAAAAGCCCCACATTATGCTATATTAAGCTAATAAGTTTTTCAATCTAATTTGAATTGTCAGTTACAATTTAGACTATAAGTTGTTAATCTTTATTTCATTATCTTTCCTAACTACACACTTTTAATTTCATGCAACACCTATTTTCTCTCGTATAACTATGCACATTTATTTCCCACCCTTCCTCCTTAATTATCTACAAAACTCTTTTATGGTCATATCCTTTATTTCATTTTTACATGTTTTTTCGCTTTTATTTTTATAAATCACTTACCCTTTTTCCTGTATACTATACCTACTCTCAATTGTAAAAATAAGTATGGTCATGCATTTTTTTTCTTATTTTTTTCTTTCTAATAATTTTTTTTTGTTGTGCATTCTATTTAGACCATCATCCAAGTGAACCGAGTCAATGCTTACATTTTAATTGTATGAATATTTGATTTACATTGTATCATAATATATTTGTGCTCAACACAGGTTGCAATGCCATGGCTATTTGAGCGATTTAGAAACGTTGGTTCCTCATAGATTTTGAGATTTTTACAAAAGGTCCTTGTGTTGGATCATAGTTTTTTGAAAATTTGTAGGCCCCATTTGAAAAATTCAAACCTTACAGTATATTCAGAAGGTTTAAAATGGTTATGAGTTCAAATTTGGCAGCCAATTCATCATGGATCATAAGAAATTAGTTTAAAAAAAAAAGACAATTGACTGTTGATTTCCCATGGTATATAAAATGCGATAAACCAAAAACAAACTGTTGTTTTCCAAAATTTTAGTTTTTGTGGGCCCTAGAATCACAGTCTGAAACATGATTTATTTTAAAGAGGTCAAATATAGCTAGTTGCTCAAATTTCAATGGTTGATCCTTACTACATTTTGAAATATTTGTAAAAAAAAAACAAGTTCTAAAGTATTACTGTATTACTTTTCTTATTCTATGAAAACTCTTTGCATGATTTGAAACATTCAAATTCTCTAGATGGTCGAAAAATCACTTTGAGATGAAAAATGTGTCTTGGATTTCATAGCATTTGTAAAAAAAAAAAAAAAAACAACCATTGAATCGTACATCATACAAGTGGCAAGAATTCTCTCTCAATCCTAAACCTATAATTCTAATTGAGACTTCTATATGAGGTTATATAGGTTGTAAGAAGTGGAGCGAATCTTCAAAATAGGATTCCTCTCTTTTACTAATTTTCACAGGCACAATCCTTAGGGCATGTTTGTTTGTAAAAGTATTAAGAACTCTTATAAAAAATTTTCAAAACTTTTCCTATAAGTAAAATTCAAAATGCTCAAACAGACACATATATAATGCAGCATCTAGAAAACTGGAATTTTGAAAGCTTAAAATGGTAAAGGTTAATATTCCGGTGTATTGGTTTTATATTCCTTGCAACCAAATGCAAATTTTCCACTGTCCTATTTAGGTCCATTGCATGAAATTTATGAAAAATGTGTTTGGTGTCAATCATGGATTTCCGGGTTGTGCTGGCACATATATTGACTGATTTAAATTGTTGCATGATCTATTTTGAACATATAAAGATTTGATTATATTGAATATTCATGCACAAACTCACGTCCACTAAAAAAGCCCATTAGCCAAGGGAGCAGCATAACCAATGGTAGCCCCTAGTCACAATCTTAGAAACAGAAATTCATTACCACCAAACCATAAATAAATTTAGCGGGGTCAGCCTCATGTATTCATCATTACTAGAACCAACGTAAAACACGTAAAAAGAGATTAATTTAACGATGTATTTCAGTGGATTATCAAATTTTGCAAATTTTTTCTACATAGATGTATAAAAATCTCAATCCAAATGTAACCATGGGATTTTCAAAGATAACTTAACCCTGCATACTTGCAAAGAAAAAAAAAAACAGCTACATACCGTCCTAGTGTGTGATCAATTCCAAGCTCCTGTCTCATTTTTTTATTGGAATTCAAAAAATTTATGCATGACGAGTTTTCATACATATATATATATGAAAAAGGCATTAAAAAATTTTTAACACAAGTAAAGAGATTAAAATTTCAAAATTTTGTGAGAGCATTTAACAAACCACCAAATTATGCAAAAAATAAGAAAGAATTCCAAATATCTCAATTTCTTGTTTTGGAACTCGATTGGTAAATAGCCGTCGCACTCGCATCCGGGCAAAAATTTTAAATCAGTAGTGTTCACAGTGGGCCTCATCCCACTCGAACAAAGGTTGAACGCGAGCAAATAAATTTTGTTCACGGCCGAATATGTTATCTTTAGCGACTTTAGTCGGCACTCGGTACCCTGGCCTCGCAACGACGTTTGTCTATTCCCCTCCCGCTCAAAACCTAATTTTAAAACCCGAAGGCGAAGGCGAAGGCGAAGGCAAAGGCGAAGGCGAACACACACGCAATTTCTCTTTTCTTTCTCGCTGGGTTTGGAGTTTGGATTGGTAATTGCAGTCGATCGGTTGGTCTTCCTCCTGGTAGATCTTCAGAAGCGATGGTCATCGAGCTTCAAAATCCCGCTCAAAACGATCCCTTAGCAAGCACTTTCCTATTGCCGCGAACCCTAGATGGCTTTTCGCCCGACAATGGCACCGGATTGGCGTTCGCACATGATTTCCTCAGCTCTAAGGTACTCTGATTTCGATATCCCCTAGAAATCTGTGATAAAATCCTCGCTCTCTTTCTCTCTCTCTCTCTCTCTCTCTGTCTATCTATCTTCCATTTTCAAGGATTCTTGATCTTGCGATGATGATGAGGATGTTACCTTTTTCTGAGATTTCAGGCCTTGAGCGATCCGACGAAGCTTCTTGATCAGGCAACTGCGCTTTTAAATGGCATTTCAGAAGGCGCAGAGTTTGACTTTGCACAGCATTTGTCAGTTAAAACTGTTGATAAAGAGGGCACTGCAAATGATGCAATGCATCCAGGAAGGAGAAGACCGGCGTTGGGTCGGAAGCGCGCTCGGTTTTCTTATAAGCCCAGTCAAAGGTAAAATGTTTGCAACTTCTATGCTGGTTTGAAGGGAGTGATGTTTGGGTTGCTCTGTGATATTAACTGTTTTTTGCTTTTTCACTGGACAGTGAACCTGCTTCACATGTGGATCTGAGTGTGGACATTGATAATCTGCAAGATCCAGATGAATTTTTTGCAGCTCATGAAAGACGTGAAAGTAACTTAAGCTGTCTTTTTTGGGGTTCTTCTTTTTCTTGGTTCAAAGGTTTTTTTTTTCTCTCTCTCCCTGATTCTTACTATTGCTGTTGGCCTACAGATGCTGAAAAAGAATTAAAGAAATCAAGGGGAGGCACTTCAGATGATCCAATTCAACATCAGCCTGGCGCGTCTGTACGTTGCCGTCGCCCAGGGATTCGTGGGTATGTTGTTCATTGTGTATTAAATATCAGTTACTCATTTCTTTCTTTCTTTGTTAATGTAATATTTGAAAATAAAATGCAACTGCTATGTTAATGTTTGAGTATATGAGGTGTAGGAAATAATCAACATTTGGCACTTCACGGACCTGTTGTCACCCTATATACCGTTACGATAATAATATAAATTTGTTCATTTAGAATATTAAAATCCAACTTGATAGAAAAGGTCTAATGGCTATTACAATTTACAAGAATTGAGGGATATGGGAACTGAGAATAGGTCGAGATTGTGAGGGTGTGACCTTTGAGACCATATACAGAGAACTTCTTCCTGGATTGGCCACAGCAAAAGACTTAGGTCAATTATCCATTTTGCCTGTTAATTGAAAAATTTATCCGTGCAATGTGGATGACTCTTTATTTTCTCTGCAAGCAACCATCTTCAAATGACCAAACTGTGGGGCAGGAATACATGGCTTCCCTTTTGATTTTTTGCTATGTTAAGGTAGGATCTCAGACCCCATTGAGCTGCCAGCTCAGAGCCTGTTGAGGTTTGGGGTTTGAGTCTCTACTCGGGTGGTACTAGTGAGGGGGGGAATGTTAGGTCCCTGCTATAACCCTCAAGCACCCGTGTGAAGTGCTGCTCGAATGCCTCCTAACACAACCGAGAAGACTATAAAACGATTGATTCTACCCTTCCCATCACTTTAAGGTTTTGCGATAAGTGGTAGCTCTATGGGGTCTGAGATCCTACAGTTACTATCTTATTTATAATTGTTGCTGCTGGTTTTGTTGTTGCTGTACATATCTTTATATGTGCACCTGAATGGTCCAATAATTCTTGAAATTTTGATTGTCTGATCCTTGTCTTGGTTCTGTTTTGGTGTTTGCGAGTTGCGACACGTGTGAATTTTTAGAATTGACAATTCTTTGTACCCAGTATTTATTGGAATCATTTGTTTTCTCTCTGTTACCAGGAAGACTGTTAGTTATAAGCATCTTTATCCAACAATTTCTGGTAAAGAAAACCTTGTATCATCACAAGAAGAAAAATCCATCGTGGAAGGTCCTAGATCATCTATTGGAACACTCACTATGTTATCCTGTAACATTTCATATCCAGAAGCAGGTGAGCCTGGTGAATCACAGGAAAGGCAAATCTCTGAGGACGGGCATTTGACTGATATTCAAGGAAAAGGTTGGCCATTTGCAAATATACTACCATCTTCCCTTCACTGTTATCTGCTGTTTGTTGTTCATTTGCTGACCCCCTCAAGTAAATTTACTGGATTCAGGTTCAATAGTCGAGACAGAGAACAGAGTCACAGAACTTTTGGATGAACTGATGTTGACCTGCAAAGGTCTAGATGACGGTGAAGTGGTATCTGTTTTACAGGAGCGCTTGCAGGTCAAGCCAATTACCCTCGACAAAATATCCCTCCCTGACTTGGGCAGTGTCCAAAGAACCGATCTTAAAGCATCACAGGAAACAGTTTTGAAGCCAAGAAAACCTTTGTCAGTTTTACAGGGAGCAACAAAGTCAAGAATCAACTTGAAAACGCCAACAGAAGCCAGGCAAAACTCTGAAAATGTCAGATGCTCATCATCTACTTCACCAACCCCACCAAGGAGCCCATTTGCATCGATGTCCATACTGCGAAAGCGCATCTTACAGGAAGATTCAGTGAAAAAACTGTTCTATATGCCTCTTGATCCTGATGTTTTATCTACTGAACAACAGTCTTCCATTCAAGTCATGGAGAAACAAACTCTTTCTCCTCCTGCTATAACCAGTCAGTTTGACTCAAAGAGTTTGGATGTCGCAGTTGATTCTGATCCTCCAAGGATTGATGAAAAGTGTTCCACCTCGGATGCCAAGTTGCGGTCAACAGTTCTTGCAGTGGGTAACACTGTAGTCAGTGATGTTAATTTAGGAAAATTGCCAACAGTAGATTTATCCCATCCATTTGACAGGCCCACTAATGAAATTGCAAATGGGTCTGACAACGACATTAATATTATGTCAATTGAAGAAGGCAACACTGCAGG
Organism: Sextonia rubra; assembly: GCA_037013555.1. Taxonomy (NCBI): domain Eukaryota; kingdom Viridiplantae; phylum Streptophyta; class Magnoliopsida; order Laurales; family Lauraceae; genus Sextonia; species Sextonia rubra. The sequence continues at coordinate 20,988,922 of JASUAD010000001.1, read as the reverse complement.
ATGTCATGTCAGTTCAAGAAAATTGCCTACAGAAGATTCAGCCTGTCCATCTGACAGGACCACAGATGAAAGCACAAATAGGTTTGATGATGGCTTTAATATTACATCAATTACAGGGGTTCCCATTCGAGGCAGTGATGACAATGCTGGAAAACAGCCGCTTGTAGATACAACAAGTCCAACCTGCAGACCTACAGATGAGACCATAAATAGGTTCAACAATGACATGAATACTACATCAAATGAACTGGTCAACAATTCACAAGACAAGGCAAGTGCTTTTGATGTGCCAATTGCAGTTTATATCACATCCTTTGTTGATATTTGGGACTTAAATATTCATTTGTGATGTTTTAATTCAAGTCCCAGGTCAAAGATATGCTGCTCAAAGTACCAGTATATCTTGGGACGGAGGAATGTCCCGAAGGTCTGATGTCAGAGACAGTGCATTGCAATGGGAACCAGCTTGGTATGTTAACTATGTTATTGCACTATTTCAGATAACTTAAGAAATTAAGCAGTCATTAAATGTTATAGTGTAGACATGTGACTGTTTGATCAATTTTAAGTTCTTGCGATATTCTTTGTAGCATTACTCTTACAGTGGCATACTCGAAAATATTCATCTTTATGAATTTGTTCATGGTGTAGAAATGTTCTTCATAAAAAATTCACAATTTCATTAATCTGTTTCAACAAGGGTGGGATGCCTGCGGGTACCGTTTTTTCCTCCTAAATAGCTAGGAATTTTGCCTCCAAACATCCAGGTCATTGATAGGACTAAGAAGATAAAAAATGGACCCACTTCCACACCCTTTTATCTTCTCTTTTTCATATGTGGTAAAAATCTGGTAAACCCCCACCAGGTTTATGGTTACGATGTGGAGTTACTGAAAACATGGCTACAAATAGGATTGACTGTAAAAGTAGAATTCCAAAGTTAACCCCAGATAGAAGAGACGAGGCTTCGACATGGTTGTTAATATCGTTTCAGACCCCATTTCGGTTTGGCCTCCAAAATGAAAAGTTTAAGCCAATTTTGAATTTTGGCGAAATTTTTCGGACTTACATTTCAGGGAAATATATAAAAAATAATGTATTTATTGAAAAATAAAAAATAAAGCAATAATCATGGATTTAATCCATTCTAGTAAAACCTTTTAGAATTACATTTTGGGAAAATATAAAAGATAGAAAATATATATAGGAAAAGTAAAAAAAAAATTAATATAAAAAATTTATGTAAAAAATCTAAAATTTTGGCCGAAGGCCCCGCAAAAAGTGTTTGCAAGTTTTGTGGCTGAGTTTTCTTCATGTATATATATGTATGTATGCATCTAAAGAATGGGATCCCTATGTTGCAGCATTCAGCTTCCTGTGTTTGCTATAGCTATATAGTGGTTTGGTTTTCCACTTGTTCCTTGAATTTTGACATCTTAATTTTTTTTTCTTTTTTAACCAAAATTTAACTGCTACTGCAGGTGACTGCATTCCAATGAATGAACAGCAGTTTGAAGACCCAAACATCTCAAAAGAAAAGCAAACCAAGGTTGACTGACTTTTCCTCAGAGATTATCGTCTTAATTTTTGTGACATGCATTTTTCTCAGCCTCGTTAACATATTTGCACGAGGTGTAGTTGATATTTATTAATGAAATTGATTTGCATTTATTAATTATACATGCAAATATCTTTGATGAGCCAATAGTTTTTGCTGGTTATTTCTTTTCCGTGTATTGTTTTTGATGAGCACTTTCTGCTGCAAATCTCATTGTAGTTAATGGATATTCATTGAAATTGAGATTTGGGGTTGCAGAAATGGTATTCGTGAGCTACCATTTTCCATGGAGACATCTAAATATAGCCACTGGAAATATTTCTCACATGTTGTATCAGAGAGATGAATCTCCTCTCTGATAATGGGTAACTGAGAGTGCACTGTTTTTGTAGTGAGGAGACTTTAAAATCTATGAATTAATAGAGTAGTGAGTGATTATGAGAAATATCACATTTTCAGATGGCTCGTATAAAACAGACGGCTTGTAAATCCACTGGAGGAAAGGCCCCTCGGAAGCTGCTTGCAACTAAGGTTTCATCTTCTTGACAAAGACTTCATATTATTTTTCAACTTGTTTCCCTAAACCATTTATCATAATTTTAGTGTTTGCAATTTATTTTTCTATGTTTGACAATAACTTGGAGAGGGTGACGGGTTGTAATGATGACAGAATCTGATAAGGAATTTTCATTGATGTGGGTTTCTATATTATGTAAGCCTCCTAAATCCGAGTAGCATAGTTGTTTTGTCTTTTCTTCACTTTACAAGTTTTTCGCACTTACACACCCACATAGACTATGCAATGTCCCAGACCAGCTGAGTAATAGCCATGAACATCAGTTTGAATTTTGTTCTTACAATTTATGTGTCGGATCTTTTACAGCTTGCATTAGAGCCTCCGTCAGGGCCTTTGCTTCTATTTCTCATCTTCACTGCTTATTTAGATCATTTGTTAGGGCCTTTTTAATTTCCTTTTAGTTTGAGCATTTATCTGGACCTTTGCTTCTTTTTCTCTTCATTATATATAGAACGATTTTAGTTATTATATTTTATTTATTTTTTCCTTTGTTTGATTATAAATTGGAGAGGTGGTGAAATGGGGATAGGGGAGGATGAATCTGTAAGGTTATTTACATTGACATGGGTTTTTACAATCCCTTAAAAATCCATGCAATCTGAATTTGCTTCTTACAATCTGTGTATTAGATCTGTTGCAGTTGGTGTTGGAGCATCTGTCAGGGTCTTTGATTCTATTTCTCTTCATCTATCACTGCTCCATTCAAAGAAGAATCTTAATGCACAGGAAAGTTTGAATCCCTATTTTAGACTCCTATCTCCTCAAAATTCTTGTCTTCATTATATCAGATAAAATATAAATCATTTTGTTGGTCCTTAATTTAACCTCGTCTGTCGTGCCTGGACTGGAATTTCCATTTCTGCCATCAAAATTTTGCTTCAGAATACCTGGTTCTTTTAATCAATTTATCTTTGATTTATGCCCTTCAATCTTTAAAAAGTCTACTAACGACTGCCTGTGTATTTCTTAATTATTGCCTAATTAATACAGCTGGGCTTGATTAGTATTCTTCGGCTTGTCATCCAATCCTAGCCTTTGTAGATCCCATTGTTTCATTCTTTTCAAGCCCCCACATAAGTGAACATGGAAGCACCTATTGCGGAAAGAAACAATTGGAAACTCCCTACTAAATAGGCTTTTTGTACATATGCAGATCATGTGCACAAGTAACCTGTTTATTTCTTCAAAAAAGGGTGAATTTCAAATCTTCTCCAGAGAGATTAAATAGTGATTTTAACACTGATGCTACCATTTTTTAAGTGCAGTTGATCCATTGTTTGTTCAAAATTCTACTCATATAACATGTACCTCCTATGTGACTTACTGACATGATCAAGTCAATGTTTTTTATTAATTTATTTTAACAAATTCATCCACAAGAATTTGCAATGCGGCTAATAAAATTCATTCTTGTGACTTTAGGGTGCTTATTGTAACAACACCTAGCCACACCGTGTTCATCTAGAAATTTTCTTTTGTTTCTTCTTTCATGTACTCTGGTTTTGTTAAGAGAAGGCACACCACACTGACCCCCAGGCACTTGTGACTGTGATATATCCAATCTGCAACTCATTCTAAGCTACTGGCTAAATATCCTATCTAGCTTGCCGCTCATCAAGTTGCCATATTCATTGTTTATTGAAATTTGCCATTTTCCCACTGTCGTCATTTCCTCATCCCATCAGTAAGGGAAGTGCTTAAAGAGGTCTACAAGTGGATATCTTAACTTATAGGGAAGGAGCACGAAAGTAAGCCTCTGTGTGTGTGTGATGGCAACAAGAAAAAGGAAGTGTCAAGGAGAAACCCCTACAAGCACATCATGATATGGGGTTTGTTAGCTGGATCATGATATGGAGGCTTAAGTTCACAATCCTTGTCGCCATCCATGCTGTCCATACACAACCAATTTTGTTTTGTTCGTCTTAGTTTCTTTATAGAAAATGGATTACCTTATACAGCAAATTTGATGTAGACCTACCTAACAATAACTATAGAAGTAATAGGTATCTTATATGATATAATATAATGTACAACATAAAACACTGCACATACATATGGATACCAATAAAATTTATAATAATAGACATAGAAATGATATGGTAAAAACTATGTTTAAGATATTAAAAATTTTAAAAATCAACCCACGCATATATAAACCCTGTGTTCCTGTTCCATATGCTGGATGCTAGGAATCACGCTTAACAAATCTGTCCCGCATGAGTTGACACTCTTCCCACTGTGAGACTGACCTGACCATAAGCCGCTATTGGGTTCAATCACAAAAATAAATGCTCTCAGAAAACCATCAAACTTTGAGGTGCCTAAATTAATTTTTACGATTATTTGACCAGCATTGTATTTGTCCTCACTCCCACGCCTTATTCCCAATGTCTCCTTGAGATGCAACCTGCTTCTGTGAATTGGATGTATCCGAATTGAGCCCACACTGGAGTGAAAGCAAAGTGCATGTGGTTTGAGTCTCTCACAATGAATGAGAAAAATTAGCAACAATAAATATCATTTTGAAGTTAATGAATTATGTGTTTTTTTATTAGTACCCGGGCTTAGCATGGCGTGTTTTGCTAGTGTAGAATGATTGATGATATGGATATTTGTTATTTTTATTAATTGGTGGGCCTTCCTATCTCAAGCTACAATTTTCCTTTTCTAGGAATGTCACAGTTGAGAGTTTCTAAATATTTTGGAATTTTCTTGCAGAAAAGTGAAGCTTTTCAGGATCGAGCATCTAACATGGAGATTTATTGTTGTTTATCTTGCTGTGTTTTCCTTTTTCAGCTTTCTGCTTGGTCTTTGATTTGAACTTTTATGACTAATTGCCCTTGGTGACAGTTTTTTTTTTCTTTTAATCTTGGCTATAACAGTATTTGGAATTTTTTAACCTATTCTTTTTTGTAAAACAAATCTCCAATGAACTGCTCTCCTGTGGAAATGTTTGGCTTGCTTGTATTGAAGCAATTAGTTTGTTGTGAAACAGGAACATCAGGCAGCTTCTACAACATCATTGAGTGAACAAGCAAAAAGACAGGCACCTCAACAGAAACAAAGTGCAAAAGAGGCACCTCCACGTAAGTGGGGCAAAAGAGAATCCAGTTGGATGAGGAAAAGTCTTGCAGGTTGCATTCATTTCTAGATTTGAACTTTCTAGCTTGAGTTTTGATTTCTGAATGATGATAGTTTTTGTGAACACCTTTCTTGAAGCTATTTGTGATTTATTTTATTATGGTTTAATGCTGTGCATGTTCAGGAGCTGGTTCTCATGTGGAATCTGGGGTAAGGAGAAGCACTAGAATCAAGTCCAGGCCTTTGGAGTATTGGAGAGGCGAGCGGTTTTTATATGCACGCATACATAACAGTGAGTATTTCTTCATGCACGTATGCGTCTTGACTTTTATGCATGCATGTGCCTGTATGCTTGTGCATGTCTAGGTATGCATATGTGGGCTTGTGCATGTGTGCATGTGAGTATTTCTTTATTTGTGTGTGGGCGGGAATCATGTATGCCCACATCTATGTGGTTGTGTGTGCATGTGAGTATTTCTTTATGCATGCGTATTTGTTCCTGCCCATGTGTGTGTGAGAGAGTTTGTGTTAGCATTTTATTTCAACCAGGGTTCTCATATGTTTGGTGAATGATTACTGTTATGTATTGAACGTCCTCGAGGCTTTTATATTACTGAAGTCCAATTCAATCATTGCTTGAGCTGAATAGATGGTGGAATTTCTAAGCTGCTTTATTGGCATGAACCCTCCCACAGATGAAATGGAAGGATGAAGGCATTTTTGAAACAGAGACATTTGTCTTTTGAGAAACCAATCTTGAGGTTTCTTTCAATAGATCATAAATCTCTTTGCCATTTCAGCAGTGGTTCTTTTCCATCTCTTTTCAGGAAGTGGAGGCTGTCTGTACTAGTTGAACAAAAGAAGATTTATAATTGATTTTTTCTTTTTTGTTAGTTTGCTTCTGTTATGGGAATATGGAGCAGGAAATTTGATTTGACTTGGTTTCTTTACTTCTGACAGGCTTGCCAACGGTAATTGGAATGAAGTATTCATCTCCAGTTGGTAAAGGGGGCAAAGAACCCACGCTCAAGGTGAAGTCTTATGTCTCAGAAGAATTTGCAGAGCTAGTTGAGATCGCTGCTCTACATTGACATAGAAAGACAAGAAACTTGAGATGTCGTTCTGTACTGAATGTTGTCCAGAATAAAATGAGAGACCTTCCTGTTCCAGTTTCTTTTTGTAAAATGTACAACAAATTCATCATGCCTCGCCTCCACCAATATATGTTTTTTTTTTACAGATTGTTTTACTGCCATAAATTAGAAACCTTTTATTTTCTCAATTTAATTAAGGATTTGCCCCTTCTCGTAGGCTTTTTGTTGCAACTTTTGTAGTTGGTCAAGTTTTATTATTAAGATGAGTTGCTAGTACATGCTTCTTAGTAGGGAAAGAAAATAGGATACGAAAGTGTCACAGATGGATGGCGCAAATGAATCTGTAGGGTCTTTTTTTTATTTTTTATCTTTTTTCAGGCAAGGCATTCCAAGGTTGCATGTTACTAGTTTGTTCGGACATCAGATCACCACGTTACTGGATTGGCAGCCAATAGAACTGCAGGTTTTTCCATAAAAAAATAATTATTATATGTTAAGGTTGTTGATTTTGACCACCTCAGTTTCAATTTTGGTCTCTCTAATTTTAATTGACTGCTCCAATTGATTATGACATCTCTGGTCATGTTTAACTCCGGAGTTTTTATGGGGTTTGGGATTGGACAGCTTTAAAATGTGTCACGTTAAGTTAACACGGAGTTTGACTAATAAGCCAAGGGATCCGGATGTTCCTTTGTTAATGTGGTACTCATGTAATTTTATACACTTCAAACCAAGGTGTTGAAGGACAGTCCTATATATGTGCTTCTTCAGGGGGCTACAATCATATGGATCTTATGTTAGTGTGAAGCCCCAACTCTTGGGTATTCCTTGAGACAAAATCAGGTTAAGTGCTTCTGTGAGCTAAGATAGGAGACTCTACAAAGGTAAGAGTAGAATGCTTTGGCTAGCATTGTGAGACTTTGTTGAAGTCCCACATCGAAAATATTCAAGTCTTGATCTGGAAATATAAGTGCGGCCTTAACCTTAATCCTATGTTCACAGTTGTTTCTCTGCTCGACGCGAGTGTGTGAGTGAGTGCGTAACTATTGAGTCTGCAATGTAGCTTTTTTTTAAAAAAATGGAACTCACAACCGCTCACTTTTAAAGCTTTTGAAAAAACCACTCTAACCACCCCATATATGTTTTTTTTTAGCAGGACCTTAGCCACATGAAGATGAAAGATCCAATTCATGTCATGCCATAATATGTAACATATTCTTATATGTATGTTTAAAAAAATTAAGGATTCCAATTATTGAGAATAGTAGTAATACAAAAACTGATGAAGACCTGTGGCCATTTTATTTTGGAAGTGTTTCTTTGACTTTGTGTTGTTCTATTTTTTTTATACTTGAATTTTAATTTTCCATTTGCCCCCTTTTGTGTACATTAATTGTGTTTTGCAAGGAAACAATCCAATGGTGGCCCAATAGGAACTTAAATTCATTTTTATCTAAATGATTTTTCATGAATATTCTACAAATGTGTTGTTAGTATTTAGGAGTCAATTGTTTGCACTTAATTATATGTGTAAATGATTCACATGTGTAATGGTAGTGTTATTAAGTTCATTTTGTCGCCATTTTTACACTGACATTTTTACATCAATATAGGTGTGAATTACTCACGCCTCTCACTTGTGAAAAGGCATAAGTACAAGTTTTCACACAATGATTGCATTTTATGCAATTGGTCACGAGATTAAATCCCATCAATCACTTATATATATATATATATTTTCATGTTGGCCCTTTATTTATAAGCCAAGTCATTTAATTGTTTATTGAATTAATCAAACTCAAGAACTAAGTTTATTATTTTAAATATTCATAGATTGGGTAATTTGTATCCATCGGGAGTTAGTAAAGTCGCATAAAGTGTGGGTTTGCTTCCCATATCTTGTATCCTAAGCCGTAGATTTGCCTCTTGTGGGAGCGATTGTTTGGGTTTAGTAGTGCCACTCAATCGGGGAACGGTCCTCTTGGGTCATAAACCTTAGGGATACCCACATAAAAAAAAAATAATAATAATAATAATAAGTTGTGAAAAGTACAAAGAATCATAACCTATAGATCTAGATTTTTGCAGTTCTATGGCTCCTAATTCATGATCCAAGCAGTTCCATATTCTCATATAAGTGATAACATAAAGACATTTAGTTTCATATATTGAATCTTCATGGTATTGAATGCCAAGGAATTCAAAGTAAAGGATGGTCAACTGGAATATTAAATAGGTCATAAGTGAATGATTTAATGTGGAGATCTAGATAAGACCATCACTTCCATAGAATTTAATTTATTAGGCTGATGGTAATCATTTCTAATTAAAATAGAGATTGAGATGTCTCCACATGGATATCCCTGTTTAATTCTTTACCTTTATTTTTTTTAAAAGAAAGGCATTGTTTAAAATTCTTAGTAATTCAATATTTGATGAAACAAATAGGCCTTCGAGTGGGATAATTTGGACACGCGCAATGTAAGCAAGCAATATCACTGGCGAGGAAAGAAATTTCTATTGTTGGTTATGGCCTACCATGTACGAAGGGAAAGATGTAGGCTGAAGAGGACGTAGATGGAAGTAGTAGCAATAGATTTGAAGAAGTGCAAACTATCTAAGAATTTAATTATGGAGGAAAAAAAAAATTCATGTAGCTAGCCTTGACATAGTTTGAATGAGGCTTTGATTGTAATAATAATGATGAAATAGGCCATTAGTGCACATTTATTTCATGTAATTGAATTTCAAGGTATTCTAAGACTTTTATTTCTAAAGCAGTTAAAATTAAAGAAATAAAGGCAATGTCTAAACATTGCCATCAAACACCCGATCCTTTGATGAAGAATGAATAAGGGAAGACGGGGAATGAACACCCCAATCATCACCTCCATGGAGAAATCCGACCATGAAAAGCAACAAGGTCTTAGAATTAGGTTTATAGTAATGCTAGGGTGACATGAGATGTTAACACAAAGCATTTACATGTTGATGTGTTAACACTATGATTGGCTATTATTAGTTACCATTTCAGTCTGTGCATTTACTTCAGCCAATCATTGCATTGACACATTAGCATGCCAGCTAGAACTAACTTTTGTTTTAATTAGATAAACTTTTAACATGTAACTCTTGAAATCATCATTTTGATAATTTTTAATCTTTCTCAAGCCCGGAGAAAAGTGGATGGTTGTGTTAGGTGGATAGATGGCATAGAACTTTTGTCACACAGCCACAAGAATAGATCATCCCAACGTAGTTGAAACAAGGCTTTGATGATGTTGATCTTATCTTAACTCTATCTTGGTCATTCAGTTCTACTTTTTCATTTATTAATTATTTCGAGGCTTGTTTTCAGTTACTCTACAGTAATTCTTCATTATTCATAAACATCTTCTGTAAGCGAAGTTCTTCATCTCTATACAAATGTTCTTGAAGCAAAGCCTTTGCCAAACTATTTCAAAATAAAAAGTGGAAGGAACGATGAGGAAAGCTAGCAGAAGGACGATGAGGAAAGCTAAATGCATGTTTCTTTAGCATAATTCATTTAGCAATTTGAATTCTGAGAATTAGAAGGTCATTTGGGACTATTCAAATGGTTGAATTTGCAAATGGCTGGGGGTTGGAATTTTGAGAATTCTAAAGATCATTGGGGACTTTCAAGTAGTTGGCTTTCTAGAGAATTTTGTTAAAGGAACACTGCATCTAGAAACTCAAAGGGGACAACCATCAATAGGATTTCAGAAATTCCTGATATTACAAATTTCCTAATAAGGAATTCTACTAAAAGAACAGGGCCTAAGGGTGTAGGCCTTCTTTCGGATCTCAATTATAGTTCCAATGATCATGTCTGCAACATTTTTAGCCAATGTTAAGGGGTGGCTATCATTTCAAGAACTATCCATTTGATGGTCAAAATCTTCCTCTTAAGCATCTCCCTAATATGAGTTCAAGGAAATATTTGATGAAGGCATCCAAACATAAGCCAAATTGAAGAAAGCAATTACAAGACATCTCACACTTCATTAACGCTGTATCAATTAACAACATATACAACAGGAGGACAAGAAGGAAATAAATACAACACCCAAACGAAGAAAAGAGTGACAACAATTACATGTGGAACTATCAGGGGAAAGATGAACCTGTTGAAACAACTGGTGGTTTCTCGGATGCTACCCCAGCCGCTGTTGGCTTATCTGTATGCTTCCTCCGCCAGGTCAACAATAGCCAGAACAAAGTGAAGGGGAGGGGTGAACTCGACCACCCGAAGTTGGTTGGACCTGATCCAGAACCACTACTAGATACGTACAAGAATTGAAACCTCTTCCTACTTCGTTTATCGAATTGAGTGCCCCTCTAATCTGAGTAGTAGTGTCAAATATTCAGACAATCTGACTCATGGACAAAACAAGTATCTAGTTGTATCATCATTGCTGAAACCATCAGTTTATCTTCAACCTCCCAAGAGGCGCTTGATACCAGCCTTTTGTTCTGAAGTCAGTCTTGTTGGGAACATGACATCAAACACAATCCTCAAATTTCCCCTCTTCCTTGACTCCTTGGCGATTGGCATCCCTTCCTTCTTGATTACCAGCTCAAATCCTGGGCTGATGATATCATTCACTGGGACTGTAAGATCGCGCCCATCGAGTGTACTCAGGTGAACAGTTGTCCCCACTAGTGCCCCTGTCAATGTCACCTTCTGGTCAACGATGAGGTCATTGCCATCCCTCTTGTATATATTGTGGGGCTTCTCATCAATTACAAAGATCAGATCTGCTGGGAGTTGGTTCAGCTGCTCATTTCCCTTATCAGGGAAAGTAATCTTTGTTCCTTTCTTCCACCCGGGCTTTATGTCTATTGTTAAGATCTCTGTTTCTGGCACTGACCGCCTGTTCTTTAATGAAAATTGCTATCAGTAATCTAATATTTGCATATGAGTGCAATCATACCGCAAACTGCAATTCTATGCTCTAGCTTGAAAGTTTAGTTCATGGTAATCTAATTGTGAATGCCCCATCATACTTTAGGATATTCTGAATCCAATTACAGGAAATAAAAATGCTTAACTATTAAACCTTGTCTTAAAACTTTGCATAGTACTGTGCTTTGAAATTGAGCATCATTTAAGTCCTACAGACTTAATGATTTGGGTGTGGGATGCATGAAATAATGATCTCATTATCACATCTGCTCTGAAGTCATCAAAAACTGCTGAAAACATAGTGCTTGATACGTTGGAGTTCTGAATGAAATGTTGACTTGATTGGAAGATGGGGTGCAGAAGCTTTCAGACAAGGTGTAAACTATAAATATTTTATCATACTTGATACAGAATAATAGATTGTGTTAGTCTAGATACCGTAAAGAAGAAATTGATAATCATACATCAAAAAGCGGAACACCCCAACTGGTTTCCTGGTCTCTTGAACAACCATAGTAACCAATAATGGATCAGAAGCTAATCCTAACTTCATAAAACAGAGATGTGAGATATGGAAGCAGTTACAATGAGTTAAATATTACTTCTCGTCATTTGCATGTGTTTCAGCCATTCAAATGTTGTGTTTGCAACTATTCATATAATGATTACCAGAACTTGTTTTCTATTTAATCTGAATGAAAGTAGCAACAGGTCAAGTATCATAAAGAGTGAGAGTAAGGGTTATGAAAGAGTTACCCATTAGAATCAATGACATTTCTGGAGATCTTCATCTTCCTTGTTGACCCTCTGTAGAGCTCCTCAAGGCTGCATGGCAGTTTGCTCTCCACAGGGGGTGGTTTTCGTGGCACACCTCTGCTAGGCCCGACGCCTTCACTGTAAGATCGGAAAACATTCTCCGGCCCACCAAATCCTCCAAAGAACCCACCATCTGGTTGATGCCTGACGGACTTTGCCCGACCCATTGAACTGAACTCGAAGGGGCTGCTCCCAAAGAATTCAGCAAAGATGTCCTCTGCATTGCGAGGAGTGAACTGCAAATCATTGTCTGAACTTTTGAATCCACTAGTTGAACCCTGTGGGGGGCCACCTTTCAGGCCTTCTTCCCCGTCTTGATCGTAGACTGCCCTTTTCTCTGGATCACTCAAAACCTGAAGTGCAATTGTGCAGATGTGATGACAATGTTTGTTTGGTGTCTATACAACTGAAAATTCATCAACTGTTTCCGGAAACTCTTGGGATGGAACAGACAGTTTTTTCTGTTATTATTTATAAAAGGAGGTAGTCCCCACATTTAGTTGGATGGATATAGCTGAGTGTTAAGGGTTGTACCAGAAATCAGAAATTAGCATCATTGAGCCTCAATGGTGGAATCAGGAAAATTCCTGTGGGGTTCTTTATGTAATTTTTCCTTAAGAGGGTCACATGTAAAAATACTAAGATTTCACATTTTTATTATGAAAATCAACAAAATAATCGACCAAGGTTTCAAAAATACCAAGATTTCTGGTCCCCTAGCCCCTGGTTCTACCCCCTCTGGGCCTTGTTGGTGACTAGTTCAATGGTAATAAAATCCCACTGAAATTTCAGGAAACCCCTTAATGTTGTTTAAAATTTCAGAAAACCCCTGAGGTTGTCTCCACCTTCCTTGATGGATATGTGACCTCTGTATTAGGGGTCGTACCAGAAATCAGATATTAGCCTCAGCGAGCCTCAATGGTGGAACCAGGAAAATTTCAGCGGGGTTCTCTGTGTTTTTCTTGAGGGTCATATGAAAAAACACCAAGATTTAAAAAAAATAAAAAAATAACAACCAAGATTTAAAAAATACCAAGATTGCATGCCTCCATTAGCACTGGTTCTGCCCCTGGCTCCCATTGAGATTTCAGAAAACCCCTTAATATTGTTGAGAAGTTTAGGTGTTTTTCACAATGGCACCACAATAAATTTTTTTTTCATAGTGACCCCAAGGCATTTTTACTGGTTCCCTTAAAATCAACAACTGAAATGAAACAAATAAAAATCTTTTCAACCATCAAAATGAACAAGTTATTTAGAAAACACAAAAAAGATACAAAATGAACACACACAAAAGGCCATCTTCTGATAGATTGCTTTCACATATAAATTCCAGTGAAATGAATCTTAAAAAAAAAACACGAAAGAAAAAAGAATAAAAACAGAATCGATGGCCTAGCAAGCAAAGATAATGAACATGTTTATATAAAAAAAACAAAAAAAGATAAATATAGATTGATAGATAGAAAGAATACATCATAGGCTTCAGAGATCTGCTTGAATTTGGCTTCAGCTTCTTTCTTGTTTTTTGGATTCTTATCAGGATGCCATTTCATGGCCAATCTCCTATATGATTTCTTCAAATCCTCATCTGTTGCATTCCTGTTCACCTTCAATATATTGTAATAATCCATTCTCAGATAGATTTTTAAAAAAAGCAACAAAATCAAAATCTCAGATATCTGAAATTCTTCAAAACGATGTCTTCAATCTTTGTCATTTCATCCAACCACCAACATCAGATCTCGATCTCAGAGAGTTCTTCTTGACTGGAAAAACAAAAAAAAGACCTGCAATTTTAACCGTAGATAATGCCTACAATCTTTGCATTCAGATTTCTTGTCTTTTATTTTTAGTTATAACTTATAAGAAAAAAGGAAAGTTGTTCTTCCAAATCTCTGCAAATTTGTGAGATTCGAGAAATGAAGAGAGAATCAGAAGCTTTTCGTAATTATTGGCTGAAAAAGAGGAGAGATAGTTACACAATTGCCTGCATTGTTCATTTTCTTGGCCCAAAAAAAGAAGGCAAATCGGGGGGGTTGCGGGGTGTGGGTTTGCATTTTATTGTATTTTAAGAGCCATGGTTTTGCCCGGGGGGTGGGCGGAGTTGGTATTGTAAGTGCCAAGGTTTGCATTTTATTGCATTTTAAGAGCTTGAAAAAAGGTCCAACCTGTGGGGCCAACTTCAAAGCAGTTGGGTTTTGTTTGAAAGTTAAGTTATAGGTTTTTTGGGACATCAAAGTTTTCTAAATCTAGCCATTCTAAAGGTGGGATGAGCTATGATGCACGAATATTTTAGAAATGAGCCGCATATCAATATTTCAGTTTCTTTATTATATAATCTATATCCTGTTATGTGCGTGGCACATCCTGTCTCAAGGGATGAGTGCCCAAAAGTGCATAATCAATGAGCACATGCCACTTGGATGGAAAATTTGAGTCAATGGTAAGCCCAAGAGGATGAAGAGATGGAATAAATGTTAATGGCATATATGGATCACGGAAGGAAGCAGTTGGACCCAAGGATGAACTATTGATAACTGGAGGAGGCAAGGCCCCACATGCCGAACCATTTCTAGGATAGGAAAGGTCAACTCAATCCTCTAAATTTGGATGGGTTAGAAACCTTGGAGTTGACCCTTTCATATTTATTGTAACAGTTTTAACTTATTTAGGCCACAATCTTGATACTAATAGTTTAAATATAGGAAAAATTACAAATTAGGCCCTAAGGTTTTTCGTTATTTCAAAAAAGGACACAAGTTTTAGAACTTTTCAAATCAGTCCCTAAGTTTTCTAAAAAGTTTTCATTTAAGGACATTCATCCATTTGAAGGTACTTTCTAGTGACTTTTTCTCTCAAGTTTCTTAAAATACCAAATTACTATTCTTTTAAAGCCATGATATTGTTTCAACAGCTACAACATGCAACTAATCACTATGGAAACGCTAGTCATCATTGATCATTATAAGAATGTTGAAAATGAAATGGGGAGAATATAAAGGAATTGAATGAGAAATTTATTTTAATAAAAGATAATTTGGGTATTTTAGAAAAAAATTATGGAAAAAAGTTGTCAAAAAATAACTTTGTACAAACGGATGTCATTAATTGAAAACTTCTTGAAAAACTTAGTTGAAAAGTTTTGAAACTTATGTCATTTTTTGCAATAAGGCAAAACATTAGGGCCTTATTTGAAATTTTTCCTTAAATATATGGGTTTTTGTAGATAACATTATATGTTATTTGGCAGTGTCATTATTTTTAATGATAATTGGTTAGATGATCCAATAACTACAAACATATATAGGTAATGCGTTTATTTTCAGTGTCTCCAATTAACTATGCTGTTTTTTTAGTTGGCTTTTAGGATCAAATGCGAACAAAATACAACAAGTATTGACAGTGATTGTTGGAGAACTGTTCTGAATCTAATCTATGACCAATCCTTTTCCCATTTGCAGGCCAAGCATCCTACAGGATTCAATGTAAAAGCCCTTCATACATCAGAATCTATTAGATGGCTGTCTTTTAGATTGATCGCACAGATTTTTGTTCAAAACCTCCATTGCATGGGGCTTGAAACAACATGAAGGTTACATGAAGACTAGCACTTCTATCCAAGGGTGTAAAGTTGTAGGTGAAGAAAATTATGAACAACGTAAAAGGTTTTTTTCCTTTTTTTTAAGCAACTGAAATTTATATCAAAGATGGGGAAAGCTTGCAAAGATTCTAGATATAAAAAGAAGGAAACAGAAAACACACATCTAAAAGTATTATACCAAACACAAAGGGGCAAAACATTACATAATGTGATCAATAAAAAAAATCTCTCTAAATCCTTTGACTACTTAAAGCATCTGCCATCTCATTGGTCAACCTTCCCACGTGCTAAATGCTAAAACTCAACTTTGATTAAAGAAGAAAGCTCTTTAATTTTGAACAAATGAAACTGGAACTGTATTTTTTTTCTCACTATTGGTTATGTGACGTGAACCCACAATGTCTATTTGCATTAGTGAGCACCTTCCATTGGCACAGACTGTTGTCAAATTGAGCTGCATCTCCCTGTGTTAGATGCAAAAAGATAATGGTCTCCTTTGAGTGTGAAATCACACATAGGAAATGTTTGGACAAATCCATCCACACCCGTCCAAAAAAAAGGACCGATGACTACATCTCCTTTGAATTATGATTGGCTAAAGTATCACTTCAATTTAGAGTAATATTCATCATTGGATTGAATTGATCTTTATTAATCTCACCCTCCTTAGGGGGGCACGTCCCTGTGCAATAGTTTGCCAGTCTCTATAGCCTGTAATACCATTTGTCACGCTCCACCCCATATGCATGCGTGATATTGTCTGCTTTGGTCCATAAGTCTCATGGTTTTACTTCTGGTGAGCGTCATACAAGGAAAGGGTGTAAACTCTATATATAAGCCCAATCACTTCCTCTCGTATGGGATTTAAGGATGTTATTGTAATATACCAGGATTTAAGTGATACTCATTCTGATCCCAATACACGCACATTACTTCTTTTTATCTTATGGTTTTTTTGGAAGTACAAGTTCATTACAGAATGAATTTCTCATCATATTACAATAAGTTCAGAGATCACATCCTTCACTGATCAGATTGTGATTAGTATTCACTGAGCTATGTTTACATCATGTGATGAGTATGCAATTTGGTAGTCCTTTTCGTGTAATTTGATATCAAACCAGAATGAGATTAGTGAAAATTAGTAGATGGCAAACTTGACTCGAACACATACTTCCGCCTGGGATCATATATGTTTGATCAATTACTTTGGCTGATGTTCTTGTGAATAGGGTGATCATAATTACTTTCTTAATTTTAATTCATCACATCTAAGCTTTTATAAGAAAATAAATATTATAATATATTCTAAGGGCCTGTTTGTTTGGACTTTGGAGGTATTTACGACAAGAATTGCAAGTATTGGAAATTTCCATGCAGTTGTTAGATCCTTTCTTTAGGGTATTTGGGATTCTATACAGGTGTTAGATCCTGCCTTCAGGGTATTTGGGATCCTATATTTTGAGCGCTGGAGTTCTCGAAACCAACCTCCTAAAGTGTTACTTTTGGCCTTCAAATATTTAGAATTCCAGCTTGGACTGAACTTACAAGTTTGACCCTTGGGATAGAGCATTTCCAGAATTCCTAGTTCTCTCCAACCAAGAATATTTCTCATAATTCTTCTGACCAAAAGGCCTTGGGGTACGTAATATCCTCAGAGCTTCCATTCTAAGAGTCCTAGTGAAACTTACCCCAAACAATTGCAAGATAAACTTGTGCATTTGAGTATTTCTACACCAATGGAGGTGACCCTCACCTGTGGTCCACCTCATAATGGCTGCATTAGAGTATGAAAAGGGCAAGTCTAAGAAGATGATTATAATTGTGTTGATGATGATACTTAACTGTTCTATAGTTGTCCTCGCATATTGATTGGGTTATTAGCAATTATCAACAATTATTCATGACCATGTCAACTGGGCTCTTTGTTGGATCTAGAATTTTGTGGATCGCTGTTTCATGCATAAAGCTGTAAAACATCTAACTGATAAACACAAGGCCTGTTACAATTTTTTTTTTTTGGGTATTATCTGAATGACTGTTACAAATAATGAAAAACTCAACACGCTTTTGTTGTGATTTTGACATCACCCGTTGTGCACATACATGAATCACAAGATCAACAAAGAACCAACCGCACACAAGAAGAAACATAGAGATCTACGTGGTTCACCCAAACAGGGCTATATCCATAGGTACAAAGACGATCATTTTCACTATGACTAGTAAAGCATACAGAGACTTTCACTTTCTCACATCGTCTCTCCTATGTGGTGTGAGAATACCACGGGCAAGAGAGCTCTTACCTCTCTTCAGCGCAAGATCTTGGGTTATAGACTCTACACATATATAATCTCTACTTTCTTGACCACCAAGAAAGCCCTGGTACAACCAAAACACCCTTGACCTTAAATCGGTCACTAGCTAACCTAGTGGACCCATCTGGTTAAACCGGAATACAAGACATAAACCAACAATCTTCACCTTGGCTTGGATTCCGTACAACTTGAGCCACCAGGAAATAAAATCGGCAAGTCTTCACGTACCTTGCTGAATGATATGTCACTGCACCAGCGGTGCAATCTATTTTCTTCAATACTTTGACATGTTGAACTAGCACATGAACTTTGAACAAAGTTCATCTTCTCGTCAAACTCCACCTCGAACTTAAAGCTCGAATCTATTGACGAATCTGAGTGATATCGATATTTGAATCACTTACTATCCTACCCCATCTTCAACATCACTATGAAGATCCAATCACCACAAGCATGCAAGCAAAATAGATTGGGAATACAAGTTAAAATGACTTCACAAATGTAGAACAACCTTTGTCTCCGAGCGGTCAAAAACTCTAGTTGACCTGGCCTTTGATCAATCAAACACATGTTTGACAATTGCTGATATGAGCATACAGTAGCTCCTCCTTGCTGTTGCTTCATTAGGTTGGCTTTGGCAAGATAAATGGCATCACATGTGATCCGGAAAACATGTGAATCCCAAACGAACAACTTCGTTTGAATCAGCAAACCCTTTACAATTAGGCCTGCGACTCCTACTATTGAGTTTGCAACAATAACCAGGTTGAGTCGACCCGATTCTGACCTGAACCGACATTTGTTCATATCTTCTCTATAAGAGAAGTTGGTGCTCCTCGAAACTACTTCTTCCTTCTGTAATCAAGACAGGACGTTTCCTGGCAAGGTATGCAAATCCAGATTTCTCCCGTTTAGGTGAGTGGGGAGCAACAATCTTCTCTTTTCAACACTTCTGAACGAAACTGTAGATCTCATCAACACGAGCATGTTGGACGAAACGGATTTGAAATCCAACTCCGAATGGCTCCGATATTGCAAAAAATAGTCTTCTACGATCCGATTTAGTCAAACTTTCTCGTTGACCATCAAACAACCAATATTCTTCCACAAACATGCAGATCTACTCAAAACGAGTCTGTAGGCATAAACGGATCTCCGATCGAACATCGGATGACCAAGATATCGCAGAAACAATTTCAGCCGTTGAATATGGTCATACTGACTTTGACCTCCTCTGTTGACGTATGTTGACATCAGCACTGCAATGTTGCACTAGGTTGGACTCTACGCAAACGGGTTAGGTCTGACCAGACCCGAACTGGCCTGGAATTGCTACCACTGGGCTTGCTGCACGAACAGGTTCAGGTTTACCCGACCCGAACCGAAACTGCTCTGTGACCTGTCTAGGCTGTTGTTGTAATTGGGTTAGGTCTAACCCAACCTGGACCCGAACCTGGCCTGGACTGACAACGAGGCCCAGGCGTCTTTTCTTCCTCGTTGTTTCTCTGCAACAAAGGTGGACCCATTCTGTTCTTCCTCGGCAACAGCGACAGTGGACCGGCAGGCGGTGCGCACGACTCCGGCAGTTGGCTACGAGAGAGGCGATTCCGGCACACCACTGATCTGTGATTCCATCCAGCGTGGGGCCCACCTCACGATTTCCACTGATCAGAGCCCTATCTTTCTCAAGTTCGACTGTGGCGATCGGCGGTGAGGCAGTGTTCCGGCAAGCAGTATCGATCCTAATCCGGCGAGGCAACGATCCGATGAGTAGCAGTGATCCGGATCCGGCTAGAATCTTGTGTTTTGTAGCAACAGACTCATTTTTTTTTTCTAAATCTTTTTTTTTCTGAATCTACAACAAGTTGTAGCAGATGTAGTCCCACCGAGATCAAACCGATCTCTCTCTCCTCTAACTATGCCCACAATAGAGATCACTGTTGATCTCTTCTCTTGTTACTGCCAATAGGACACTGATCCGCTTCTTCCTCTTCTTCCAGTGGCCCAACCAGAGAGATCGCAGTCCCTCTTCTTCTTTGTTTCAGAAAACAGAGATCCGAACCCTTCGATGAGGATTCAATCCGTCGATCTTCGTGCGCACAACCTCCAAACCACCACGCGATCTCCACCTGGCTCAGAAACCCGAGGAACACCACCTCGGCTCTGATACCACTTGTTGTGAATTTAACATTACATGTTGTGCGCATACATGAATCACAAGATTAACAAAAAACCAACCACACACATAAAAAGAGATAGAGATTTATGTGGTTCACCCAAACATGGGTACATTTACGGGTACAGAGATGATTATCTTGACTTTGACAAGTAAATTATACAGAGACTCTCATTCTCTCACATCGTCTCTCTTATGTAGTGTGGGAACACCATGGGCAAAAGACTTCTCACCTCTCTTCAACGCAAGATCTAGGGTTACAGACTATACACATATATAATCTCCGTTTTCTTGACCACCAAAAAAGCCCCGGCACAATTACCAAAACACCCTTGACCTTAAACCGGTTACTGGCTAACTCAGTGGACCCATCCAGCTAAACCAGAATACAAGACATAAACCCAACAGCTTCTCAGTTAAAATTTCAGAAATACCAAAAGTCAAGTGGGTATTCACCAGGAAGTAGAGAAAGGAGTACAAATTTGGAGGTGACAATTCCACTTTACTAGTAACCACTCTTCACTGGGACTTGTTTTGTCAGAGAGCCATGTAATGAAAATCATTTAAAACCTTCCTTTCAACAAAGGAGTGATCTTTTAAATGCTCAAGTGCAACTTTCTTAAAATAAACGTTGTAGTTTCCATTAAAATCTAACATTTAGTTCGATTTCTCGTACTTTCTCCATAAAATATGTGGAGGCAGAATTATTTCTCGTACTTTCTGCATAAAATATGTGGAGGCAGAATTAATTTTTCCTCAAAAGATTAAATTTAAGCCCCAAAGAAGCTCCACATTTTTAATCCTGAAAATGATAAGGAGAAACTGTACATATTTGGAAAGAGAGAAAAATGGAGGTGAGAAAACAGTCCATAATACAGTTTTCGTATGTAACAGGCAGACCACCATAGTCAATTAGTTAGGACCCTTCTAATGGCAAAGCTTGGGCATGTCAGGATCAGATCAACCGTACAGATCATCAAACAGTGGCCACTCGAGGACATATACGGCATAATGACTGACCTACACATCATTGGGTCATCCCTGTACTGGTGATTGATTGGAACACTTAGCTTGCACCTTGGACAGGAAATCAATGGGTGGCCAAATGGCTCATACGATCTCTGGCTGCCTGCTCAAATCAAATCATCTACTGTACTCCAGACATCTCCCTTTGGTGCTAAACTCAATTTTGATGGATCAATGGATGGATCAAGAGTAGCCAACACTTATGGTTGAGTGGTGTTAGAAAATTAGTTTCACATGCATGCCCAAAGATCGATCCCTAGGTCTTTATATTGGTAGACGAGGGTGGTGGTCCAAATGACCACCGCCCATTTCTATAACAGCCTCTACTCTCCCTCAATGCATTTTAATTCGTTTTTTTCAGTTTTCCCATGATGAATATCCATGAATGCATTATAGTAACGCTCTATAATGACAGAGGAGCGTTACAATCATCTGTGATAGTCGGACGGCTATAAAAGGCCAGGGAAACTCCCTCTTCTTCACATACAATGACTCAAAAATCAAAGGTTGAGCATCACCATTACGTTGCTGGCATCAAGAGAAGACTGAGGGAGTTGTAATTCCCAGTTAGGCAGCCGTTCCGTCCCCTTTTGCGACGGATTCAGGTATGCCCTAAAATTTTAGAGATCCATTACGTTTAATCATGCTATTGGAATGCGAATCCAATCCATTCAAAGCTCTCAGAATGGGCCATTTTGTCTAACACTTCAAAGTTCAAAAGTATCACCTGTAACCACTAGCACAACATAGGGATAAAAAGGATCAAGAGCCTTTGTGTTGGTTGCATTTTAAGGGATCGTAAGGGCAAATTCAGTATTTTCTTGGGCTAAACCTATCATTGGAATGATCCATTATTGCTGAACTGCTACATTAATTGTGTATATAGTTTTAGATTGCTAGAGATGGAGGATAGTAGAAAACCATCCAGAATCTGAATGTGAATAGGGTCCACAAAAGCTGGATATAGTTGCCCAGATCAAATGGTGGGAGGAGCTTTGGAGGCTGTTATCAAATGAGATAAATGATTCACAGCCTCCCCATCACGTATGATTAACTAATTGTCTTGCAGATACCCTGTGGAACTTGGACCGCAGCAACTACTTTTAGACCACCAATGTTTCTCCATCATTCAGTCAATTCCCAGGTTTCCCAATCATTTTAGAAACTAGTCAATATCTTCTTTTCCACACACACAAAAAAGAAAAAAATGATCACTTTTCTGAATAATAATCAAAGCATTTATAGCAGAAACAAAAAAATCAAAGCGTTTATAGATTTTTAGACATCGTTTACTGGGAGAAAAGTAATACAACGACGACTATGTGCTCTCAGATGAGAAAAGATCTATCTCTTAGCTCTTGTGGGTCAACAATATCCCACTGGAGACCTTCCTTGTCCCACGAAACCAGTATCCATCATTGCAGTTGAGAACCTGAACCTGAACCCGAACAAGACAGATGGGATGGGCCTATTGATTCACCATCGGCAGTTGTCTTCTGTACTCTGGACACAACATCTACAGAGCAAGATTCTGAAATGTCTGGGATGTTTGAATCCTGTAAAAATGAAGTGATAATCAAGTTTTAAAATTTATCACCAAAGGGTTTATGAGAAGGAAAATAAGTGCATGATCTGATAGTAGAATTCAAATTGCAAGTGTGTAATTTGTAAAGTCCGGTTGAGTTTAAAAACGAAGGGTGAAACTACGTGCCATTCTTGTAAAAATATATCCACTAATGAATTAAGGCCATTTTTAGCATCATTTCTATGATTTATGTAAAGGCTAATTGTAACCCCAAAGATCCAGATTTTGGTCACTTCTGTGCTCACAAAAAAAGCTGATGCCTCAGTCGGGACTCGGACCCACCAGAATTTAGATTTATTAAAGAAAGGTGTTTTTAAAAGTTTTAAGTACATGAAAACTATTGGATACCTTCGGACGGATATAATAGATAGAAGGCCTACATAGTCAATCAGATACATCTAAAAAAAGCAAAACCCGAGTGAATAAATCTATCTATGAATTTGAGGACGAAAGAAACAAGATAATACAGCAAATAGTCAGACATTTTTTAATTCATGATACCAACAATGAGATTTTTACTTAATTTTGTGTTGATTCTCATTAACCATCATTGACATATTCCTCCCACATATAACAATTTAGCCATTACCATTCGCAAGGACAGATGGAGAAACAACAGAAAACACACTACAGTTGGTGCATTAAAAAGTACCTCGAGTTGGATCAACATATCAACAGAGGCTTCCAAGTCACCGGAATTTGCGCAGTACACGTCCACAAGCGACTGCTCCGATATACTGGGAAAGGCAGCTGCAAGATATGCCAAATCCAGTTCATAATCCTCAATCTGACTCTGCCTCTCTGCCCTATCATCTGCCTTTCGGGGCATTGAATCTTCATATTTGTGGGTATTGCAGTCCTTCCACAATGGAACTTCAGAGTCAGTTGGTCCTTCAATGCTAGAACAGTGGATGTTAAGTGTAGAAAGGTTAGGGAGATGATAGTGTGGATTCTCATCACTTAATTTGGAATCTCCAAAAGTTATTTTAGCATCCCCAGTCTTGCTCTCCGTAACTTGATTGTAGCATGCAGTTGCATCATAAATCTCACTATTTTCAGATGTTGTAGGACCTATATTCTCATTGTCTGTTCTTTGTATAGATAGAGGTATGAATGGTGCTGCATACGGATTTAAAGAGGACATTCCCGGCTTCATCGTCTCTACAGCATATAGGAGTATTCTTCTAGGAGACAGAACGTAGTGAACCAGTGAATTTGAGTAATAGAAACACGAGGACAAGTGATGCAGGAATTGCTAGCAACACAATAATTGAGCATAGAGAAGTTGGTAATTAGTAGACCAAGCACATCATGACAGCAGTGTTTGTCAGCTTAACACTGTAAAGTAGGACTCTGTGGTTTATGATTAGTATTTGCTTATTGAAAAGTGTTAAAAAAATTTACTCACTGTTTTTTTATTGGGTTTGATGTGTGTAATGAGGATACTTATTATGAGAAAATGCCAGATCCACACATGCTACTAATACAGTCATCTTTTCGCTTCGTGGCTATCACTTATTTGATTTAATGTATTTAGAATACAACTTGTTAAGGAATCATCTTATGACCTTAGTCATTCATTATCCAATCAGTTCCCAGAACCAACTGACATTTCTCGTCAATTGTTGATTAGAATCTAAAGAAGAGTGATTCTCTAACTGACATGTGCAATGACTTGTGCGATGTGGAAGTAAGATGATCCTACATGCAATTTGTAAGAGAGACTGTCCAGCTGACATGTGCAATGACATGTAAGATGTGGAAGTAAGCTGATCCTACATGCCATTTGTGCAATGGTGAAAATATCTCCTTTAGACATGAAAATTCAACTCTGTAGCCTATAAGCAAAATTAAGCTGCATTCAAATGCAAAGACGTAGTTGAGGAGGCCCAACCACCATGGACTGATTACATATTTGGAAGGGTTAGAAGCACCGGTAAATAATGCCATCATAGGCATTAATTCCCATATCTATCCTTATGTGGACAACACCATTGGGAACTACTAATATCAGGCATACTATAGATTGGGGAAAAGACTATGCCAGCACGTTGTTATGCTATTACAATTGCTTAGGTAATGGGCTAGCTGGAAGATTGGTTTCAAACTCTTAACAGCATGTTTGTGTGTTTCTGACCTTGTTTTCGTAGTAAGTAGCATAGGATTGAACGGCATAATGGTAAAAGTAACATAGCCAAGCTGTGGTTACTTAAACTGGACCTAATTTATGGGTTCCTCATCTTCATTTTAAAAATGACACAATTATTTTGGTAATGCCTCCCTCATCGTACAAAGATTATTCAGAATATTGTAGTTCTTTGAAGCTGTATCAGGCCTTATAGTGAATTTTGCTAAAAGATCAATGGAGGGGTGGCAGTGGATGATACATCCTTCTGTTTTCTCGCATCATCAATGGGATGCAAAGAGATAGTTTTCCAGCTAATTACCTTGAACTTCCCTCAGGTGTGAATCCCAGTGCCCCCCACCCCACCCCACCCCACCCCACCACCCCCCCATGTAGGAATTGGTTCTTAAAAAGTATAGGGAGAAATTGGCCTCTTGGAAGAAATCATCACTATCTTTCTCTTGGTGAACAAATATTGTTAAGATGCAGGAAAATGGGATTTTTTTTGGTAATTTTCAAAAATAATGTTCTATGTAACATTGTGGCTCTTTACAAATCACTCTGCATACTTAGTGAAATGTTAAATCACGTGCTTGCTAGAGTAGGAATTTCATTCACTAGTTTATACTGATGTTGGATGGTAATTTGTGCCAATGAGTTACAACTTAGATTTTGATAGGGCCCCGGAATTTGGCTTATGACACAGGATTGATGTAAAATGATTTTTGAAGATTTTGAAAATTGAAATAATATAAATATAACATGCTGGAAGCCCCACCCTAACTAATCTAAGTATACTTATTTAACAAGAAGTAGAATGAATTAATATATATAGTACATTTGTCATTTTTTTCTTTCATATTCTCTCTCTCTCTCTCTCTCTCTCTCTCTCTCTATATATATATATATAAGTTTTTTAGGTAGTAAATTATTGTAGCCAAAGAGGATGTGGATGGAGTAGCAAAAATAGATTTCAAGAAGTGCAACTTATCTAAAGATTTGGCTCAAAATAGATTGGAATGAAAAAACGAAATTCATGTAGCCGACCTTAATATAGTTCGGACAAGACTTTGGTGATATATATATATGTATATATATTTATATATAATTCTGTATTTTTACTGAAATTGAATGCTATATGTAATTTTGCATTTTCACTAAAATTGAATGTTGGATGAAAATTTCTAGTCAAACGTCTAACCGAAATGGAGTTTGAAATAAATTTGAAAACTATGATTGCGTGCCTAAAATTGATAATTATATTTTCTTTGGGATGTATCCTAGAAAAATCATGTGCACCATATTAACCACATTGGTAGTGTATAAAACAAAATAAATGCCAATTTAATCTTAGGTATGTACATGTTCTATTTAAATTACAAACATTATATGATCCATTTTCTTGCAATGTGTGAAACTCACTTGTTTGATTTATGCTTAGGCAGGAAACTGCCGCACATGAACAAATGTCACTTGTTTATAAGGAACTCTATGCAACACAGACTCAAATTGATACATGACGAACCAATACTGGGGGTTTTCCTCATTGAAAAAAACCAATCAAAAGAGAAAGATCCCACGGTTGAGTACAAAGAGGCTAGACCATACTCTGGCAGGGCCATGGAGGTTCATAATTCATACACATGCATGTAAACATAAGTGTACCATCCCCGAATTCCTGATAACGGACCCCATATGGACATGGTGGAAGAGGTGTGGTCCAAAAAGCCAAACTGATTTGATGGGCAACGATTGGATAATCTGATCAGCACATTTTGGGTCATCACCAAATTCCAAGTAAGGCCTTTATTTTTTTCACCCAGAGAAGCAATATTACCATTCAGTAAAAGTAATGATATAATTCAGAAAAATGAATAAAAACCAGATTCTTATTTACCCCATGACCTACAAATGCACATCCAAAACTAAACTCAACAGATCTTTTTTAAGAATGGCAACTAAACTCGAGATTGAAACCAAAACAACAAATTAAGAAAGCAATCTTAATTACTAACGCAATCAAACCAACCACAGGCCTCTTTTTCATAGCATTTTAGTATTAATCTTTCAAAGTAAAAAAGAAGACTAATATCAAAGAATCTTGATCAATACAAATAACAAAAATTCAAGAAAACCCAGAAAAGATAGGAATAGAAAATGGGATATAGTTCAAAACCCACCAGGAAAAAGGTTCTTGGAAGCTGAAAAAAAAAAGATGATCCAATCACCCAATACATATAATGCCCTCTTCTCTCTTGAGATTTCCACCTTTGAAGATTCTTAAAACGAAATGAGACCAGATTTTCGGATTTGGGTGTGGTAAATGCATTAGGGAGTCGAATTCATGCATTGAAATGAAGAAGAAAAAGAAGGCGTTTGCTTTTCTTGGTCAGGGAGACAGAGAGTTCATAGACCACCCACATGAAAATAACGACCAACGGTACGGTATTGGAGAGCGAGAAAACCACAAGGAGGATGTCTGAGGTTGGAATGACTCATTTCGCCCTCTCATTTTGTCTGTGGAAGGTAAAGCTAAATTGGACTGTTATTTTCATTTGCAATTCAACTACTAACCATTTGTACTGGTGATCTTGTACTTAATGGATTCACATACCAAAATACATTTGTCCCAAAACAGGACTATGGCATCTCTACTTTTTTTAGGACTTGATCAATGGTCAGGATCATGCTGACTTTATGCATTTGGCTCAATGCAAAAGCGGATTGAATGAGAGTTGAGATCATGTGATTTTGTTTGTTTGTTTGTTTTTTTTCTTTTTTTTTTCTTTTCTATGGAAAGTTGTTAAAAAAATCGATTGTTATTATGTAATAAGAGAGTTTATGAATTAGCAATTTAAGAAAAAAGAGTATTTTACGGGAAAAAATTTCTTAGATTTGCATTAAGCACGATTAAACTTAATTTTTCAATGTGCATGAATTGAGTTAATTGGGCTCGAATTCGTGCAAAAGTTTTTTCTTTTTTTTTTTTTTATGTCGACCTGAGTGACATTAGCCGTACATGGAAAAAAAAATGCAGAGAAGTAAGAAAGAAGAGAGACGAAAGAAGAAAGGAAGAAGAAGAGAGGAGAGAAAAAAGGAAGAAAAAGAGA
This sequence comes from Sextonia rubra, assembly GCA_037013555.1. Classification (NCBI taxonomy): domain Eukaryota; kingdom Viridiplantae; phylum Streptophyta; class Magnoliopsida; order Laurales; family Lauraceae; genus Sextonia; species Sextonia rubra. The sequence goes on along the minus strand of JASUAD010000001.1, from coordinate 20,960,925 downwards.
GAGAGGAAGAAAGGAAGGAAAGGAAGAAGAAGAAAAGATGAAGAAAGGAAGAAAAAGAGAGGAGAAAGAAGAGAAGAAAGGGGAAAAAAAAACCCTTAATCCTTTACTTTCTTCCTCTCTTCTTCTTCCTTTCCTTCCTTTCTTCCTCTCTCTCTTTTTCTTCCTTTCTCCTCTCTTCTTCCTTTCTTCTTTGCATTTTTTGTTCGCAGGGCTGAGTGATGCTTTTTTCTTTTTTTTTTTTTTTTTTTGCATCACTCAGCCTTCCAGAAAAAAAAATGGAGCGAAGAAAGGAAGAATAAAAGGAGAAAAAAGAAAGGAAGAAGAAGAAAGGAGGAAGGAAAGGAAGAAAAAGAGGAGAGGAAGCAAGAAAGGAAAGGAAGAAGAAGAGGAGATGAAAAAGGGAAGGGATTAATATTTAGGATTTTTTTTTCCTTTCTTCTCTTCTTTGTCCTCTTTTCTTCTTCCTTTCTTCTTTGTCCTCTCTTTTTCTTCCTTTCTTCCTCTCTTCTTCTTCTTCTTCTTTTCCGTCCTTTTTCTCTCTCCTTCCTTTTTCTCTCTTCTTTTTCCTCTCTTCTTCTTCCTTTCTTCCTCTTTTCTTCTTCCTTTCTTCTCTACTTTTTTTTTTAATTTATGTAGGGTCACTTAGCCTAACGTAAAAAAAAAAAAATGCACGAATTCAAGCCCAAGACCCAATCTGCACAATAAAAAATTAGGCTTAATCATGTTTAATGTAAATTTAAGAGGTTTTTTCCTGTAACATCCTTAAAGAGAAAAAAAAAAAAAAAAGACCTTCCGATTGAACCGTGACAAATAAACTCTTTAAGTCCTAGTGCAGGTAAGGGAGTCAATTATTACAACCATCACCATCCTACGCAAATAATTTAAGGTCAAAATGATCATTAGCTTCCCTCTGCAAGCTCAAACTGCTCAGGGCTTTTCACTTCAATGTGAGTGATGATCAACCGTTGATCTGACATTTTCTTCTCTTAGGCTCAGGCCCACACACTGCGTTCGCGAGAACCTGTCCAACAGTGTATTCACCGGATTTGGTAACATTTACCGAGAACTTTAATGGTACTGCCTTCAATTCCTTCTTCACCAATGACTCCATACATGCACCAACGGTGGCATCTAATGCAGTGTGCTAGATTCCTTCTTGTCCAATTGAGCCAGTGTTTGATCTGGGCGTGAAACTCCTGGTGAACCCTGTAACACTTCGAAACCAACTTGAAACCTAGATGCCGAGATACAGCGTGGATACGATAAGGACATGTCGTGGATATGGCAGGACACGGATTTTACATGTAAAAAGTGAAATATCCATACATCATAGCTTGAAATTGGCTTATGATCAACTATCAAGCCAAGATTTGAGCTACGGTCATTGACCCTCTCGAATTCAGGGTGTTGAAATCTCAACATGGGTGGATCCCTTGGCCTGAAAAACTGTAATTGATGGATATTTTCATGCTTTCTCGATTTATAGAAACTAGAGCATAAACTTCAACCGGAATTCGCTGCTCTGTAGCTGCAAGCAAGCATGCACTGGGAGATTGGATTTTTATTTTTATTTTTTAAGAATGCTATCATTCTTATCTTTCTTCACACTGAAGTTGATTGGACTGGATGCTCATGAATAGGTTTCACACTTGCAACTGCTTCTTGGATAAAAGCAGAAGAGATCGATTCCCACAAATTTCAAGGTCACTGATGAAATTGTGGTCTATAGCAATTTGAGGGGAACTGGTTCAAAGAACATTCCGAGATGAACACAATCAAGTTCCAAACGTAAGACCATAAAATGATAGGACAAGTGGACATATTACTTGTCCTTGACAATATAAAAATAAAAAACCTAAAAAATGGTAAAATGAGGTAAAGATAGTTCGTGAGTTAGTTCAAAGTCTGAAGTCCAGTCCTTAGTACAGAGCTATCTACAGTTGTTTTGTTCTTTGATGTAAAGCTTCAGATAAACTGGTTGCGTGACAACTGAATAACAACTTCCAAGGATAGGAAAGAGGCCCTCCCTTGGCAATTAAGTCAGAATGCGAGCTAAAAATTTTGTCAGACCAAGGGTGCAGTGTTGGATGGCTAGGATCTTCCAACCTAAGCTGTTCTTGGGATTGTTCTGTTCACCCATCGGGACAACAGCCCAAGTCAAAACCCAGGGTCGATCCTCTAATGCCTCATGCTCATATATGGCATCGATATAGCAAGAGCATGCTATGGACACGGCAAGACACAGACTTTACATATAGAAAGTAAACTATAGGATATGATACAACAGGATATGTTGTATTTGTGCATCATAGGTATTCTGTCTACAACGACAGGATATGTTGTATCTGTGCATCATAAGTATTCTGTCCACACCAGGAACGTCGGGTGTCCCATATCAGATTTTTCCCATCTGCTTTGATCATAGTTCTAAACTCAAACTGGGAGAGTAAACACTGCACACAGAGAGAGAGATAAGAGTTACATTATAGTCTGTTGAACATAGTTTTCCGGGCTCTAACACCGCGCATGATAGTCTGTTGAACATAGTTTTCCGGGTTCTAACACCGCATGGTGTTGACGACCAGTGGAACTATACAAACTTCGGGATCACCAACCAGTTAAATTCAGCGTGGTCTTAAAGAATGGGAAAGGGCTAGAACTCCTTAGACTCAAACCCAGGTGCACAGAACACAGGACAATGTTCTCCTTTGAGGATACATTAATGCATATTGACAGAATGCATTCCAGCTTGTGGAGCCCACTTAAATACATGCATATATTAATAGGAAAGGGCAATGGAAAGGTCTCGTCATGGTGGGGCATGCCCCGTCAGACTTTATTAGCACTTAATTTAAAAGCCTTAAAGCTCAATAGCATCTCAACCATCAATTCTTTTGAAATTCAATCCAGGTTCATTGAGTATAAAATTAGTCCTAATGCCATATCATACGATGAGAAGAGAATCCAAGGGTTGCTAATCAAAGGTCGGCCCCAGCAGTTCGCTCGTAAGAGAGCATCCTCCCATAGCACATGCATACATGATTTGTCCATCAGCTCCTGTGATATAACAGAGCTGCACTTGAATCACAGCTATGCTCTTTAACACAATCAATTAGACAATTAAATAAAGAACTTAAGAGGGGCCTATAATGTGTTCACAGTAAACCCTGGATTTCCGAGCATCCACATTTGCAGGTCGGCCAGAATTGGGCAACTCTGTACTCCAATTGGGATCCAGTAATCAGGAAACATTTGCAGTGCAAGTCACCAACTGTATAATTGATCATACCAGGTGCAGAATCAAACAAAACTGGAGTTCCAATTATCACCACAGTGTAGGTCCAAAACCAGTTCGAAACAGTCATTACACAAAATCAATGTGCTCCAAAACAGCAACAAAAAGTGATTGACACAGTAGCACAGCATTAGAACAATGAGGATATCAATTAGGATATCGCTTCTCCCCAGCAACAGCAGCATCTAAATACTAAATTTTGAATGAACAAATAAAACAACTGTATCTTATATCTGTATTTTTAATCGTTTTTTTTTTCAAAGAGCCTGATACCTACATGGCCACTTGAGGGAAGGGGTTGAGTATAGCAGGGACGGATCCTACAGCGGAGCACAGCTTGAAAAGCACTTCAGTGGAATACTCCAGTACAGAAGTAACACGCAGAGCACGGGTATCAGGATGACTCTGGAATGATAGACTAGGCTAATTTAGGGTTAGGATAGCTTCCAATTGCTCTCATGTAATTAAAAAAAAACAAAAAAACTTTTCAAAAAAAAATTTTTTTTTTAATATGCACAACATCTGGAAAACATTGTCACATCCCACATGAAACTTCTCATAAGCAAGATAGTTCACCAACTAATGAAACTTTTCAAGGTCATCTTTGCCAAATAATGGCTAGCTCTTTATTATGCATCCAACTAATGAACCCGGAGCACAAACTCAAGTACACTCTTTTGAAATGGGTTCATGGTTTACCGCACTGGTTGTTGGTTGTAATGGTTCTTCTCTTTCTTCTTTGCAGCAGCAAGTCGTGCGCTCCTTGCCGCAGCTTCAGTGGCAGCAGCTTTGGCAGCAGCATCCAGCTCTTTGTTTGATTTCTTCTTCTTTGTGGAAGTTACTTTCTTTAGACGTTCTTTCACATCAATAGCAGGTGTGTCCTCCTCAACAGGTCCTGCCCTTGTTCCTCCATCCGCAGCAGTATTATCTGATCCATTTGGCTGATCCTGAGCATCTTTAACATCCTTGGATGATTTATCTTTCTTTGCCTTTTTCTTCTTGGCACTTTTGCTCTCTGTGAGAACAGGAGCATTCTCCTTAGTTATTTCTCCATTGGACTCTGTTTTTTTCTCTTGCACAGAACCTGCATAAGCATGCCAAGTGTAGCAAGGTCTTGTAAAAAGGTAAGACAGACTTCCTCAAAATACTAAAATGAAAGAATACAGTTTGAAAAAAAATCATCTGCTAGACCAGCTAAGTAAGATACAAACAAATAGGATGTATATTGTATATGGATGAAAAATGTATTCAGACTCACTGAATAGAGATTTGAAAAATCAAATTTCAACAATATTACAAAATCAAAAGCAAAACTAAAAATTTCAGTATAATTGTACTTGCAGCAGCATAAAATGATCTGTTTAATTAGCAAAGAAAGTTTTTCCAAATGGAAAAAAAAAGAAAAGAAAAGAAAAGAAACTTCTTATGAAAATAAAAGGGGTATTCTTTCACAGAAAAAGTAAAGGAGAAAAAATAAATCTCCCTCCCTACCTCCCTCCCTCAATATATATAATGGTTGGTAATTTTATGTTGAAAAAAAGGCAAACAGGAGAAAAGACGCTTCATGGTACCATGGTCAGAATACTGTCTTTGAAAGATCTCCTCTTTAGTTGACCAATTGTGCGACTCAGACCATACTTGATGCACAAATGATATATCTATTTGTAGTAGTTTTAGCATGTTTATTGGAGGCCAAACAGAATGAAGGCTATTAGGAGAAAGGGAGGTGAATAAAGACCTTGAACGCATTGATAGGAATATATGTGTACAACTCTAAATGTGGAGTCACTCAGAGAATGACTTCAAATAGGGTCAAGTGGAAGAGGAAATAACAAAAGCAATCCCAAAATGTTGGGATAAGGACATGTTAACAATGAAGTTGAGAGGAATATAAAAGAGAAAGAGGGAGAATAAAAGAGGGAGAGGTTGGGCGTTCAGAAGCTAGGTCAACATGGCTTCCATAAATACTAAATCTGTCCTTTCAACAGTATTTGATAACAGTAAGTAACCACAAAATTTTACAAAGGCAAGTAGGCCTGTCAGGATTAGGAATGTAGCTTTCCTAGCTGCTGGTTAAACTGAATCAAACACAAAAAAGGGATTTATGGTGTAAGTTCACACACACAATTCATAAAAGAGGGAGAGGTTGGGCATTTAGAAGCTAGGTCAACATGGCGCCCACAAATACTAAATCAGTCCTCTCAACAAAATTTGATAACAGTAAGTTAGCACAAAGTTTTACAAAGGCAAGTAGGCCAGTCAGGATTAGGAATATAGTTTTCCTAGCTACTGGTTAAACTAAATCAAACACAAAAAAGGGTTTCATGGTGTAAAGTTCACACACAATTCATATGCATGCATTACCATGTGGTTCATCTTGTCCATTATTCTTTTGGAGCCCAAATTCTGCCAGAACAGCTTCAAGCTCTGCAAGCTCCTTTTTCTTTAGTTCCTTCTTGGACAGTTGCCTTTCTGCTTCTTTAGGAACCACAGTTGCAGGAGGAGGCTTCTTTATTGCGTGCTCAGTTGGTGCAGGAACCTCAGACTCAATGTCCTGCTCTTCCTCAACATCAACGTCTTCATCACCTTCATCAAGGCCATCCTCTTCACTTTCACTTCCCTGTAAATACAGACATGCATCACTTTTGATATTCTCGGGATTTTGTGAGCCACATGGCAACAATTTCTCACTAGTTGGAAAAACTAGCACATATTTACTATATGTTTTTAACATGACGTTTAACTTTTTCTTTCAATACTTGTATCTTGGGATTTTGAAAGCTGCATTGCAACAATTTCTGGCATGGATTGAAAGAAACTGGCACATTAGTTAATAGTTTTCCTTAACATGCAATACGAAGTAATTCTAATTCAATGTGTGTGCATGCACGTGTGAGAGTTTAAAACAATACAATAAACTTCCTTCTTATCATTTTGAATTATTTTTTTCACTGGGGAAAAAAGAATAAAAAGGAGACAAGAAGACACTTGGTAGACATCAAAGGTAAATGACCCCAAAAGCATATGTACTATATCCATGGGGTAAAGATTTGCTTATACAAACTTTCACCAAGAGATGCTGAAGAACGCAATACTGATCATGTCACCACTGCTCCAAGGTACCGCCCCAAGCCCATGTATTGGCACACCCCCCCCTGGCTTCTGCACTACCACCGTTGTTGTAAGATTGAAACTCAAGATATCCGTTTTGGTCTGACTCATTTGCCATTGCAGTTTGAATGCATTGATAAGGAAGATATTAGACCCTTCTTCATCTTGTATTAAATAATTTTCATTTTTTCCAATCTGAATATATCAGTCTTTTTTTTAATATGAATAAAGCTCTATAGAATTTATAAATTTCTGATAAATATAAGGATTTATATATTTAAAAAATGGAATTAATTTGATTTGGTTAACTTCTTAATTAGGAGATAAGATAGCAACTAATTTCACTTAAACAGGGCTTCTTTTTTCTTTTCTTTTTCATTTTCCATATTTTTCCTCTCTTAGTTACCTTCTAATATTATGAATTGAAGGTTTACTTCTACTGCCAAAAACAGTATACAAGTGAAATCTCTCTGTCCCTTTATTTTATTTTCCATTTATACTATATTTCTACCTTATCACGATTTGGCAAATTATTCCTCGCAGGAGTTTTGCCGTCTTTTTTCTGCTCTCCATCAACAGAATTATGGAGAGCTATCTAGAAAGTGCCAATGTTCAGAGAACTATTGGGTAGATCTTATCCCATGTGGGACATCAACACTGCAAGATCCATCAACAGATGGGCTCTAATTCTTTATATAGATACCCGTTTCGTATAGTTTGGGCTTCCAGTCAGGATCCATTGTAGCATTGGATGGATGGACTGCGGCTAAGATACATCCTTTAAGTAGCGATTTACTTGTCTTTTACATGTTAATTGAATGCCTAAGAATTTTTTTTTCCTTTAATAAAAAGCATATCGTCACACAACTATCAAGGCAGACTATTTTCAACATCACCGATGAAAAAAAAATTATCCTTCAGAAAGTTTCTCTCTGGGTGTATATACTTATGAGTGACATCACTCATTGGAGCCAACCTGGATGCATGCCATTCTTAAGTGCTGAGGGAATGGGTAGATTTTACGGTAGATTTATATGTCATTCAGAAAACATCTCTTTGGGTGTATATATTTATCAGATACAAGCACCACTCATGAGAGGTTCAATTGGATCCATGACATACGAAAATGTTTAGGGAATGGATAAGATTTAAAGGTGAACTCGGGGAACATAAAATATCAGGATGATCAATTGATCCTAGCCCTTGAATTTAGATTTCTCAATCTTTCATGGAAAGCAGCCAATACATATCTATAAACCCCATTAACTATCCAATCACCCTCCATAATTGCATAATAGAAAAACAAAATCATGAACAAGGGTATACTTCAAATTTCATTACTAATTCTTGGGTCTTCCTACAATAACAAATAAATCAAAGCCCACATATATAATAATAAAAAAAAAATCAACAAGACAACAAAATCAGCAGTTGGGAATCATGTGTCAAAGACCCATATTTCAATAATAATTAACATAACTATAATCAAACACACACCTCTATTGGGGTCGAGGTCCCCTTATTGTCCTGCTGGTCCGACGCACCCCAAACTCGCTGAGGGGGTGCAGTCGTCGCGTAGTAATCATCATCGTCATCATCCACATCAGCCCAAGATTTCCCAGACAGAGAAGCAGCAGGCCATAAAACCGGAGGCTCTGGTTCCTTCGGCTGGGTCTTGGACGACCCCTTGTTCTTCGACGATCCCTGTTCTCTGTCAGACTTCTTCTTCCTCCTAAGGCTGTCCAGCGCCGCGAATACGTTAGTGCTGTTTATCCCCGCAGACCCATCGTCCCTCTTCTTCCCACCACCAGCCATATCTAGAACGAACGGTGGCAGATGCAGATGACCCACAGGTACTACAAGCCACTCAAAACTAGACTATACACTAGATGGCCCAGATTCAAAAACCCCAAATCAGGATTACAGACGCCAAAACTGTTTCATCTAAATCTGCCAAAACGACAATGATGATGATGGTACGATGATCACAACACAGCGGAATCAGAACCGCAAAAGGGATTTCAGAAGGAAAAATACAATACCTAACTATCTGTACAAACAAAATTAGGGTTTCAAGGAGAAGATCGGATCTTTCGACTAGTCGTACGATTTCCCTAAATTAGAAAAGAATCCCTAGATTAGAACAAAAAAAATCAAAGAAGAAGAAGAAGAAGGGAAGATACTGATATGAAACAATTAGGGGAAAACACCGTTTCGAGTTGATTAGGGTTTGCAGGAATTAGGGTTTCGACGAATTGAAACAACTATATAAGGAGGACGAAAGGCCGCAGATCAAGAGCTAAAGATGGGAGATTTTTTTTAGGTTTCGTCGAGGAAGGGGAGGCCTCGTATTTACAATGCAAAGAAGAGGATATGGAGATTTTTCTAGGGTTTGTTAGATAACGTGCAGGACGAAGAGGAAGACGAAAGCGAGATCTTATTTATCGTCGCGGACAATCGGATGCATGGCCAAAGGGTGTTAGAGATATCCACAGTTTTAAGTCCAACATCATATGTGGGGCCCACCGAGAGAAGGCCGCTCAAAATAAATCCTGGGGGATCCCTAAATTGAGTTGCCAAATAAATTGTTCCCACTATGAGGAGATTGATAGATTGTTTTAAAACCTAATTAACTCATTCTATGATTGATTTATTGTCACTTTTTATTATCATTAATTATTCAATTTTACTGAGGAAAATAACTTCTATATAGGGTTAAATTCTATGATAATCAAATATTTATAAAAATGTACATTTTAATTAAGAAGCTTCCTCATGTAAATTTTATAAAAATAAAATATTTGAGGCTCACGTTTACCAACCTATCATTTACCGGCTCTTGGGTCTCATTCTTTAGTAGAATTAAGGAAATTCATATGGGGAGAATTTATAGATTGTTAAAAAGTTGCTATCTTGTTGTAATTTTTGAATCTTTCTTTTAGGTGAAGAATTTGCAAGTGACATGTTCAAATAGAAAAGAGACAAGCCATTAAATTATATTTATAAATTCTCACAATCACAAATTTTTATTGAAACTTCTACGAAAAAGATAGTTAGATTCTTTTGCATTGCAATATATATGGATCAAATGCATATGATTTTTGTCGTAAGTGGTGAAAACCAAAGATGAAAGGTGAATTTTAAGAAATAAATATAAAATTATTTTTAGTTTATAAAAAGGAAAATTAGTGGAGGATGAGAAGTGAATAACTATGATGACCATCGGTGACTGTGAGATCATTTTCTACATAGTAATCGTGTATATGGCCAAGTATTACTCTTTTAAAAAATAATTTTCTTGATAAGACTGAAACAAGTACAATTTCAATCCAACCATAAAGTATCAGTGTAGCACCATTGATGCTTTACTTCTGTTGATTAGAGGAGAGTTTGGTCCACCAGTTCAAATTGTGGAAAGTGAACCTGTAGACAAGATCTATGGGATGCACCGCACTTTGTTATAATATCCAGACACTTCTAAAGAGAGATTATCTAGCTGTCAATATCTAGAATGTCACCACACGCGTGGAGCCTTTTCGAAGATGGCCATCGTGAGCCTATTTGTTTGTTTCATTTCTTGTCGGTTTAGGTGCTTTTGCCCTACCCAGTAAGTAAAGAGGGGCAATTCTATTATAGTTATCCGACACTTTGAATCCTTCTGTGTACCGGCTTTTTAATGTTTCTCGTTAGTGCAGGGTTTTTTTTTTTATTTGAGTTGGCTGTCCTGCTTTGTTTGTGGGCTTTTTCTTTAGTCCAAACCCCCTTAGCTAGTGTTAAAAAAAAAAAAACCACTCTTTCCAATCGACGGCTGCATCTACATGTTTTGCATGAAGATCCAATCTTTTAGTTTCTTTTTTTCTTTTTTTCTCTCTCATAAAATTTGCTGTAAGAACATGGTTGTGATTGAAACCATTGCAAAAATCAATTAAATGAGCCTTGAGGGCCAATTCTAAGGATATGTTTGTTTGCATAAAACACAGTACCGAAAATGAAAGTATAACAATATATTTGAAAATAAGCTCCACCCACAGGACCATTTAAGAGGTGACTAGATCTTTATTATTTGTCTATTCCTTGATTCGATTTTCATTAGAGGAGAGGTTAGTTGATAATTATTTTAGTTAATGTGGATAATCATATTTTCAATTATATGCTTAAGCTCATAGTTAGAACAACCCCTTTTGAGGATGTATCACTGAAGGATATGATATTAGCGAGAAAAGTAGATATATGCAAGGGCCATTTGGTTAAAGCCCGGGAGTTTCGGGTTCAATAGATAGGGTTTTGGAATGTCCTTGTGAGATTCTTTATTCGGAGTTATATGTTTGAATCATTAGTAGCTGGGCCTTTAGCAGAGCCTCATACATCTCACTTATGGAAAGCATGTGCAGGACATCTATGAAACTTCATCTAATTATAATTTTGCTTTTTCTAATTGAATGAAACATACAAAAGTCATCTAATATAATCATTTCATGTACCATTCCAATATAATTTTGGTTTTGAAAAAGAAGACAGCTGGTATGAAAAGTGATTGAAACCTTCACAAATGGGGCGGCAGGAGATCATGTTTTAAGACCATGGTTCTCAGCTAATGCATTATTAAGATGTTTCGTTTCGATGGAAGAATTTTTAGGCTTAATATTTTCTTTTAGTCCAAGTCGAACCAAGTTATGTTCGAACGAGTTAGAAGTAGTGGCTGTGGCAATAGAGTGCCAACTAAGATAAGCATGGTCTTGTGTGTATGCTATCTTAAAACATGACGTCGGTGCTTACTAATAGATTGCTTCATTTGCACCACAAGATTATTATTTATTGCATGACTCGTGCTTCAGTTGGTTCAACAAATATGGACGAAACACGTCTTAATCACATTCACACGAAAGGTTATGGTATATTTTATCATGCTAGTGATTTTTTTTTATTTTCTTCAAGTAGGCATTCATTCTGCAATTTTGTTGAAAACTCATGGAGTCTGGCCACTTTCACAGATTAAAATGCTGCCACTATGAAACGGCAGGGTCAGTCACAAGGTACTATTTTTAGGATGGTTTAAATGGAAAAGTTCATGATCTATTGCCCAAACAAAGAGAATTCTGATTTCAATTTTTAAAAGGAGTCTATCAAACAAACTCAGTTAAAGAGGGACATTTACATATATTTAATTACCTCTTTTGACGGAACTAGAGGATTGGCCTGGTGGATAGGCCACCCATTTCCATACCACCCACTAGGAATCCGTCCTACGTGGGTGCCTTGTTATTCCCACTCTTGGTCATTGGGTCAACTCACAAGAAAAAAAAAAAAAAAAGAAAGAGAAAAAAAACTGCCTCTTCTAACAAATAAAAAAAGATACCCCTATTTTTGCTTTTGCATGAAAACCACTATAATTCCATCAAAAATACCAGCCAGCTGCCTTGACCAGCTGTGGAAGACCATAAAAGGGCCTCTCTAGTCTCAGCTGATTCCAAAACCTTTCATTAAAACCAGTTAGAAAAGATAAAAATACGCTTTAACTATAGGTGGGCCCCTGCCATTTACAGTTGGCAAGTTAAATTTGAAAATGATAACATGATAGAAAAATTTCAGAAAAAAAAAGGTTGGCAGCAGTCAAAGGTCGTTGGCTACCACTGGACTGAATTCAATGCTTGTAAATATTAGAAAAGGTAGCTAATTATATGTGAATTTCTAAAAAAAAAAATGAAATTCCACAGCAGGCAAAACACTGCCGCCGATAGCTTTGGCATTCCGCATTAGGTATAGATTATCCACTGATCAAGAACATCATATTCCTCGCGTGTGATGACTTCTATGGCTTTGCATTGGAAAGCTAGCATCAAAGAAAGACCCAAGCAACAAAAAGTCATTTTTGCCTGCATAAATGATTTCTGGTTCCTACGCTCTTCTCTAAGAAACCATTTTCCTCATAGTAAAGAAAAAAGAAAACAGACAATCCTTCTCCTTCCACAAGAAAAAGGTGTGGCTCCAAATGACAAAGATAGAAAACTGGTGGACTTAAAAAAATTTTTTTTTCTTCATTGCTAGTGAAGAATTCTCCTCTTTGCACAAACGAGTACAGAAGGCTTCAATCAAGCTGTGTGGATAGATCACATATTATCAAACTCTTGAACAAAAATTGGGAAAGGAAGGTCAAAGCCTTCCAGTTCCGTGGGTGACACAGAAAGTAGAACCCAACTCTCTCAAGAGTCAAGACTGCTCTCACCACACAGCAAAAGATTATCTAAAGGTGCTTTATAATCCCATCAAATGAACTTGACCCACCTTAAATCCAAAACGTTTACAAGAGGCATTTCCATTTTCTCCCAGCTTCCAGTCCAATCACAAGAGTTCCCACCATTATACTGGTCATATGTAAAAAGCTGTCATTAATTCCATTGCATTTTTTGTTACCACCCCCCCCCCCCCCCCCCCCCCCCCCCCCAAACACACACAACACACACACACACACACACACACAAAATCATCCAACGCAATTTCAGAAGCCAATCAAGGTGTTTTTAAAACCTATAAAAACAGTGTTTTTAACAGGACTAAACCAGGGTAGACTGGGTTATGGTTAGAGATTGACGCTTGGACCTCACTAAAACAGTGGGACACCTCACTTGGAAGAAACAGTGGACACCTCACTTGGAAGAGAATTTCACACTTCTGTTGGTTGAGGAAAGTTGCAGGGACACCGCAAACAATGCATTTCCAATAACTAAAAACACTTTTAAAAAATTGGCAAATTTCGTTGTCCTCTCATATAGACATCATCTGCACTTGAAACATCCTTTAGTGAAAAGTGAAGACAATGGTGACAACTTTCTCTGCTGGCAGATGCCAAGGGACCCAAAGAGAATATATTAAAAAGGAGGAATATAGATGCAAGCTTACATGAAAAATAAACAAGACCATACCTATAATAGGAGGCCTGGTATCTCTGTGATTCTGCTATGCAACAAAAAACAGGAAAATCATCAAGAATACTATCAATACAAAGAATATCTTGATCATCAACCATCGGTTAGAAGAAATTCCATTGAGATACTTCAGCAGTGCCCCTTGAGCGCCTTCTACATTTGCCAATGTGTCATCCATGTTCTCATCAATCCTGGCCCATATATGCCATGAAATTGTAGTCATTAACCATGTAATTATCACATAAAACAATCAGAAAATGAACCCAAAAAAAAAAAAAAACCAATCAGAAAATAACATACAAAGATAATCACCAATATGATAGTGGTGACAGGATTTAGTGTGCAATTCACCACAATGAATGGGCTTCCATAATGGATCGCACCACAATTATTTATTGGCAATGATTTCAGACAGGACCCTTTTTTAATAAAATTATATTTGACTGATACCAAACAGTTTCAAGCCTACGAAGTAATAACTTATCCCAAGTGCTTGCAGAGATGAAGACAAAAAAATGTATGCATGATATTTGTGGATGTAAAAATATGCATGGATGCACACTGGCAAGGGCCCATGTGCTGACAAACAGAAACCAGCCGCGAAGCATGCTTGCTACA